>CM042010.1:47577188-48289688 GCA_023525715.1 Cichorium intybus | reverse complement strand
GGTTAGTGAGAGTTTCAATTCTGCAGTTAGGTCTGCTAGAAGGAAACCTATCATCACTATGTTAGAAGAGATTAGGATATTTGTCATGGAGAGGATATACAATCAAAGACTCAAAGGAATGGAATGGGATTTGAATATTTGTCCAGCAATCAGGAAAAAAATACAAAACTTGAAGGTGTCACACAGGTATTTACTTACTATTCAATTACTAAATCAATAGATAGCATGTATACTTACTAACCATGGTTTTACTATTAACAGATTCTGGGGGGGTTAGTCCATGTGGTTACCAAAAGTATGAAGTCAGATTGATTGATGCTGTGTTTGGGGTAGATCTAATTGCAAGGAAGTGTGCATGTAGAATCTGGCAACTATCAGGGGTACCATGCGTACATGCAATGGCTGCAATTGCTTACTTAAATCAAGATCCTAAGACATTTGTATCACCAATGTTCAGTAAGGAGGCATTCCTAAAGTGTTACAAATACAGTATAAATCCTCTAAATGGGAGTAACATGTGGCCAATTGTTGATTACATAAAGCCATTGCCTCCAAAGAAAAGAAGGTTACCTGGTAGACCTACAGTCAAAAGAAAGAGAGATGCAGGAGAAAGAGAGCTAAGTGGAAAGGATAGACATACTGTTGGAAGGAAGGGAAGTCTTATAAGGTGTAGTGTTTGTAAGGTAACGGGTCACAACAAAACCAAGTGTCCATCTCAACAACAAAACAAAACAGGTACTTGTAGGCAATGTACTTTGATTATATACCAACCATTACAAAATTGTTATCTGACTTTCTTTATTGATAGGATCCACAAGTGGTACAACCGAACCACCACCACCACCTCCACAGAAGAAACAGTCACAACAACCAAAAGATACTACTTCACCACCACCAACACCAGTTTCTGCAACTCCACCACCACCAATTTCTGCAACTCCACCAGCACCACTTTATGCAACTCCACCACCACCACTTTCTGCATCTTCACCACCACCACGTAGGTTACTTTCTGAAAGGATCACCAAGAATGCATTGAAGAAAAATATACCAGGAGTTGGGAGTACTGAAGAAAACCCTACCATGTTGGATTAAATTAGTCATGTTAGTTAATGGTAGTGGGTGGGAACATAGTTAATGGTAGTGGGTGGGCACATATTTTGGTGTAAAGTCAAACTTTTAGTCTTTTCATGTACTTGTTTAATGGTTCATTTTGTGATGTGGGCACATATTTTGTTAGTATATACTGCAAAGTAGAATCTTTTGGTTAGTACTTTAATGTGAAATCAGAAACATCTTTTTGGTTAGTATTGTAATGTGAAATCAGAACCATGTTTTGGTTAGTACTTCAATGTTAGCAATTTCGGTGCAAAACCATGTTTAAACATCTTTTGTTAGTACTTTAATGTTAATAACAACCATCTTTTCTTATTACTTTTAATAACAACCATGTTTAAACATCTTTTGTTACTTGCAGATCTTTACAATAAGGAACACTTAAAGATTGATATAGTCTTCCCATTCTACCCTTAAAGGTTAGTGTGCAGCATGATGTTAAACACATTTGATTTCATTTCATTCTAATCCCTATACATTTCATTTCATTTCAAATGCAGCATAATGCACCAAGATACATTTGATTTCATTTCATTATAATGCCCATAAACAATAAAACGATTCCTACACTAAGCATGTAAACTTTTTTCTTAATTTCCTCTAGTTCTTTCCTCACTGCAACAGAATCAACTTCTCTATCCACCATGATTTTCCTCAGTGCCAAATCAAATGTGTGTTTCATCTCATCAGTTTCTTTTTCTATGTTGTTCTTCATTTCTTCAATGTCTTGCTTTATTTTCCCCATCACATCCATTGGGGATACCTGGTCTGGTTCTTCTTTCATCCACTCCCAAAACTTACATTTTTTCTTCAAAAATATAATATAATTGTGAATAATAAATTATCAATTTCAGATTAAAAATCGAATTTGGTTCAAATGGACTTACCTGGGGGTTATCGCAAACCAGGAAGCGCCTACCCGGATTCTTTGCCGTGGTTGATGTGCGAATGACCGGATGTAAACCACAGGAACAACGCCTCCGGTAATCCACATTGGAGGAGGGATTTTGAAGGTGGGATACGGAGGAGGAGGAAGACATCGTGTGGGATTAGGGCACGAAAACATGAGGAATACGATCCTCTGAATTTATCAGCTTTTAAATCCATGTGGGCAGCCAACTCATCAAAAAGGGCTGCCACATCAACAAAAATGGCTGCCAAATCATCAAAAACCTTCAAATGCCGGTAACAATGGTAAAGTGTGAACAATTTCAAATAATTCAATGGTATAACAGGCACAAAAAATACTTGAGTGACCAAATGTATACAAAAGTAAAAGTACGTTACCCATCTAAGTCATTATCCCCTTTTATAATTTTATAAAAACAACACTTATGTTTATTAGGTTTTTATAAACTTGATTCATATCTTTTTATTTAAATAATCATATAAATTATATTATCAAATTTATATAACCAAAAAAATAAATCGCATATAATTAATTATTATATTAATGTAACAACCATTTTACTAAATAAAACAAGTTATATTTAACACACATCTAATGAAAATTACACATGCATTTTGAAAATATTACAAATGCATTTAAAAAAAATACTACATAGTTATACATTGATATGATTTTATTATATTACTAGGATTGGAATATATATATATATATATATATATATATATATATATATATATATATATATATATATATATATATATATATATATATATATATATATATATATATATATATATATATATATATATATATATATATATATATATGGTCATGATCTTTTGAAAACCCAAAAAAGTCCGACAACTCCTAGACCTAAAAAAATTTCAAAAAAAGTGACTTAATGTACTAAGTCATTTATATTTAAAACCTTTCGTCAAAAAAATCAGAAAAAATTGTAACACCCGATTTGTATAGGCCTAGTAAAATGAGGAAAACAAGTGAAATTTTGGAAAGGAGGGAGATAGCGACGCTATCTTTAGAGATACGGGTGCTATCTCGTGGTGTGTTGCGGACCAGGAGAGGACATGTGTCTAGATAGTGACGCCATCTTTGGAGATACAGAGACTTTGCTACGAGGGCCGTTCCCGGGATTAAGTCAATTCTGAATTCAACTTGTCGGGTTGGTGGAATTCCTAGAATGTCTTTTGGAAATAAATCAAGAAAGTCACTGATCTTAGTATGTCCGTGGTTTCCTTCACCTCTTTCTTCTTTGTCAACGACGTGAGTTAAGAAAGCATAATACTTCTTGTGCAAGTACTTCTGCGCTTTCATACACGAGACGATTCGGAGGTTTTTGCCCGGTTTGTCGTTGTACACGATGAGGGTTTCGTTATTGGGTAGGTTGAGTCATACCGCTTTTACATGGCACATGATGTCGGCGTTGTGAGGATCTAACCAATCCATACCGACTATTATGTCGAAGCTCCCAATAGTCATTGGCATGAGGTTGATTTGGAAAGTGTGGTCGTTTAGAGTTAGGGTGTAGTTTAGGTAAATTTCGTTAGTGCTTTCTGCTCTTTCGTTAGCCATTAAGTTAAGCTAAATTTTTGAAAAAGTGAGGAAGGCTAAAACTGGTAATTGAAAATTTGACAGCTCTATCTTTTTGTACTAGAGTCTAACAATGGTTTACGAAGAAATTAGTTGTGATATCTTTGATCTATGTAGAAATTAACTTACATATATAATGTATTAAATGTAATGAATTAGAGATACTAAGGAATCAATCCGATTAGGGTGTTAGCTAGTTTAATATTATCCGTTAGCTAAAAAGAATGATATTTGTAAAATCGTAACCTGAGACAAGAATTTGAAATTCTTATGACCATAATAAAGAAAGTATTTGAGTTTGAATATTTAGGCCAAAGTCATAGCTACAAGGTAATGATAAAGATTAAAATATAAGCTTGTTGATGGTAAGAGATAAAAGGAATAATCAGATACGTTCGAAATGACACGGTAGAATGAGATAGCATAAAGTTTCTCCCAACAATGGTCAAAATAAATAAGGTAAGGACCCAATATATTCAGAATAATAATTATACAACGTTATGAAAGCATCACTAAGAAACTTAAACAATGCTTTAATTTTTTTTAGAAACTTTATCGGTTAGTGATGTCTTATAGTCAGAATAATAATTCAACAGCACAATTTTGATGAAGTCAAATAGACAAAACACCTACAAGTCCAAACGACAGCGTTTGAGATTTGAGACGGACTCGAATCAAAGAATGCCATGATTGGGGTTCAAATGTTTGTAGTCCACCAACAAACAAACCATTCAACGAAGCAAATAACCCTTTTCAGTACACTCTTTACTCTTTCCCAATAATTCTACCAGTTAAAGCAAATACCGATCTGATGAAGATGAACTGCCCCACTTTACCACCTCTTCAAATTCCATAATTAATCTCCAAAATTAACTCTATTCCATTTCTGGGTGTTTTTACTTTTTCTTTGCAATGAAGGTAACGTGTTCGACGAATTGACTCAATCGAAAATGAGCCGATTCAGATTGTTACACCTCGTAATCGGCACCTCGATTCTTTACCTTCTCTGCATGACCTTCGAAACCCCTGTAATTTTCAAAACTGGGCTCGATTTAGTTTCCTCAGAGGAAGGGTACGCCGTCTCCCTCCTCCCTCGACACATCAAAGCCGGCAAAGAAGAAGACGATGATGATTCAGGGAGCGTCCCGGTGCGACGACGGAGAACTCGTGACTTAGACGATGAACATAAACTCTCCGGTTTAGTCTTTGATGAAGTCGCTTTCGATGGAATCAAACCAGATGAATCCTCGGAGCTTCATAAACTTGCAAGAGACGCATTTGTTTTAGGGAAAAAGGTATGGGACGAGATTAATTTCAACAGTAATTCTTCGATTGAGACGGAATTGACAACAACAGCTCGTTCGGAGTCGAGAAACGAGTCGTGTCCGAACTCAGTTGCGATTTCCGGCGACGAGTTCAGGGAGAATGGCTTTGTGATGGAAATACCATGTGGGTTGAAATTGGGTTCGTATATTACTGTGATTGGGAAACCGAGATGGGGGCACGAAGAAAGAGACCCGAAAATTCGATTGGTGAAGGAAGGTGATGGGAGTGTGGTGATATCGGAGTTTAAGATTGATCTTGAAGGGTTGAAGGCGGTGGACGGGGAGGAGCCGCCGCGGATACTGCATTTTAACCCGAGGTTGAAAGGGGATTGGAGTGGAAAACCGGTGATTGAACAGAATACTTGTTTTAGAATGCAATGGGGGTCTGCTTTGAGGTGCGAAGGGTGGAAATCCACGGCCGATGAAGATACCGGTGAGTTGGGGTTTTTACAATATTTTTTTCATGAAATGGTACTCCTAACTTATAATCTATTATACTATCTTTAACACCAAAAAAGATATTTTGAATATATTTGTTTTTTCTACTTTATTCATGTTTTCTGTTGAAAAAACTTAATAAATTACATCATCACACAATTTTAGAAAGATAATTAATTTTGGATTACTTACATATTTTAAAGAAAATCTTATTAAACAGAAAATTACATTTATGACACATTTAAATTAGTTTTACACGTTTATAAAAATATTACATATTAGTTTAAAGAACTATTAGTCTATTACGTATTTATATATAGGTCGATTGTGTGTTGTTTTTAAATATGTTATTATGTTTAAAATTATTAAAAAGCACTAATTCTTTAAAAGAATTTGACACCGAATGGTTCTTTAAATAAGTTCAAAGCGTAATTAAGTTTAATATTCATATTCTGACATCAATTTAATTTATAATATCATACTACAAGTAACAAATATAATAGTTAAAATATATTATTCAATTAGTAAACTGAAAATACATAATATTCATTTTTAAAGGACCAATGTTGTATTTGTCGTGCATAAACTAATTTATTTTTTAAACTTATTGAAACCATTCAATAGCTTATAAACTATATCTTTTAAAATTATTTGAATTAGTTTATTGATCGTAATGGGCTTTTACAAATTGTCCAAATCTACCTCTAAAACCCAACTTCACTTTTTTTTCTTTTTTTTTTTTTTTCTATTATTTCACCCAACTAACATTCTGCTCCAATACATTTGAAAACAAAGTTTCTCCAATTTTAAAATTTTTAACAGCTGTGTTATGTTTTTAAATTAGTTAAAAAAGTTTATCCTCAAGGGTTTGTTTCTATAAATATTACTAATGTTGTATACACTTTTAACGTGTTATACTACAAGATCTCTCATCATTTTCTATAGAATTTTAATATGCATTTTATTTCTTTCGTGAATTTGATAAGTTTATTAGATACTATATATCCAAATGTGTTTTTACGGCATTAAACATTTGTCATCTAACTTATGAGATAGTACTTTACCAACTAATTACAAAAGCTAACTTTTCAGCTATGTAACTGGTATAAAGCCCAATCAACATTGAAACTAAAACTCTTGCCATGCGCACTTTTTTCATGTTTTGACTATCCTCTTTCACACTACTGGACTCGATTACTCTAAATATTTTGTTATACAAATAAAGTCGATGGGCAGGTAAAATGTGAGAAATGGATGCGTGATGACGACAATCACTCAGAAGAATCAAATGACTTCTGGTGGCTAAACGCGTTAATCGGACGCACAAAGAAGGCTCGATTTGACTTTCCATTTCCTTTCATAGAAGACAAATTGTTTGTTTTGACCCTTAACGCCGGGTTGGAGGGCTATCATGTAAACGTAGATGGAAGACATATTACTTCTTTCCCATATCGCACTGTAAGTAATAGAAAAAGGATTTGTTTGTTGTATTTAAATGAGCTAACTTGGATCTTTTTGTAATATTTTAGGGGTTCACTCTTGAGGATGCGACAGGGTTATCGGTGAAAGGGGATGTTGATGTACATTCGATAATCGCTGCTTCTTTGCCTGCTTCGAATCCAAATTTTGGTTCGGTGGGACATTTGGAGATGTCAAGCAGGTGGCAGGCCCCTCATTTGAGTGAGGGGCCTGTTTTGTTATTCATTGGCATTCTCTCGGCTGGTAATCACTTTGCCGAGAGAATGGCTGCAAGAAAGTCTTGGATGCAGCATCGCTTGATTAGATCATCAACTGTTATTGCTCGTTTTTTCGTGGCCATGGTAAGATTGGGGGAATCAAAACACCAATGCCTATTTATTTTTCCTTTTTTTATCAGGTGTTGTCTCAAAAAATTGTGTTTAAAAAAGTATCCGGAAAAAAAAACACTCATGGGGAAAATGATGAAAAAAACAGAAGCTAATTTTGTAAAAGGTTAACACTTATCTACTTAAGTCGTTCTTTCAGCTTCCACATTAAATAGAAAAGAAAAACAGATATTATAGCTTTGGAATTAAGTCATGTTTCAATTAAGCCCATTAAGACTTATCATGTTTCAATTAAAACAGAAGCTAATTTTGTAAAAGGTTAACACTTATCTACTTAAGTCGTTCTTTCAGCTTCCACATTAAATAGAAAAGAAAAATAGATATTATAGCTATGGAATTGAGTCATGTTTCAATTAAGCCCATTAAGATGGTGTTTGGTACAATCGAATAAACACATTTTCCAGTTAAGCCCATTAAGATGGTGGTTGGTACAATTGAATAAACACATACATAATAGACCATAATTATCATATTAAGTCAGATTCAATGAAGAAAGGAATGGCTAAAGGACAATGTGATTCTTTGTAAGTTTCATTCCTTAGGTGGTGAGTTTCTTTTTTTCAATTCTATTATGAAATAATAATAATAATTTTTTATTGTTCAGGTAATTTTTAATATAAAAAAAAGTTCATTATTGTTTTCATTAATTACAACTTTTAATAAAGGGAACATTATAATCTATTTGGAGTTTATTGTGTTTATTTTTTAATTTTATAAACAAAAGTTCATTAATTATAATAAAAATAGTATATAGAATAGAGTTAAAATTTTACATTGTATTTAGATATAATATAAAAAAATTCAAGTCCATTTCTATTTTTCGGAATTTAAGCCTAGTATTATCGTGTTTCATGATTCCTGAATTTGCAGCACGGAAGGAAAGAAGTGAATTCGCAGCTTATAAAAGAGGCCGAGTTTTTTGGCGACATAGTCATCGTGCCTTACATGGACGCTTATGATCTTGTCGTATTGAAGACAGTTGCAATCTGCGAGTATGGGGTAAAATGATAAGACTCCATCTTTCCAAAAAAAAAAAAAAAAAAATTGGTTTTAAATAGTTTTTTACGAATAGCACTTTGTACAGAGTTATACGGTTGCAGCAAATCATATTATGAAGGGGGACGATGACACATTTGTTAGAGTAGACGCTGTGTTAAAAGAAGTAAAGGAAGTCGAAGATTCAAGTAATGTATATATTGGAAACATAAATTACCATCACAAACCCTTGCGTAATGGTAAATGGGCAGTCACATTTAAGGTAGAGTTTAATTTCTTTATTAAATTGATTACTTCCGCATTAAAAAAAATAATGTTGTAAAACTTTATATATATATTCAGGAATGGCCAGAAGAAGAGTATCCACCTTATGCGAATGGGCCTGGTTATGTTATCTCATCCAACATCGCACGATATATTGTATCCAAGTTTGAAAGACACAAGCTAGGAGTACGTTTATATTATATAAAGTTTTTGTTTCTTAACTTGTGCATCACGCATTCAAAGTTGTACATCTGGTGTTATGCAGCTTTTCAAGATGGAAGACGTGAGCATGGGCATGTGGGTGGAACAGTTTAACAAGTCAACACCGGTCAACTATGTGCACAGCTATAAGTTTTGTCAGTTTGGATGTGTTGAAGATTACGTAACTGCCCACTACCAGTCTCCAAGACAAATGATTTGTTTATGGAAAAAATTGGAGCAAAATGGTAAACCACAATGTTGTGACATGAGATGACACTGAAGATCTTAAATAATGTGTTGTGAACATGTAGCTAGAGATGATTAGTAGGGCAGATTGAAAAGGAAAAAATAAGTTTCTTGTAGTAGTTTGTATATATAATTTACTGTTTGTATATATAGCCTATAAATAGATTTTATGTTACTTTTAAGGGGTTGAAAAAAGAATAGCTTGAATTAAAAAACAAGTTTCTCTCTCTTCCACCCAACCAAACCCAATTTTTTACATTCATTAGAAACCCAATCCAAATCAACTCTTTATCTTATTTTCTATATAAAGCTAGATAAGAAAATATTTGTCTTACTTTCTATAAAACTGCCCATTTTCTTAAAAATTAAGTTATGTGGTTAACCTACTAACTGTCTATGAATTAACAAATATGTTTCAAAACTAAACTACTAACTGTCTATGAATTAACAAATATTTTTCAAAACTAAAAAACTCCATATTAATAACCAAAATAACGACAATCATTCAGAAAGAGAAATATAAACTTAAAGTTCAAACAAACATCATAAAAATAACAGGATATTATGAAGGTTGAAATATAAACTTAAAGTTCAAACAAACATCATAAAAATAACAGGATATTATGAAGGATAAACGGGAACCAATATATTACCTCAAAATGGGAACGGCTTTTTGAATTTTCAGTTTTCGCATATTTTGAACACTCTTACTTTTTATACCATTTTACTCCAACTCAACACCATTTTTTATAACATATGATGTTGAACTTTCATGTGGCAGTTTTATTCCTACAAGTTTTTGGCTTATAAATAGGAGTGTTTTTTACAATCTTTATAAGTTACGAAAACAGAATGTATTAGGAATATATTTTTGGCTAAAAAAATGGGTAATGGGTGGAGATGAATCACAGTGTTTTTTTATATTTTGTCAGATTTTATTTGTCGAAAAAAAATCATTTTACTCTTTTTT
The DNA here is from genome assembly GCA_023525715.1 of Cichorium intybus. Taxonomy (NCBI): domain Eukaryota; kingdom Viridiplantae; phylum Streptophyta; class Magnoliopsida; order Asterales; family Asteraceae; genus Cichorium; species Cichorium intybus. The sequence goes on along the minus strand of CM042010.1, from coordinate 48,279,749 downwards.
TGTAATCGTTTAGTAATTAGTACGATGAAATTTTATAAACCAGCAAAACATTACTACCCTTTTATATATTACAAAAACAATTAAGATTTTAGTTTATTTTTCACAAAAATATGCATCAAGATACCAAAAAAAAAAAAAAAAACAAATTCCAGCCTGTCATTGGCGATCTAATTATTTCACACAAAGCATGTAATATAAGGCTACATTTATAAAGCACATTACTGTACCATTATTTAAATCCGAAAAATATTGTATGAATTATACAAAAAACACAGAACTATCAACTATCCCTAAACAAATCATCCGTATGACACTTGCTAAATCTTAATGGGCATAAGCAAATATGTTGTTCTCCAAAAAACACAAGTGTTTGATAAAGAATGAATTTTTTTAACCTATTCTACAAGATTTTAAGTGAAGTAACAATTTTCAAGTATACACTACTGAAATAAATTTTTTAAAAAAACATACCTCATTTTGCTTCCTGTGAACTTGTGACATTTTCCATTTCAAGCAGTTTTTCTTGTTCACCTTCTTGTGAAACAACTTCTTTGACATTTTCAGGTTTAGGGTTCTTGCTAGTAGACTGTTGGTACATGACCCCACCAAACATACAAATCAAAAGCCCAATTGTCCCAATAACCGATGAATGTTTATCCCAAATCATCAAATTAATCACCACAGTCAAAAGCTTATTCACAATCCCAAGAACCGTAAAACCCGTTGCCGAAATCGCCCTTCTACACGAAAACCCGAAAAAAGAAATCGCCAAACCAAACAAACATGATAACCCCACTGGCAAAATCACCTCAAAAGAATACCAATCTGTCTCTTCTTTAATCTCGTGTTTTATCTTCTTCAATTCCCCCATTATTAAAAGCTCTAAAGGAAACAGTAAAAGAGCTTCAAGATTATTGTAAAGAACGAGTCCCCAAGTGTTCAATCCAATTGTCATCACCACGTGTTTTATATAAACAAAATCAATCGACATACTTATTAAGTATGCTAAAGCCCAACTATACGCCATGAGGGTAAATTGGTAATCTGTGATCACATAAAGTACACTACCCGCGAAAATGGTGGCGAGTGAAAGCCATGTTTTTAAAGCGGGCCATGGTTGGTGAAGGTAGAGAGTTTCACCAATGGCAACAAAGATTGGAACTGCTGACCGGAAAACAATGAAGGTGTCAACATTTGCATGAAGGAGAAGTTCACTGTTTGTGAAGAGGGAAAGATAGAAGATAATGGCGGCAGGAAGGAACCGGAACATTGTTCGGGGGTCTAATTTGTCGTGTTGTAGAAAGTTGAGGGACCCGAAGAGGAGAACACCGGAAGCACTGGTGAAGTATTGTAAAGCGGTTAAAGCACCGGGGTATGGGAACTTCATGACTGCCCATTTGTTGATGATGGAGAGTAAAGAGGCGGATAGACAGTATCCGGTTGCTATACCGTATACTGAAACTTGTTGAAGGAAAGAATCGTACCAGGTTGATTGGGGCTCTGTGATTGGTGGAGAGGGGAGGGGTGGTTTTTGGGGGTTTTCCACGTCATTTGTCATTTAAATCTGCAATGAGAATATGAGAGGTAAGTTGATTTGTGTGGAAGTTGTAAAAGATCATATCAAGATTTGAAATTGAGTATTTGTTTTATCATGTAAGAACATATTCCATACACTTCTGTTGATAGAATTTAATCTATTGGAACAAGACAATAACTAGAATACTAACATAATTTCACAAATTTTTGGTAAAAATTGTTTGTTTATCGTAATGTCTCAACTCAAATTTGGTGAGTTTGAGATTGAGATCCAATCTCACCATTCCCTCACACTGCAATAGACAAACAATTTCATATCAAATCCCATTGTTGATCAGAAATTGTCTCTTCGGTTTCATCAGAGAATACAACTAAATCGAAGATGAATATAATTTAGGGTTTACAATACAAAAATTAGGTTAAACGACTTATACTTACCTATACCTAGACAGTACAAAAGCCGCCAAGCTTCAGAGAGAGAGAGACAAGTACGAAAGGACCTTAAGAGTTCGTCAATGGTGAAGAAATTAGGTAGACAACTTATTCTGAGCTAAGAATGGTACGCTTAATCTTCCAATATGTAAGAAGCGAGACTAATGAGCATAAGATGGCAACGGTACACGCCTAATTCAATCCGTAACTGCTTCTCTTATAAAAACCCTAGAAAGCTTGTGTAGTAAGTAAAATACTACGAGCAACAAGTTTACGAAAATGCACAGCTTATATACTTCTGCCGACACTGTAATCCATTGAAATACGATGGTGAACTTGCTATTGCAAGCACGACAAAAATGCTACGCTAGATTCCACGGATCTACACAGCATTATACTCGTTTGATCTGTGACGAGAGTTTAAACAGATCTGTAAATTCCAAGAGAGATTGAGAGTGACGCGCATACCTGTATTTCCGGCGGAGAGTGTGCGTGAACTTGGAGAGTGAAGAAAGCAAGAGATTTGGAAATGGAAGAAAACGATGGGTTTAATTGAATAATGTGATTTTAGCATTTTTAGCAAGAAAACCAACGTGGTTACAACTTCCAAGTAAAAACAGGGTGTATATCACATATAAAAAAGTTTGAGTAAATTATATTGAAGGTCTTGTGGTTTGGGGTAACTTGCATCTATGGTCCCTGGTTTTAACTTTTAACTCGTATGGTTCTCAAAATTAAATTATCCTACGTGCCTGGTCCCTCCGTTTATTTTCTGTTTGTTTTCTCCGTTAGAGCATTCTAGTCAGGGGCATTATTGTCTATTCACTCTCGTTCTAGTATACGAAGCATTATCGTCGATCAAGTAAAACCCCTCTGCAAATACACTTTCGTTCAGGCATAACCATTACCTGCATAACCATTACCTGTGAAGAACCCTAGAGTGAAAACCCTCATTGTTGAAGAATAGCCATGGTTAATTGGCTGGTACGTGCGAGAATGGTGGAAATCGATGTTGGATGTCGTTATGGTAAGTAATCCTTCTATTTGGAGCTAATTTGTAAAAATGTGTGATTTTTCATGCCTAAATTATCGTTCTTTCCTTTCACAGTTGGACATCCCACGATTTTCTCCATTTTATTGTTCCATGGAAGACATTTTACACTGTTTCCCGGAAGAAAGTACGTTAAAGGCAAGCAAACGTACATTGACTTATAGGACATCGATACCTTCTCAGTTCATGACATAGATGATATGATGGATCACTTGGCTATGTTGAAGAAGGTAGTCCTTTGTATTACCACTTTAGACGACCATTAGGTGAGTTGGATTGTTTGCGTTGGGTAGTGACAGGATATTCGTCACTTAAGGACATTCTTATATAGGAAAATATATCATTTAAATAAACAATTAATTAAAAGAAGTTGAAAAGCTGAGAGTTTCAAATGAATATGGTGTAAGATAAATGATTTATATTAAACCATATTAATTTGGATGTGTAACGACCCAAAAATTCCAACAAAAAATTTTCATTTATTTCCAAGGTTAAAACATAGCATTTATTAAAAGTAAAACTGTTTCAACATACTTGTTAAACCAACAGTAGAAAGTATTTTAAAATCATAACATAAACATCAAGATAAGGTCTCGTGAATGCGATGCGCTGCCGTCAAGCTTTGCCCTTCCCTTTGTCATTAGAAGTACTTGAAAATGTTTTAAAATCAACGGGTAAACACAAAGCTTAGTGAGTCCACAAATTATCATACATGCCCACACATTCAACAACCCGTCCTCGAGAACTACCCGTGATACAACACCTACGGGCGCCCATCATACAACAGCTATGGGACACGGGACGGTTCTACTCATCATACAACAGCTATGGGTCCCGGTTTTGGCCCTGCCCATGATACAACGCCGATGGGATAAGGCAATAGTCCAAGTCGTGATACAACACCTACGAGTGAACACGCATCAGTATTGAGCCCAACAACAGATAATCACAATTATAGAACAAATCATATAACTGTAAATAACATACAAGTTGCCTAACATGCAACATCATACAGTAAGGTGAGGATACTCGCTTGTCTAACAACCAACCAGATCAGAAACCGCTACAATCAACACTTAGAACTTCAAAACTCGACTAAAGATATGCAACCAAAATCTCGAAAGACGTGCCCCGCCCCTCAAAACCTTCAGAAATATGCCTTGAACACACACCAGGTCGTGGGAGAATATTAGGGTTTCTGAACCTCTTCAAATGCGAAAATGAGCATGTATTTATAGGGCTGGAGGCAGCTAGCACCGCTAACTTTACATTTAGCATCACTAACTTTTGTCCTCCTCGAGAATCGGTCCAGTCAACCCTCCAATCACGCAACAAACCTGAATTCTCGTAACTGAAATGTTAGCATTGCTAACATATATGTTGCTTTTAGCCCCTTTTCTTCCATCATTTGCCATTTTTCACCCCTTTGCCCAAAAGTTAAAAGTGTTAGGGTCTGATGAGGCTCTAATCGGGCCTGGAAAGAATTCCTTGCTCATTTTCTCAATTCCTTTTCGGGAACGGGTTTTACAATTCTCCCCCACTTGTTTGGATTTCGTCCCTAAAATCTGTGCCTACAAACAACTCTAGGTAATGCTTTCGCATTTCCTCCTCGGGTTCCCAAGTCCATTCGCTCCGGTCAACCCTCACGATAATCTATGCACATTCTATTAGAACCGTCCTTCTTCTTAACAAATAGAATAGGCGCTCCCCACGGTGAGCAACTTGGTCGAATAAACCCCTTATCGAATAATTCCTGGAGTTGAATAGATAACTCCAACATCTCTGGAGGCGCAAGACGATACGGTGCTTTAGCTATCGGAGCCGCACCGGGGGTTAAGTCGATCTTGAATTCTACTTGCCTCTCAGGTGGCACACCAGGCAGGTCCTTAGGGAAAACATAGGAAACTCCCGAACCACAGGTATATCACTTGTTTTCATCTTTGGCTTCTCTTCTCGAGCATCTAAAACATATGCTACAAACCCTGAGCCTCCATGCTGAAAATGTCTGCATGCCCTAGCAGGAGAACAGAAAGCCGCACCATGATTCCTTCTTTCACCCTGTACAATTAGTTCTCCCCCACTTGGGGTTTGAATCCACACCCGCTTGTTTTTACAATCAATCCATGACTCGTGCTGGCTTAACCAATCCATCACGATAATTACTCGAGCGTCGCTCAACGGTATAGGGATGAGATCAATCGAAAACTTTAATCCTTGAATTACCACTTCACTACCCTGGTAAACGCTAGTTGCTTGAACGGTTTTGTCATCTGCAATCTCGACTTCTAACCGGCGACGAAGAGTTCCTAAAGCAATACTGAAACTCTTGCCCAAAACAGCATACACAAAAGAATGACCGGCACCCGAATCAAAGAGTACAAAAGTAGGCGCAAAGTTGACTAAGAAAGTTCCTAATCAAAGCATAATAGATACAATAAGCACGTACACCAAGACATGAGGTAAGTAAAGAAAGAGTACCCGTAACGACGTCGGGCGCATCTTGTGCTTCCTCGGCAGTCTTGACGAATGCTCGACCCTTGCACCTAGGGGCTTCCCCTTTCCCTTGCCTACCATCAGTAATTCGGAGTGTAGTGGGTGCCGAATTCTGGACCGCTCCCTGAGTCAAACGGGGACACCGGGCCTTGAAGTAACCCACCTGGTTACAATTAAAGCAAATCTTGGCTTCCTGCTGACAATCCCTAGCATAGTGGCCCTCCTTGCCACACTTATGGCATATCAACACCCAACAACCCCCCTCATGATTCTTTCCACACTTACCACACTGACCCTGACTCCTTTATCCTTGTTTTCCCTAATCTGTCCCTCTAAACTTCTTTGATGCCGGCTGAGTCTGGGCAGGCGCCTGACACTTATACCTTTGTTGGTTTTCTAGTTCCAACTCTCGGGCCCGAGCAGCCACGATCATATCAGTAAGGGTTTCGTGCTTAGCAGCAAACACAAATTCCTAAATGTCTGTGGGAAGCATTGCCAGGTATCGGGTCATCCGCATACGCTCGGTAGCCGCAAATTCTGGACAGAAGAGCGCTCGCTCATTAAACTTCTTGGTGATCTCCGTCACCGTCTCAGTGGTTTGGGTCAGATTTAGGTATTCCTGCACCAAACATTCCATTTCCACCTGTGGAACATACTCCAGTTTGAACTGATCCTTGAGTTGGGGCCACGTAATAGCCTCCAACGGAACATACTCGTCTGTAGCTCCCACTAATCATTCGCACCCTCTCTCAAAAGATTCACTGCAAATGTTACCTTGGAGTTGTCAGGACATGAACAGGTGCAGAAAGCACCCTCCACCGTGGAAATCCACTGCATGCTAACAATCGGATCCCTGCCCCCTTCGAACATCGGAGGCGAACATGCCGAAAAGTCACGATAATTTGCATCCCTAGCCCTTGATGGAACATACGTAGCCAGTCACTCCTCAAGCGTTGCCAAAAGCTCAGACTTAATAGCACCAAAGCATCCCTAGCCCTTGATGGAACATACGTAGCTAATCACTCCTCAAGCGTTGCGGAGATTCTCATCAGTCGGGCTTGCCCCACTCGAGGTACATCTTCCCCACCGTTACTTCGGGTGATCGCCATTCTATAACGCACAAAATTGAAATATCAATACTCGGATCACACCCGTTTACCTATATATTTGACTTTCTAGAACTTTGGTTGATTACTCTTGACTCAAGTGTGAATCATGCGCTTTCGGTAGTATGGGCCTAGTACTCCCTTCCACACCTATTCCCACTTGTTCCAAGTTCATCAACCATCCTCCCAGATTGTCGCTCATACATTGATGAACCATTTCCTATGACTCAAGCGGTCTTGCACCATGGTGCCTAGTTATTTGGCCTAAACCTCACATCCACCCATGCCTAAGAGAACTACTGCTAACGCTGTCGAGTCGCCTCACAAACAGACAGTCGTACAAAATCGAGAATAAGATAAACATTTGAATAAATGATCCTACCCTAAAGTCACAACCAAACAAGGAACAGCCAGTAATGCCAGACCAAGAATTCTTAGGCTATCTTATCCTAATAGTATATAACCTAATAGCATTCACTAAGCAACCTAACAGCACTAGCATAAATTCCAAAGCAGCACGTATTGCACAAAACAATCTGTAGAGTGTCTTAATCCAGGAAATTCTACGTTCTAGCAATCTCATAGCATCATATAGCACAAACTTGGCATGGGTAATTGGGAATCACAAAACTTACTTGAGCTCGGTTGACGGTTCGCATCGCATCTCCTTTTATCAAATTAACTTTTCTAAAAATCATTTTCTTAACGAAAACTCTCAGTCCTAAGTTTGAGTTTGGATTCCCAATATATCTCATCCAAATCTCTGAAACCAAGGCTTTGATACCAACTTGTAACAAGCCAAAAATTCCAACAAAAAATTTTCATTTATTTCCAAGGTTCAAACATAGCATTTATTAAAAGTAAAACTGTTTCAACATAATTGTTAAACCAACAGTAGAAAGTATTTTAAAATCATAACATAAACATCAAGATAAGGTCCCGTGAATGCGATGAGTTGCCGTCAAGCCTTGCACTTCCCTTTATCAATAGAAGTACCTGAAAATGTTTTAAAATCAACGGGTAAGCACAAAGTTTAGTGAGTCCACAAATTACCATACATGCCCACACATTCAACAACTCGTCCTCGAGAACGACCCGACCCTACCCGTGATACAACACCTACGGGCGCCCATCATACAATAGCTATGGGACACGGGACGGTTCTACCCATCATACAACAGCTATGGGTTGCCGGTTTTGGCCCTGCCAATGATACAACACCGATGGGACAAGACGATAGTCCAACTCGTGATACAACACCGAGGAGTGAATACGCATCAGTACTGAGCCTAAAAATAGATAATCACAATTATAGAATAAATCATATAACTGTAAATAACACACAAGTTGCCTAACATGCAACATCATACAGTAAGGTGACGATACTCACCTGTCTAACAATCAGATCGGAAACCGCTACAATCAACACTTAGAACTTCGAAACTCGACTAAAGATATGAAACCCAGATCTCGAAAGACGTGCCCAGCCCTCAAAACCTTTAGAAATATGCCTTGAACACACACCAGGTCGTGGGAGAAGATTAGGGTTTCTGAATCTCTTCAAATGCGGAAATGAGCATGTATTTACAGGGCTGGAGGCTTTAAAGTAACCGTCGCTAACTTTGGTCTTCCTCGAGAATTGCTCCAGTCAACCCTCAAATGGCGCAACAAAGCTTCATGAAATGTTAGCGTCGCTAACATATATGTTAGCGCCACTAACATGGGTTTTTCGACTATTTGTCGCTTTTATCCCCCCTTTCTTCCATCCTTTGCCATTTTTCACCCGTTTGCCCAAAAGTTAAAAACGTTAGGGTCTGATGAGGCTCTAATCGGGCCTGGAAAGAACTCCTTGTTCATTTTCTCAATTCCTTTTCGGGAAGGGTCTTACAATTTAGAAGGGTTAGCGCACCCGGATCCCACATCGGTTGGGGAGGGGAACGAAACATGCCTTATAAAGGATGTGGATACCTCCCCTACGATACGCGTTTTAAAGCCGTGAGCACTGAAGATCCCTTAGGAACTCTACAGTTAAGCGTGCCCGGACGAGAGAAATTCCATGATGGGTGACCCCTGGGAAGTTTTCATCGGGGAAGCCCAAAGCGGACAATATAACGTGCGGACTTGGGCTATTACAGGATGACCTCAATTATAAAAGTTATAAAGATAAAGATATAGATTCTTTAAAATATTGATTTCATTAATAATCGACTATTTTAACATTAATCTTATTATTTATTTTTTTAATTTAATAAATTTTAATTTGCCCTAAAATAGGAATGTTACACCGGTCATTAATCATTTCCATGAAATATGTGCATACTTTGTTTCCAATAATAATATGTTATCAATTTTAATATGTTAGAGTGGAGGGAGTGGTGCAATAGATACCACACTATTTATCCCTCCACATCAGTGCCACATTATTTTTGTCATACGTCTCTTATGTCTTGCCAATGAGTGCGGATGGTTTGCCATTGTTTCTATTAATTGAATAAGAAATACATAACAAAGATAATAAACTTAAGAAATTAAACACTTAAAAACTCACAAAATTCAAAACATAAAATAGAAGAAATACATAACTAAAAAAATTTAGAGGAAGTCTTTGCCCAAAAATTGGTACTCCAAATCATCTACTAGTTCAATGTTAGGATCAATATGATCCGCCAAATCGTGAGGAAGATAGTGATGTATTTTAGTATTATGTACATCTGTTATTTTGCATCTTCTAAAATCATATTATGTAATATGATACACATATATAGGGGTGCCAAATAGTCTCGTGGAACTCCGATTTTTAAAAATTCGGGGGCAGGAGCAAGGCGGAGGCGGATTTTCTCCCGTTTGATTTTTGGGGTCGGGTTTTGGGATAAATTATATATATATATATATATATATATATATATATATATACATATATATATATATATATATATATATATATATATATATATATATATATATATATATACATATATATATATATATATATATATATATATATATATATATATATATATATATATATATATATAGAACATGGTTATATATATATATACATATATATATATATATATATATATATATATATAGATATATATATATATATATATATATGTATGTATATATATATATATATATATATATATATATATATATATATATATATATATATATATATATATATATATATATATGTATGTATACATATATATATATATATATATATATATATATATATATATATATATATATATATATATATATATATATATACATATATATATATATATATGTATATATATATATATATATATATATATATATATATATATATATACGTATATATATATATATATATATACGTATATATATACGTATATATATATATATATATATATATATATATATATATATATATATATATATATATGTATGTATATATATATATATATATATACATATATATATATATATATATATATATATATATATATATATATATATACATATATATATATATATATACGTATATATATATATATATATATATATATATATATATATATATATATATGTATATATATATATATATATATATATATATATATATATATATATATATATATATATATATATATATATATATATATATATATATATATATATATATATATATATATATATATATATATATATATATATATATATATATATATATATATATATATATATATATATATATATATATATATATATATATATATATATATATATATATATATATATATATATATATATATATATATATATATATATATAGAAGATGGTTCAAATGAGAACCACTAAAAGGGTTCGTTAGGTTACGAACCGTGAGAACCGACATTCACACATTAAGAACGATGTTTCTTTTTTTTTTTTTTTTACATTTGTGTATCATCTTAAAATACATGATAATTAATAAATTTCTGTATTTTTAATATGTTTTACAATAGTCACAATTTAATAAAAATTTCTAGTTATTAAACTCTGAGTATTATAACATAATTTTTTTTCTTTAAAACACATCAATATTGATATCTAATAGCAAATGAAGGATGATTATATATATATATATATATATATATATATATATATATATATATATATATATATATATATATATATATATATATATATATATATATATATATATATATATATATATATATATATATATATATGTTCAAATGAGAACCATTAAATGATTGAGAACTAAAAGGAACTAATCTAGGCCACAAATTACTTTATAAGGATTTGATCCAAAGGTTGTGGGGTTTGATCGTCTACAACGTGTTCCTTATGTGTGTGTGTGTGTGTGTGTGTGTGTGTGTGTGTGTGTGTATCTAGGAAGATGTTCAAATTAGAACCATTAAAAGATTGAGAACTAATAGAACTAATCTAAGCCACACATTATTTTGATCCAAGGTTTAAGGGGTTTGATCCTCTACAACGCGTTCACATTGGTTAACCATCTTATATATACAACCCTCCGATGAATTGCGTCAAGGGCCGAGATTAGTTCTCACGGTTCTCACATATTTAATGGTTCTCATTTGAACCCTTCCCTATATATATATATATATATATATATATATATATATATATATATATATATATATATATATATATATATATATATATATATATATATATATATATATATATATATATATATATATATATATATATATATATATATATATATATATATATATATATATATATATATATATATATATATATATATATATAGCAAGTCACAAATGGGAAAGCAGGGGAGCTCCAGTAATTTTGGAATTCAGGGGCGGGATCGGGGGCTAGAAAACGGGGGAATTTGGGTTCGAAGTCGGGGAAACGGGGGAATTTATGGGCAGTGGCTGGGGATGCTATTTTCGGTCCCATTTTGTCTCATTGACATTCCTAGACGTATTTAAGTTTTCCCCAACAAAAAATAGTATCAAGGTTTTTAGTACTTGACAACGCCTTTTGGGGGTTGCAAAGACTCGTTCCACTTTATTCCTTGCTGTTGCTCGAGCCCTATTATATTTTCTCATTTTATTGTCGTTTGGATATGGCAATGTGTTAAAAAATACATAATGCTCAGGGTAGATACCATAAGATAATACACATGCATGTACGACGTTTCACACAAGTTGTATGAAGAATCTAGTGTACTTTTGTCATATATCCAATCGAATATCGACGACATGTTAAGAACGTTGATGTCATTAAGCAAATCGAAAGCATAAAAGAAGGTATGCCATATCTACAAATTTTGTGATGTCACTGCTTCAAGTATGACCGTTGGATAGTCGTAATTCGTATGCGTGTATTGACCATGGTGTGCATTCATGCAATTTATCCCAATCCTAGTGGAGGCAATCCACGCTTCCTAACATTCTAAGAAAGCCTTGTGTGTTTGCACGAGGAACATACAATTACTCATTGTAATTAAGCTTACGTAAATATTGTGGGATTTACAACCTAATGACATTTGAAGACTATCTCGTGCAGTACGCATAAACATCTTGAGTTTCTCATCCAACACATCAAATAGGGTATATACACAGTACGTCTATGTATATTTGTGATAGAGTAAACATTTTTGTTCCTTTTGCATTTGAACGTTGTTAATAAATAAAATACGCTCGTCACGTCTTCCACTATACACTCAAACAAACATATGTACATTTGGAATCGTCGTCGAAAATAATATCACTGAAAAATCACATGCTCATCAAAGTAATCATGCATGAGACGGTGGGTAGTTTCGTAGTCTCTCTATATATTTGAGTTTTCCACCTCAAACATTTGGCTTCTTCATTGCTTAACATATTGTAAGCATGCTCAAATGCGTTAGTAACGCCCAACACCGCTTGGATAATAAATGCCATATTTGTTTCCAACGATGAAGATGGACAAGACATTCCTAATGGTAAGAGTGAGTGTTTCCTAATAGTAAGAGTAAGTGTTTGAGGATTGAGAGTTGTATGAAATGTTATAGGCAGTTGGTATTTATTGTTGGATTATATCCAATTTAATATGGCCGCGTGACCATTTAACATTGTGTTCTTTAACTAATTAAAATTAATGGTATACATATATTTAGTAATATGTGTAAATATATGTATTTTGTATTATTTGATGAAAATGATACAAAGGGGCACCTTTCGTGGCAACACCATTTGAGACATTATAAATAGAGACAATTGAATTAGGAAGACAATTATTTCACTTTGACAAAAACTTATGCATCCATTCTTTTCTCTTTACAATAGTTTTCTGTTTGATAAAATTATGGCAGGTGCAATCTCATCACTACCTCCAACAATTGAGACTTCACTACGAACATATTGTGAAACTTATTCAGACTGTATACCATTTTGTTTACATTTTCCACATACTTTACCGATATGTGTGAGACATATTTGCGGTTGTATAGTAGAGCTAAATATTGTTGCAAAAGAACACTTGAGTAAGGACAATTTTGTACACTCTTGATCAATAAAATTCTCTTGTCAAATCCACTACACAACAATAAGAATGATTAAATGTTTATTTATTTGATTTTCCATCATTCTATATGGAATGTTTTACAAGAAACGACTCTTGAGATTACATGAAAGCAATAGTATTTGATTTCTTGATTTAGACATTTAGTCGAATACTTCTAGAGAGTACCTAAATAAACCCATGCCATACGACTCGTACTACCTATTTGAGTCTATCCGGTGAATATCATGCATTTGTTTCTAAAACAGACACCAAATACTTGGGTTCTACATATGCTTGGATTCCACATAATGCAATTAGTATGATTGTATTCGGGGAAGTCGATTAAACTCAAACTACTTTTATGACACATCGTGATTCGGTGCATGTTTTAATTTAGGGGAAAATGGACGAAATAGATAGTACATTAAATAACATTATTTTTCTTGACATCCAACTTTAGTTTCTACATATTTTATCGTAGAAATTTTGAAAAGCTTCATAATTATGGCAGTGCCGTGCAAACGCAATGCGTGTTTCATTAATATAATTTGATAGATTTTGCAAAGTACAATGCCCTAATAATAATAAAAATTCGAAAAATAGAGAGCTATGATCAAGGACAACACATTTACATTCATGAAACTAAAGACATCAAAAAACCAAATTTGAACGTTATACTATATCTTATTAATTTTAAACATAAGTTCTTACCACATTTATTTATAAGTGTGTATTTGTGTTATTAACAGTCAATATAGTTGAACCTTTTTGTTCGAGTTTTTCCTTCATTATACGAGTCATGTTACTACTCATCGTCCGTTGTATATTGTAAACTGGTTCACCTTCATGGAAACGAAATTGATTACTATCACTTAAGGGTCTCAGTGTCCTTGTAATTTAACATATTTTACATTCATTTTCAGTGCATTAAAGCTCGTATCTTTTTTAAAATTGTCTAATCTAATAGATTGTAACATTCAAACACTTAAGATTCGGTTACCTAGCATTTGTGGTTGTCTAGGATTTACCGATCTGAAACCTTACAATAGACAATTTAAAAAATACAAGGGTTTTGATGCGCTAAAAAATAATATAGTGGTTCTTTCAAGAATTGAGTGAAAATATGTTGGGTTTTTATGAGATTTACCCAAAATTAAATGCTCAAAATCTACCTTGATTTAAATTATTTGATTGTAGTTAGACTAAACGATAGATTTTAAAACACAAAGTAATTTTACCATCTAATTATTAAATTTCAAAATAATCATACTTATGTCTAAAAAATTTAGAAAAATAGTTATTTCACTCTTTAATTATTTTAAAAAATAATTATATAAATAATTTTTTGTGGCAAAATATAATCATATTATTTGTTTCAAAATGATTTGGAAATATACAAATATGGTATTTTAAAAAATATGGTAAAATATAGCTTTTCAATCGATTGATAAATCTTTAAACATTAATTTGATATCATTAAATTCATGAGTATACATAGATTCTAGACTCTTATATATATAACGTTTACCGATGAATTAAAATAGAAGCAAACTAACTTTAAACAATGGAGAGGAATTTAAAGGTAACAATGTGCTTAACAATGCTTTTTGTATTCATATTAGGTATGTGTTATTAAAATTTTTATTTATTTGTACTTAAACAATATATTTAACTGCATCGAAGATCGCTAGTTCACAATCGTTGCTTTATGATATATACTAGGAGTATTTTCAATGGAATATCATGCTAATTTTTATTATGCCAAAGTACGTGCAAGCTAATACATATCTTCGCTTATTTAAAATCACAGTATTTGGCGTTGGAGCAAGAAAGGAGCCAGCTAGTGTTGTACTATTCCAATTATGTACCGAATAATATTATTAAGGAAATTGGTAAAAAAATCGTATGACAGATCTCCTCCAAATAAAATAAAATTGCAACCCATATATAAAATCTGCACCAATAGATTATTTTTTTAACTTGGGCTCGTGATAAGTCTTTATTTACATAAATAAAAAATCAGAGTTTGAAGTTTTTAGTGCTAATACCAGGAGATATAACAAAAGTTTTCTGTTTGATAAAATTATGGCAGGTGCAATCTCGTCACTACCTCCAACAATTGAGAATTCACTACGAACAGATTGTGAAACTTATTTAGACTGTATACCATTTTGTTCACATTTTCCACATACTTTACCGATATGTGTGAGACATATTTGCGGTTGTATAGTAGAGCCAAATATTGTTGCAAAAGAACACTTGAGGAAGGACAAATTTTGTACACACTTGATAAATAAAAATCTCTTGTCAAATCCACTACACAACAATAAGAATGATTGAATGTTTATTTATTTGATTTCCCATCATTCATGCTTAATAATTTTTTATTAGCAACCGATTTTTCTTTCTTTTGTGCATATAAGAATCACAGTCGATAATGAGATAAAACATCTTTTTTATTTAACAACATAATAATATCAAGGATAACCAAGTATATAAGAAAATATGTTAAAACTATAATGCTTAAGGTTTTCAAATTAATTCCAAATATCATTTCGTTAATGAAGACACGCAGTCTTCTTCTTGCTTAAAAAGTCAATGCTATGTTGGATTTGAACTTATGATCTCCTTCTCAAACAAAAGTTACCAATAGTCAAAGGAAATAATATTTTTCATAAGAAAGAAGCAATTATGTACGTGATACATGCTAAGATAATTTATAAATAATTTATTCTTATAACGTATTTAATTGAAAATAATTTATACAAATAAATGCAGCTTGGGCTAATGAGAAGATCCGGGTTTGTAGAATCCAAACCTATTTTTAAGTCCAATGTATTGTCAAATAATTTATTTATCGATAACAAGAAAAGTTTGATAGTGAGTTTTGTTTTTTTCTAGAGCGATTCTTTCTTATGAGTCACACAATTAGAAATTTTTTGTCGCCACAATCATATTAGTTAATCGGATACCGGATTTTGACAGTGCGTTAGAGTTGTTTGTTCTGTATGGAATGTTTTACAAGAAACGACTCTTGAGATTACATGAAAGCAATAGTATTTGATTTCTTGATTTAGACATTTAGTCGGATACTTCTAGAGAGTACCCAAATAAACCCATGCCAGACGACTGCAATTACTATGATTGTATTCGTTTCTAAAACATGCTATCCGGTGAATAGCATGCATTTGTTTCTAAAACAGACACCAAATGCTTGGTTCCACATATGCTTGGATTCCACATACTGCAATTACTATGATTGTATTCGGGGAAGTCGATTAAACTCAAACTACTTTTATGACACATCGTGATTTGGTGTATGTTTTAATTTAGGGGAAAATGGACGAAATAGATAGTACATTAAATAACATTATTTTTCTTGACATCCGATTTTAGTTTCTGCATATTTTATCATAGAAATTTTGAAAAGCTTCATAATTATGGCAGTGCCGTGCAAAAGCAATGCGTGTTTCACTACTATAATTTGATAGATTTTGCAAAGTACAATGCCCCGATAATAATAAAAAATCGAAAAATAGAGAGCTATGATCAGGGACAACACATTAATATTCGTCAAACTAAAGACATCAAAAAACCAAATTTGAACGTTATGCTATATCTTATTAATGTTAAACATAAATTCTTACCACATTTATTTAGTAAGTGTGTATTTGTGTTATTAACGGCCAATATAGTTGAACCTTTTTGTTCGAGTTTTTTCTTCATTGTATGAGTTAGATTAATATCGGTTAAGGGTCTCAGTGTCCTTGTAATTTAACTTTTTTACAATCATTTTTACTACGTTAAAGCTCGTATATTTTTTAAAATTGTCTACTCTAATAGATTGTAACATTCAAACACTTAAGAGTCGGTTACCTAGCATTTGTGGTTGTCTAGGATTTACCGATCTGAAACCTTACAATAGACAATTTAAAAAATACAAGGGTTTTGATGCGCTAAAAGAATAATATAGCGGTTCTTTCAGGAATTAAGTGAAAATATGTTGGGTTTTTATGAGATTTGCCCAAAATTAAATGCTCAAAAATAATCATACTTACGTCTAAAAAATTTAGAAAAAAATAGTTATTTCATTCTTTAATTATTTTAAAAAATAACTATATAAATAATTTTTATGGCAAAATATAATCATCTTATTTGTTTCAAAATGATTGGGAAATATACAAATATGTTATGTTAAATAATATGGTAAAATATAACTGTTGGGTCATAATTTAGTTGGTTTAATCTTTGCATTTAAAAGGGCTTAAAACGTAGAAAATATCATTTTATGGGTTGTTCGGTTAGGGACCGAATAACCTTTGGTTGTTCGGTCTGGCTCATTTGTTGTTCGGCCCATGGGCTTGGTTGTTCGGTTTGTCTAGGCGTGTAGTATATATATGTGTCTTATGCTCTCTTTTGGGGGTTGGTCGAATTAGAGGAGCATCACATAGAGAGAATTTGTCATTAGATCAAGGAACCTTATGTACCGGTCTGTTAATCTTAATAGAGTGCATTGAAGGTTTGTAGTATTTTTATTGTATGTTTCGATTCATACTCGTTGGGATTCCGCACCAATCGAGTGTGTTTGATTGATACCAAGTAGATCCAGGAGATTTTTGGGACTTACAATTGGTATCAGAGCCTAAAATCCCAATTTTTGGGTGTTTTGGTATCAATTTTTCGAAACATTTTCTTGGAATTTGGTGTTTTTGTTGAGTTTTAGACGATTTCTTGCTGTTTTGGGCGTTTTGGATCTTGGTGTTCTTCGCGTTCTTGGCAATCTTCAAGCAAAAAATCATCAAAAATCGTGTTTTGATCCAAAACGGCGTTACTGTAGCTGTTTTGTGCGAGATCCAGATCTGAAAGGGTTTTCCGGTGAGGCTCCTAGGTTATTCGGTGGCAGCGCTGAATTGGCTAGGGTTTTCAAAGTTTTTCGGTTTGGGTGGAAGTTGTTCGGTCCATTTAGAGGTTGTTCGGTGAGCCCATTTAAGGTTGTTCGGTGTGACTTAGGGTTTCAGAAAATCGGTTGTTATAGGATGTTCGGTCTTAGTTTCTCGCTCGAGTACTTCGGTCAAATTGTTGTTCGGTGTGGTTTCTCGGTGTGAAGGTTTCTCGGTTCAGCTACAATGAAAAAATTTCGAAATGTGTCAAATTTTGGTTTTTCGCCAGAAATTTTTTTGGGGTTTTCGATCAATATTTTGGCATTTGAAGGCTTTTTCGGTCCACTTGAACCTCTAAATGGCAACAAAAGTCGCTTCAGACATTGATTGTTCTTCTCAATCGTGTGTTGATATAATTGCCAAACTTCGCGAACACAAGGATAATCTTGTTAGAGAAATATTTGAACTTGAAAAAATCTCAACTATGGTCTTAAAAAAAATTAAACCGTTAAAACAAAAACTGGATGCCAAGATAAATGATTTCAAAATATTACAGGACGATTAGAGTACCAAAAACTGTCTTCTCAAAATGGCTAACGAAGATATTGTGAAATTAACTATCGAGCGTGACTCTTTGAAAGCCCAAGCTCAAAATAAAGAATTTGTTTTTAAAAAATTCGAAGGGTCAAGCACAATAGTCGAATCCATGATTGAGTCTCAACTTAGATGAGATGAAAACAAGGGCCTCGGGTACAAAAGTGTTCCCCCTCCATTTAACTATAATTGTACTCCACCCCTCGATCTAAACGATGTTTTTGTTCCTGAAATTTCCAGCCAGGCTGAGAAGGATGAGGTAGAAAATACTGATGCTTCTGTTCAGTGTGCAGATGAAATTAAGGAAAATGATAACAAGTCAAATTCTGAAAAGAATTCGTCTAACATCTCATCTACAAACACTTCTGATGCTTGTGTGGGCAAAGGCACTAAAGCTGCTGGCTGTTCAAAGAAAAGCAATGATGCAGCTACAACCTCAAATGTTCAGGCCTCTAGAAAATTCAAGCCACAAAAGTTTGTGAAGGAAGGGGAAATTCCTGTCAGACAAAGATCGAGTCCCACTAAGTGTGACTGTTCTTGTACTTGTGGAAACTCCTTGAAAAACTCGAAAGGACAAGGACCAAGCCATAATCTCATCTACTTGAAAAGACAAACGTGTTTCAATTGTGGGATTGCAGGTCACATCGCCAGGAATTGTCTATATCGTCTGTATATTCCCTTCTATGCACAACACTGGCAGAACGTGCCAAAAGGGAGATCTTCCAAGAGAAAGCCCTCAAGATCATGATCAAGAGATGGTAATTGGAATGAAGCCAAGGCCAAGAAGCAGGGCCCCAAGGACAACAAGACTGATTCGAGAGATGACTCTGCCAAATCAAAATTGATAAGGTCGAGTTCATCTCAAGGATCGTCCTCGAGTCCACACTGGCAACAGAATCAAAAGTCAAGGGGGAGTCCTGTTTCGAAATCAACTATTGATACACCCATCGGTTCAAACATCAAGAGACTCAAGCCAAACTACCGATGGGTACCCAAAGGCTAATATTCCAAATCATCTAATTGTCTTGCTAACTCTTCATGTTCTTTATTTGATAAGCATGATATGATCTGGGAAAGAGTCAAGTGTGTGGATGGCAATGGTAAACCCAGTTTTAAGATGGACTGGTTCCCAAAACCAGCTAATCCCGCATCCTGTGCAGGACCAGATATGGAGGAATATCATCAGATCTCGGTTTGATGAATATGGCTGTTTCAGGCACATGATTGGAGACATCTCTCAATTGCACAACATTCAAATTATTGATGGAGAGCATGTTTCCTTTGTAGGAGAGGGAAGAAATGAAGGATCACGTGGGTTCGTGTCTAAAGATATGTTGAAAACTGAAAAGGTAACTTCGTTCCTGAACTATTTGATTCGTTTTGATGACTAATAGTTCAAATTTTGTTTATTTTCCTTTTTGTTTCTAGTCAAATTTGTGCATTTTCGTTCATTCTCCTCCATGCACAAATTTAGGGGAAGAATTAATAAAACAAAAAAAAAATTACAAAACTTTAAAAATACAAAAATATTTTTTTTATAATTTTCATATCTTTCCTTTCAGAAAATTAAAAACTACAAAAATATTGTTCTTTTTCACATTTGCATGTTCCTGATAAATACCAATCAGGAATACAGATCAAAATTTCTCATGTCAAAGATGTGAATCACTATTACCGTCACTCGCTAAGACATTCCTTACCTACCGACGACGCACTGAGTAATACCACTCACTGCTGAGGTAATTTTGAAGTGTTAGTGATCCTCATTGCCACACCTCAATGAGTGTGAAGCACTGACAACGCTTCTTACCCAGTCTAAGGTTTTTCTTGTGTTCTACCAACTTCTAGACACTTTGAGAGAAACCACTTAAAGTCGAGAGTTAAAAAGTCTGTGCCAATGGTTAGACTACGTACCGTAGTCTATCACACGCACCAATCTATTCTTAACTACCTTAATATTTATGATGCAATAAATAGATGATTCATTACTTTAAACCAAGTATTGATGATATTTCGACATTCTATGCTAGTGATCTCTGCGACAATACAAGTAGTAGATGTGAGGCATCAACAACTATTCTTGCCTACAAAGCTTCTAATTCAAGAGTTGGATGACTTGGTGTAATAAACCATACACTGATGACAATTGGAAAGTCTAGCCGATGGGTATGTCTAGTAACCAAGACATATTACACGCTCATAGCATTCTTGAACCCATACCTTCTTCTAAACAAGATGTTCGTGATTCAATGTGATATTACCTCACATTGATGAAATATCGAAACTCTTGGTCAGTGATCGTTGTTGTTTACCACAATAGCTGTGAGACCCAAACAACTTTACATGATTCAAATTTGGCACCAGAATGGTACACTCTGCAGAGTTTGGATACCATTGAACGTCTCGCCAAGAGCCAAGTTGACTTGTCAACTTGAAAACTGCATTGAGATCTTTGATCAAGGATATGCAGGGGCCAAAATCAAAACGGTCATGAGTAGTTCACCGATACTCAAACAATCACAATGCGTTCCCCCGGGTTCACACAGATACTGCGAGAAGTCTCATTCTGAGACAATGATGAATCCTTGAACAACTGTGGTGAGAGTTTGTAACTCCATGACCCACAGGATTTTTGGTCATCGTTACACACCGGTTATAGTCGAGGACAATCCAGTGAAGTCTTTCAAGTGATGGATCCAGAAGTGAACATTGAAGTTTTCAACACAATCATTTCAAACCTAGAGAAAGGTGAAGCATAATTCCATGCGATAAGCTATGTTGAATCCTCCTAAATCAGTTCGTTGCTATATTTGCACCTTCAAATGTTCAAGAAGAAGACATGAAGAGTCCGACTCTCCAGTTCTAGTCAAAGTCAAATGAAAAGTTGGATGTGCTGATTCAAGACACTTACCGAAGCCTAAGGAACTTACCAAGTCAAATATGAAGACAACCAGTACCGAAGCTAAAGTTGTTACTACAAACGTGCTGAATTCTATCAACATCTACTCCAGTCACCTGCTAAAGAGGAGATTGTCATATTGAGGGGGAGATTGTTGAAAAGTTCTGTAGTAATCACCGGAAGGCCTAGATCCAGATAAAGTTAAATGAAAGCATTAAACCAAGGGGGAGATTGTTGGGTTATAATTTAGTTGGTTTAATCTTTGCATTTAAAAGGGCTTAAAACGTAGAAAATATCATTTTTATGGGTTGTTCGGTCTGGCTCGTTTGTTGTTCGTCCCATGGGCTTGGTTGTTCGGTCTGACTAGGCGTGTAGTATATATATGTGTCTTATGCTCTCTTTTGGGGGTTGGTCGAATTAGAGGAGCATCACATATAGAGAATTTGTCATTCGATCAACGAACCTTATGTACCGGTCTGTTAATCTTAATAGAGTGCATTGAAGGTTTGTAGTATTTTGATTGTGTGTTTCGATTCATACTCGTTGGGATTCCACACCAATCGAGTGTGTTTGATTGATACCAAGTAGATCCAGGAGATTTTTGGGACTTACAATTGGTATCAGAGCCTAAAATCCCAATTTTTGGGTGTTTTGGTATCAATTTTTCGAAACATTTGCTTGGATTTTGGTGTTTTTGTTGAGTTTTGGACGATTTCTTGCTGTTTTGGGCGTTTTGGATCTTGGTGTTCTTCGCGTTCTTGGCAATCTTCAAGCAAAAAATCATCAAAAATCGTGTTTTGATCCAAAACGGCGTTACTGTAGCTGTTTTGTGCAAGATCCAGATCTGAAAGGGTTTTCCGGTGAGGCTCCTAGGTTATTCGGTAGCAGCGCTGAATTGGCTAGGGTTTTTAAAGTTTTTCGGTTTGGGTGGAAGTTGTTCGGTCCATTTAGAGGTTGTTCGATGAGCCCATTTAAGGTTGTTCGGTGTAACTTAGGGTTTCAGAAAATCGGTTGTTATAGGTTGTTCGGTCTTAGTTTCTTGCTCGAGTACTTCGGTCAAATTGTTGTTCGGTGTGGTTTCTCGGTGTGAAGGTTTCTCGGTCTAGGTTTCTCGGTGTGAAGGTTTCTCGGTTCAGCTACAGTGAAAAAATTTCGAAATGTGTCAAATTTTGGTTTTTCGCCTCGATCAATATTTTGGCATTTGAAGGCTTTTTCGGTCCAGTTGAACCTCTAAATGGCAACAAAAGACGCTTCAGAAATTGCTTGTTCTTCTCAATCGTGTGTTGATATAATTGCCAAACTTCGCGAACACAAGGATAATCTTGTTAGAGAAATATTTGAACTTGAAAATCTCAACTATGGTCTTAAAAAAAAATTAAACCGTTAAAACAAAAACTGGATGCCAAGATAAATGATTTCAAAATATTACAGGACGATTAGAGTACCAAAAACTGTCTTCTCAAAATGGCTAACGAAGATATTGTGAAATTAACTATCGAGCGTGACTCTTTGAAAGCCCAAGCTCCAAATAAAGAATTTGTTTTTAAAAAATTCGAAGGGTCAAGCACAATAGTCGAATCCATGATTGAGTCTCAACTTAGATGAGATGAAAACAAGGGCCTCGGGTACAAAAGTGTTCCCCCTCTATTTAACTATAATTGTACTCCACCCCTCGATCTAAACGATGTTTTTGTTCCTGAAATTTCCAGCCAGGCTGAGAAGGCTGAGGTAGAAAATACTGATGCTTCTGTTCAGTGTGCAGATGAAATTAAGGAAAATGATAACAAGTCAAATTCTGAAAAGAATTCGTCTAACATCTCATCTACAAACACTTCTGATGCTTGTGTGGGCAAAGGCACTAAAGCTGCTGGCTGTTCAAAGAAAAGCAATGATGCACCTACAACCTCAAATGTTCAGGCCTCTGGAAAATTCAAGCCACAAAAGTTTGTGAAGGAAGGGGAAATTCCTGTCAGACTAAGACCGAGTCCCACTAAGTGTGACTGTGCTTGTACTTGTGGAAACTCCTTGAAAAACTCGAAAGGACAAGGACCAAGCCACAATCTCATCTACTTGAAAAGACAAACGTGTTTCAATTGTGGGATTGCAGGTCACATCGCCAGGAATTGTCCATATCGTCCGTACATTCCCTTCTATGCACAACACTGGCAGAACGTGCCAAAAGGGAGATCTTCTAAGAGAACTCCCTCAAGATCACGATCAAGAGATGGTAATTGGAATGAAGCCAAGGCCAAGAAGCAGGCCCCCAAGGACAACAAGACTGATTCGAGAGATGACTCTGCCAAATAGAAATCGATAAGGTCGAGTTCATCTCAAGGATCGTCCTCGAGTCCACACTGGCAACAGAATCACAAGTCAAGGGGGAGTCCTGTTTCGAAATCAACTATTGACACACCCATCGATTTAAACATCAAGAGACTCAAGCCAAAGTATCGATGGGTACCCAAAGGCCAATATTCCAAATCATCTAATTATCCTGCTAACTCTTCATGTTCTTTATTTGATAAGCAGGATATGATCTGGGAAAGAGTCAAGTGTATGGATGGCAATGGTATATGATCTGGGAACCTAGTTTTAAGATGGACTGGGTTCCCAAAACCAACTAATCCCGCATCCTGTGCAGGACCAGCTGTGGAGGAATATCATCAGATCTCGGTTTGATGATAATGGCTGTTTCAAGAACATGATTGGAGACATATCTCAATTGCACAACATTCAAATTATTGATGGAGAGCATGTGTCCTTTGCAGGAGAGGGAAGAAAGGAAGGATCACGTAGGTTCGTGTCTAAAGATATGTTGAAAACTGAAAAGGTAACTTCATTCCTGAACTGTTTGATTCGTTTTGATGACTAATAGTTCAAATTTTGTATATTTTCCTTTTTGTTTCTAGTTAAATTTGTGCATTTTCGTCCATTCTCCTCCATGCACAAATTTAGGGGGAGAATTAAAAAAACAAAAAAAAATTACAAAACTTTAAAAATACAAAAATATTTTTTATAATTTTCATATCTTTCCTTTCAGAAAATTAAAAACTACAAAAATATTGTTCTTTTTCACATTAGCACGATCGTCAATGTTCCTGGTAAATACCAATTAATACCAATTAGGAATACAGATCAAAATTTCTCATATCAAAGATGCGACTCACTATTACCGTGACTCACTAAGACATTCCTTACCTACCGACGACGCACCGAATAATACCACTCACTGCTGAGGTAATTTTTAATTGTTAGTGATCCTCATTGGTACACCTCAATGAGTGTGAAGCACTGAAAACGCTTCTTACCCAGTCTAAGGTTTTTCTTGTGTTCTACCAACTTCTAGACACTTTGAGAGAAACCACTCAAAGTCGAGAGTTAAAAAGTGTGTGCCGATGGTTAGACTGCGTACCGTAGTCTATCATACGCACCAATCTATTCTTAACCACGTTAATATTTCTGATGCAAGACATAGATGATTCATTACTGTAAACCAAGTAGTGATGATATTTCGACATTCTATGCTAGTGATCTCTGCTACAATACAAGTAGTAAATGTGAGGCATCAACAACTATTCTTGCCTACAAAGCTTCTAATTCAAGAGTTAAATGACTTGGTGTAATAAACCATACACTGATGACAATTCGAAAGTCTAGCCGATGGGTATGTCTATTAACCAAGACATATTACACGCTCATACCATTCTTGAACCCATACCTTCTTCTAAACAAGATGTTCGTGATTCAATGTGATATTACCTCACATTGATGAAATATAAAAACTCTGGGTCAGTGATCATTGTTGTTTACCACAATAGCTGTGAGACCCAAACAACTTTACCTAATTCAAATTTGGCACCAGAATGGTACACTCTGCAGAGTTTAGATACCATTGAACGTCTCGCCAAGAGCCAAGTTGACTTGTCAACTTGAAAACTGCATTGAGATCTTTGATCTAGGATATGCAGGGGCCAAAATCAAAACGGCCACGAGTAGTTCACCGATACTCAAACAATCGCAGTGCGTTCCCCCAGGTTCACACAGATAATGCGAGAAGTCTCATTATGAGCCAATGATGAATCCTTGAACAACTGTGGTGAGAGTTTGTAACTCCATGACCCACAGGATTTTTGGTCATCGTTACACACTGGTTGTAGTCGAAGACAATCCAGTGAAGTCTTTCAAGTGACGGAGCAGAAGGGAAGTTTGAAGTTTTCAACACAATCATTTCAATCCCAACAATCATTTCAATCCCAGAGAAAGGTGAAGCATAATTCCATGCGACATGCTGCGTAGAATTCCTCCTCAATCAATTCGTTGCTATATTTGCACCTTCAAGTGTTCAAGAAGATGACATGAAGAGTCAGACTCCAGTTCCAGTCAAAGTCAAATCAAAAGCTGGATGTGCTGATTCAAGACACTTACTGAAGCCTAAGGAACATACCAAGTCAAATGAAAGTGGAGATTGTCATATTGAGGGGGAGATTGTTGAAAAGTTCTGCAGTATTCAATCGAAGGCCTAGATCCAGATAAAGTTAAATGAAAGCATTAAACCAAGGGGGAGATTGTTGGGTCATAATTTAGTTGGTTTAATCTTTGCATTTAAAAGGGCTTAAAACGTAGAAAATATCATTTTTATTGGTTGTTCGGTTAGGGACCGAATAACCTTTGGTTGTTCGGTCTGGCTCATTTGTTGTTCGGCGCATGGGCTTGGTTGTTCGGTCTGTCTAGGCGTGTATTATATATATGTGTGTTATGCTCTCTTTTGGGGGTTGGTCGAATTAGAGGAGCATCACATATAGAGAATTTGTCATTCGATCAAGGAACCATATGTATCGGTCTGTTAATCTTAATAGAGTGCATTGAAGGTTTGTAGTATTTTGATTGTGTGTTTCAATTCATACTCGTTGGGATCCGCAGCAATCGAGTGTGTTTGATTGATACCAAGTAGATCTAGGAGATTTTTGGGACTTAAAATAAATTTTCAATCGATTGATAAATCTTTAAACATTAATTTGATATCATTAAATTCATGAGTATACATAGATTTTAGACTCCTATATATATAACGTTTACCAATGAATTAAAATAGAAGCAAACTAACTTTAAACAATGGAGAGGAATTCATCGGTAACAATGTGCTTAACTATGCCTTTTGTATTCATATCAGGTATGTGTTATTAAAATTTTTATTTATTTGTACTTAAACAATATATTTAACTGCATCGAAGATCACTAGTTCACAATCGTTGCTTTATGATATATACTAGAAGGAGTATTTTCAATGGAACATCATGCTAATGTTTATTATGCCAAAAGACGTGCAAACTAATACATACCTTCGCTTCTTTAAAATCACAGTATCTGGCGGTGGAGTAAGAAAGGAGCTAGCAGGTGTTGTACTATTCAAATTATGTAGCGAATAATATTATTAAGGAAATCAGTAAAAAATTATATGACACATCTCCTCCAAATAAAATAAAATTGCAATCCATATATAAAATCTGCACCAACCGATTTTTTTTAACTTGGGCTCGTGATAAATCTTTATTTACAAAAATAAAAAATCCAAGTTTGAAGTTTTTAGTGCTAATACCATGAGATATAACAAAACTTTTATGTTTAATAAAATTATGGCAGGTGCAATCTCGTCACTACCTCCAACAATTGAGAATTCACTACGAATAGATTGTGAAACTTATTTAGACTGTATACCATTTTGTTCACATTTTCCACATACTTTACCGATATGTGTGAGACATATTTGCGGTTGTATAGTAGAGCCAAATATTGTTGCAAAAGAACACTTGAGTAAGGACAATTTTGTACACTCTTGATCAATAAAAATCTCTTGTCAAATCCACTACACAACAATAAGAATGATTGAATGTTTATTTATTTGGTTTTCCATCATTCATGCTTAATAATTTTTTATTAGTCCGATTTTTCTTTCTTTTGTGCATATAATTTATGCTATATCTTATTAATGTTAAACATAAATTCTTACCACATTTATTTGTAAGTGTGTATTTGTGTTATTAACGGTCAATATAGTTGAACCTTTTTGTTCGAGTTTTTTCTTCATTGTACGAGTCATGTTACTACTCATCGTCCGTTGTATACTGAAAACTGGTTCACCTTCATGGAAACGAGTTAGATTCATATCCGTTAAGGGTCTCAATGTCCTTTTTATTTAACATATTTTACATTCATTTTTTTAGTGTGTTAAAGCTCGTATATTTTTTAAAATTGTCTAATCTAATAGATGTAACATTCAAACACTTAAGAATCGATTACCTAGCATTTGTGGTTGTCTTGGATTTACCGATCTGAAACTTTAGAATAGACAATTAAAAAAATACAACGGTTTTGATGCGCTAAAAAATAATATAGCGGTTCTTTCAAGAATTGAGTGAAAATATGTTGGGGTTTTTTTTAGATTTTCCCAAAATTAAATGCTCAAAATCTACATTGATTTAAATTATTTGATTGTAGTTAGACTCAACAATAGATTTTAAAACACAAAGTAATTTTACCATCTAATTATTAAATTTAAAAATAATCATACTTATGTCTAAAAAATTTAGAAAAAATAGTTATTTCATTATTTAATTATTTTAAAAAATAACTATATAAATGATTTTTGTGGCAAAATATAATCATACTATTTGTTTCTAAATGATTTGGAAATATACAAATATGGTATTTTAAATAATATGGTAAAATATAACTTTGCAATCGATTGATAAATCTTTAAACATTAATTTGATATCATTAAATTCATGAGTATACATAGATTCTAAACTCCTATATATATAACGTTTACTGATGAATTAAAATAGAAGCAAACTAACTATAAACAATGGAGAGGAATTCATCGGTAACAATGTGCTTAACAATGCTTTTTGTATTCATATCAGGTATGTGTTATTAAAATTTTTATTTATTTGTACTTAAACAATATATTTAACTGCATCCAAGATCAGTAGTTCACAATCGTTGCTTTATGATCTGTACTAGAAGGAATATTTTGAATGGAACATCATGTTAATGTTTATTATGCCAAAAGACGTGCAAACTAATACATATCTTCGCTTCTTTAAAATCACAGTATTTGGCGGTGGAGCAAGAAATGAGCTAGCATGTGTTGTACTATTCCAATTATGTAACGAATAATATTATTAAGGAAATCAGTAAAAAAAATCATATGACATATCTCCTCCAAATAAAATAAAATTGCAACCCATGTATAAAATCTGCACCAATCGATTATTTTTTTTTAACATGGGCTCGTGATAAATCTTGTTGGGAATTAATTTTAGTTTGGTTTAATCTTTTATTTATTAGGACTAAAATCGTAAGATATTCTAGTTTTGGGTTTTATTGGATAATTCGGTGGGAACCGAAGAACCATTGTAGGTCCAATAATCTCTCGTAAATAACAATGATATCAATCAAACAATAAGAACACAAGGAGATTTAACTTCAATGTACTCTTTGATTAACAAATACTAGTACATAAGTTTGTGATTGCCAAGAACACTCAATAATTCTCTCTCTAGCTTAGCACACTTTCCAAGGAAATCAACCACACTAATGGAGGCATATTTTGCATTAAATACTCTAGGCCTATAACCTAATGACCTAAGCCCATGGACCGAACCATCAAGCCCAAACAGGGGCATCGACCACAAGGACCAAACTGAACAACCAAGGGTTGTTGCTTGGTTGTTCGGCTCACACTGAGTTTCCAATAAAGCCCCTAAAAACAATATATTTTATAATTTTAGTCCTAATAAATAAAAAATTAAACCAAACTAAAATTAATTCCCAACAATCTCCCATTGGTTTAATGCTTTCATTTATCTGCAGCTTCATTTGGACTTCAGTTGAACGCTGCAGAGAAGATTTTCAACAAACTCCCCCTCAATTTGACAATCTCCTCCTTAGCAGGAAAACCTTTCTCTTAGCAGGTGACAGGAGTGAATGTTGATAGAATTAGCACATTGCAGCAACAACTTCGTCTTCGATGCAAGTCGTCTTCAGATTTGGATGGTAAGCTCCTTAGGCATTAGAATATGTCTTGAATCAGCACATCCAACTTTTGATTTGACTTTGAATTTGACTGGTGTCTGAGTCTTCATCTCTTCACTTGATCACTTCAAGTGTTGATGTAGTAACAAACTAGTTGAGGAGGAATTCAAACAGCTTGTCACATGGAATTTTGTTTCACCTTCATCAGGAACATAAACATCGTGTCGAAAGTTTTGAACGTTGCTTTTGACCGGCACTTCTCGATACGTACAGTAACCGCAAATCCTGTGGGTCACGGAGTTAGAAACTCTCACCACAGTTGTTCAAGGATTCATCCTTGGGTCAGAATGAGACTTCTCGCAGTATCTGTGTGAACCCAGGGGAACGCACTGCGATTGTTTGAGTATTAGAGAACTACTCGTGGCTGTTTTGATTTTGGCCCTGCATATCCTTGATCAAAGATCTTAATGCAGTTGACAAGTCAACAAGTTGACTTGGCTCTTGGTGAAACGTTCAATGGTATCCAAACTCTGCGGAGTGTACCATCCTAGTGCCATTTTGAATCAGGTAAGGTTGTTGGGGTCTTACAGCTATTGTGGTAAACAACAATGATCACTGACCCAGAGTTTCAATGAGTTTCAATGTTTCATCAATGTGAGGTAATATCACATTGAATCACGAACATCTTGTTAGAGGAAGGTATGGGTTCAGGAGTGGTATGAGCGTGTAATATGTCTTGCTTATTAGACATACCCATCGGCTAGACTTTCGAATTGTCATCAGTGTATGGTTTATTTTCACTGAATCATCCAACTCTTGAATTAGAAGCTTGTATGTAAGAAAGGTTGTTGATGCCTCACATCTACTACTGGTGTTGTAGCAGAGATCATTAGCATAGAGTGTCGAAATATCATCATTACTTGGTTTAAAGTAATTGAATCGTCTATTTCTCTCAAAGCGTCTAGAAGTTGGTGTTACACAAGAAGAACCTTAGATTGGTTAAGAAGCGGTTGTCAGTGCTTCACATTCATTGGGGTGTACCAATGAGGATCACAAACACTAAAAAGTTACCTCAGCAGTAAGTGGTATAAGTCGGTGCGTCGTCGGTAGGTGATACTGTTTTTAGATTTTCAAAATTTTAAGGAAAGATATGAAAATTATAAAAAAATCTAAAATCTTTTTGTCTTTCAAGTTTGGTAATTTTTGTTTGTTTTTCTTGACACCAAATGTAGCTATACAGATATTTCTGATACCACTGGTTATATTTTTGAAAGAAAAGACATAAAAATAAAACATATTTTTGGATTTTCTGAAAGAAAAGATTTGAAAATTATAAAAAAATAAAAATAATTTTTTTTGTATTTTTAAATTTTCTGATTTTTGTTTTGTTTTCGAAAGGTATCGAAGAAACCTTGGACTGGTTAAATTTTTTGTATTCTTCTCCCCCTAAATTTGTGCATGGGAAGAAGAGTGGAAATAAAACATGTACAAATTTACCTAAACAAAACATGTAAAAATATTTACAGAACTGATTTAATAATCAGTGAAACGTATCATTTTTAGCATCTCGACAAGCACATTTAATCGAGCTTTTGCAACAGGTTTTGTGAATAAGTCCGCCACATTATTATCAGTGTGGACTTTTTCCAAATGGATCAATTTACGCTCGAAGCAATCTCTGATAAAATGAATTTTAATATCAATGTGCTTAGTCTTAGAATGCTGGACCGGGTTTTTCATGATTTGGATAGCAGCTTCATTGTCACAGAAGATGGGAGTGTCAAGAAAGTTCATACCATAATCCAGATGGGAGTGTCAAGATGGGAGTGTCAAGAAAGTTCATACCATAATCCAGGAGCTGATGCTGCATCCAAATGACTTGAGAACAACAGGCCGAGGCAGCAACATACTCAGCTTCAGCTGTAGATGTTGACACGGTCTGTTGTATTCTACACTACCATGAAATCAGTCTGTCTCCTAGAAACTGACATCCAGCACTGGTGGACTTTCTGTCAACACACCCTCCGTAGTTGCTATCTGAAAACGCGTAAAGATCAAATTCACGGTTCTTTGGATACCAGAGACCAAATTTTGGTCTCCCTTTAAGGTATCTAAAGATCCGTTTGACAGCATCAAGATGAGAAGGTTTAGGATTAGCCTGATAACGAGCACACTGGCAGACTGCAAAAACGATATCCGGTCTGCTAGCAGTCAGGTACATCAATGAACCAATCATCGAACGATAGTAGGTTTGATCAACTAATTGGTCGTCTGAGTCTGAAGATAGCAGAGGTCGCTCAGCCATTGGAGTATTAGCCTCTTTTGCATCCTTGAAACCGAACCTTGCAAGAATATCCTCCACATACTTCGCTTGATGAAGCAGGATACCCATTGAACTTTGCTTCACTTGCAACCCGCGAAACATCGTCATCTCTCCCAACGAACTCATCTCGAATCTTTTCTTCATCACCGTCTCAAACTCCTTGCACAAATCATCGCTTGTTGAACCGAAGATGATGTCGTCCACATAGATTTGGACAACGATTTGATCATCATCTTGGCGCTTGATGAACAAAGTTTGATCAATACTTCCACGAGTGTAACCGTGCTGCAACAAGTGTTCCGTCAAGGTAGCATACCAAGCACGAGGAGGTTGATGCAGACCATAAAGGGCTTTATCAAGCTTGTAGAAATGATTTGGAAACTTTGAGTTGACGAAACCAGGAGGTTGATCAACATAAATTTCCTCTTTCACCTCTCCATACAAGAAAGCTGTCTTGACGTCTATTTGGTAGAAGGTAAAGTTCATGTAAGAAGCGTAGGCAAGGAAGATCCGAATCGCTTCAAGTCGCGCCAAAGGAGCATATACTTTCGTGTAATCAAGTCCTTCTATCTGTCTAAAGCCTCGAACCACCAGGCGTGCCTTGTTTCGCACAATCACTCCCAAATCATCTTGCTTGTTGCCAAACACCCATCTTGTATCCAAAGCCTTTTTGCCTTCGGGTAGTTCCACCAACTGCCAGACATTCAACTTCTCAAACTGGTTCAGCTCATCATACATTGCATCCATGACATCGCAGCGGTCGTCGTGCAGTCAAAAATAAGAGAAAACCTAACACACACACTAGTATAGCGGTAGTCAGGGTCGATCCACAGGAGCTTCGTGGTTAGACTAGATGAGAGATTACCAACTAATAGTGTCACAGCTATAGTCGGAGGATCTGGTTTCTATTTTCCTAATCTCTAGCAAATGAGACTATAATCAAACACTCAAGCCAAGCTAAGCTATGTCCAAATGACCTAGTCTCTTTCTGAAATCAGAAGTACATCTTTGACTCAGAAGCAATCAAAGGCATCCAAACTAGCAAAACCAAGCAAAGCATAAACTAGCCACTAACTACAGTTCCACTGAACAGTTACTAGCCAAGGTTTAATGCTTACCAAATAACCTAATTAGCTACTGATTTCAGGTAAGAAAAACAGTCCTAACAAGGTCCAAAACAACATCCAAAACACAATCAATCAATCAAACCAAACACAAACATCCAAAACACCGAAAAGCTAAGATTAAATGTAACCAAATGCTTTTCATTCACCAAATCTGAATTCCAATCACAAAACAGTAACCAAATGTTTCTAAAATCAGAAACCTAAGTGCTGAAAGTCAGTGGTTGTCACTCCCAAAGACTTTATCTACAAAACTACTTGCTACTAAAAAGGAAATTAAATCCAAAAACATAAAATACCAATTGTGACCTTGCTGAAATGAAATCCTGGAGTCAAAGAGCTTCAAGGTCGATTTTACACCCGGGTCTTTGCTAGGGTTTTCGGCTGGAAATGCATCTATTTATACTTTCAAATTTCCCGCAACCGCGCCGCGCAGAAGTGAAATCCGCGGCGCGCGTACTTATCTTTTCCCGTTTTCTTCGGCATTTGAATGTGTTCCACCGCCTTAAGTCCGCGTCGCGCATAGTTGATTCCCGCGGCGCACGTACGAGTTCTCTTGATTTTTCATTCCTTCCCAACTTCTTCCTTTTGCACGCTTTTAGTCCATGTTTCTATTCTTTTTCTCCAAACAAGTCCTGGCACGAAAAGTGAGAATACCCAGACATATTTGATATAATTTTATCAAGAACAAGGCCCAACAACGCCTAAAATACTTGATATCACTAGGCGTTGTCAAACACCCCACACTTGTGCCTTGCTTGTCCCCAAGCAAGAGAGTTTTTAACAAATTATAATAAAGAATCAAACAATTTCTGACTGTGTTCAGTTTCAAAGTTTATTGCTCTTTTGAGTTAGAGTGGAATAGTTCGCGAAAACATAATTGAGTTGTTCTTTGGAATTCATGGCTTTCTAGAGAACCCTTGATTACAAACTTTCTGTCCACAATGAAGTGTACTTACTCATTCTGATTCTAAAGGCCATTAAGGAATTGTCCATGACTTTCGATGTTATCCGTGTAGCGAGCTTTCGGAAATACCATCCCAGACCAGACGATCTTAGGTGATAAGGTGCATAAGGCTCACCCATTTTAGACGTACCGGCTCGAACAACAAAGGCCACAGATTGACTTTTCCTTCCTAAATTCCAATCCTAAAACAGTCCAATCTTCTAACTCCCAAAACTCAACTTATTTGACTAACTAATAGCATGATCACAAATAAATAGTATTTCTTAAAAAATACTAATGCTATCACAATCATAAACCATTCGTTTCAAAATTGCAATTCATTAAAAATTTTGAAAAAGTTGCTAAAAATTGAAAAATTGATCATTTCTGCAAAAATTTCAAAAATTCTCTTTCGACTGTCCACACCCCATACTTAAAACCGTACAACGTCCCCGTTGTACAAAATTATTTCAAAACAAGGGAGAAAGAGTTACCCCTTTTTGGACGATAGACTGCTTGGTGCTCAATATCACAGGTATTATTGCATACAATTGGATCCTCGATTTCGTAATCTGGAGTTGTAGCGCTACAGTGAACACGCCGGTGGTCGAGACAAGTGGAGGGGGCACGGTGACCCCACACTTGTCTTGGACAACTCCTTCTCAATTTGGTATCTCATGCATAACTCAACAAACAAATTAAAAACACACATGACAAATAAAACATGAACAAAAACTATACAAATAGAAGTGTCATAAGTTTGTACATATATCCAAAAAAAAGATAAAAAGAAAGAAAGAAAAAAAGTACATCAATCACTACCAGGCGGCCTCGAGGGTCCGGCCTCATGATCGTGGGCTCTGGCTGGGAATGGTCGGGGGTGCTGGCCTGCGCTGATGCGATCTGAAGAAGTACCTCCCCGATCCACTCGAGCTGGTCCTCGATCCTGGCAACCCTGGCTGCCAGGTCCTCCTGATGTGGCTCTGTCGGGGCTGCATGTGCTGGCTCCGGCTCTGGTCTCCGGCGTCTCCTGCCTGCCAGGCTGGGCATAAGCAGGCTCGGTAGGTGCCCGGATGTACTGCCCCGGGCGCTGCAGCTCAATGAGCCGCATCCTCTCCAACGTGCGCGCTGTAGTGCGGGATGGAGGCAGAGCAGTCAAAGAGGCTGCCACGGGGGCAGTAAGGATGCCATAGGAACGGGCCAGGCGGGTGATGAAATACCCCTGGCTAATGGGCTGCTGGTGGAGGCGCCGATAGCGTGGGTGGAGAGTGCGACCGCGAGGGCGTATGAGAGGTGGAGGAATCTGGATGGGTCGAGAAGGACACACAAAAAGGTCATGTCGTCGCCCGACACCTTCTCGCCTCCCTCCCGCTGCATGATGGAGGTGGAGACGATCCGATGCATGAGGCGGTGAAGTGGGTCCCGGAGGTGACTCTCCCTGGAAGCTCCCGCCTCGTATCTGATGTTGGACAGCGATGCCCAAACCTCCATGTTGGGAGCCCTGTCCGGCTCCCCCTGAATGCAGGACCCGAAGAACCGGGTGAAGTAGCGATGCTGGAGGTCCGCTGGGGTGTATAACCCCACTCGCCTCCCGAACTCCCGGAGGTTGCACTCCCTGTGCTCACCTCCCAAACGAAATCGTACCAGCCTGGAACGCGGGTCTCCCGCCCGAGGTGCGAACTGGATGGTGGATATGAACTCCAGCAGCAGTTCCGTGTAGACCACGTCCTCGTCTGTGGCCATGATCCTATCCCAGCCACGGCATGTGAATGATGCCTCCTTGTTGGTCCAGGTGCGATGTAGGAATGGCTCAATCGCACCCCAAAGCCCAGCATCCCTCAGAATATCTCGATCGATGACTGTCGCCTCAAGGAACCGGCGATGAGTCAATGCGTCTCTCCGTGAAGAATACTCCACTGAACTGGCAAGCTCTGTGGGGAACTGGAGGAAGGGGTGGTCCAATCTGAACATCATCTGCAAAAGAAAACACATAACACAAAACAAAAATTTTGCAAAATTAGTCCTTTTCCTCCCCACCGCACCGCGGTGCGGTCCAAGAGCAAGGGCGTGGCGCGGCGTGCGGCTGTTTCCAAACCCCGATCCAAAATCTCAATTTAACCTGCTACAATTCAATCTAATCACACCACAAGGTAGCCTAAGTGCCGACTAGCTCATCTAGGGCCTCTATTTGGCAAAACAAATACCCTATGAGCTAGCATTAGCGATTCTAAGTTTTGAACTATTTTGGGCAAATCACTAAAATTAACTACCTAATCGCTAGTTTTAACGAGCAATAGATAGTTAGAATGGCATACCTTGGTAGTAGAAACACAATAAGCAAGAAAAATCGCAAGAAAATTTCAATCACCAGAGCTCCGAGTCGCGTGTGGGTTATGCGAGCCGCGGTTTACCTTATAAAGGAGAAAACCGACTGATCGTTTACCGCGCCGCGGGGTCACGTTTTGCGCGTCGTGAGTGTCCAAATCAACCCCTGCGCATCGGGTTGGTTTACAATCCCACGTCGCATAATTCAAATACCCGCGGCGCGGACTTCAAAAATTTCAAAACTTCTCAAATGACCCCACACTTATTTCAAATCACTAGTACCTGCAAAAAGATTAGTGTATAAATTTTTGTATTTTATTTTTAAGAGATATATCCTAACTTATGACACGATGGGTTGCCTCCCAACAAGCGCTAAGTTTAACGTCTTCAGCCAGACGTGCTGCTCCTAAGCTGACTCTTCTTCTTCTTGACCCCTTGATGGCATTTGCTGGTATTCTGGCATGAAATTATTGGCCATCATTGTCATAAGGGATGTGAGTTGGGTCATCCGATCACTCACACCGCTGATCCATTGTTGTTGAGATTTCAAGAGCTCAAAAACATTCGCCTCTCGTTTTCTGGATTCTCTTTCATATTGCTGATGCCTTGCTTCCATCATCTCTATCATGTCCAGCAATTGTTCCTTGTCGATGGCGGACAACGGGTGGTCCTTGGTTTCCTTTAAGATTTCCTCTTTTCCTCCCTCTCCCGTACGTGTCCAGATCTTTTCTTTGCTCCTGATTCCTGGCTCCATTAATGTTTTCCTATCTGCTGGTTTGCCATTTTCCTCTGAAGGTAATGATATCGGGTTCCCAAACATATTCAATCTTCTTTTCCTGGTCCCGAAGAAAATATCCATATCTCCAGTCTTGCAATCGATCACTGACCCGGCAGTAGCTAAAAATGGACGCCCTAAGATGAGCGCAGGCGCATCGTCCGGACTCTCATATTCCATGACCAGAAAATCTACGGGATAAAAAAAGTCCCCTACTTTGACTATGACATTTGTTAGCCTTCCCCTAGATACCTTAGTTGATTGGTCAGCTAGCTGCAGTACGACTTCTGCTGGCTCAATTTCTTCGTTCTTGTACTTGTCATATAAGTATCCTGGCAAGATGTTAACACTTGCTCACAAATCTAATAGAGTGTTTCGAATAACCACGTCCCCTACAGTTGTAGTGATCAAAGGTGATCCAGGGTCTTTTTCCTTTTTTAGGCAGTGTTCCCAGTAATGCCTCGCTGGCTCTCACAGTCAATCTTACCGTTTTTGGTGTAGGTGCTTTGCTCTTCCCGTTCTGTTTACACATTTCTTGCAGAATCCTGGTGTCTTTAGGGGCATCCTTAAGCTCGTCCCACAGGGGCTGATTCATTAAGGGTCCCGTTGATCTGGATACTTCCTGCTTCTTCTTTTCTTTCCTATTCTTCCTCTTTTGTTTAATCCCTGCTATTGTTAATTGCTCTTCTTTTTGGATCTCTTTATCCGTTTCTGGTTGAGTGCCATTCTCAACCGGAACTCCTCCTTCTTTACCTTCCTCGCTTTCTAGAGCCTTTCCTTCTTCCCCTGGTCTTAGGTCACTCCCTACTTCGAACAAGTCCTCCAGAGTGACCTTTCGCCATCCTGATTCAACAGTGTTGACTTGTTCCTTCCCTGGACGCTGATTGTGCGTAGGATTGACTTCGGTAGCACTTGGCAACTTGCCACTATCTCTCTTTTGCTGATCTGTAGTCATTTGACCTATTTGTCTTTCCATATTTGCGATGGCCTTTGCATTCGCTTGAGATTGTTGTTGTGTCGTAGTGATCATATCATACATCTTTGCTATCATCTCTTCTTGGGTCCCTGGGGCGTTGTTGTTGGTATTAGTGGGACCCCTGTTGTTGTTGTTTCCATTGTTCGCAGGCTGATTGTTTCTAGGCTGACTAGTCGGTTGACCCTGATAATTGTTTTGCCTAAAGTTTTGCTGTGGTCCTTGGTTGTATGGCCTGTAGGGTCGTCCATTATTATGCTGGCCTTGACCCTGGCCATAAACTTGATTTGCCTCGTGAGTCTTAGGTCCTCCTTGAACTCCTTGTGATGAACTTGGCGGTCCATTCTGTAATGTTGACATAAGTCTGTCAAACTTTTTATTTAATTCACTGATTTCCTTTTTCACTTCCTTTTTCCAATCAGCATCGACTCATACCGCTGCCGCCGTACTTACAGTTTTCTTGGTGGAAAAGTTTGCTATGGAGCCATTGCTCAACTGCTCCAAAAACTGCCAGGCTTCCTCCGGGTCTTGCCACATAAATGTCCCACTGGATGAGGCATTTATCATGTCCTGGTGTGTCTCACTGACTCCTTCGAAGAACAGCTTGACCAACTGCCACCTGGGAATCTCATGATGCAAACAAGATCGCAACAACTCCTTCAGTCTATCAAAGGCTTCATGAAAAGCCTCTCCAGGCTTTTGCTGGAAATCCTGGATAACTCTTCTGATTTCAGTTGTTTTGTTCGCTGGATAAAATTCCTGAAGGAACCTTGCCTTGAGCTGATCCCACGTAGTAATGCTATTTGATGGCAACGATGTAAACCAATATTTGGCTTTATCCTTAAGGGTGAATGGAAACAGTCTAAGCCTGAAAATATTTCTATTTGTATTTCTGGGATTATTAGCATTAGCGATCGCTAAGAATTCATATAAATGGTTATAGGGATCGTCCTGCTTATATCCTCTAAATTCTGGTAATATTCCTAATAACTGAGGTCTAATCTCTACCTGCGAATCAATGTTATCAGGGATATAGATCGGTGACGAATCATCATATTCCCGCGGTTGGAAATGTGATGCAACCGATTGCCGTCTCGGTTGTGCAAAGTGTAAAGGTTGAGCGGGGTTACCGTAAAGATGATCATTGTAGTCCCGCTAACCTGGTGGTGGATATTGTGGCGTTCTTCTAGGAGGTCCCCGACCTCGGTTCCATTGTGGTTGTGGTGCTGGTGGCACCCATCCTTCATCTTCCTCATCATACACTTCCTCCGTCTCTGGGTAATGGTATCGTGGTTGAGGCGGTTGTTGAAAGTGTATAGGTTGTGTTGATTGGTAAGTGGGTTGAGGTTTAAAGAGGGCTGGTTGTGGTTGGGATGTTGGTGTCTGCTGTCTAGGAGCTGGGGTGCCATCTCGGGTCGGCTCTCCCCAAGACATAGCATAAGTGAATGGATTGGTGGATTGGGGTTGTGAAGCGGGTGTAAATGGTGGGATAGATGGTGGAGTGCATGATGGTATGGGTGCAAGGGTTGAAACTGCACCACCAGAAGCACTCGTGCTCCCAAACTGAAACTCTGATAATGGGGGAATAGAAAACATCCCCGTTGCCTCACCTGACGGTTCCTGGGCAACACTGACCGGACTACTGCTAACTTGACTATAATTCATGATGCTTAAACGCCTACGGGCACGGAGTTTGCGCGCAGTACGCTCAATCTCAGAATCAAACTGCAATGGGGATAATTGCTTTCCCCTGCGGGTACGCATGCACTAGTGCAACACGCCCACAAAAAAATCAAAAATCAAACTTACCAAAATGAAATTTCAAAAAGCAAGAAACGAGTTCCTACTACTCACCTAACCTAAGCTCACAGCTCCCCGACAACGGCGCCAAAATTTGACATCGCAGCGGTTGTCGTGCGGTCAAAAATAAGAGAAAACCTAACACACACACTAGTATAGCGGTAGTCAGGGTCGATCCACAGGAGCTTCGTGGTTAGACTAGATGAGAGATTACCAACTAATAGTGTCACAGCTATAGTCGGAGGATCTGGTTTCTATTTTCCTAATCTCTAGCAAATGAGACTATAATCAAACACTCAAGCCAAGCTAAGCTATGTCCAAATGACCTAGTCACTTTCTGAAATCAGAAGTACATCTCTGACTCAGAAGCAATCAAAGGCATCCAAACTAGCAAAACCAAGCAAAGCATAAACTAGCCACTAACTACAGTTCCACTAAACAGTTACTAGCCAAGGTTTAATGCTTACCAAATAACCTAATTAGCTACTGATTTCAGCTAAGAAAAACAGTCCTAACAAGGTCCAAAACAACATCCAAAACACAATCAATCAATCAAACCAAACACAAACATCCAAAACACCGAAAAGCTAAGATTAAATGTAACCAAATGCTTTTCATTCACCAAATCTGAATTCCAATCACAAAACAGTAACCAAATGTTTCTAAAATCAGAAACCTAAGTGCTCAAAGTCAGTGGTTGTCACTCCCAAAGACTTTAGCTACAAAACTACTTGCTACTAAAAAGGAAATTAAATCCAAAAACATAAAATACCAATTGTGAGCTTGCTGAAATGAAATCCTGGAGTCAAAGAGCTTCAAGGTCGATTTTACACCCGGGTCTTTGCTAGGGTTTTTGGCTGGAAATGCATCTATTTATACTTGCAAATTTCCCGCAACCGCGCCGCACAGAAGTGAAATCCGCGGCGCGCGTACTTATCTTTTCCCGTTTTCTTCGGCATTTGAATGTGTTCCACCGCCTTAAGTCCGCGTCGCGCATAGTTGATTCCCGCGGCGCGCGTACGAGTTCTCTTGATTTTTCATTCCTTCCCAACTTCTTCCTTTTGCACGCTTTTAGTCCCTGTTTCTATTCTTTTTCTCCAAACAAGTCCTGACACGAAAAGTGAGAATACCCAGACATATTTGATATAATTTTATCAAGAACAGGGCCCAACAACGCCTAAAATACTTGATATCACTAGGCGTTGTCAATCCACCCAACTTGGTTCATTGAGTGCCATCTCTACGTTCTTTGGCTCAATTTGTGAGATAAAGCACGAATAGAGACACTCGTTGACATGACCACTTTGGCTTTTGGTTAGAACACCATCATCCAGAGGGCCAATAACATTGTCGATTGGATGGTCTCGTTGAATTCTTGAAGGGACTTTATATTGGAGCGTAGCAGTAGAGACCGGAAGACTGGTTATATTCTCAACCCTTTCTGGCGCCTGAAGCACCTCTATCAGAATCTCTGAAGTCGTGAGAGGTACTTGCAATATACTCGTCAGGAAATCTTTCAGGAAAGAGAGAATCCATGAGAGTAGAATCGAAAAGATCAGCAGGATCAGGTTGAATAACATCTTCAGGGGTAGTTGATTGTTCAACAACTGGAGTATCGCCAACAACTTGGGATGAGACATCAGGAGCATCCTCAGTTATGGTAGCGGAAACAGGAGATGCACCGTCATTAGGAATTTGATATTGAATAATTACTGACGGAGTGATAAGATTAGGAATGAAATCTTCAGCATCATCACTATTGGTACCACTGGGGCTTGGATTGTCACCTGAAACAACATCAGAAAGCACATAGAAAGGTTTAAACAGTTCAGCATAATCAAACAACACTTGCATCAGTTGGATTCTCTTCTAGCCAGTGAACATCAAATGATTCCACGATTTGCTTTGTCGCCTTGTTGTACACCCGATATGCAGTTTTATTCGCATATCCAACGAAGTAACAATCATCCGCCATGGAGTTGAACTTCAGAGTAGCTTCAAGATGAAGAAGAGTGCAAGGGCAGCCAAAGGTGCGGAAGTGTGAAACATTTGGCTTGCGACTATAAAGAATATCGTATGGTGTCTTCATTTGAGGTTTATTGATGATGACCCGATTCTGAACACAGCAGGCTGTGTTGATGGCTTCAGCCTAGAAAATTACCGGCAGTTTAGAATCGTACAGCATGGTACGCGCAACATCAATAAGAGTTCTGTTCTGTCGCTCAGCAACACCGTTCTGTTGCGGAGTACGAGCAGCACTAAACTGACGCAAGATACCTTTGTCTGCATAAAACTTGTTTAGAACTGCATTCTTGAATTCCGTTCCATTGTCGCATCTGATGGCTTTCAGCTTCTGATTCATTTGATTTTTCAATGAGTTGGATGTCCTGCAACCATGTTGTTCTTTGCGAGACGATTCAGGTTCTTTGCGTTGGCATGACCGAGACGTCTGTGCCACAGCATCGCGCTTTGTTCTGCAGCTCGGGAGAATAGGCAGGTGACATTTTCGGGCGTATTGTGATTCATGTCGATGATGTAAAAGAATTGCTTTTTCGTTTCGATCGAATAAGAATCCACTCCTATGGAATGACTACGCCGGCTTGAGAATCAGACATTCCTTCTTCGTGAAATGCGTTGAAAAACCCTTGTCACATATTTGAGAAACGCTCAGCAGACTGTGCTTGAGCTCAGGTACAAAATTCACGTTCTCAAACTTCAACACACCATTCGACACCGTCCCTCTTTGCATAATCATCCCTTTTTCACCTCCCGCGAAGCAAACACATCCCCCGTTGAATTTCTCAATGTCGTGTAGTTGGGACATGTCGCCAGTCATATGCCTAGAACAGCCACTATCAACATAACAAGGTCTGCTGATATTCCTCCGTAACTATTCCTGCACAAGTCGCGGGATCAATTAGATTTAGGAACCCAGTCCATACGGACACTGGGTTTACCTTCACTATCAACACATCTAACCGATTCAAAGCTCATATCACATTGATCAAGTATTTATGAGACATTTGAAAATGTTTTAACACTGCCTTTGGGAACCCATTTCATATTTGGTTTAAAACGCTTATCTTTTGACCAAATGGGAACATTTGAGTTTGAAGTAGAATTAGAACTACTCGAAGTTGATTCTTTAGAAGACTTGGGTCTTACAAAAATTGGTAAGCCATAGTTACTTCTAGAAGCAGTTCTATTCTAGGAATTCGTGTTATTTTGATTTCTCTTTCTAGAACGTGACCTTGTGGGTTTTCTCTTATAAGATTTCCCTTTTGGTACATTCTGTAAAAATGATTCATTTTGAGAAGCATACATGTGTCGGGGACAATTCCTGGCAATGTGACCGGCAATTCCACAGTTAAAACAAGTCTGTCTTTCTAAAAGTATATTGGAATTTTGTCCAGGTCCAGATTTAAGCAACTTATTTCCACACACACACACATGCAAGCAACAAATTTATCAAACAAATTCTTCTTCCTAGCAGTTTTTAAAACAGAATCACGAGAAATTTTAGAATCCACAGGAGTCTTAGTATAAAATTTACCATCATCACAAAAATTATCATAATTAGTCTTCAAACAAGTTTTAATATGATTAAAAGCATGCAAGTCTTCAACTTCCTCAATCTTCGTTTTTAATTTATCTGCACATGAGATAGAAACATCAGTATTTTTCATTTCAGAACTCTCAGCGGTGCCAGATGTACTTGGTTGAATGTAATTTGACAAAAAAAATCTTCAGATTCTTTAGTGTTTGGTGATGGAGTAAAATTATTATTGTATGGAGGGGGAACAACACTATATCCAAGACCTTCACCTTGTATGTTTGACCAAACAGTTTGTTTTTCAAGAATAGTTTCAACTACTTCACTAGATACATATACCCTTTTAAAGGTTGATTCAACAATTTCAAAATTTGATTTTAATGCATTTAACTCAGCAGTCAAACTAGCAATATCTTCATTGGCAAACCTAAGGTGACATCTAGTAGTGCTAAGTTCATCTTGCATTTTATGATAGTCTGAGGTTTTGACATCTAAGGCTTCTTGAAGGGGTCTTAATTTTCTTTTGTGTTTATAAACTAGATTTTCAGTTTCTAAGACTTCTCTAACTAAGTTTTCATTCAGTTCATGATATCTAGCAATAATATCAATACAGCACTGAGAAGAGCAAGAAACTTCACTAACCTCATCAGTAGTAGGAGTGGTAGAGACCATAAAAGCAAACTACAAGTCCATCATCTCTCCTTCAGCTGCATCCACATCCATCTGTCCTTTAATTTGGGCCAGGTAAGCTCTACCTTCTCCATTCAGGTTCAGGTCCTGTAACTGATCTTCCCAGGTAAATTGCTGAGCCACCATCACCCTTTTAGCATTATGAGGATGAGCAACATCACGATTTGATCCAACTGGTACCATGGTTCTGTCTGGATTCTCCATTCTTGGC
Organism: Cichorium intybus; assembly: GCA_023525715.1. Classification (NCBI taxonomy): domain Eukaryota; kingdom Viridiplantae; phylum Streptophyta; class Magnoliopsida; order Asterales; family Asteraceae; genus Cichorium; species Cichorium intybus. The sequence continues at coordinate 48,235,467 of CM042010.1, read as the reverse complement.
TTGGTACACTCACGAGCAAAATGACCTAGCTCGTTGCAGTTGAAACACCTCAGATTAGCTTTGCTGAGATTCATCTTCCTCTCACCAGTGTTATTTGTCCAAGTATTCCTTCCAGTTCTTTGAGTAAACTTCTTGGCCCTATGCACCGCTATAGCAATGTGCCAAGAAATGTCCATCTCTTCCAAATCATCTGGATTGATTTGATCAAGGTCTCCAACAGTCATAGGGTGAAACAGTTCACCAGCAACTAAGGCATTGTAACAGTTTAGAAGACCAGCCATCAAACCAAGATTCTCTTCAGCACCTTGAGGAAGAGATTGAGCAACAGTTGAGGTCTTGACAGAAGAAGCAGCAACGGGTGGAGCTTAAGGAGCCACAAAAGATGAACTAGATTGGGCTTTATAAGTGGCATGACCAGTAGATTGAACAGAGAAAGCATTGTTTGTATAGGTTCCAATGTTAGCAGAGTGGTATGAGCTAACATGATTCATTTCTCTCTGCTTGTCATCCATGTCACAATATTTTATGATAGCCATAATCTCAGAAAGTGAGTCTGGCTAAGTCTTTGGTCTTCTTGATGACAGCCACATTCATGTCCCAGCTTCTAGGAAGTGAATTGAGAAGCTTCTTGTTAACATCAATCTTGGGAAATGAAATCCCAGCAGTAGATAGCTGTGTGTGAAGGGTAATAAACCGCTGAAGTTGTGCTTCCAAAGCTTCTCCATGGATGTGATTAAACATGTTGAACCTTTGGCGAAGCATATCTTGCATACTTTGCTTCATGTCTTCATTGCCCTTATACACATCAATCAAGGCATCCCATAAAGATTTGGTATTAGTAACTGAGCAATTTCAGGAGAAAGTGCCATGGATAGGGTAGCAAGGGCTCTTTGATCGGGTTCAACCTTTTCAAAATCCAGGTCAGTGTATTGTTCAAACGGTTTGTCCACCACAACTTCACCTCTAGTCATGGTAATTCTGACGGGTGGACGTAAATAACTCTTCCACAGTTTAACATCTTTCATCTTAATGTATTGTTCAAATCGATACTTCCATTCGGTAAAACCTTCAGCTTTAATTAAATGAGGAATACGGGTACGGTACCCATAACAGAATCGAGGTCACTGTTAACGGTTGACATTGCGGGATCCATCAGTAAATTTTTAAAGTTTCGAGAATTTAAGTCACAAATTTAAAATCGCAAGAGTTAAATGCCACGGGACCGAATAACGAGCTAAAACCGATCAATCACGAGAACCACTAGAACCGAACAGCAGGAAACCGAGTAATCCAAAGCACACCAAAAAACAATTTCACCGAGAAACTAGTTTGACCGAGCAATACCTTGACCGAAAAACAGTCTTTATACCGATTAACACTTTACTTGAACCGAGTAACACAAACGAACTGAGAAACTTGAAGCAGATCGAATAACAAAGTCAAACACGTTCACCGAACAATCAACCAACCGAGCAACAGGTACCGATCAACCTCCAAGTAAGGGAAAACCTAAAGCACCAAAAAATCAATTTGGGCCAACCGAGTAATTGCTTACTGGACCGAACCACTTCAGCGAACCCTAGTCTCTAGGCGCCGCCAACCGATTAACTCCAAAAACCCTAATCAGGCTTCAGCCGCCGCCGAACAACACTTAGCAAACCCTAGCCGCCAAGGAGCTTCACCGAGCATCCCCAAAAACTCGCAAAAACTGATCTAAAACATAATTTTTCGTTCAAAAACGAATTCTTTAAGGATTTTGTTTGAAGATCATCGATGAACACCAAGAACATATGTTCAAAAACACCAATAACAGTCCAAATTTCTCACAAAAACAGATCAAACACTCCAAATCTCCAAGAACAAAAGATGATTGATATCAAATCAAGCTCTGATACCAATTGTAGGTCCAATAATCTCTCCTAAATGACAATGATATCAATCAAACAATAAGAACACAAGGAGATTTAACTTCAATGCACTATTTGATTAACAAAGACTAGTACATAAGTTTGTGATTGCCAAGAACATTCAATAATTCTCTCTCTAGATTAGCACACTTTCCAAGGCAATCAACCACACTAATGGAGGCACATTTTGCCTTAAATACTCTAGGCCTATAACCTAATGACCTAAGCCCATGGACCGAACCATCAAGCCCAAACAGGGGCGTCGACCACAAGGACCAAACCGAACAACCAAGGGTTGTTCGGCTCACACCGAGTTTCCAATAAAGCCCCTAAAAATAATATATTTTACAATTTTAGTCCTAATAAATAAAAGATTAAACCAAACTAAAATTGATTCCCAACAACCATAGGTTGTTCGGTTTTGGTCCTTTGGTCTATGCCTCTTGTGGGCTTGTGGATCGGTCCATGGGCTAAAGTTTTTAGGGTTTAGGTTTAGAGTATTTAAGGCTAAAATAGCCTCCATTAGCTAGGTTGGTTGTCTCGATATTGGTGCTAAGTAGAGAGAGAAATCTTTGAGTGTTCTTGGCAACCACAAACTTATGTACTAGTCTGGGATTAATCAAGAGTGTTCTTGAAGTTTAAATCTCCTTGTGTTCTTATTGTTTGTTGATATCATTGTGATCTAGAGTATATTGTGGACCTACAAATGGTATCAGAGCTTGTTTTTGATATCAATCTTCTTTTGTTCTTGGAGATTTTGACGTTTTTAGAGAGTTTGATCCGTTTTTGGACTGTTCTTAAGTGTTTTCGGTGTTTTTGTGCATTTGTTCTTAGAGTTTTTGATTGATCTTCAAGCCAAATTCACTCAAAATCCCGTTTTTGATCCAAAAAAGGGTTTTCGGAATTGTTTCTACGAGTTTTGGGTTACTCGGTCACCTTTTGGATGGTTGTTCGACGGCAGAATAGTTCCTAGGGTTTCCTTTGGAGTTGTTCGGCGGCCGTGTAGGGTTTCTTGGGTTACTCGGCGGCAGATTGAGCTGATTAGGGTTCCTTTGGAGTTGATCGGTGGCGGCGCGTGTTCTCTAGTGTTTTTGTGAGTTGCTCAGTTCATTCAGGTGGTTCGGTCAGCCTATTTGTCTGTTAATCGGTGCACTAGGGTTTTTGATATGTTCGGTGGATTAATCGGTCAAGCCAATTAATCGGTCAAACTTTGTTACTCGGTTTGACCTTGTTCGGTTTTTCTTTATTTTTCGGTGCTTGGTTGCTCGGTGTGTTTTTGTTGCTTAGTTGATCGGTTTGTGAGGTTTTTCGGTTCAGTCGGTTATTCGCTTGTGCCGTTTCTCGCCCAAGTTGTTTGGTTGGGCTAGTTATTCGGTCCTGTGGCATTTAATTTTTTTTTTTTTGCATTTTTAAACTTGTGATTTAATTTTTTTTCGAAGCTTTAAAAATTACCGATGGATCCCGCTATGTCAAACGTTAACCACGATCTCGATTCCGTAATGGGTACTGTTACCCGTATTCCCCGTTTAATTAAAGCCGAAGATTTTACCGAATGGAAATATCGATTTGAACAATACATAAAATGAAAGATGTTAAACTGTGAAAGAGCTTTTTACGTCCACTAGTCAGAATTACCATGACTAGAGGCGAAGTTTTGGTGGATAAACCATTTGAAGAATACACTCACTTGGATTTTGAAAAGGTGGAACCAGATCAAAGAGCACTTGCTACACTCTCCATGGCATTTTCACCCGAAATTGCTCAGGGCTTCCGTGAATATACAAATGCCAAATCTTTGTGGGATGCTTTGATTGATGTCTATGAAGGAAATGAGGACATGAAGCAAAGTATGCAAGATATGCTTTGCCAAAGGTTCAATATGTTCAATCATATTCTCGGAGAATCTCTGGAAGCCCGGTTACAACGTTTCATCGCTCTACATACTGACTGGAATCACATTTCCTAAGATTGATGTAAATAAGAAGCTTCTCAACTCTCTTCCCAGAAGCTGGGACATGAATGTGGCTGTCATCAAGAAGACCAAAGACTTAGCCAGACTCTCACTTTATGAGATTATGGCTATTATAAAATCTTGTGACATGGATGACAAGCAGAGGGAAATGAATCATGTTAGCTCGTACCAGTTTGCTAACATCAGTACTTCAACTAACAATGCTTTCTCTGTTCAAGCTACTGGCCAAGCCACTTCTAAATTTCAAGCCAATTTACAGCCTGGTTCATCTTCTGTGGCATCTCAAGTTCCACCTGTTACTGCCTCTTCTAGCAAGACCCCAACTGTCGCTCAATCTCTTCCTCAAGGTGCTGAAGAGAATCTTGTTTTGATGGCTGGTCTTCTGAATTGTTACAATGCCTTGGTCGCTGGTGAACTGTTTCATCCAATGACTGCTGGAGACTTAGATCAAATCAATCCAGATGATTTGGAGGAGATGGACATTTCTGGGCACATTGCTATGGCGCTGTATAGGGCCAAGAAATTCACTCAGAGAACCAGAAGGAACAGCTGGGTGAACAACACTGGTGAAAGGAAGGTGAGCTTTGGAAAATCCAATCTGAGGTGTTTCAACTGCAATGAGCTTGGTCATTTTTCTCGTGAGTGTACCAAGTCAAGAATGGAGAATCCAGACAGAACCCTGGTACCAGCTAGGACAAATCGTGATGGTGTTCATCCTCAGAATGCTGAAAGGGCGATGGTAGCTCAACAATTCACTTGGGAGGATCAGTTGCAGGACTTGAACCTGAATGGAGAGGGGAGAGCTCACCAGGCCCAGATTGAAGGAGAGATAGATGTGGATGCAGCTGAAGGAGAGATGATGGACTTGCAGTTTGCTTCTATGGTCTCTACTACTCCTGCTGGTGATGAGGTTAGTAAAGTTTCTTGTTCCTCTCAGTCATGTATTGATATAATTGCTAGATATCGTGAACTGAATGAAAATTTAGTTAGAGAAGTTTTAGAAACCGAAAACCTCGTTCATAAACACAAAAGAAAATTAAGACCTCTTCAAGAAGCCTTAGATGCAAAAACTTCTGATTATTTGAAAATGCAAGACGAACTTAGCACAACTAGATGTCACCTTAGGTTTGCCAATGAAGATATTGTTAGTTTGACTGCTGAACTAAATGCATTAAAATCAAAATTTGAAATTGCTGAATCAACCTTTAAAAAGGTATATGTATCTAGTGAAGTAGTTGAAACTATTCTTGAAAAAGAAACTGTTTGGTCAAACATACACGGTGAAGGTCTTGGGTATAGTGTTGTTCCTCCTCCATACAATAATAATTTTACTCCATCACTAAACACTGAAGAATCTGAAGATTGTTTTCTATCAAATTACATTCAACCGAATACATCTGGCACCGCTGAGAGTTCTGAAATGAAAAATACTGATGTTTCTATCTCATGTGCAGATATATTAAAAACGAAGATTGAGGAAGTTGAAGACTCACGTGCTTTTAATTCTATTAAAACTTGTTTGAAGAATAATTTTGATGATTTTTGTGTTGATGTTAAATTTGACTCTAAGACTCCTGTTAATTCTAAAACTTTGTGTGGTGTTGATTTAAAAACTGCTAAGAAAAATGTTTTGGTTGATAAATCCATTGCATGCTTGTGTGTGTGTGGAAATAATTTTCTTAAATTCGGACCTAGACAAAGTTCCAATGTACCCTTAAAGAGACAGACTTGTTTTAACTATGGAATTGCCGGTCACATTGCCAGGAATTGTCCCCAACACATGTATGTTTCTCAAAATGAACAGTTTTTGCAGAATGTACCAAAAGGGTCATCTCATAAGAGAAAAATCCTCAAGGTCATGTTCTAGAAAGAGAAATCAAAATAACACGAATGCCTGGAATAGAACTGCTTCTAGAAGTAACTATGGCTTACCAACTTTTGTAAGACCCAAGCCTTCTCAAGAATCAACTTCTAGCAGTTCTAGTTCTTTTTCAAACGCAAATGTTCCCATTTGGTCAAAAGATAAGCGTTTTAAACCAAATATGAAATGGGTTCCCAAAGGCAGTGTTAAAACATTTTCAAATGTCCCACCAATATTTGATCAACATGACATGAGCTTTGAATCTGTTAAATGTGTTGATAATGAAGGTAAACCCAGTTTCCGTATGGACTGGGTGCCTAAATCTAATTGATCCCGCGACTTGTGCAGGAACAGTTAAGGAGGAATATCAACAGACCTTGGTATATTGATAGTGGTTGTTCTAGGCACATGACAGGCGACATGTCCTAAGTACATGACATTGAAAAATTTAACGGAGGATGTGTTTGCTTCGCGGGAGGTGAAAAAGGGATGATCACGCAAAGAGGGACGGTGTCGAATGGTGTGTTGACGTTTGAGAACGTGAATTTTGTACCTGAGCTCAAGCACAGTTTACTGAACGTGAATTTTGTACCTGAGCGCACACTTCACAAAGAAGGAATGTCTGATTCTCAAACCCGGCGTAGTCATTCCAGAGGAGTGGATTCTTGTTTGATAAGAACGAAAAAGCAATGCTTACATCATCGAAATGAATCACAACACTCCCAAAAATGTCACCTGCTTATTTTCTAGAGCTGCAGAGCAAAGTGCGATGTTGTGGCACAAACGTCTTGGTCATGCCAACACAAAGAACCTGAATCGTCTTGCAAAGAACAACATGGTTGCAGGACTTCCAATCAAGGACTTCATTACATTCGAGAAATGTGTTTCCTGTGCTCAAGGCAAACATCACAGAAAGTGACATAAGCCCAAGCAGATCAATTCCATTGATTCAATTTTTCAGCTGATTCACATGGATCTATTTGGCCCGATCAATGTTCTCAGTCTCAATCACAGTTCTTACTGTTTAGTTATTATTGATGATTACTCATGTTTTACATGGGTTTTCTTCTTAAAGAACAAGAGTGAAACTACATATCTGGTCATTAGATTCATCAAGCTTATTGAAAATCAGACGAATCAGAAGCTGAAAGCTATCAGATGCGACAATGGAACAGAATTCAAGAATACAGTTCTGAACAAGTTTTGTGCGGATAAAGGTATCCCGTGTCAGTTTAGTGCTGCTCGTACTCCGCAACAGAATGGTGTTGTTGAGCGAAGGAACAGAACTCTTATTGATGTCGCGCGTACCATGCTGTGCGATTCTAAACTACCGGTGATTTTCTAGGCTGAAGCCATCAATACATCCTGCTATGTTCAGAATTGGGTCATCATCAATAAACCTCAAATGAAGACACCTTACGAGATACTTTATGGTCGCAAGCGTATTTTTTCACATTTCCGTACCTTTTGTTGTCCTTGTACTATTCTTCATCTTGAAGCTACTCCGAAGTTCAAATCCAAGGCGGATGATTGTTACTTCGTTGGATATGCGAATAAAACCGCGTATCGAGTGTACAACAAGGCGACAAAGCAAATCCTGGAATCATTTGATGTTCGCTGGCTAGAAGAGAATCCAACTGATGCCTGTGTTGGACCTGACTGGTTGTTTGATTATGCTGAACTGTTTAAACCTTTTTATATGCTTTCTGATATTGTTTTAGGCTCACAACCAGGCCCCAGTGGAACCAACAGTGATGATGCTGAAGAGATTGTTCCTGATCTTATCACTCCGTCAGTCATTATTGAAGATCCCATTCATGATGGCGGTGCATCACTTGTGTCTGCTTCTATAACTGAGGATGCTCCTGATGTCTCATCCCAAGTTGTTGGCGATACTCCAGTTGTTGAACAATCAACTACCCCTAAAGATGTTATTCAACCTGATCCTGTTGATCTTTTTGACTCTACTCTCATGAATTCTCTCTTTCCTGAAAGAATTCCTGATGAGTACATTGAAAGTACCTCTCACGACTTCAGAGATTCTGATAGAGGTGCTTCAAGCTCAGAAAGGGTTGAGAATATAACCAATCTTCCGGTCTCTACTACTTCGCTCCAATATGAAGTTCCGTCAAGAATTCAACAGGATCACCCAATTGACAATGTTATTGGCCCTCTGGATGATGGTGTCTTAACCAGAAGCCAAAGTGGTCAAGTCAACGAGTGTCTTTATTCATGCTTCATTTCTAAAATTAAGCTGAAGAACGTAGAGATGGCACTCAATGAACCAAGCTGGGTGGATGCAATGCATGAAGAGCTGAACCAGTTTAAGAAGTTGAATGTCTAGCAATTGGTGGAACTACCCGAAGGCAAAAAGGCTTTGGATACAAGATGGGTGTTTTGCAACAAGCAAGATGATTCCAGAGTTATTGTGCGAAAAAAGGCACACCTGGTGGTTCGAGGCTTTAGACAGATAGAAGGACTTGATTACACGGAAGTCTATGCTCCTGTGGCGCGACTTGAAGCAATTCGGATCTTCCTTGCGTACGCTTCATACATGAACTTTACTGTTTATCAAATGGACGTCAAGACAGCATTCTTGTACGGTGAGGTGAAAGAGGAAATTTATGTTGATCAACCTCCTGGTTTTGTCAACTCTAAGTTTCCAGATCATGTCTACAAGCTTGATAAAGCCCTCTATGGTCTTCATCAAGCTCCTCGTGCTTGGTATGCTACCTTGACGCAACATTTGCTACAGCACGGTTATACTCGCAGCATTATTGATCAGACTTTGTTCATCAAGCGCCAAGATGATGATCAAACCGTTGTCTAAATCTATGTGGATGACATCATCTTTGGTTCAACAAGCGATGTTCTGTGCAAGGAGTTTGAGTTGGTGATGAAGAAAAGGTTTGAGATGAGTTCGTTGGGAGAGATGACGATGTTTCTCGGGTTGTAAGTGAAGCAAAGTTCAACGGGTATCCTGCTTCATCAAGCGAAGTATGTGGAGGATATTCTTGCAAGGTTTGGTTTCAAGGATGCGAAAGAGGCTAACACTCCAATGGCTGAGCGACCTCTGCTATCTTCAGACTCAAACGACCAATCAGTTGATCAAACTTACTATCGTTCGATGATTGGTTCGCTGATGTACCTGACTGCTAGCAGACCAGATATCGTTTTTGCAGTCTGCCAGTGTGCTCGCTATCAGGCTAATCCTAAACCTTCTTATCTTGATGGTGTCAAACGGATCATTAGATACCTTAAAGGGAGACCAAAATTTGGTCTCTGGTATCCAAAGAACCGTGAATTTGATCTTTATGCTTTTCCAGATAGCAACTATGGAGGGTGTGAAATTGACAGAAAATCCACCAGTGCTGGATGTCAGTTTCTAGGAGACAGGCTGATCTCATGGCAATGCAGAAAGCAACAGACCGTGTCAACGTCTACAGCAGAAGCTGAGTATGTTGCTGCCTCGGCTTGTTGTTCTCAAGTCATTTGGATGCAGCATCAACTCCGTGACTATTGTATGAACTTTCTTGATACTCCCATCATCTGTGACAATGAAGCTGCTATCCAAATTATGAAAAACCCTGTCCAGCATTCTAAGACTAAGCACATTGATATTAAAATTCATTTTATCAGAGATTGCTTCGAGCGAAAATTGATCCATTTGGAAAAAGTCCACACTGATAATAATGTGGCGGACTTATTCACAAAACCTGTTGCAAAAGCTCGATTCAATGTGCTAGTCGAGATGCTGAAAATGATACGTTTCACTGAATATTGAATCAGTTCTGTAAATATTTTTACTTTATTTTTTGTTTAGTTAAAATTTGTACATGTTTTATTTCCGCTATGCTTCCCATGCACAAATTTAGGGGAAGAAGAAAAACAAAAATTTGATTCAGTCCAAGGTTTCTTCGATACCTTTCGAAAACAAAAAAAAAATCAAAAAATTTAAAAATACAAAAAATATTTTGTTTCATATTTTTTATAATTTTCATATCTTTCTTTAAAAAAATTAAAAATCCAAAAACAGTATTACCTACCGACGACGCACCGAGTTTATACCACTCACTGCTGAGGTAATTTTTTAAGTGTTTGTGATCCTCATTGGTACACCTCAATGAGTGTGAAGCACTGACAACCGCTTCTTAACCAATCTTAAGGTTTTTCTTGTGTAACACCAACTTCTAGACGCTTTGAGAGAAACCACTCGAAGTCGTGAGTTAAAAAGTATGTGTCGATGGTTAGACTGCATACCGTAGTCTATCACACGCACCAATCTATTCTTAGCCATCTGTACAACTTCTGATGCAAGAAATAGACGACTCATTACTTTAAACCAAGTAATGATGATATTTCGACACTCTATGCCAGTGATCTATGCTACAACAGCAGTAGTAGATGTGAGGCATCAACAACCTTTCTTACATAACAAAGTTTCTAATTAAAGAGTTGGATGATTTAGTGTAATAAACCATACACTGATGACAATTCGAAAGTCTAGCCGATGGGTATGTCTAATAACCAAGACATATTACACGCTCATACCACTCTTGACCTGAAACTTCTTCTAAACAAATGTTCGTGATTCAATGTGATATTACCTCACATTGATGAAACATTGAAACTCTGGGTCAGTGATCGTTTTTATTTACCACAATAGCTGTGAGACGACAACAACCTTACCTGATTCAAAACTAGCACTAGGATGGTTCATTCTGCAGAGTTTGGATACCATTGAACGTCTCGCCAAGAGCTAAGTTGACTTGTCAACTTGTCAATTGCATTGAGATCTTTGATTAAGGATATGCAGGGGCCTAAATCAAAACGGCCACGAGTAGATCTCCAATACTCAAACAATTGCAGTGCGTTCCCCCGGGTTCACACAGATACTGCGAGAAGTCTCATTCTGAGCCAAGGATGAATCCTTGAACAACTGTGGTGAGAGTTTCTAACTCCTTGACTGACTCGCCTAGGTCGTCGTGCGGTCAAAAATAAGAAAATACCTAACACACACTAGTATAGTGGTAGTCAGGGTCGATCCACAGGAGTTACGTGGTCGAGACAGGTGACAGATTACCAACTGTAGTGTCACTCTACAGTCAGAGGATCTAGTTCCTAACTTTTGCCAAACAATCCCAAAAATCATAAATTCCAATAATTCCAAACAAGCATTCACTAAACTAAAGTCCAAACTAACAACTAATCCTAATTGGTTACTAAAATCAGAATTGAAATTCAGAACAATCAAGATTAAATCAACATCCAATCACAAGAAAACATCCAAAAATTCATTCCAAAGCATAAAATACCAAAAAGAAGCAATTACTAGTAACCGAATGATTCATTAACCAAAATCTCAGATCCAAAAAGGTCTAAAACAGTAACCTAAATATCCAAAACAGAAACTAAGACTAAGTATCAATGGTTGTCACTCCCAAAGACACTAGCCAAATGCTACTAACAATGAAACTAAATAAAAATTAAAAAGAAAAACGTAAAAATACCAAATGATGGTTGCTGAAGCTAAAACTCGGAGTCAAAGAGCCTTGGGAGTCGATTTTATGCCAAGCCTTTGCTGATTTTTTCGACCTAAGACCCTCTATTTATAGTTGCAAAAATCACGAGACCTCCCCGCGCATAAGTGAATCCCGCGGCGCGCGTGCGAGTTTATCCCCGTTTTATCGGCATTTGAATTTTCTCCACCGCCTCATCACCGCGCCGCGCCTTTGTGAATTCCGCGGCATGCGTGTGAATCCGCCTGATATTGCTTTGAACTTCAAACTTCTTCCAAATTGTACGCTTTTGGTCCCTGTTTTCATTATTTCTTTCCAAACAAGTGCTGGCACGAAAAGTGAGAATACCACGATATATATGATATAAATTCACTAAGAATAGGGCTCAACAACGACTAAAATATTTGATATTACTAGGCGTTGTCAAACACCCCACACTTGTGCCTTGCTTGTCCCCAAGCAAGAGAGTTTTTAACAGATTTTAACTAAGACTCAAACAATTTTTGAATGTGTTTAATTTCAAATCTTATTGCCTTATGAGTTAGAGTAAAATAGTTCGTGAAAACATAATCGGACTGTTCTTTGGAATTCATGGCTTTCTAAAGAACCATTGATTACAAATTTTCTGTCCACAATGAAGTGTACGTACTCATTCAGATTCTAAAGGCCATTAAAGAAGTGTCCATGACTTTCGATGTTGTCCATGTAACGAGCTTTCAGAAATACCATCCCAGACCAGATGATCTTAGGTGATAAGGTGCGTAAGGTCCACCCATTTTAGACCTACCGGCTCGAACAACAAAGGCCACTGATTGCCAATTCCTTCCTAAATTCCAATCCTAAAACACTCCAATCGTCTAACTCCTAAAACTCAACTTATTTGACTAAACATATAGCATGATAACTACTAAACAATATTTCTCGAAAAATACCAATGCTATAAACAATCATAAACTATTTGTTTCAAAATTACAATCTCTTAAAAATTTTGAAAAAAGTTGCTAAATTTTTTGAAAAATTGGTCTTTTCCCGCAAAAATTTCAAAAAACACTCTTTCGACCATCCACACCCCACACTTAAAACCGTACAACGTCCCCGTTGTACAAAAATTATTCAAAACAAGGGAGAAAGAGTTACCCCTTTGGACGGTAGATCGCTTGATTGGTACTCGGTGTCACATGTACAAATACGTACAAAGAGGTCCTCGATTTAGCATTCTGGAGTTGTAGCGCAACAGTGAACACGTCGGTGGTCAAGACAAGTGGAGGGGGTACGGTGACCCCACACTTGCTTGAAACAACTCCTCCAATTGGTATCACATGCATGACTCAATAGAACATTAAATGCAAATAAAGAACAAAGAAAATATAAACAAACAAAAGATAGTAGTATCATGAGTACAATACATATATCCAAAAGAGAATAAGAAAAATACATCAATCGCCGCCTGGTGGCCTAGAAGATCCTGCCTCATGATCGTGGGCTTGGGCTGGAAATGGTCGGGGGCAGCGTCCCTGCTATGTGGCTAACTCCAAACGTACCTCCTCGATCCACTCCAACTGCTCCTCCATCCTCGTCACCTGACCTCCAATTGGTGGATGGCCGATGGATCCTCCTGCTGTGGCTGTAGTGCTGGCTCTGCTGGTGCTACCGGTCTCCGGCGTCTCCTGCCCGGCTGGGCGTAAACTTGCTGGGGTCCTGGGGTGCCTCGGTCGGCACCCACACAAAGTGGCCTGGGCGCTGTTGCTCGATCAGCCCCATGTTCTCCAGGGCTCGCGCCGTGGTGCGAACTGGAGATAAAGCAGTCAAAGAGGCCATGGTCGCGGCAGTAAGGATCCCATACGACAAGGCCAGGCGGGTGATGTAATGCCCGCGGCCCAAAGGACTGCTGGACAAAGCACCCGTCGCACGGGTAGATAGGGAGACGGCTAGAGCAACGAGAGGTGGAGGAACCTGGAGGGGTCAAGGAGCACCCAGAGATATGTCATGTCCTCACCGAACACCTTCTCGCCTCCTTCCCTATGCATGATCGAGGTGGAGACGATGCGGTGCATGAGCCGGTGAAGCGGATTGTGGAGATGGCTCTCCCTGGACGTCCCCGCCTCATAGAACACTTTGGACAAAGGTGCCCAAACATCTGCATTGGCATCCCTGGCGGGCTGCCCCTGAACACACGCCCGAAGAAAAGGCGTAAAATGCTGGTGCTAGAGGTCCGCCTCCGTGTAGATACCCGTGCGTCTCCTAAACTCCCGGAGATTGCACTCCCTGGGGACTCCCCCCAATCGAAATCGGACGAGTCTGGACCTGGCCTCCATCGAACCCGGTGAAAAACGGACCGTGGACAAGAACTCCAAAAGAAGCTCGATGTACACGGTGTCGTCCTAGTTAGCCATAAGCCTATCCTAACCACGACAAGTGAATGAAGCATCCCCGTGGGTCCATGTGCGGTGTAGGAACGACTCGATCTCGCCCCAAAGCCCTGCGTCTCTAGGATATCCCGGTCAATGATCGTCGCCTCGAGAACCCGGTGACCAATAAGCGCATCCCTCCTGGAGGCAAACTCGACAGAGCTATCCAATCCCTCAGGGAACTGGAGGAACTGGTGGTCAAGTCTGAAAGACATCTGCACAAAAGAAAGTAGCCAGAAATTTTTTTTGCAAATTTAGTCCTTGTCTTCCTCACCGCACCGCGGCGCGGCCTAAGAACCAGGACGCGGCGCGGCAAGCGGCTGTTTCAAATTCCAAACCCAAAATTACGGTTCAACCTATTTAAACTTAATCCAAATGTACTACAAGGTAGCCTAGGCATCGACTAACTCATCTAGGGTCATTATTTGGCAAAATAAACACCCTATGAGTCGGCATTGTCGATTTCTAAGTTTTTGAGTTTTTGGAGAAATCAACCAAATAAGCTGCCTAATCGCTAGTTTGAACGAGTAAAAACGAGTTAGAATGACGTACCTCGATTGCGGGAATGAAATGAGCACGAAAAACACAAGAAAATTTTCTGATGATAGGAGCTCTGCGGCGTGGGTGTGTGTGAATAGTGTCGCGGCTTACCTTTATGATGAAGGAAACCGACCGATCGATTCCCGCGGCACGGATATAAGCAAACCGCGGTGCGCGTGTCCCTAAATCAACCCCTGCACATCGGGTTGGTTTACGATACCGCGGCGTGCAATTTGGCTGACCGCGGCACGATCATCAAAAATTCAATTTTTCTTCAAAACAACCCCACACTTGCCTTGGACCAATAATACCTGCAAATGACGATGATATAATCTTCCTACTTACTAAGAAATACAGTACCTACTTATGAAAGATGGGTTGCCTCCCAACAAGCGCTAAGTTTAACGTCTTCAGCCAGACGTGCTATTCCTACTCAGCTACGGTGGATCGTATGCCTTCTTTCTTTGCTGATTCCCAGTCACCATTGACCCTTCGTTGCCCACATGCTCCTTCAGCTTTCCTGGATCGAATGGCCTGCTGGTTCTTCTGCTGCTGCCCGGTTGCCGTCTTCTAATTAATTCCCGTGAGTGCTTGGAGGTAGCTTTGAACCTCCAACTTCGATCCTTCCTTCGGTGTCTTTTCAACATCACCGGCTTAGCGTGGAGCGTGCCCAATGCTGCTCCCAGTAGTTGTTTTGCGCCTCGTTTGTTGTTCATATATTGCGTGTTGTCTTCAGTTTGGAATTTTGGCTTGCAATACCAATAAAAATTTTCCAACCGAATGGGTCCGGAAGGCAACATATCGGGATGCTTCCATGTATCTTCATCGATGGTATTAATCACATCTAATTTTTCATTCATGAATGGATCATGAGTGGCGATAAAATCATGTTTATTGTTTTCAAAAACAAACTCGTCGGCATCATCATCTTGATCATCGTCCAACAGGTGGATTGGGATCAAGAGTGAGCGACTAACATTATCTGGTGGTGGTACAAATTCACTCATCACCAGATCCTTACTTTCAACTTTTTCAAAATTTTCAAAAATTATAGGGTCGGGGGGTAATATTGTCATCTACACCCCCTTCCCCAAAAAAATTGGCAATTTCAAAAATTTCAGGAATCGTTGGGCTGGGATTTGTACTGTCACTTACAGCCCCCTCCACAACATCCTCCTTAACCAAATTGTCTGGTGATGGTACGGGTTCGCTCATCACCATATCAACATTACTAATACTTTCAAAAACATCAAAAACATCAAAGGTTGCTGAGTCATATGTAGCATTGTCACCTACAACCTCTTCCTCAACAACCGTTTCGTACATCTCAATGGTCTCTTGACTTTTCCCAAGTGTATATCCTTCCATCACATGTTCAGGTGATGCAGGTTCACACACACAGTATCATTGGTATAAAAATCACTCGCCTCAGGTTCTGGCGAGGGTGATGAACATTTCCAGTTTTCCTCTAACTTATCTAATGAAACGTGCAATTTTTCAAGAGCTTCAGCCTGGTCCTTCTGTACTTGGTTGGTGTTATACATGAGTATCCAAAGTTGGGCCCAAGTTGCAGGATTCTCAGGTTGAGATGACTCCTCGGTCCGCCATCCATTGTCATCGAATGATCCATTATAGCAATCATCCTCGTAATAGTTGTCGGCCGGATTTTCATAATACTCATAATACTGATCTGGGTACATGTAATCACCCATTATAAGGATATACACATACCAAAAATCAGCGAACTAAAATCAAACATCAAAATCAGAAAACAAATCCTACAGATCGCCTACTCTCAAGCTCATAACTCCCCGGCAATGGCGCCAAAATTTGACTCGCCTAGGTCGTCGTGCGGTCAAAAATAAGAAAATACCTAACACACACTAGTATAGTGGTAGTCAGGGTCGATCCACAGGAGTTACGTGGTCGAGACAAGTGACAGATTACCAACTGCATTGTCACTCTACAGTCAGAGGATCTAGTTCCTAACTTTTGCCAAACAATCCCAAAAATCATAAATTCCAATAATTCCAAACAAGCATTCACTAAACTAAAGTCCAAACCAAAAACTAATCCTAATTGGTTACTGAAATCAGAATTGAAATTCAGAACAATCAAGATTAAATCAACATACAATCACAAGCAAACATCCAAAAATTCATTCCAAAGCATAAAATACCGAAAAGAAGCAATTACTAGTAACCGAATGATTCATTAACCAAAATCTCAGATCCAAAAAGGTCCAAAACAGTAACCCAAATATCCAAAACAGAAACGAAAACTAAGTATCAATGGTTGTCACTCCCAAAGACACTAGCCAAATGCTACTAACTATGAAACTAAATAAAAATTAAAAAGAAAAACATAAAAATACCAAATGATGGTTGCTGAAGCTAAAACTCGGAGTCAAAGAGCCTTAGGAGTCGATTTTATGCCAAGCCTTTGCTGATTTTTTCGACCTAAGATCCTCTATTTATAGTTGCAAAAATCACGAGACCGCGCCGCGCATAAGTGAATCTCGCAGCGCGTGTGCGGGTTTATCCCTGTTTTATCGGTATTTGAATTTTCTCCACCACCTCATCACCGCGCCGTGCCTTTTTGAATTTCACGACATGCGTGCGAATCCGCCTGATATTGCTTTGATCTTCAAACTTCTTCCAAATTGTACGCTTTTGGTCCCTGTTTTCATTATTTCTTTCCAAACAAGTGCTGGCACGAAAAGTGAGAATACCACGATATATATGATATAAATTCACTAAGAATAGGGCTCAACATCGACTAAAATATTTGATATTACCAGGCGTTGTCAGTGACCCACAGGATTTGCTGTCAGTGAACTGTATCGAGAAGCGCCAGTGAAATGCAAGGTTCAAGAATTTCAACACAAAAGTTTGTTCCCGAAGAAGGTGAAGTTGAACTCCATGTGAGAAGTTGTTTGAATTCCTCCTCAGTCAACTTGTTACTATATTAACACCTGAAGTGATCAAATGAAGAGATGAAGAGATAGACCCCAGTCAAAGTCAAAGTCAAAGTCAAAGTCAAAGTCAAAGTCAAAGTCAAAGTCAAAGTCAAAGTCAAAGTCAAAGTCAAAGTCAAAGTCAAAGTCAAAGTCAAAGTCAAAGTCAATGTCAAAGTCAAAGTCAATGTCAAAGTCAATGTCAAAGTCAAATCAAAAGCTGGAGGTGCTGACTCAAGACATATTCTAATGCCTAAGGAGCTTACAAATCCAAATCTAAAGACAACCTGCATCGAAGATAAAGTTGTCACTACAGCTGTGCTGAATTTTTATCAACATCTATACCTGTCACCTGCTAAGAGGAAGGTTTTCCTGCTAAGGAGGAGATTGTCCATTTAAGGGGGAGAGTATTGAAAATCTTCTGCAGTGTTCAACTGAAATCCAAGTGAAGCCTGAAGATAAATGAAAGCATTAAACCAAGGGGGAGATTGTTGGGAATTAATTTTAGTTTGGTTTAATCTTTTATTTATTCGGACTAAAATTGTAAAATATTCTAGTTTTGGGTTTTATTAGATAATTCGGTGGGAACCGAACAACCATAGGTTGTTCGGTTTTGGTCCTTTGGTCTACGCCTTTTGTGGGATTGTAGATCGGTCCATGGGCTAAGGTTTTTAGGGTTTACGCTTAGAGTATTTAAGGCTAAAATAGCCTCCACTAGCTAGGTTGGTTGTCTCAATATCGGTGCTAAGTAGAGAGAGAAATCTTTGAGTGTTCTTGGCAACCACAAACTTATATACCAGTCTTGGACTAATCAAGAGTGCATTGAAGTTTAAATCTCCTTGTGTTCTTATTGTTTGATTGATATCATTGTGATCTAGAGTATATTGTGGACCTACAAATCTTTATTTACAAAAATAAAAAATCAGAGTTTGAAGTTTTTAGTGCTAATACCATGAAAAATAAAAAATCAGAGTTTGAAGTTTTTAGTGATAAAATTATGGCAGGTGCAATCTCGTCACTACCTCCAACAATTGAGAATTCACTACGAACAGATTGTGAAACTTATTTAGACTGTATACCATTTTGTTCACATTTTCCACATACTTTACCGATACGTGTGAGACATATTTGCGGTTGTATATTAGAGCCAAATATTGTTGCAAAAGAACACTTGAGTAAGGACAATTTGTACACTCTTGATCAATAAAAATCTCTTGTCAAATCCACTACACAACAATAAGAATGATTGAATGTTTATTTATTTGATTTTCCATCATTCATGCTTAATAATTTTTTATTAGTAACCGATTTTTCTTTATTTTGTGCATATAAGAATCACAGTCGATAATGAGATAAAATATCTTTTTTATTTAACAACATAATAATATCAAGGATAACCAAGTATATAAGAAAATATGTTAAAACTATAATGCTTAATATTTTCAAAGTAATTCCAAATATTATTTCGTTAATGAAGACGCGCAGTCTTCTTCTTGCTAAAAAAGTCAATGCTATGTCGCATTTGAACTTATGATCTCCTTCTAAAACAAAAGTTACATATAGTCAAAGGAAATAATATTTTTCGTAAGAAAGAAGCAATTATGTACGTGATACATGCTAAGATAATTTATAAATAATTTATTCTTATAACTTATTTAATTGAAAATATTTTATACAAATAAATGCAGCTTGGGCTAATGAGAAGATCCGGGTTTGTAGAATCAAAGCCTATTTTTAAGTCCAATGTATCGTCAAATAATTTATTTATCGATAACAAGAAAAATTTGATAGTGGGTTTTGTTTTTTTCTAGTGCGATTCCTTCTTATGAGTCACAGAATTAGATTTTTTTGTCACCACAATCATATTAGTTAATCGGAGACCGGATTTTGACGGTGCGTTTGAGTTGTTTGTTCTATATGGAATGTTTTACAAGAAACGACTCTTGAGATTACATGAAAGCAAAAGTATTTATTTCTTGATTTAGACATTTAGTCAGATACTTTTAGAGAGTACCCAAATAACCCCTTGCCAGACGACTCGTACTACCTATTTGAGTATCCGGTGAATAGCATGCATTTGTTTCTAAAACAGACACCAAATGCTTGGGTTCCACATATGCTTGGATTCCACATACTGCAATTAGGATGATTGTATTCGGGGAAGTCGATTAAACTCAAACTTCTTTTATGACACATCATGATTCGGTGCATGTTTTAATTTAGGGAAAAATGGACAAAATAGATAGTACATAAAATAACATTATTTTTCTTGACATCCGACTTTAGTTTCTACATATTTTATCGTAGAAATTTTGAAAAGCTTCCTAATTATGGCAGTGCCATGCAAAGGCAATGCGTGTTTAACTACTATAATTTGATAGATTTTGCAAAGTACAAAGTCCCTATAATAATAAAAAATGGAAAAATAGAGAGCTTTGATCAGGGACAACACATTAATATTCGTTAAACTAAAGACATCAAAAAACCGAATTTGAATGTTATGTTATATCTTATTACTGTTAAACATAAATTCTGAACACATTTATTAGTAAGTGTGTATTTGTGTTTTTAACGGTCAATATAGTTGAACCTTTTTGTTCGAGTTTTTTCTTCACTGTACGAGTCATGTTACTACTCATCGTCTGTTGTATATTGTAAACTGGTTCACCTTCATGGAAACGAGTTAGATTACTATCGGTTAAGGGTCTCAGTGTCCTTGTAATTTAACATATTTTACATTCATTTTTAGTGTGTTAAAGCTCGTATATTTTTTAAAATTGTCTAATCTAATAGAGTGTAACATTCAAACACTTAAGAGTCGGTTACCTAGCATTTGTGGTTGTGTAGGGTTTACCGATCTGAAACCTTACAATAGCAATTTAAAAAATACAAGGGTTTTGATGCGCTAAAAAATAGTATAGCGGTTCTTTCAAGAATTGAGTGTTGGGTTTTTATGAGATTTGCCCAAAATTAAAATAGTTACTTCATTCATTAATTATTTTAAAATAGTTTTCTGTTTGAAAAAATTATGGTATGTGCAATCTCGTCACTACCTCCAACAATTGAGAATTCACTACGAACAGGTTGTGAAACTTATTTAGACTGTATACAATTTCGTTCACATTTTCCATATACTTTACCGATATGTGTGAGACATATTTGCGGTTGTATAGTAAAGCCAAATATTGTTGCAAAAGAACACTTGAGTAAGGACAAATTTGTACACTCTTGATCAATAAAAATCTCTTGTCAAATCCACTACACAACAATAAGAATGATTGAATGTTTATTTATTTGATTTTCCATCATTCATGCTTAATAATTTTTTATTAGTAACCGATTTTTCTTTCTTTTGTGCATCTAAGAATCACAGTCGATAATGAGATAAATATATTTTTTCTTTAACAACATAATAATATCAATGATAACCAAGTATATAAGAAAATATGTTAAAACTATAATGATTAAGATTTTCAAAGTAATTCCAAATATCATTTCGTAAATGAAGACGCGCAGTCTTCTTCTTGCTTAAAAAGTCAATGCTATGTCGGATTTGAACTTATGATCTCCTTCTGAAACAAAAGTTACCAATAGTCAAAGGGAATAATATTTTTCGTAAGAAAGAAGCAGTTATGTACGTGATACATCCTAAGATAATTTATAAATAATTTATTCTTATAACATATTTAATTGAAAATATTTTATACAAATAAATGCAGATTGGGTTAATGGGAATATCCGGATTTGTAGAATCCAAACCTATTTTTAAGTCCAATGTATTGTCAAATAATTTATTTATCGATAACAAGAAAAGTTTGATAGTGGGTTTTGTTTTTTTCTAGAGTGATTCCTTCTTATGAGTCACACAATTAGACTTTTTTGTCACCACAATCATATTAGTTAATGGGAGACCGGATTTTGATGGTGCGTTAGAGTTGTTTGTTCTATATGGAATGTATTACAAGAAACGACTTTTGAGATTACATGAAAGCAATAGTATTTGATTTCTTGATTTAGACATTTAGATGGATACTTTTAGAGAGTTCCCAAATAAACCTATGCCAGACGACTCGTACTACCTATTTGAGTCTATCCGGTGAATAGCATGCATTTGTTTCTAAAACAGACAGCAAATGCTTGGGTTCCACATATGCTTGGATTCCACATACTGTTGAGAACATTTGTGATGAAGTGCTGACCTATCCGAAGTCCCACCCATAAAGTCCATTATATAAGAAAACCCTGAAGTGAATAAACAAGAGAAGACACCGAAGTCTAAAGACTCCGAAGTGCTATGCATAGAGGATCCGAAGAATTCACAGACTGTCATCTTGTCTTTTGTGTGCACGCGTATAGTACAATACGTGTTGCATGAATCTTCTATCCTATTGGCTAGTACACTGATAGGATATTCTCTGTAAAAGTTGTACTATTGGTATCACTGATTCAGTATAAATATCAGTGATACCATACCGTGTCGAGTGAGAGACTACAAGTTTAGATTACAAGACTTGTATGTCTACAAAATAGAAAACCCAATTGTAAAACCAAAGTTCTAATCAAGCATTTGGCACATGTTATTCATATCACATTGTTCAATTAGCTTTGTTGCATTATCATTGTGTGATTGATTGTGTTATTGATTCCATATCTATATTAGTTCATCTATTCTCTTATTTCAACACCCAACAAGTGGTATCAGAGCAAGTCAAATCAAAAACCTGTTGATAAAGTTCGAATTCCTTTGCTTCAGTTCTAGATCTGAATCGATTCTCAAATCTAGCCTTCCGCAACTGTTGCAAATCTCTACTACCCGTTTTTACTGAAAAGATCTAGTTAAAATACATCAAGATGACTGATTCCACAGCAACTTATGCCAATATGCTTAACTATGCAAATCTCATCGGTTCTACAACAAAGGCCCCTATTCTAGTAACCTCTTACTATGATTATTGGGCTGGTCGAATGAAAGATTATCTTATTGGACTGGACAAAGACTTATGGAGGTCTGTGACTGAAGGTTCACACACTGACATTGCTGGTCGATTCGTTGTTCCTGACGGAGAAGAAGCCGTTGTTCTTAATGCTGCAGACATGAAGAAGCTTGAAAACGATGAGAGGGCCATGCGTGAACTGAGAAGTGGCTTGGGTCCTGATGTCAGTCACCACATTGCTGATGCGAAATCTGCAAAGGAGATGTGGGACAATCTTGAACTCCGCTTCGGAGGAGATAAAATCCTCCATACTAGCAAAGTTCAGGAAATCCTTGCAGACTTCGGGAACTTTAAGCAAGAAGAAAATGAGTCCTTAGAAGCCTGTTATGAACGTTTAAGCAACATGATTTACACACTAGATAAGTATGGAGAGACAAGAAGCCAACAAGAAATAAACATCAAATTTCTCTACAGTCTTCGCAAGGAGTGGAGGCCTATCATGCTCATGGTGAAATCCTATGAGAATATTGAAAAATACAAGCTGGCAGCCCTATACAATTTATTAAAATCGCATGAACCTGATGTGGTGGGTCGAAGAAGTGAAATGGCTAGTTCTGGACCACTAGCTCTCGTGTCAAAAGAAGAGGAAGAATCAAGTGATGAAGACAGTGCTGCCTACATGGTAGATGATAATGGAGATACTGTTGCTCTCTATGCCGCCAACAATCGTAGGTTCAAGAAACCCTTCTTCAAAAACAACTCTGGAAAGCCATTTGTGAAAAACTTTAACAAATCAAACTTCAACTCCAAGCCTAAACCTGAAATATTCACTCCAAAGGAGGAGAACTTGAAATTGTCAACCCCGAAGCCATCTGAAAAACCGGCTTCGGAGTCATCCAAAGAAAAGTCCGAAGAGAAGAAGATCTCAGGTGATTCTGGTTATGATTGCAATTATTGTCATGACAAGAATCATTTTGCAAAAGACTGCATGCTTCGGAAGCAAAACGAAAAGAAACCACAAGTGAAGGATGAAGCATATTACGCAAGAAAATTGGAGGAAGTTAGAGTAAGGACCAAAGACCTAGCCTTAATGGCTGCTGATGATCGTCAGGGATCATATCAAATTTGGTCTTCGGACTCAGAAGATGACGAAGTGAGAAAGCCATCTCATATTGCTTTCATGGCCTATGATGTCGATAAGAGCTTTCTAAATGACACTTCGGAGAAATTGAATGATGAAGGTTGAAGCAACTGCGGGTCTTGGGTTTGTGACTTCGGACGGACTGGAAATAACTACTGCTGATACTCCGAAGACTTGGTTTGAAGACTCTTCTGATGATGATGAGGAAGTATGCTTGATGGCAAATGACAACCGTTTGACAATCCCAGAACAGGTATCAAAACTTCTTTCATCTTTTAAAATTCCTATTTCTCATTCTGCTCCAATTATAAATGAAATAACTCGTGATTGCTCTGTTATGCATAAATTACTCATTGATGCTAAAAATAGGGAAGTACTCACTGAGCAGAAGCTTCTAAGCTTGAGGGGGAGAGTAGAAAGCCTAAAGCTAGCATTAGAAAAATCCAATCTTAGAATCTCCTTGTTAGAAGAAAACAGAGAAAAATTCCTAAACAATCATGATGTAATCTTAAAACAGCAAAACATATTTTGTGAAACTGCCAAACGATTATATGCGCATATTACTAGAATTTATCATTCAGCTGATGTTTGCAATATCCAACATAGACAACTATTACCCTTCATTGAGTTCAAATTAAAGGAAGTCGATAGTATATCTTATGAATGCGAATCCATAGTATCAGGTTCTGAAATTACAAATCCATCATATAAACATGGCCTGATATCTGTAGAAAAACATCTAAATGCTGATAAATCGTTGAAAATATTGCCTCAAGAAATTCCCATCCTGAAAAAGGCTGTACCTCAAATTGAAACAAAGGAAAAGGAACTTGACAATAACGTGTCTGAAAAGGATTCTGAAAGTGATTCGGACATGGAGGAGATTGATTATTCATCTTTGATATTGTTAAAGTCATCCTCTATATCCGAATCGACCTCCGAAGACATCTCACAAATGTCTTCGGTGGACAAAGGAAAAACAAAAATGGATTGTGAATCAAAAATTTTTGAAACCAAAGAAACTTCAAATTTTAAACTTCAAATCACAGATGAATCCGACTCTTACGATCAATATCTCAAGGATGATTCAAAAAGGCTAGTCAAAGTGGCATGTATCTATCCTAAGGTTTCTTAATTCAAAAACACAATTTTTGTAAAACCCGGTGGATTACCCTCAATTGATAATGAATTGCAAAAACTTCTTGAAATGGATAACTCCACAGTTACAAATGAAGGGTTTTTCTCATCATCCAAAATGGTCGAGAATGAAATGAACAAGAATTATACGGTCACAACGTGTATAATCGTCTTTGTTTTGAAAAAGAGAAAATACCCAAAAACATGTCACACTTACTAAATCTCAAGAACGACGATCACATTTACATTAATCAAAACTACAAACAAATTCAAGTTGTGGAAAAACCCACAGTTCCGAATATGGATGTATTGGAATTAATAGAATCTTGTGAATGTGTACCTTTTTCACACAATCCTGAAGATGAAGTTTCAAAATCAAAAGTTTTAACCAACAAAACTTTGACACAAAAACCCCAAATTTTGAAAAGACCACAAGTTCTACAAAAACCAAAATCAGCAGTGGTGATTTCAAAACCAACTCAAAAACCCACTGTTGAAAATTCGAAAACCAAGCAAACTCTAAATCTTGTGAAAAGAAAATCTCCTTTTAGAGATTTGAAACAAAATGAAGCAATTGCTTCCACTTCTGGTACAAAACCTGTTTGTTCAAAAATCTCAGAAGTTAAAAGTCGAAATGAAAAACCAACTTTTACACCAACGAAACCTAACTTTCCAAATCCAAAATTTCAAAAACCGACGAAGAAAACATTTTCAAAAAGAAACAATCTGATAGATACATTCCACAAATGGCTGGACAACAATTTGGATATGTTCAAGGATAAGGATCTCTCATTAAATGACTTTAAAATGGCATACGAAGAGTATCTTTGTACCTCTACGTTGTGCAGCTCAATTTCAACGAAGTCAAAAACTGAAAAACCAAAACAAAACTGGAAAAGAAATGACTTGAAAGAAAACTTAACTGCAAAAACAAAAACTTCAAAATCTTCAAAATCCTCAAAATCAAAATATTCTATTCAAAAATGGGTTCCGAAGTCTGCCATTTTGTCAGTCACTTCGGACTCATCATTTTTAACTACAAACTCTTCGGAATCCCGCTCAAACACTTCGGAATCATGCTCATCACATGAGGCTTCGGAAAATTTGATTAATTTAAATGCAAATGAAATTTCTGAAGAGGCCGTAGAAAAATGGATTCAAGAATCCTTTGCTTACCCCGAGGACCCAAGATTGATTGGGTACCAACTCCTTCTTGATTGATTGCAGGTTATGTCTGATGAGCGGTATGATTCAAAATGGTACATGGATAGTGGCTGCTCAAGACATATGACAGGAAGAAAGGAATATCTCAGGGATTACAGAAATTTGGATGATGCCGGAAATGTACGCTTTGGTAATAATGAAACATGTCCAATTCGGGGATATGGAAAAATAACAAATGGCCAATTCACTATCGGTCGAGTGGAATTTGTTGAAGGATTAAAACATAATCTTGTGAGTATATCTCAATTGGTGGTTGGAACGGGAAACGCTGTTACTTTCAACAACCAAGGGAGTGTAATCACCAAAGAAGCAACAAACGAAGTATTACTGAAATTATAAAGGAAGGGATCTATGTTTCCCTTAAATCTAAAGCCAGTGACCGGTGGGCAATCTCTATGTCTTCTCTCCAAAGCCAACTCCGATGTCAGCTGGTTATGGCACCGAAGACTCGCCCATCTAAACTTCAAAGATCTGAACAAATTGGTGGCTATGGATTTGGTTTGAGGAATGCCGGCTCTCAAATTCAACAATGATTCTCTTTGCTCTGCTTGTGAACATGGCAAACAGACAAAACAAAGGCATCCTACAGTGATCAACCCAAAAATCACTGAACCTCTTTCTTTTCTCTACATGACTCAACCGAAGAAAGCCAAATGTCAAATTTCTTCACATCTTTGGTTATAGGTGTTTTATCTTAAACATGAAGGATCACTTGACCAAGTTCGATGACAAATCAGAAGAAGGCATCTTCCTTGGTTACTCTCAAGACTCAAAAGCCTACAGAGTCATGAACAATAGAACTCGCAAAATCGAAGAAACCTTTAATCTAAGGTTTGATGACTACTACATCAAGAAGTCTCTGCATCCATTTCCTATGTCTTCAATCTTTCCAAAGCCTGCTGTAGATGCTGTTCCAATAACAACATTCGACACTGTGACATCCCGGAAATTTATACCTAGAACCATAAACAGTTAATTCACCGCAAACCTCTTTATAACCAAACCTTTTGAGCTTCAATGCATACTTTGGAAAATATAGTGTCATTGCGATTAAAATAAGATACGAGATGAAATCTTACTTCCTATAATGAAATATCTCAAGCACAAACTGAAACCTTAGTTAATACGTCTGAAAAACTGAAAATAAGTATTAACCATTTGTGAAACAAAACAACCAATCTAACCTCAGAGTACATGTATCCCTGATTCCGGAAATATAAATAACATTCAAAACGGAGCTCATATGCAAAAGTTACGACTGTTATAAGAAAACAAGCCAAAACAAACCAGTGTAACACTGATTTTCTTTAACTACATTAATCGTTCCGATCCGTTGAGGCACTTGCGCACCTCATATGGAAATTCCGAGAACATTATTGGACTCAGACTATGGTCTATTATTGGATTCCATACTCGAAATATTTTTAGTAAAAATATTTATAAAAGTCAACTAATCGGATACTGCGGATAAATGAACGTAATATTTAAACGCGATTTCCCGATGTTCTGCAACTCGAAAAAATTATCTGTTTAGGTTTCTAGAATCAGTGCACTCGGCTCAACAATTCTCCGGTCTAAAAAATAATACTAATTATAAAATCGGAAAGCATAGCGTAATGATTATGTAAGCGCTTACCTCGTGAATAGTGACATGAATAGTGACGAATAGTGATTTTCAACCCTATAAATAAGATGCATCTTCTTCATTTATTTTCACCAATTCACCAAGCATCTAGCTTTCTTCCTCTCTCCCTTTGCCCCTTTTCCACTTAAGTCTTCGTTGGTGTTATTTCGCGGTGTTTCTCGAACACGATTATTCTCGAATCTAAGCTGAATTCACGCTTCAAAAGTGAGTGTTACGGCCCCTTTGTCTATGTTTTTATATAACATGGGGGAGAATACATGTGCAATATAAACATTTACCAATTTCATATCAAGTTTTATAAATGTTATTATAGCTTTATAAAATATTTTCAATAAGCGAGTACTGTACACTATTACGTATATACTTATCAACATACTTGGCTTTTATAACAAAAAACATTTTGGGATGAGACTTGTCTATCCTACATTTATCAATGGCTTACATAGTGAGACACTATTCATAACTAAGTAGAAATACCTAGACCCCACACTACTATAACCGTTAATCAAGCAGAGCGAGATACATATGTATAGATCTATACGGGTTGACACCCCCACCTATGGTTGTTAGCTACAACTTCGACTTGCAAATCGATGTAGGTGATACTTATCTTTTTCATTACTACGACGTCCATGAAGCGTTTTAGGGGGGTACATTTTAGTCGAATAGCTCGGTTATAAGACTCAACTATAAGCATTGATGGTTTTCTCATAAACGTACATATAATTTATAAGTATGGTATTACTTATGGTTTTCAAAAACTCTATACAATTCATTTATAAGTATGGTATTACTTACGATTTTCAGCAACTCTTTACAAACCCATTTACAAGTATGGTTATACTTACAAAAGGAATACTTTTAGTTATTTTAAAAGTATCAGTGCCGTGTTTAGCAGAAAACCTGTAACTCTCACCAACCTTGTGTTCACCCTCAAAACTACATGTATTCTCAGGAAATCAATAAGACTTTCAGAAGATTGAAATCTTCACGGATTTCAGGCAACCAAGTTTTGTTATATCTGTTAAGGCATTTCATGTACTCTACTATTATTATTTGTAAGAACCATGTATTCAAACTTCAAGATGAAATACAACTATCCTTTGGTTTATTGTTGTACTTGTACTGTATATTGAATTGCCTGTGATCCAAGAACTTAGTCGCACAGCCCGGCATGTTCCGCCGCCTCAGTCGGGGGTGTGACAGATACAGACTTCTCACTTTTATTTGATCAACCTGTGAGAGCTGTGGACTCCGAAGCTAGAGAACCAGATAACCATGAGTCCGAACTCTCCAAGCTCACAGATGGACCTGATGACTCCTCTACAAGCAGCATACAAAGACCATCTTCTGTTAAGGGGGAGCCATCTAACCAAAGTATGGGAAATGCAAGTGTCGAAAGGGAGCCATCAAACCGATGTGCTGGCACTCCAAGTACTGATGGAGAATCAAACAACAATCCAGGAGGAACCAACACACTTATCTCTACTCCCCAGTCAATCTCAAATATCATATCCAGGTATCCAACAATCCAGGGGGAGCAGAGATTGCCACTCCGAATTCAGTCACAACAATTGCTTCGGATAAAGCTACCACTTCCTCAACACCAACAAATGTCCAGGGGCAGCACATATCAAACTCTACCTCACAAATACACACACCACAAACCAACACAAATTCGAATAATCACTTGCTAATGGGTGATTTTCCTTCCACTTCGGGATATCCCTCAGACATTGAGGACATCGATGCTGAAGGACCTCCTGATTTTGATCCAAACTATCCTCCTTTGGACAAATGGACGAGAAATCATCCTCCATCACTTGTCATCGGTAATGTTCGAGATAAAGTACTGACTCGTGCACAACTTCACCAAAGGCAATTAGATCTTAACAAAACTTCTGAGTTGTGCATGTTCAATGTCTTTATTTCTAAGGTAGAACCTAAGAACGTCAAAGATGCATTTGATCACTTAGACTGGACTGAAGCAATGCAGTTGGAATTAGAAGAATTTGAAAGAAACAAAGTCTGGAGGCTAATTCCAAAACCTGTAAATGCCTCAATTGTCGGTCTCAAATGGGTGTACCGTAACAAGCTAGACACCGAAGGCAACGTAGTTCGGAACAAGGCTAGGCTAGTAGTCAAGGGTTATTGTCAATAGGAGGGAATCGATTATGAAGAAACTTTTGCTCCTGTTGCCAGACTCGAATCAGTTCGGATATTTTTAGCTTATGCTGCACACAAAAACTTTGATGTCTATCAAATGGATGTTAAATGTGCTTTTCTGAATGGTGATCTCGAGGAAACCGTTTTTGTTGAACAACCACCTGGCTTTGAAAGTAAAACTCATCCGAATTATTGCTATGTGCTAGACAAAGCAGTCTATGGTTTAAAACAAGCTCCAAGAGCTTGGTATGAGACCTTGACTAAATTTTTAAAAGAATCAAACTTTAAACAGGGATCAGTGGACCCAACACTTTTTAGAAAGAAAGTTGGATCTCACTTGATGTTAGTCCAAATTTATGTGGATGACATAATCTTTGGATCTACTGACCCCAATTTGTCAACAGACTTTGAAAAACTGATGAAAAGCAAATTTCAAATGAGTATGATGAGAAAAATAAACTTCTTTCTTGGTTTACAAATCAAACAATCTAAGGAGGGGATATTCATCAATCAACAAAAGTATACGAAGAGTTTGCTCGAATGCTTCGGAATGACTAACTGCTCCAAAGCAAAAGTTCCTTTGCCTGTAGGTACAAGGTTAAATCCATCATTGGACAAACCAAAGACAGACATACAACAATACCGAAGTATGATTGGATTACAACTAGTCGTCCTGACATCATGTTTGTAGTTTGCAATTGTGCAAGATATTAGGCTGACCCAAGGGAACCTCACTTGGCTGCTGTTAAGACAATATTCCGATATCTTCATGGAACTACTGCTTATGGTCTGTGGTATCCAGCAAACTCTGGTTTCTACATACAAGCATACTCAGACTCCGATCTTGGTGGATGCTCTATTGATCGCAAGAGCACTTCTGGGGGTTGTCAATTCTTAGATGGAAAACTTATCAGCTGGCAATCCAAGAAACAAACTTGTGTCTCTATCTCCACCGCAGAGGCTGAATATGTAGCAGCTGCAGCGTGCACTTCGCAGATCATTTGGATTCAAAGTCAATTGAAAGACTATGCCATTAATATGAGAAAAATTCCTTTGTTCTGTGACTCTCAAAGTGCAATTCGTATATGCCATAATCCAGTTCAACATTCCAAGACGAAGCATATAGCTCTTCGCTACCACTTCATCAAAAGTCATGTTGAGGAGGGGAATATTGAGGTGCACTTTGTTCACACTACAGAACAATTGGCAGATATCTTCACAAAGGCTCTAAATGAAGAAGCATTCACAAGAATCGTTCGTGGACTTGGAATGCTAGATGGATCAACTCTTCAATAAATTCCAGATTTGCTCACTCTTACTCTGTTCTGAAAATTTGAAAATAATAAACTCCGTAGACCCCCGAAGTCAATTTTGACTTCGGTGCTCAACGGAGAAAAATTAGCAGAAATTCCGCAGACCCCCGAAGTCAATTTTGGCTTCGGAGCTCATCGGAGAACCTGCTACTTTGAAAATTTACAAAAATTAATAAACTCCGCAGACCCCCGAAGTCAATTTTGGCTTCGGAGCTCATCGGAGAACTTGCTACTTTGAAAATTTACAAAAATTAATAAACTCCGCAGACCCCCGAAGTCAATTTTGGCTTCGGAGCTCATCGGAGAACTTGCAAAAACTTTTGTTGCTTCACAGCAGTATTCCGAAGTAAAATATCACTTCGGAAGTATGCGAAACAAACTTTTCTTCACAATAAAATCTCAAAATTTGAAAATCACTTAAACATTGGTTGACTCTATGTTTAAATTGTTGTTTAAGTCAAAGGAAATTCAAAAACAAGAAAATTCATTCCAAACGAAAAGAAAATTCTGATGCATAATGACAAAGTCTAACTTTTCTCTCATGAATTAACCAAGTAAAGGACAAAACTTTGATTTTAGATTCTGAAAACCATACCTTATTGCACTAAAAGGTATTTGGGAATCGACTTGAAACATTGGTAAGAAAACAGACTTCGAAGTGAGGTCAAGACTATTTTACAATTTGAAGCCTTGTTTGATTCCAATAACCTTAACATAATGTCTATTTCTAACCACCCTTCGAAACTTGACTCGCTTCAACCTCAAACTAATCTTGTAGCCTCAAAACTACACAGAATAATTCAAGTGCTCCGAAGTTTTCCTCAAAAATAGAACCAACATTGTTTGATAAGTAAATTTACATCTCTTTTCATTAAATGGTACAAAATTGAACTATATGAAGATTTTCACTCATAAGGATTGTTTAATACAAAAACAAAAAGCACCAAAGAAAGAAACCAAATGGTGATGTTCTATATCTTCGGATAAGGAAATTCATAATAGAAAACAAAAGCAAAAATCAAAATAGAAAACAAGAAAGAAAAATAGAAAAAAATTGTCAAAAGAAACAAAGACAAACAAAAATCAAAAGATAACCAAGGGAATGCAAAAGAAAAATCAGCATTCAAAGGCTTATTCTTCTGCTTTAAATAACGGTACAAGGAGCTCCTATAACATAGTCGAGTACCTTGTAGAAGAAAATGAACATTTCAAGTAGTCTGTCTTAAATGATAAAGTAGGAGTGGTGTACGAAGATCAAAGGCTTGTCATCAGAGCTTAGTATCCAAACAATTCAACTGATGAAAGGGAATAAAATTTTCAAATGAATATTCAAAACAATTCAATCTAACTTTCAGAAACACTTCTGATGCTCAATTCATGAATGAAAACTTCTTTAAATTTCAAATGAAAAGGATGTTATCTTTATTATATTTGAAAATTTTGAAGCACATAAGCATAACTCAAAACATATTTCCTAATGCGAAATCAAGTTAGTAATGGGGTGATTAGACTTATACATTCACGAGTGATATTGAATCAAACAAACTTCAATATGAAAAGTGGACTTCCAACATGATTCAAATGATTCTGAACATTAACTCGTTAAATCATCTTTTCATAATATTCATGGAAGTTAAGGTTAAACGACATGTTGCATCAGTCAAAAGTATAATAAAAAACTCATAGAAAAAAAAATAGAAAAACATATAGACTTCGGTACATTGATGAACACTTTTCAATCACATGTCAATCACCGAAGTGAAAGAACACTCTTCAGAGTTAAACATAACTTTATGCTCCGAAGCGTATTCTCAACGGTCATAATTTTTCATAACTGCGAAGTCAATTAAATGTTCAAATGATTTCCACATTTATGATAAATCACAGAGACAAACATTCCTTGAATTATAACCGTTTGCTTACAGCTGTCAATAAGAATTAAATGGAAAACATTAACCATAATGACTTCTCAAAAGGTAACAGTTCAAATTTTGAATCATTGCAACTGACAGCCGTATATTTCTCCTTTTTGCAGAGATAGTGGGACGAGCAGGTGCTGAGGTGTCCACTTTCTACCAGACCATCTCAATCGTGCATTAAATGGCCTAGGGACCATGAATGCTATATAAACTTCTCACCTCTTCCATTGCACTCTTTACGCGAACACAACTCTCATTTCTCTCTGCAAACTTACTCTCAAAGAAATCCACAAACTCTTCGTCTTCTTCATCTTCCTCATCTAACCATCAATGGCGGCTGAAGCATCATCGTAAACCGCTGAAGCCGTGTCTGTTCTAAATCTCAAGAGTCAATCATCAAACCTGGAGCTACGAAACGATCTATCTCTTTACCCTAAACCAATTGATGCATTGGTGGAATGCATTAAAAGGTCTGTACTAGGTTACGCCTTAACCTGTACTCCTTCAGTTCCTGCAACTCTGGTTCACAGGGCTCACTACACATCCAATGCCCTGTTTGATTCCAACAACCAGGTCAAATCCGTGTTCTATGAAGCTGTTGATGCCAAGGGCAAAACAAAGAAAGTACAATTAATCAAGGAAAAGTTTGCTGAAGCTCTCCGACTTCCAATCTACAACTCAAAGGAAATGGTGGTCCCATCTGCTGACCAACTGGTTAGTATGTTCAACGAAATGGGGTATGAACCCCCGCTTGAAAGAATTAGCACCTTCAAGAAAAACCAACTCCCTGACCTTTGGAGATACTTCTTCAGTATCTTCCTGAGATGTCTTTCTGGAAGAACCTCAGGCCTTGATTCTACGAGTTTTACATTCCAAGGTCTCCTCTACAGAATTTACTACAATGTCAAGGTAGACTTCGCAACAATTCTGTGGACCAATTTCTGCTCCCACATCAATCACAGTATGAAGGGGACAGAAATTGAAAATGCAAGATTCTGGGCAATCGTCGTTCATGCCCACTACCAGCAGATAGGGTATGTTCCTGATCCCTCTCTTGGAGAGATGAAGTTCACTCCCATTGTGATTCATATTCTAGACGACAAACCTGCTGACTTCTGTGCTCAAATTCCAAATGTCATTCTCTCCAAAGTTCCCCTGGAATGCAATGAGGTAAACTCCTATCGCAACACCTTAATAATTCCTTACCCAACTCACGATATGAGTCCGGTTGCACCTGTAAGAGAGCTTCCAAAAGGAAAAGGGAAGAGGAAAATGGCTGGTGGACCCAGTGGTCCTAAGAAAGAAGAGAAGAAAAGAAAGACTTCAGTGAAAACAACACCGAAGAGGAAACAGCCGAAGAGGCAAAGGAAAATCATGGTTGTGGATGAGTCTTCGGACTCAGAAAGGACTCCATCCACAGTCCATGAAGAAGAACAAGAAGAAGAACTGTTTGCTGATCAACCTCCTTCACCTACATCAACAAGCTGACCAACCTCTCCATTGCAAACTACCATTCCTCCATCTCCACCTAAAACAACCAGACCACCCACGCCTACACATACTATACCTCCTCCTCCACCACCTTTCACAACAGCTCAACAAACTACCACCATTCACACTACTACATCGGAAATACCACCACCACCACCAACAACTGCTCCTCCAACCTCCGAAGTACCTATCTCTGGTATTGATTTTTCATTACCTGAGTTTGACTTACCCACATCACCCTCAAGACAAAACCCCACTTCGGCTGCCTTCTTTGAAGCCTTTCATATGGCTCCTTTGAACATTGAAGGAGTGTCGGATGAAGATTTGCCAGATGAAGGGTTTGTACTAATGAAACAGTACAAAGTCCTCAACTCCAAGCTTGACACTCTCATTCAAGCTCAAACTGGCTTTGATCCCACCAAACCCACCTTGGGTGACATCACCGAAGAGATTGAATCTCTGGAGTTCTCCTTATCCAAAGAATTCAAAGATTCCATACAAAAGCTTGAACAAAAGCTCATGGATGAACAAAATAAGATCCAATCTTCCTTCGAAAAGAAGTTGGAATCCACTGTCACCTCCATCAACAAGAAAGTTGATGCCCTTGCTGAGAAGACTGATAAAACAAACTCCGAAGTCATGAAAGCCTTGCAAGGACTTCGGAGTGAATCCCAGCAAAGTACCAAGCTTGAAAAACAGCTTGATGAGGCTAGAGTAAAAATCGAAGAGCTCACAGCCGCCCAAACCACTTCGGATATCACTAAATTCACAAACGAACTGCAACGAACAAATGCAGCTCTCACACAAGACTTGATTGCAAAGTTGAGAGTTGCACTTCAACCTCTGATAAATTTTTCTGACAGGTTGTCTAGGCCACAGGGCAGGCCTAGACAGATCCCTGCAGCCACAGCAGGTCCTTCAACCTCGACCATTACAACCATTACCATGGGTGCTAGTGGATCGGCTGGAGCTGGAAGCTCAACAGACCGATCGCTAGAAAACATAATTGCCCCACACATGGAGGAAATATACAAGGCCAGGCAAGCAGATTACAATTTGATGATCAAAATAAACGAATTTGCTCGAGATAATGGTGAATGGACTGTTGAGTCAATCAAGCAATTTGGATTCCAAAATCCAAATGTACTTAACAGACTTCCTCTTCGGAGTTTTGCAACTGTTGACTCCGAAGACACCCAGCTTGACATTCCCTTCAATCCGAAGACTTTCGCTTTCCTTCAATTCGTCTCTTCGGTACCCGAGGATCAGAAGCAAGTTTTTGGACCAACAAAATAAATTTTCATGCCAAATACATTCAACGACAGAGTTATGTTTGGAGCTTGAACAAGATAAAGAAAATTCTTTCAATTAAAGAAGCTGAAGTCTATTTGGGCTTCAGAAATTATGAATTTCTTGTTCTTAGGGGGGCAGATGAAGTTGAATCTAGGTTCTCAATTGCAGACTTCCCAATCATGAATCCTATGGACTTCATCCAGATTCTTGATCTTTTGCGAAGCGGCGAGGCTGCTCATGCTGCAATGTCTGCCCTTGCCATCAAAAACCACATACTGGGCTTTCTTAACAATTATCTTCTCTGGTTTGCAAAACAAGACCTGGAGCTATGTTCCTACTACAGACAACCTTTGAACACTCCTCCTGTTGTAGTTCGGAACATAGCCAGATTCAAGAATGGAGAGATCTTAGACGAACCATATGGCGTAGTTTTCAAAGGACTTCGAAATGAAACCGAAGTCACAATCAAGTTCTTTGAAATAGACTACACAGGCCTCCATCCCTCCTCCTTTATCTCAGGGATGATTTCTCATGTGAATGCCTGTCATGCAAATTCCACCGAGAAAAAGAAGAAGTTCATAGATCATATGAACTGGTATCTTGCAGTAAGAAAAACCTTGAAGAGGGCATACAAGAGAAACTTTCGTGTATAGGCTTCGGATGCACTTCACACAAAGGGGGAGATTGTTGAGAACATTTGTGATGAAGTGCTGGCCTATCCGAAGTCCCGCCCATGAAGTCCATTATATAAGAAAACCCCAAAGTGAATAAACAAGAGAAGACACCGAAGTCTAAAGACTCCGAAGTGCTATGCATAGAGGATCCGAAGACTTCACAGACTGTCCTCTTGTCTTTTGTGTGCACGCGTATATTACAATACGTGTTGCATGAATCTTCTATCCTATTGGCTAGTACACTGATAGGATATTCTCTGTAAAAGTTGTACTATTGGTATCACTGATTCAGTATAAATATCAGTGATACCATACTGTGTCGAGTGAGAGACTACAAGTTTAGATTACGAGAATTGTATGTCTACAAAATAGAAAACCCAATTGTAAAACCAAAGTTCTAATCAAGCATTCGACACATGTTATTCATATCACATTGTTCAATTAGCTTTGTTGCATTATCATTGTGTGATTGATTGTGTTATTGATTCCATATCTATATTAGTTCATCTATTCTCTTATTTCAACACCCAACACATACTGCAATTAGGATGATTGTATTTGGGGAAGTCGATTAATTTAATGCCCGGTTTCTCGAATTTGGGATATACCAAATTCTTTTAGTCAAACACAAATTCATTTATGGTATAACCCAAAA
Source organism: Cichorium intybus (assembly GCA_023525715.1). Classification (NCBI taxonomy): domain Eukaryota; kingdom Viridiplantae; phylum Streptophyta; class Magnoliopsida; order Asterales; family Asteraceae; genus Cichorium; species Cichorium intybus. Next base: position 48,198,712 of record CM042010.1, on the reverse strand, counting down.
GTGTTTTAAGTTTACAAGTTCTATCAAAACATAGTTTATGTTATACACTAACGTACATAGCTATTACACTATAAACCGGGTTCATTATACTATTCAACAAAATTACAATACAAGTCAAAGTCCAAGTCCAAGTGTAGCTATCCATCCATGTGCCGCTTCCCGCGGTCACCGCTACCAGAGCCTAACACAAATCACAGTAACAAACAATTTATGAGCCTTGAAAGCTCAGTGAGTAATTTAAGGTTAGTCAGATCGCATCATTCATCATCTCATTTGATTATATCTCAATGGACTATCTCAATCCATAGTGTGTCTTACACACTATTTCTCTTCTTCCATATACTCAAAATTTGATTATATTCAACCAAATCAAACATAACTTACTTCTCATCTGTAAACAACATCATAATAAGGCATAATCATCTTATAATTAACTACTCACCTGAAGTTGAGTCGATATGTGGAACTCCCGAACCTCGTGTGTGTTCCTGTCTAGCTTTATCTGTAACACAATGACTCAAACTCAATACTCAATTTCAAGAAAATCTCAATTATACTCAATATTCATATCAATCAAAGAATTGGAATTATAGAGGAGAGTTACAATCAAAAGATAGTAATACTATCCTAGTTGTAGCTTCCAATTTCACCATTTTGACTCATACAACCCTAAAAACACAATACAAGCACTTTACTAGCTTGGGTCTCGAATTAGAACTCCATTACACACACTAATCCAAGTAAACTCACTCTAATTCATGCTACTTGTAGGTGGTTCATCAAAACCACTTGGAACTATCTCAAAACGAGCTATCCAACCGTCAAAATGAAGTAAAAATCAAGGAGAATTACCTTTCAAGCTCAAAGTGTAAATCCCTAGCTTCAATTCGTGAAAGATAAGCTCTAATCTAGACTTTAGAGGGTTGGAATTAAGTTTCTAGGGTTAAAAAGGGTTTTATCCCAAAATGAATGAAAATTCCACTTTAAATATGACCTGCAGCGACACACGACCCGTATGGAAATCTACACGACCCGTGTAGATCTGGAACTCAACTTTTGGCTTACTGCATGATTCTACATGACCTGTGTAGGATCTACACGACCCGTGCAAGTCTGGAACTCAACTTTTTGCTTACTGCATGATTCTACATGACCCGTGTAGGATCTACACGACCCATGCAAGTTTGGAATTTCACTTTTTAAGCTTAAACTTCTCCCAAATAAGTTTCTAACCCTCTTAACCCATATAAAAACTTATTTAACCTTATTTACACTAAGATTAACGCAATCTCACTACTATTTAATATTACGGTATTACAAGTTCTTACCCCTTCAAAAGATTTCGTCCTTGGAATTTCTCGAAACAAAAAGGGATATTTTGACCGTATTTCCTCTTCGGCTTCCCAAGTGACATCCGTACCCCTATGATGTCGCCACTGCACTTTCACTAATCCAACTTATTTGTTTCGCAACTTCTTGATCTTTCTATCCAAAATTTGTTTCGGCATCTCTTGATATCTCAGTTTCTCATCTAACTGAACTCCGGCCAAAGGTACTCGAGTGGATTGATCATGCAATGTTTTTCTGAGGTGTGACACATGAAAAACATCGTGGATACCTCGCATCTCGTCTGGAAGCTCAAGCTTATATGCAACTGCTCCAATTCTCTCTAAGATTCGGAAGGGTCCAATGAATCGTGGACTCAACTTACCTCTTTTACCAAATCGGATTACTCCTTTCCATGGGGACACTTTCAACATTACCATGTCCCCGACACAGAATTCTAACGACTTCTTTCTCTTATCTGCATATTGCTTTTGGCAGTTTTGAGCTACTCGCATATGCTCACGTATGTTTTGTATCTTCTCTTCAGTCTCGACTATAATCTCCGGTCTCGCCAATGGTTTCTCTCCGGTCTCCGTCCAACATGTTGGGGTTCTACACGGTGTACCATACAATGCTTCAAAAGGTGCCATCTGTATACTAGAATGATATGTATTGTTGTAAGAAAACTCTAATAAAGGCAGGTGATCTTCCCAACTGCCTCCAAAATCGATGATGCAAGCTCGTTGCATATCTTCAAGTGTTTGTATCGTCCTTTCCGATTGTCCATCTGTCCGGGGATGATACGCAGTACTCAATAAAGCTTTAGTACCAAAATGCTTTTGGAAACTCTGCCAGAAATGTGAAGTGAAACGGCTATCTCTATCCGAGACAATCGAAATTGGCACCCCATGTCGTCTCACCACTTCTCTAGTGTAAATTTCGGCTAGCTTTGACACTTGATAATCTTCTCGGATTGGAATAAAATGAGCCGACTTTGTCAACCTGTCAACAATCACCCATATCGAATCATATCCTCATGGAGTTCGAGGAAACTTTGTGATGACATCCATAGTGATCTCATCCCACTTCTTCATTGGCACTGGTAATGGTTGCACTGCTCCATACGACTTTTGATGATTGGCTTTTACTTAAAGACACGTCAAGTAGTTTTCTACAAAACGTCCAATATCTCGTTTCATACCGGGCCACCAGTAGTATGGTTTTAGAGTATGATACATCCGCGTACTACCAGGGTGAACCGAATATCTGGTACAGTGACAATCTTCTAGCAACAGCTGTCTCGTCTCGCCATGCTTTGGATCCCAAACTGGTCCTTGGAAAGTCTTGATTCCTTGTGCATTTTCAACCAGTTTCTCTATATAACCAATCATTCTCTCTTTCTTTAAATTATTTACCTCGCTTTGGTACTTGCGTATCATCTCTAGAAATCGACTCACAACTCCCATCCGAGCCGATACTACTCGAATAGGCGACTCTTTTCGACTCAACGCATCCGCTACCACATTAGCTTTACCAGGATGGTAAAGTATCTCACAATCAAAATCTTTTACCAGATCCATCCATCGTCTTTGCCTCATGTTTAACTCTTTCTGATCGAACAGGTATTTCAGACTTTTGTGATCTGTGTAGATCTGGAATCGCACGCCATAAAGATAGTGTCGCCACATCTTCAATGCAAAAATTATTGCCGCCAACTCTAAATCATGCACCGGGTAAGCTTTCTCATCTGGTTTTAGTTGTCGAGAGGCATAATCTATCACTCGTCCTCTTTGCATTAACACACATCCAAGACCACTTAGGGAGGCATCGCTATAAAGAACAAAGTCTTCCCCTCCTTGCGGTAAGGCCAATACCGGAGCTTTACACAAACTATCTCGTAATTGCTCAAAAGCTGACTGTTGCGCCTCAGTCTAGCTAAACTTCTCTGTCTTCTTTGTCAACTTGGTTAAGGGTGTAGCTATATGAGAAACGTTTTCAACAATTCGCCGATAATAACCCGCTAACCCCAAGAAACTACGAACCTCCAGCGGACTCTTTGGCGGTTCCTAACTCATTACAGCCTCGATCTTCGCCGGATCCACCTTTATACCATCTTCATTTATCACATGGCCGAGAAATTGAATCTCCTCGTCCGGTCTTTTGAAAATCTCTCTGTGACTCAGACCTCATCTTCGGGCAATTAGGACGGATATGCCCGCTCTCCCCACAATTAAAACAAACGGGGCGACTCTCGGTACATTGGCGAGCCATATTGTAACACCCGGTTTCTCAATTATACGATACACCAATTACATTAGTCAAATATAATACAATTAGTGGTGTAACCCCAAAATAAGCAACAAGTATTCAAAGTTGTTTCAAAAACGTAGTTTAAGTCATAATGTCACACCCCCGACCGAGGCGGCAGAACATGCCGGGCTGTGCGACTAAGTTCTTGGATCACAGGCAATTGAATATACAGTACAAGTACAACAATAAACCAAAGGATAGTTTTATTTCATCTTGAAGTTTGAATACATGGTTCTTACAAATAATAATAGTAGAGTACATGAAATGCCTTAACAAATATAACAAAACTAGGTTGCCTGAAATCCGTGAAGATTTCCATCTTCTGAAAGTCTCATTGATTTCCTGAGAATACATGTAGTTTTGAGGATCAACACAAGGTTGGTGAGAGTTACAGGTTTTCTGCTAAACACAGCACTGATACTTTTAAAATAACTAAAAGCATTCCTTTTGTAAGTATAATCATACTTGTAAATGAGTTTGTAAAGAGTTGCTGAAAATAGTAAGTAATACCATACTTATAAATGAATTGTATAGAGTTTTTGAAAACCATAAGTAATACCATACTTATAAATGATATGTACGTTTATGAGAAAACCATCAATGCTTATAGTTGAGTCCTATAACCGAGCTATTCGACTGAAATGTACCCCCTACAACGCTTCATGGACGTCGTAGTAATGAAAAAGATAAGTATCACCTACATCGATTTGCAAGTCGAAGTTGTAGCTAACAACCATAGGTGGGGGTGTCAACCCGTATAAATCTATACATATGTATCTCGCTCTGCTTGATTAACGGTTATAGTAGTGTGGGATCTAGGTATTTCTACTTAGTTATGAATAGTGTCTCACTAACTAAGCCATTGATAAATGTAGGATAGACAAGTCTCATCCCAAAATGGTTTTTGTTATAAAAGCCAAGTATGTTGATAAGTATATATGTAATAGTGTACAGTACTCGCTTATTGAAAACATTTTATAAAGCTATAATAACATTTATAAAACTTGATATGAAATTTGTAAATGTTTATATATATAAAAACATAGACGAAGGGGCCGTAACACTCACTTTTGAAGCGTGAATTCAGCTTAGATTCGAGAATAATCGCGTTCGAGAAACACCGCGAAATAACACCAACGAAGACTTACGCGGCAAAGGGGCAAAGGGAGAGAGGAAGAAAGCTAGATGCTTGGTGAATTGGTGAAAATAAATGAAGAAGATGCATCTTATTTATTGGGTTGAAAATCACTATTCGTCACTATTCACGTCACTATTCACGAGGTAAGCGCTTACATAATCATTACGCTATGCTTTCCGATTTTATAATTTGTATTATGTTTTAGACCGTTGAATTGTCGAGCCGAGTGCACTGATTCTAGAAACCTAAACATATAATTTTTTCGAGTTGCAGAACATCGGGAAATCGCGTTTAAATATTGCGTTCATTTATCCGCGGTATCCGATTAGTTGACTTTTATAAATATTTTTACTAAAAATATTTCGAGTATGGAATCCAATAATAGACCATAGTCTGAGTCTAATAATGTTCTCGGAATTTCCATATGAGGTGCGCAAGTGCCTCAACGGATCGAAACGATTTATGTAGTTAAAGAAAATCAGTGTTACACTGGTTTGTTTTGGCTTGTTTTCTTATAACAGTCGTAACTTTTGCATATGAGCTCTGTTTTGAATGTTATTTATATTTCCGGAATCAGGGAAACATGTACTCTGAGGTTAGATTGCTTGTTTTGTTTCACAAATGGTTAATACTTATTTTCAGTTTTTTCAGACGTATTAACTATGGTTTCAGTTTGTGCTTGAGATATTCCATTATAGGAAGTAAGATTTCATCTCGTATCTTATTTTAATCGCAATGACACTATATTTTCCAAAGTATGCATTGAAGCTCAAAAGGTTTGGTTATAAAGAGGTTTGCGGTGAATTAACTGTTTATAGTTCTAGGTATAAATTTCCGGGATGTCACATTACCTCCCCGTTAAAGGAATTTCGTCCCGAAATTATTTCGTAACATAACACTTCTGCTCGATCGTGTAGAAGTCACATGGGTCGTGTCTTAGTTACTGTAGCATTCAGTAGCATCAAGTAGACTTACACGGGTCGGGTTTCGGAGCACGGGTCGGATTTTTAAAAGTTAACGATGCTAACTTTAAAGGTTGGTGTCACTAACCTGCTTCAGTGGGGTTATTTGGACAGCTTTCCTCATTTACCCTATTTACGAACCCAAATCCTCCTAAGTTATTTTCATAGCAAAAGGTGCGAAATTTGGTCATTTTGATCAAGGATTTTGTGTAGTAAAAGTTTGTGGAGGTTGGATTTAACACCCGAAACGCGTTTTCTAGTTCTTAATTCACAAGGTTAGTTATTTTGAGTATTAGGGTTTCAAACTCTAGATGTCCAAATCTGAAAGTATGCTTCAATTCATCTCATGTGTTGTTAGTGGATTGCTAATATATGTTGTATTGAGTCCTCGTTGCGAATATTGTGATGTTTTAACGATTGATTTGGTAAAACCGTGAAATTGGGGGGTTCGGTTTGATAGCATATGATATTCACTAATTGTGATTTGTATTAGCTATTTATTTCTTAATCATTTGAGTTAAGTATTCTGGAAATGCCTGAGGATGTTTAAGATATGATATGTGATTTCATTTTACAATTGATACTCGTAGGATGGAAGGAAGTACGTAAGATACAGGTGGACCACGAGATGCACCTATGCCAGGTGAGTAGTTCAAATTCATTATTTATGATTATATTATGATATATTTGATTTAACTGTAAATCTTAATTGATTGAGATAATCAATTTGTACGAGTTATACAAGGTTGAGAATTTCCTATCATAAACAAGTACTTGGTGTGATTGAGAACTCTAAGTGACTGGGATAATTAAAGAGATTGAGATCAATGATCTTTTGTTTTAGTAGTCGTTGAGAAATGATGAAATGATTTACTACGTCTTAATTATTTTCTCATTGAGCTTAGTTAGCTCATAAAAATGGTTATGTTGTATGTATTATGGGTGACAGGGGCAAGAAGATTGCAGAGGGATGAATGACTTAACTTGGGGCAAGACTTTTAGACTTTTTGTGAACTATGGCATGCTCTTTTGTATAGTTTTGTAAAAAATGGTCTTTTGTAACCTAGTTTTGGGACATATTTGTATTAAGTAATCGTGTTTATGATAACTACTTGTGCTTTTGTTTCTTAACTTTGATTACATTATTAAACCCTTTTGGTTATTAGAGTAATTATTGGTGTCATTTGGAGATAGGAAAATGGGAGTTACATGGAGGGATCCACATGTATCCCTTTCTTGTTGACTCCGTGTCCTAAGAAATCTACCTTTCACATCAAAATTCACATTTTTAAATGAGTACTAAAAATTCTTTGAACTATTTCCCCTATCAAGAGATATACATTTTTTTTATTTAAAAAAAAGTCTTTTCATTATCTTGTCCTTATCGGATTTAAGCAGCGAATATTGAAAAAAATGGCACTTAGGGTAATGGAAATGTCGCACCTACTATAGATGTTTTTCGGTAGTAATAATGGGGGTTGTCATTTCAGCTCTAGCTGTAAGATATTATATAAACGGGTATGTATCATCATTTGTATCTAAGATCCTTTCAGTCTCATTTTTTTACTACTAGTTTATTATTATATAATCTCAGATTTCCGAATCGAGGTATGGAAAACAGATCTCCTATGGAAAATTTTTCAGACACTGAGCTGAATTTATTAAGGAAAGAGGGTACCTCCCAATCGTTTAATCTGATACCTCCACTGGAGTTTGGTAATTATAGTATCCTAAACTCCTTTTTATTTCTTATTCCTTTCTCTAGCGTTTTGATTTTTGTTTTAAATTATGTGAGGTATAGATTTTCCAGATATATTACCGCTGGATCAACTTCAAGATGATCCTGAAGTTTTTCCTCTGATGAGTATTCTCCCTGAAGATCCACTGCCTTTAAATCAAGACATCGCTGTTGGGCAACTCAATATATACTTCCAGGTTAAGTCATTTTGTTAAGCTTTATGTTTGTTTTGCTTGATTATCTAACATACGTTATACACAGATCCATTCGTAGATGATCTTACTAATGATAATCTAAACATGAACGTGCCCATACTTTATAGTGGAGTAGATCTAACAAATCAGGGGTTTCTAACTGGCATTCAAAATCAGGATCAAATACAGTCGATCCATGATGACACTATCAGGTTCGCTTCAGCGAATCCTGAGTTTGTGGGTGGTTTTCAATATCAGGATCACCTTCAGATGATTCAAATGAATTTAGAGGGATTTAAAAATCCTGGGTTCATGGTTGAAAATCAACCATTACTACCGACAAGAAGTACTAATTTTACTGAACCAAAGTTTATCTTTGGATCAACAAATCAGGATCATGCTTAAATGATCTGAATTATAATAGTACAACCGCATTTAATTCTTTGAGTCAAAGAACCACAGTAATTGGTAGTGGAAGTGGTTCTAGACATGCATTGAGTAAGGAAACAATATCCATGCATTTTGACAAGCCCATTTTGCAAGCTGCAATGGAACTCAATGTTGGATCAACACAGTTGAAGCAACGCTGTAGGAAGTTAGGCATCAAAAGTTGGCCTCGACGACAGATTAAGAGTCTACAAACTCTTATTAACCATACTCAGGTTAAGAATTGTATTTCTTTCTCCACAATTTTAATACCATGAGATTGTAATGACTGAAAGTATTTATGCAACAGGAATTGGATAATAATCCTAGTAGAGCAGATGTAATACTTGGTCTAGAGAACGAGAAAAGAGCAATAGTCGAGGGTTCCAGTTCGAAGATAACTGATACCACAAAGAGATTGAGGCAAGCTGCCTTTAAGTCTATTTACAAGAAAAGAAAGGTTCAGAAGAGGGAAGAAGCTTCATCAGGGACCCATACACAGCAGCAATCTCTGCCTTCTGTTTCTGCTATGAGTGGTTTTAACCATGATTTTCTCAAGACCATAAGTAAAGAGAACCCAGAAGACTTGGCAGATGACATAGCCCGCCTTCAGCTTTCAGATTGAATTTCTACCAATATTAGTTTAATGGAACTGTTGGTAGGAATGATGGTAGGTTTTCGATAATAGTTATTGGTCAGGTATTATCAAAATATCATGTAGACTGTGCAAGGATAGGGGTAGATAAAGTGTCTAAATGTATGGTTCTATAGTATTATAAAATATTCCTATAGTATTTTAGCTTTATATTCTGTTTTAGAGTTTCTTTGTATATGATTCTTGGTAAGTTTTTATACTTGTTGTTCAGTACGACTATTTCTAAGTACATGTTAGTCATACCTTGAACCAATACAGTTTACAAAACTCTATCTATCCTAGGTATGATTACATAATTACCTAGGCCTAGTCGTAGTGTTCAACTCATCTTATTACTTTTGTATTGTTCTGGTTATGACACTGTTCTTGTATGTATGTACTTATACTTTATACTTTATAAAAATATCATTGTATGTTAAAAGTATACTTTGTACGAAATGTTTTAGAGAGTTTTAGTCTCGTTGTATTTATAGTTGTATACAGTGTTGTCATCGTAGGTCAGAGTATATATATAACTCCTATATATATTGTTGGTGGGGTTTGCAGTATTATTAGTTTTGTTTTGTACCTCAAGACTATCAAATAAGGATCGGCCAGATGAGAAGTACCGGTGGGCAGGATCATTTTGGCATTAAAGCTGTTCTGAATCCAAAACCCAAGCGATAGTTCAAACTAGTCACCTCACCCGTAAGTAGTCGAGAAGTAGTGTAATTAATAATAATACTTTTATTAGAAGCCTGTTGCTATAGTTGTATTCCTCTTTCGATGATACGAGTTCTCTATAGCCAATTTAGCTCTGATACCATTCTGTCACACCCCCAACCGAGGCGGCGGAACATGCCGGGCTGTGCGACTAAGTTCTTGGATCACAGGCAATTGAATATACAGTACAAGTACAACAATAAACCAAAGGATAGTTTTATTTCATCTTGAAGTTTGAATACATGGTTCTTACAAATAATAATAGTAGAGTACATGAAATGCCTTAACAAATATAACAAAACTAGGTTGCCTGAAATCCATGAAGATTTCCATCTTCTGAAAGTCTTATTGATTTCCTGAGAATACATGTAGTTTTGAGGATCAACACAAGGTTGGTGAGAGTTATAGGTTTTCTGCTAAACACAACACTGATACTTTTAAAATAACTAAAAGCATTCCTTTTGTAAGTATAATCATACTTGTAAATGAGTTTGTAAAGAGTTGCTGAAAATCGTAAGTAATACCATACTTATAAATGAATTGAATAGAGTTTTTGAAAACCATAAGTAATACCATACTTATAAATGATATGTACGTTTATGAGAAAACCATCAATGCTTATAGTTGAGTCCTATAACCGAGCTATTCGACTGAAATGTACCCCCTACAATGCTTCATGGACGTCGTAGTAATGAAAAAGATAAGTATCACCTACATCGATTTGCAAGTCGAAGTTGTAGCTAACAACCATAGGTGGGGGTGTCAACCCGTATAGATCTATACATATGTATCTCGCTCTGCTTGATTAACGGTTATAGTAGTGTGGGATCTAGGTATTTCTACTTAGTTATGAATAGTGTCTCACTATCTAAGCCATTGATAAATGTAGGATAGACAAGTCTCATCCCAAAATGGTTTTTGTTATAAAAGCCAAGTATGTTGATAACTATATACGTAATAGTGTACAGTACTCGCTTATTGAAAACATTTTATAAAGCTATAATAACATTTATAAAACTTGATATGAAATTGGTAAATGTTTATATTGCACATGTATTCTCCCCCATAATATATAAAAACATAGACGAAGGGGCCGTAACACTCACTTTTGAAGCGTGAATTCAGCTTAGATTCGAGAATAATCGCGTTCGAGAAACACCGCGAAATAACACCAACGAAGACTTAAGCGGCAAAGGGGCAAAGGGAGAGAGGAAGAAAGCTAGATGCTTGGTGAATTGGTGAAAATAAATGAAGAAGATGCATCTTATTTATAGGGTTGAAAATCACTATTCGTCACTATTCACGTCACTATTCACGAGGTAAGCGCTTACATAATCATTACGCTATGCTTTCCGATTTTATAATTTGTATTATTTTTTAGACCGGAGAATTGTTGAGCCGAGTGCACTGATTCTAGAAACCTAAACATATAATTTTTTCGAGTTGCAGAACATCGGGAAATCGCGTTTAAATATTGCGTTCATTTATCCACAGTATCCGATTAGTTGACTTTTATAAATATTTTTACTAAAAATATTTCGAGTATGGAATCCAATAATAGACCATAGTCTGAGTCCAATAATGTTCTCGGAATTTCCATATGAGGTGCGCAAGTGCCTCAACGGATCGAAACGATTTATGTAGTTAAAGAAAATCAGTGTTACACTGGTTTGTTTTGGCTTGTTTTCTTATAACAGTCGTAACTTTTGCATATGAGCTCCGTTTTGAATGTTATTTATATTTCCGGAATCAGGGAAACATGTACTCTGAGGTTAGATTGCTTGTTTTGTTTCACAAATGGTTAATACTTATTTTCAGTTTTTTCAGATGTATTAACTAGGGTTTCAGTTTGTGCTTGAGATATTCCATTATAGGAAGTAAGATTTCATCTTGTATCTTATTTTAATCGCAATGACAGTATATTTTCCAAAGTATGCATTGAAGCTCAAAAGGTTTGGTTATAAAGAGGTTTGCGGTGAATTAACTGTTTATAGTTCTAGGTATAAATTTCCGGGATGTCACACATAACTATTTACAACTATTATACAAAAACCGAGTTCATTAAATATTTCAAAAACCACAATTTAAGTCCAAGTCCAAGATTCAAGTCCAGCTATCCATCGATATTACGCTTCCCGCGGTCACCACTACCAGAACCTAACATAAACAACATTAACAAAACAATTTATAAGCTACAAGAGCTTAATGAGTAATTATAGGTTAACCAGATTATATCATCCAATATCTTGTTTGATTATATCTCTTTGAACTATCTCCGTCCATAGTGTGTCATACACACCATTACTCTTTCTTCCAACCACTCAAACATAGTTTATACTCAACTACTAAATTATAACATACTTCTGATTTGCAACAAACACCTCAACAAAACATAATTCATCTAGTAAATAACTACTCACCTGTAGCTGAATCAATACGTGGAACTCCAGATCCTCGAACTTGATCTTATCTAGTCTTAGCTGTAACACAATAGCTAATTTCAATACTCATGTTTCTCTATAACCTCCATCACAAATTATATCAACAAAATCCAGAATTTAGCATCATATAGTGAAATGATAATCAAACAATAATAAAATCACTCTAGTTATACTCTCACTTCACTACTTTGACCCATTGAAGATCAAAAACACCACAACAAGTATTTCACTATCTTAAGTCTAGGATTTGAACTCTTTATACACTTACAATTCAATCAATTTGGCTCAAACATCATTAATTCACAGATGGGTCATCAAAACCATAAGAAGCTACCTCAAATCAAACCATCCAACGGTTGAAACAAAACCAAAATCGAAGAGGATTACCTTTCAAGCTCGAAGTATAAATCCCTAGCTTCAATTCGTGAATATTAGGCTCAAATATCAACTTAGAAGGATTTGGAATCGATTTCTAGGGTTTTGGGAGGGTTTTGCTCGAAATGGAAATGACCCAAATAAAAGAAAATCCGTACTTTAAAACAGGCCTGTGCACGCTACACGACCCGTGTAGGCTCACACGACCCGTGTGAGACCTACAGTAAGCCATCTTGAACTTGTACAGAGTCACATGACCCGTGTACCTCACACGACCCGTGTGAGTCCCAATCTCGCTTCAGTAATTTTTGAACACAAGCTACACGACCCGTGTAGTGGTACACGACCCGTGTAGACCTGAAAGGGGTACTGTTTGGTTTCTTAAGCCTTTCTACACGACCCGTGTGGCCATACACGACCCGTGTAGCTCTGATTTGACATTTTACAAGTCCAAACTTTACTCAGTTGGGTTTTTAACTATCTTAGCTCGTATGACAACTTATTAAATCTTGATTACACTAAAATTAACACAATATCTCTATAATTTAATAATACGGTATTACAAGTTCTTACCCCCTTCAAAAGATCCCGTCCTCGGAATCTCTTAAAACAAAAAGGGATACTTTGACCGCATCTCCTCCTCGGCTTCCCAAGTGACATCCGTACCTCTATGATGTCACCATTGCACTTTTACTACTCCAATCTCTTTGTTTCGTAACTTTTTAACCTTTCTATCCAAAATTTGTTCTGGCATCTCTTGGTATCTCAATTTTTTGTCTAATTGGACTCCAGCTAAGGGTACTCGAGTGGATTTATCATGTAATGTTTTTCTGAGATGTGACACATGGAACACATTATGGATACCCCGTAACTCATCTGGAAGCTCAAGTTTATACGCGACTGCTCCAATTCTATCTAAGACTTGGAAAGGTCCTATGAATCGTGGGCTTAATTTACCTCGTTTGCCAAACCGGATTACTCCCTTCCATGGGGATACCTTCAACATTACCATGTCCCCGACATGGAACTCTAATGGTTTTCTCCTCTTATCTGCATATTTCTTTTAATGGTTTTGGGCTATTCGTATATGTTCACAGATACTTTGTATCTTCTCTTCGGTTTCGGCTAAAATATCTGGTCCCGCCAGTGGCTTCTCTCCAGTCTTTGTCCAACAAGTTGGCGTTCGACACGGTGCACCGTATAAAGCTTCAAAAGGTGCCATCTGTATACTGGAGTGATAAGTGTTATTATAGGAAAACTCTACTAAAGGCAGGTGATCTTCCCAGCTGCCCCCAAAATCAATTATACAAGCTCTAAGCATATATTCTAATGTCTGTATCGTCCTTTCTGATTGTCCGTATGTATGAGGATGATAAGCAGTACTTAGCAAAGCTCTAGTGCCAAAATGTTTCTAAAAAATCTGCCAGAAATGTGAAGTGAAACGACTATCTCTATCCGAGACTATTGAAGTCGGCACTCCGTGTCGTCTCACCACTTCTCTAGTATAAATCTCGGCTAGCTTTGACACTTGATAATCTTCACGGATTGGAATGAAATGAGCGGACTTTGTCAACCTATCAACAATCACCCATATTGAATCATATCCTCGTGGAGTCCGAGGCAACTTTGTGATGAAATCCATAGTGATCTCATCCCATTTCTTCATTGGTACTGGCAACGGTTGCACTGCTCTATATGGCTTTTGATGATTGGGTTTTACTTGAAGACACGTCAAGTAGTTCTCCACAAAGCGTCCTACATCTCGCTTCATACCGGCCACCAGTAGTACAGCTTTAAGGTATGATACATCCGTGTACTACCAGGGTGAACCGAATATCTAGTACAATGAGCATCATTTAGCAGTAACTGTCTCACCTCGCCATGCCTTGGAACCCAAACTCGCCCTTGGAAAGTCTTGATTCCTTGTGCATTCTCCACGAGTTTCTCCATATAACCAATCATTCTTTCTTTCTTTAAATCATTTGCCTCGCTCTGGCACCTATGTATCATCTCTGGCAGTTTACTCACAACTCTCATCCGAGCCGATACAACTCGAATAGGCGATTCTTTTCGACTCAATGCATTCGCCACTACATTTGCTTTACCAGGATGGTAAAGTATCTCACAATCATAATCTTTTAGCAGATCCATCCATCGTCTTTGCCTCATATTTAACTCTTTCTGATCAAACAAGTATTTCAAACTTTTGTGATCTGTGTAGATCTGGAATCGCACGCCATAAAGATAGTGTCGCCACATCTTTAATGCAAAAATTATCGCCGCCAACTCTAAATCGTGTACTGGATAAGATTTTTCATGTAGTTTTAGTTGTCGAGAGGCATACGCTATCACTCGTCCTCTTTGCATCAACACACATCCAAGACCACTTAAGGAGGCATCGCTGTAAAGAACAAAGTCTTCCCCTCCTTGCGATAACGCCAACACCGGAGCCTTGCACAAGCCATCTCGTAGTTTTTCAAAGGCTGATTGTTGTGCCTCAGTACAACTAAATTTCTCCGTCTTCTTAGTCAACTTGGTTAAGGGTGTAGCTATACGAGAAAAGTTTTCAACGAATCGTCGATAATAGCCTGCTAACCCCAAGAAACTACGAACCTCCATTGGACTCTTTGGCGGCTCCCAACTCATTACCGCTTCGATCTTTGCTGGATCTACCTTTATACCGTCTTCATTTATCACATGGCTAAGAAATTGAATCTCCCGCAACTAGAACTCGCATTTTGAAAACTTTGCATATAATTTCTCGTTTCGGAGAAGATCTAGCATTTGTTACAAATGAAATCTGTGCTCATCTCGACTCTTTGAATAAATCAGGATGTCGTTGATAAACACAATTACGAATTTATCAAGAAAGGGACGACAAACCCGATTCATCAAATCCATAAAAGCAGCTGGAGCATTAGTCAAACCCAACGGCATGACTAAGAACTCGTAATGACCATACCTCGTGCGAAAAGCTGTCTTCGGGATATCAGCTTCTTGTACTCTCAACTGATGATAACCGGATCTCAAATCGATCTTTGAAAATTACGTGACTCCGTGTAATTGATCAAATAAATCATCGATCCGTGGTAACGGATAACGATTCTTTATCGTGATCTTGTTAAGCTCTCGGTAATCTATACACATTCTCATGGAGCAGTCTTTCTTTTTCACTAAAAGTATAGGTGCACCCCACGGAGACGAACTCGGACGAATAAATCCAAGTTCTAACAAATCTTGTAACTGTCTCTTTAATTCTTCCATTTCGGACGGTGCCAATCGGTAAGGTGGTCGAGCTACCGGCTTCGCCCCCGGTATTACATCGATCACAAACTCAACTTGTCTACTTGGTGGTACGCCTGGAAGATCATCGGGAAATACATCGGGATAATCACAAACTACTTCTACTTCTTCTATTTTGGAATGTTTTGACTCGGCACTAATCACATGTGCCATAATCAATTCACCCCCTCTTTCCATATATCTCCTAGCCGTTGCAAGTGACACTATCGGTACTTTTCGGGAACGTCGTTCACCTCGTATCAAAATTCGGGAACCACTCGGTGTCTTTAAGGAAAGTGTTTTCTCATGACAATCCATTTGACCTCTATTATCATCCATCCAATCCATTCCGACTATTACTTCAAACTCATGGTTAGTGATCGGCTTCAGATCAATAAGGTACACAACCCCATAGATCTGAAGCCGACACTGCTCGTAATGACTCTTTACAAAAACACATCTCCCATCCGCTACATCTACTATTACTTTCTCATATAAATCGACTAACGGAATATTCAATTTAGAAGCAAAGGACTCCGATATAAAAGACACGGAAGCACCGGAATCAAAAAGTACTCGTGCTTGAGAAGAGTTCAAGCTAAAAATACTTGTGATAACATCAGTTTGGTCTCGAGCCTCATCGACGGTTAATTGAAAAGCTCTCGTTTTCACGTGACCGCCGCTTCTGTCTCCTCGATCATCTCGATCTCGGCCTCCTCCTCGTCCGGTCTTTTGAAAATCTTTTTGAGACTCGGACTTCATCTTTGGGCAATTAGGACGAATATGCCCGCACTCCCCACAATTGAAACAAACGGGGTGACTCTCGGTACACTGGCGAGCCATATGTCCCGTCTTTCCACATTGGAAACAAACTGATGGAGGGTTTCGGGGATCACACTCCCCAGTGTGTTTTCGTCTACATTTCTTACACCATCTCTCCTCATTCTTCTTGGGTTCACCACGGAATTGAGAACCCGTGGTAGTAGACCTCTGAGTAGTATCTCCAGCTTTACCTTCCCATTTTCTCTTTGATCCTCCTGTATCTCTTTCAACTCTTCTTTCCTCCTCCTGTCTTTGTAACTCCCTTTCTCTTGATCTTGCTGCCTCGGCAACTTGTTGAAAAGTGGTATATCTTGAACTTGGCAAAAACCCTCGGATTTAGGTCTTTAAGCCCCACAAGTAACGATCCATCTTGCGCTCTTCCGTATCTACTTGATGTTGTGCAAATCTCGCCTTCTCATTGAAATCTAGCGTGTATTGCTGCACAGTTCTCGACCCTTGTTGTAATTTCAAAAATTCTTCTTCTATTCCCTTCATAGCATTATTGGAACAGTAGTATTCGGTGAACTTCAATTTGAATTGTTCCCAGTTCAAGGTATATGCCAAGCTTTCTCCTATCTCCATACACATATTCTCCCACCAAAACTGTGCATCCTCCTTTAACAAATTCGTTGCAAACTCAACTTTATCCGCCTCATCACATTTACTTGTGCAGAACATCTTTTCAACGTGAGTCAACCAATTCTTGGCTGCTATGGGATTATCTTTCCCATAGAAATCGTATGGCTTGCACTTCTGAAAAACATCATAAGTACACCTCCTTGTCTTCTCAGGTTTTCTAACTCTACCCGCCTCAGTAAAGATCTCTTCACGACCCTCTCTTTGCTCAGGTTGGACTAGAGTTGGTCCTGAAGTACCTCCAGTTGTAGCCTCCGTTTGAGGCTTCAAATAAGTTGGTAATATCTCCTTGATCGCCTTTGCTACCTCAGCTGCGATCATCGCCTGCATATTACTCTGTATCTCGGGAGGTCGCTTTCCCTCGGGTTGACGCTCTTTACCCGAATCTCGTGATCCCGATTTATCTCTTGATGGATCACCTCACTCTTTTTCTTTTCCAGCGCTCATTTTAACTGAAAAAGAAAATCAACTCATTTAGCAATCACCACCATAATACTCTGTATGGTGTGTAATCAACTCAATTGTATATCACGATAATACTCAATATAGTGTATAATCAACTCAATTGTATATCACCATAATACTCAATATGGTGTATAATCAACTTAATTGTATATCACCATAATACTCAATATGGTGTATAATCAACTCAATTGTGATACACCACAGAGGATAGCTACTCGGGACTCTTTGGGACTTCTCTATCTCATTGGTTTAAGTCTAAACCCATCTCAAGGTTTAATTCCCTTAAACCACGGCTCTGATACCAACTTGTAACACCAGGTTTCTCAATTATAGGATACACTAATTACATTAGTCAAATATAATACAATTAGTGGTGTAACCCCAAAATGAGTAACAAGTATTCAAAGTTGTTTCAAAAACATAGTTTAAGTCATAACTATTTACAACTATTATATAAAAACCGAGTTCATTACATATTTCAAAAACCACAATTTAAGTCCAAGTCCAAGATTCAAGTCCAGCTATCCATCCATATTACGCTTCCCGCGGTCACCACTACCAGAACCTAACATAAACAACATTAACAAAACAATTTATAAGCTACAAGAGCTTAATGAGTAATTATAGGTTAACCGGATTATATCATCCAATATCTTGTTTGATTATATCTCATTGGACTATCTCCGCCCATAGTGTGTCATACACACCATTACTCTTTCTTCCAACCACTCAAACATAGTTTATACTCAACTACTAAATTATAACATACTTCTGATTTGCAACAAACACCTCATCAAAACATAATTCATCTATTAAATAACTACTCACCTGTAGCTGAATCAATACGTGGAACTCCAGATCCTCGAACTTGATCTTGTTTAGCCTTAGCTGTAACACAATAGCTAATTTCAATACTCATGTTTCTCTATAACCTCCATCACAAACTATATCAATAAAATCCAGAATTTAGCATCATATAGTGAAATGATAATCAAACAATAATAAAATCACTCTAGTTATACTCTCACTTCACTAGTTTTACCCATTGAAGATCAAAAACACCACAACAAGTATTTCACTAACTTAAGTCTAGGATTTGAACTCTTTATACACTTACAATTCAATCAATTTGGCTCAAACATCATTAATTGACAGGTAGGTCATCAAAACCATAAGAAGCTACCTCAAATCAAACCATCCAACGGTTGAAACAAAACCAAAATCGAAGAAGATTACCTTTCAAGCTCCAAGTATAAATCCCTAGCTTCAATTCGTGAATATTAGGCTCAAATATCAACTTAGAAGGATTTGGAATCGATTTCTAGGGTTTTGGGAGGGTTTTGCTCGAAATGGAAATGACCCAAATGAAAGAAAATCCGTACTTTAAAACAGGCCTGTGCGCGCTACACGACCCGTGTGAGACCTACAGTAAGCCATCTTGAACTTGTACAGACTCACACGACCCGTGTAGCCTCACACGACCCGTGTGAGCCCCAATCTCGCTTCGGTAATTTTTGAACACAAGCTACACGACCCGTGTAGTGGTACACGACCCGTGTAGACCTGAAAGGGGTACTGTTTGGTTTCTTAAGCCTTTCTACACGACCCGTGTGGCCATACACGACCCGTGTAGCTCTGATTTGACATTTTACAAGTCCAAACTTTACTCAATTGGGTTTTTAACTATCTTAGCTCGTATGAAAACTTATTAAATCTTGATTACACTAAAATTAACACAATATCTCTATAATGTAATGATACGGTATTACACATATGTCCCGTCTTTCCACACTGGAAACAAACTGATGGAGGGTTTCGGGAATCACATTCCCCCATGTGTTTTCGCCTACATTTCTTACACCATGTCTCCTCGTTCTGCTTGGGTTCACCATGGAATTGAGAACCTGTGGTAGTAGACCTCTGAGAAGTATCTCCAGCTTTACCTTCCCATTTTCTCTTGGATCCTCTTATTTCTCTTTCAGTTCTTCTTTCCTCCTCCTGTCTCTATAATTCCCTTTCCCTTGATCTTGCTGCCTCGGCAACTTGTTGAAAGGTAGTATATCTTGAACTTGGCAAAAACTCTCGGATCTGGGTTTTTAAACCCCAAAAGTAACGATCCATCTTATGCTCCTCTGTATCAACTTGATGTTGTGTAAACCTTGCTTTCTCATTAAAATCCAGTGTGTATTGTTGCACTGTTCTCGACCCTTATTGTAACTTCAAAAACTCTTCTTCTATTCCCTTCATAGCATTATTGGAACAGTATTATTCAGTGAACTTCAACTTGAATTGTTTGCAGTTTAATGTATACGCCAAGCTCTCTCCTATCTCCATACACGTATTCTCCCACCAGAACTGTGCATCCTCCTTTAACAAGTTTGTTGCAAACTCAACTTTATCTGCCTCGTCACATTTACTGGTACGGAACATCTTTTCAACATGTGTTAACCAATTCTTGGCTGCTATGGGATCATCCTTCCCATAGAAATCGTATGGTTTGCACTTTTGATAAACATCGTAAGTGCACTTTCTCGTTTTCTCGGGTATTCCAGCTCTACCTGCCTCAGTAAAGACCTCTTCACGACCCTCTCTCTGCTCAGGTTGGACCGGGGTTGGTCCCGAAGTACCTCCAGTTGTAACCTCCGCTTGAGGCTTCAAGTAAGTTGGTAATATATTCTTGATCGCTTTTGCTACTTCAGCTGCAATCATCGCCACTCTGTATTTCGGGAGGTTGCTCTCCCTTGGGTTGACGCTCTTTACCCAAATCTCGTGATCCCAATTTATCTCTTGGTGGATCACCTCGCTCTTTTTCTACTCTAGGGCTCATTTCAACTGAAAACTAAATCAACTCATTTAGTAATCGCCACCATAATACTCAATATGGTGTATAATCAACTCAATTTGTATATTACCATAATACTTAATATGGTGTATAATCAACTCAATTTGTATATCACCATAATACTCAATATGGTGTATAATCAACTCAATTTGTATATCACCATAATACTCTATATGGTGTATAATCAACTCAATTTGTAATATACCGCAGAGGATAGCTACTCGGGACTCTTTCGGACTTCTCTATCTCATTGGTTTAAGTCTAAACCCATCTCAAGGTTTAATTCTCTTAAACCACAGCTCTGATACCAACTTGTAATGCCCGGTTTCTCGAATTTGGGATATACCAAATTCTTTTAGTCAAACACAAATTCATTTATGGTATAACCCAAAAGAGTAACAAGTTTACAAGTTCTATCAAAACATAGTTTAAGTTATACCCTAACGTACATAGCTATTACACAAAAACCGGGTTCATTATACTATTCAACAAAATTACAATACAAGTCAAAGTCCAAGTCCAAGTGTAATACTCTAATACTCAATATGGTGTATAATCAACTCAATTTGTATATCACCATAATACTCAATATGGTGTATAATCAACTCAATTTGTATATTACCATAATACGCAATATGGTGTATAATCAACTCAATTTGTATATCATCATAATACTCAATATGGTGTATAATCAACTCAATTTGTATATCACCATAATACTCTATATGGTGTATAATCAACTCAATTTGTAATATACCGTGGAGGATAGCTACTCGGGACTCTTTGGGACTTCTCTATGTCATTGGTTTAAGTCTAAACCCATCTCAAGGTTTAATTCTCTTAAACCACAGCTCTGATACCAACTTGTAATGCCCGGTTTCTCGAATTTGGGATATACCAAATTCTTTTAGTCAAACACAAATTCATTTATGGTATAACCCAAAAGAGTAACAAGTTTACAAGTTCTATCAAAACATAGTTTAAGTTATACACTAACGTACATAGCTATTACACAAAAACCGGGTTCATTATACTATTCAACAAAATTACAATACAAGTCAAAGTCCAAGTCCAAGTGTAGCTATCCATCCATGTCCCGCTTCCCGCGGTCACCGCTACCAGAACCTAACACAAATCACAGTAACAAACAATTTATAAGCTTTGAAAGCTCGTGAGTAATTTAAGGTTAGTCGGATCGCATCATTCATCATCTCATTTGATTATATCTCAATGGACTATCTCAGTCCATAGTGTGTCTTACACACTATTCCTCTTCTTCTATATACTCAAAATTTGATTATATTCAACCAAATCAAACATAACTTACTTCTCATCTGTAAACAACATCATAATAAGGCATAATCATCTTATAATTAACTACTCACCTGAAGTTGAGTCGATATGTGGAACTCCCGAACCTCGTGTGTGTTCCTGTCTAGCTTTAGCTGTAACACAATGACTCAAACTCAATACTCAATTTCAAGAAAATCTCAATTATACTCAATATTCATATCAATCAAAGAATTGGAATTATAGAGGAGAGTTACAATCAAAAGATAGTAATACTATCCTAGTTGTAGCTTCCAATTTCACCATTTTGACTCATACAACCCTAAAAACACAATACAAGCACTTTACTAGCTTGGGTCTCGAATTAGAACTCCATTACACACACTAATCCAAGTAAACTCACTCTAATTCATGCTACTTGCAGGTGGTTCATCAAAACCACTTGGAACTATCTCAAAACGAGCAATCCAACCTTCAAAATAAAGTAAAAATCGAGGAGAATTACCTTTCAAGCTCAAAGTGTAAATCCCTAGCTTCAATTCGTGAAAGATAAGCTCTAATATTGACTTTGGAGGGTTGGAATTAAGTTTCTAGGGTTAAAAAGGTTTTTGGATGAAATGAGTTTTATCCCAAAATGAATGAAAATTCCACTTTAAATATGACCTGCAGCGACAAACGACCCGTGTGGAAATCTACATGACCCGTGTAGATCTGGAACTCAACTTTTGGCTTACTGCATGATTCTACACGGCCCGTGTAGGATCTACACGACCCGTGCAAGTCTGGAACTCAACTTTTGGCTTACTGCATGATTCTACACGACCCGTGTAGGATCAACACGACCCGTGCAAGTCAGTCTGGAATTTCACTTTTTAAGCTTAAACTTCTCCCAAATAAGTTTCTAAACCTCTTAACCCATATAAAAACTTATTTAACCTTATTTACACTAAGATTAACGCAATCTCACTACTATTTAATATTACGGTATTACAATTAAACTCAAACTACTTTTATGACACATCGTGATTCGGTGCATGTTTTAATTTAGGGGAAAATGGACGAACTATATAGTACATTAAATAACATTATTTTTCTTGCCATCTGACTTTAGTTTCTACATATTTTATCGTAGAAATTTTGGAAAGCTTCATAATTATGGTAGTGCCGTGCAAACGCAATGCGTGTTTCACTACTATAATTTGATAGATTTTGCAAAGTACAAAGCCCCGATAATAATAAAAAATCAAAAAATAGAGAGCTATGATCAGGGACAACACATTAATATTCGTTAAACTAAAGACATTAAAAAACCAAATTTGAAAGTTATGCTATATCTTATTAATGTTAAACATAAATTCTTACCACATTTATTTGTAAGTGTGTATTTGTGTTATTAACGGTCAATATAGTTGAACCTTTTTGTTCGAGTTTTTTATTCATTGTACGAGTCATGTTACTATTCATCGTCCGTTGTATATTGTAAACTGGTTCACCTTCATGGAAATGAGTTAGATTACTATCGATGAAGGGTCTCAGTGTCCTCGTAATTTAACATATTTTACATTCATTTTTTAGTGCTTTAAAAGCTTGTATATTTTTTAAAATTGTCTAATCTAATAGATTGTAACATTCAAACACTCAAGAGTCCGTTACCTAGCATTTTGGTTGTCTAGGATTTACCGATCTGAAACCTTACAATAGACAATTTAAAAAATACAATGGTTTTGATGCGCTAAAAAATAATAGTGGTTCGTTCAAGAATTGAGTGAAAATATGTTGGGTTTTTATGATATTTGCCCAAAATTAAATGCTCAAAATCTACCTTGATTAAAATTGTTTGATTGTAGTTAGACTAAACGATAGATTTTAAAACACAACGTAATTTTACCATCTAATTATTAAATTTAAAAATAATCATACTTATGTCTAAAAAATTTAAAAAATTGTTATTTCATTCTTTAATTATTTTAAAAAATAACTATATAAATAATTTTTTGTGGCAAAATATAATCATATTATTTGTTTCAAAATAATTTGGAAATATACAAATATGGTATTTTAAATAATATGGTAAAATATAGCTTTGCAACCGATTGATAAATATTTAAACATTAATTTGATATCATTAAATTCATGAGTATACATAGATTCTAGACTCCTATATATATAAGTTTTACCGATCAATTAAAATAGAAGTAAACTAACTTTAAACAATAGAGAGGAATTCATCGGTAACAATGTGCTTAACAATGCTTTTTGTATTCATATCAGGTATGGGTTAATAAAAATTTTATTTATTTGTACTTAAACAATATATTTAACTGCATAGAAGATCACTAGTTCACAATCGTTGCTTTATGATATATACTAGAAGGAGTATTTTCAATGAAGCATCATGCTAATGTTTATTATGCCAAAAGCACAGTATTCGGCGGTGGAGCAAGAAAGGAGCTAGCAGGTGTTGTACTATTCTCATTATGTACCGAATAATATTATTAAGGAAATCAGTAAAAAATTCATATGACAGATCTCCTCCAAATAAAATAAAATTCCGACCCATATATAAAATCTGCACCAATCGATTATTTTTTTAACTTGGACTCGTGACAAATCTTTATTTACAAAAATAAAAAATCAGAGTTTGAAGTTTTTAGTACTAATACCATCAGATATAATAAAAGTTTTCTGTTTGATAAAATTATGGCAGGTGCAATCTCGTCACTACCTCCAACAATTGAGAATTCACTACGAACAGATTGTGAAACTTATTTAGACTGTATACCATTTTGTTCACATTTTCCACATACTTTACCGATATGTGTGAGACATATTTGCGGTTGTATAGTAGAGCCAAATATTGTTGCAAAAGAACACTTGAGTAAGGACAATTTTGTACACTCTTGATCAACAAAAATCTCTTGTCAAATCCACTACACAACAATATGAATGATTGAATCTTTATTTATTTATTTTCCATCATTAATGCTTAATAATTTTTTATTAGTAACCGATTTTTCTTTCTTTTGTGCATACAAGAATCACAGTTGATAACGAGATAAAATATCTTTTTTATTTAGCAACATAATAATATCAAGGATAACCAAGTATATAAGAAAATATGTTAAAACTATAATGTTTAAGATTTTCAAAGTAATTCCAAATATCATTTCGTTAATGAAGACGCACAGTCTTCTTCTTGCTTAAAAAGTCAATGCTTAAAAAGTCAATGCTATGTCGGATTTGAACTTATGATCTCCTTCTGAAACAAAAGTTACCAATAGTCAAAGGGAATAATTTTTTTCGTGAGAAAGAAGCATTTATGTACGTGATACATGCTAAGATAATTTATAAATAATTTATTCTAATAACGTATTTAATTGAAAATATTTAATACAAATAAATGCAGCTTGGGCTAATGAGAAGATCCGGGTTTGTAGAATCCAAACCTATTTTTAAGTCCAATGTATTGTCAAATAATTTATTTATCGATAACAAGAAAAGTTTGATAGTGGGTTTTGTTTTTTCCTAGAGCGATTCCTTCTTATGAGTCACACAATTGAATTTTTTTCTCACCACAATCATATTAGTTAATCGGAGACTGGATTTTGACAGTGCGTTAGAGTTGTTTGTTCTATATGGAATGTTTTACAAGAAACGACTCTTGAGATTACATGAAAGCAATAGTATTTGATTTCTTAATTTAGACATTTAGTCGAATACTTCTAGAGAGTACCTAAATAAACCCATGTCAGACGACTCGTACTACCTATTTGAGTCAATTCGGTGAATAGCATGCATTTGTTTCTAAAACAGACACCAAATGCTTGGGTTCCACATATGCTTGGATTCTACATACTGCAATTAGGATGATTGTATTCCGGGAAGTCGATTAAACTCAAACTACTTTTATTACACATCGTGATTCGGTGCATGTTTTAATTTAGGGGAAAATGGACGAAATATATAGTACATTAAATAACATTATTTTTCTTGATCCGACTTTAGTTTCTACATATTTTATCGTAGAAATTTTGAAAAGCTTCATAATGATGGCAGTGCCGTGCAAACGCAATGCGTGTTTCACTACTATAATTTGATAGATTTGGCAAAGTACAAATCCCCGATAATAATAAAAAATCGAAAAATAGAGAGCTATGATCAGGGACATGACGTGCACGCAGAGGTCGTCATGCGGTCAAAAATAAGAGAAAACCTAACATTCACTAGTATAGTGGAGTCAGGGTCGATCCACAGGAGCTACGTGGTCAGCCTAGATGAGAGATTACCAACTGATAGTGTCACGACTATAGTCGGAGGAACTAATTTCTATCTTTCTACCTCAAAGCAATATTCAACACCCAAGCCAAGCTTAGCTATGTCCAAATGACCTAGTTACTTTCTGAATTCAGAAGTACATCTCTGACTCAGGAGCAATTGAAGGCATTCAAACTAGCAAAACCGAGCACAACATAAACTAGCTAATAACTAACAGTTCTATGAGACAGTTAATAGCCAAGATTTAATGCTCAATATAACCAAGTTAGCTACTGTTTTCAGCAAGGGAAAACCGTCCTAACCAAACCACAAACAAAATCCAATCACAATCAAACAATCAAAACTCCAACAAGCATCCGAAATACCGAAAAAACCAATATTTAAGGTAACCGAATGATTTCATTTACCAAAACCAATATCCAAACATAAAATCAGTAACCAAAAACTACTAAAAACAGAACCCTAAGCTGAAGATCAATGGTTGTGACACCCAAAGATCCAACCCAAAGCTTACAAATGTTTAACTAAAATGAAATAAAATCTAAAACATGAAAATACCAACTTATAGCTTCTGGAATGGAATCCTCGAGTCAAAGAGCTTCTAGGTCGATGTTTACACCAGGTCTTTGCTAGGGTTTTCGGCTGAAAATGCCTCTATTTATAGTTGCAAATTTCCCGTGACCGCGCCGCGCAAATGTGAAATCCGCGGCGCGCGTACTTATCCGTTCCCCGTTTTTTCGTCATTTAAATGTGTTCCACCGCCTTACATCCGCGTCGCGCAGGAGATAAATCCGCGGCGCGCATACGTCTTCTCTTGATTTTGCATTCTTTCCATACTTTTTCCTTTTTGTACACTTTTAGTCCCTGTTTCTGTTCTTTTTCTCCAAACAAGTCCTGACACGAAAGGTGAGAATACCCATGCATATTTGATATAATTTTATCAAGAACAGGGCTCAACAACGCCTAAAATACTTGATATCACTAGGCGTTGTCAGGACAACACATTAATATTCGTTAAACTAAAGACATTAAAAAATCAAATTGAACGTTATGCTATATCTTGTTAATGTTAAACATAAATTCTTACCACATTTATTTGTAAGTGTGTATTTGTGTTATTAACGGTCAATATAGTTGAACCTTTTTGTTCGAGTTTTTTCTTCATTGTACGAGTCATGTTACTACTCATCGTCCGTTGTATATTGTAAACGGGTTCACCTTCATGGAAACGAGTTAGATTACTATCGGTTAAGGGTCTCAGTGTCCTTGTAATTTAACATATTTACATTCATTTTTAGTGCTTTAAAGCTCGTACATTTTTTAAAATTGTCTAATCTAATAGATTGTAACATTCAAAAACTTAAGAGTTGGTTACCTAGCATTTGTGGTTGTCTAGGATTTACCGAGAAACCTTACAATAGGCAATTAAGAAATACAAGGGTTTTGATGCGCTAAAAAAATAATATAGCGGTTCTTTCAAGAATTGAGTGGAATTATGTTGGGTTTTTATGAGATTTGCCCAAAATTAAATGCTCAAAATCTACCTTGATTTAAATTATTTGATTGTAGTTAGACTAAAAGATAGATTTTAAAACACAAAGTAATTTTACCATCTAATTATTAAATTTAAAAATAATCACACTTATGTCTAAAAAATTTAGAAAAAATAGTTATTTAATTCTTTAATTATTTTAAAAAACAACTATATAAATAATTCTTTGTGGCAAAATATAATCATATTATTTGTTTCAAAATGATTTGAAAATATACAAATATGGTATTTTAAATAATATGGTAAAATATAACTTTTCAATCGATTGATAAATCTTTAAACATTAATATGATATCATTAAATTCAAGAGTATACATAGATTCTAGACTCCTATATATATAATGTTTACCGATCAATTAAAATAGAAGCAAACTAACTATAAACAATGGAGAGGAATTCATCGGTAACAATGTGCTTAACAATGCTTTTTGTATTCATATCAGGTATGTGTTATTAAAATTTTTATTTATTTGTACTTAAACAATATATTTAACTGCATCGAAGATCACTAGTTCACAATCGTTGCTTTATGATATATACTAGAATGAGTATTTTCAATGGAACATCATGCTAATGTTTACTATACCAAAAGACGTGCAAACTAATACATATCTTCGCTTCTTTAAAATAACAGTATCTGGCGGTGGAGCAAGAAAGGAGCTAGCATGTGTTGTACTATTCCAATTATGTACCGAATAATATTATCAAGGAAATCAGTAAAAAAATCATATGACGGATCTCCTCCAAATGAAATAAAATTGCAATCATATATAAAATCTGCACCAATCGATTTTTTTTAACTTGGGCTCGTGATAAATCTTTATTTACAAAAATAAAAAATCAGAGTTTGAGGTTTTTAGTGCTAATACCATGACATATAACAAAAGTTTTCTGTTTGATATAATTATGGCAGGTGCAATCTCGTCACTACCTCCAACAATTGAGAATTCACTACGAACAGATTGTGAAACTTATTTAGATTGTATACCATTTTGTTCACATTTTCCACACACTTTACCGATATGCGTGAGACATATTTGCGGTTGTATAGTAGAGCCAAATATTGTTGCAAAAGAACACTTGAGTAAGGACAATTTTGTACACTCTTGATCAATAAAAATATCTTGTCAAATCTACTACACAACAATAAGAATGATTGAATATTTATTTATGCTTTTGTCAAATCAACAGTTGAGTGTGAAGCAGAACTCCCCCTTGATTCATGATTTTGTTGCCAGTGTGGACTCGAGGACGATCATTGAGATGAACTCGACCTTACCGATTTCGATTTGGCAGAGTTATCTTTCAAATCGTCTTCTTGTCTTTGAGGGCCTGCTTCTTGGCCTTTTCTTCATTCCAATCACCATCTCTTAAAGTAGATGAGGTTGCGACTTGGTCCTTGTCCCTTTGAATTTTCAAAGAGTTGCCACAAGTGCAAGCACAATCACATTTAGTGGAACTCGGTCTTTGTCCAACAAGAATTTCCCTTTCTTTCACAAACTTTCGTGGTTGGAATTTTCCAGAAGCACGATCAGTTGAACATATTTCAGCATCAGTCTTTGAACAACTAGCAGCTTCAGTGCCTTGGCCCACACGAGCATCAGAAGTGTTCGCAGATGAGATGTTAGAAGAACTCTTTTCAGAATTTGACTTGTTATCATCTTCCTTAATTTCATCTGCACACTGAACAGAAGCATCAATATTATCTACCTCAACCTTCTCAGCTTGGCTGGATTTCTCAGCAACAAATATGTCGTTTAAATCGAGGGGTGGAGTACAATTATAATTAAAAGGAGGTGGAACACTTTTGTACCCGAGACCCTTGTTTTCATGCCATTTAAGTTGAGACTCAATCATGGATTCGACTATCGTGCTTGACCCTTCGAATTTTTTAAAAACAAATTCTTTATCTTGAACTTTAGCTTTCAAAGAGTCACGCTCGGCAGTCAATTTGACAATGTCTTCGTTAGCAAGTTTGAGAAGACAGTTTTTAGTGCTGTAATATTTTGAAATCGCTTATTTTAGCTTCTAGTTTTTCTTGGAGAGGTTTCAGTTTCTTTTTATGTTTATAAACAAGGTTTTCAAGTTCAAATATCTCTCTAACTAAATTATCGTTGTGTTCGCGAAGTTTGGCAATTATATCAACACACGATTGAGAAGAACAACCAACTTCTGAAGCGTCTTTTGTCGCCATTTTAAAAGTTCAAGAGGACCGAAAAAGCCTTAAAATGCCAAAATATTGATTGAAAACCCCAAAAAAATTTCTCCGAAAAACCAAAATTTGACATAGCCTTTCGAAAATTTTAGCCCCCTTTTTTGGTGAAATTACTGTAGATCGAGAACCTGGGGCGAAAAGCTTTCTGACAGAAAAACCTTCTGACCTGAAACCTTCTGACCAAAAACTACACCGAAAAACAGTCAAACCAAAAAACTAGGCGAGAAACTTAAGACCGAAAAACTTCTACCAACCGATTTTCAGGAAACCCTAAGAAGCACCGAAAAACCTTAATGGGCTCACCAAAAAACCTTGTAATAGACCAAAAAGCTTTAACCCTAACCAAAAAACTTTGAGAAACCTAACTAACTCAGCGCCGCCACCGAACAACCTAGGAGCGTGACCGAAAAACCTCACCAGATCTAGATCTCGCAAACAAATGCAGAAACAGCGTTTTTTGGATCAAAAACACGATTTTTGATGGCTTTTGCTTGAATATTGCCAAGAACACGAAGAACACCAAGCACAAAAACACCAAAATCTTGATCAAACAGTCCAAAATCCTTCAAAACTCGAAGATCCAAGCAAAGGAAAGATGAGATTGATACCAAAACACTAAAAAACACAAGGATTTCAAGCTTTGATACCAATTGTAGGTCCCAATTAAATTCATGGATCTTCACACGGTATCAATCAAATCAATAAGAACACAAAAGTAATCCTTCAATGCACTCGATTCTATTGATTAATCGACTTGTACATAAGAATGTTGTTGCTTGAGCTTGACAAAATGTTGCTATGATCATTAGAGCTCCAAAAACAACCAACCTCGTAAAGAGAGCACAAGACACCTATATATACTACACGCCACAAGGCCGAATAACCAAGCCCATGGGCTGAAAACCAAGATAAGGCCTGTTTTTCGGTCAAGATGACTGAACAGCAAGGGGGTTTTCGGTCCCCAACCGAAAAACCCAATCAGCCCATTAAAACTTGGTATTTTCTGTTTTAAACATTCTAAAATGTAAAGATTAAACTAAATGAATTTGTCCTAACAATTTCCCCTTGGTTTAATGCTTTCATTTTTGACTTCAGGCTTCTCTTAGGCTTCAGTTGAACACTGCAGAAAATTTCAACAATCTCCCCCTTATCATGACATCTCCCCCTTAGCAGGTGAGGTGACAGGTATAGATGTTGATAAAATTCAGCATATTTGCAGCGACAACTTTATCTTCGGTACTGGTTGTCTTCAGATTTGACTTGGTGAGTCCCTAGGCTTCAGTAAGTATCTTGAATCAGCACATCCAGCTTTTGATTTGACTTTGAATTTGACTGGTGTCTGACTCTTCATCTCTTCACTTGATCACTTCAAGTGTTGATGTAGTAACAAACTAGCTGAGGAGGAATTCAAACAGCTTGTCACATGGAATTTTGTTTCACCTTCATCAGGAACATAAACATCGTGTCGAAAGTTTTGAACGTTGCTTTTGACTGGCACTTCTCGATATGTACAGTAACTGCAAATCCTGTGGGTCACGAATTTAGAAACTCTCACCACAGTTGTTCAAGGATTCATCCTTGGCTCAGAATGAGACTTCTGGCAGTATCTGTGTGAACCCGGGGGAACGCACTGCGATTGTTTGAGTATCGGAGAACTACTCGTGGCCGTTTTGATTTTGGCCCTGCATATCCTTGATCAAAGATCTTAATGCAATTGACAAGTCAACAAGTTGACTTGGCTCCTGGTGAGACGTTCAATGGTATCCAAACTCTGCGGAGTGTACCATCCTAGTGCCAATTCGAATCTGGTAAAGTTGTTGGGGTCTCACAGCTATTGTGGTAAACAACAACGACCACTTAACCAGAGTTTCGATATTTCATCAATGTGAGGTAATATCACATTACGTCATGAACATCTTGTTTAGAAGAAGGTATGGGTTCAAGAATGGTATAAGCGTGTAATATGTCTTGGTTACTAGACATACCCATTGGCTAGACTTTCGAATTGTCATCAGTGTATGGTTTATTACACTGAATCATCCAACTCTTGAATGAGAAGCTTTGTAGGTAAGAATAGTTTTTGATGCCTCACATCTACTACTGGTGTTGTAGCAGAGATCACTGGCATAGAGTTTCGGAATATCATCACAACTTGGTTTAAAGTGATGAGTCGTCTATTCCTTGTAGCAGAAAATTAGAGGTGGTTGAGAATGGATTGGCGCGTGTGATAGATTATGGTAAGCAATCTAACCATCGACACAGACTTTTAACTCTCGACTCTGAGTGGTTTTGCTCAAAGTGTCTATATGTTTGTGTTGCAGAAGAAACATTTGAGGTTGGTTAAGAAAGGTTGTCAGTGCTTCAAAATTACTGTGGTGAAACAGTAAGAATCACTAGCACTTAATCGTTACCTCAGCAGTGAGTGATATAACTCGGTGCGTCGTCGGTAGGTAAGGAATGCCTTAGCGAGTCACGGTAATAGTGAGTCACATCTTTGACATGAAGAATTTGATCTGTTTTCCTGATTGGTATTTATCAGAAACATTGACAATCATGCAAATATGAAAAAGAACAATATTTTTTTAGTTATTAATTTTCTGAAAGGAAAGATATGAAAATTAAAAAAATATTTTTGTATTATTAAAGTTTTGTGATTTTTCTTTTGTTTTTCTTCTCCCCCTAAATTTGTGCATGGGAGAGAGTTGTGGAAGTAAAAACCATGAAAAATTTTAATTAAACAAAAATAGAGTAAAACATTTACAAAACTGATTTAACAGTCATTAAAGCGTATCAAATCCAATTTGAAACGAAGTTACCTTTTCAGTTTTCAACACATCTTTAGACACGAACCCCACGTGATCATTCCTTACTCCCCTTCCTGCAACGGACACAGACTCTCCAGTAATGATTTAATGTTGTGCAACTGAGAGTTTTCTCCAATCATGTGCCTGGAACAACTACTATCAACGGACCAAGATCTGATGATATTCCTCCATAACTGCTCCTACACAGGATGCGGGATTAGTTGGTTTTGGAACCCAGTCCATCTTGAAACTGGGTCGACCATCACTATCCACACTATGTACTCTTTCCCATGACATATCATGTTGATCAGATAAAGAACAAAAAGAATTAACAGGATAATGGGAAGAATTGGAAACGAGGCCTTTTGGTACCCATCGGTAGTTTGACTTTTGTCGTTTGTTGTTTAACCGGATGGCTGTATCAATAGTTGAGTGTGAAGTACAACTCCCCCTTGATTTATGCTTTTGTTGCCAGCGTGGACTCGAGGACGATCCTTGAGTTACCTTATCGATTTCGATTTGGCAGAGTTATCTTTCGAATCGGTCTTCTTGTCTTTGGGGGCCTGCTTCTTGGCCTTTGCTTCATTCCAATCACCATCTCTTGAACGTGATCTTGAGGGCTTTCTTTTGGAAGACCTCCCTTTTGGCACATTCTGCCAGTGTTGTGCATGGAAGGGAATGTATGGACGATAAGGACAATTCCTGACGATGTGACTTGCAATCCCACAGTTGAAGCATGTTTGTCTTTTCAAGTAGATGAGGTTGTGACTTGGTCATTGTCCTTTTGAATTTTTCAAAGACTTACCACAAGTGTAAGCACAATCACATTTAGTGGAACTCGGTCTTTGTCCAACAGGAATTTCCCTTTCTTTCACAAACTTTCGTGGTTTGAATTTTCCAGAAGCACAATCAGTTGAACATATTTCAGCATCAGTCTTTGAACAACTAGCAGCTTCAGTGCCTTGGCCCACACGAGCATCAGAAGTGTTTGCAGATGAGATGTTAGAAGAACTCTTTTCAGAATTTGACTTGTTATCATCTTTCTTAATTTCATCTGCACACTGAATAGAAGCATCAGTATTATCTACCTCAACCTTCTCAAGTTGGCTGGATTTCTCAGCAACAAGTATGTCGTTTAAATCGAGGGGTGGAGTACAATTATAATTAAAAGGAGGTGGAACACTTTTGTACCCGAGACCATTGTTTTCATCCCATTTAAGTTGAAACTCAATCATGGATTCGACTACCGTGCTTGACCCTTCGAATTTTTTAAAAACAAATTCTTTATCTTGAACTTGAGCTTTCAAAGAGTCACGCTCGGCAGTCAATTTGACAATGTCTTCGTTAGCAAGTTTGAGAAGACAGTTTTTAGTGCTGTAATACTTTGAAATCGCTTATTTTAGCTTCTAGTTTTTCTTGGAGAGGTTTCGGTTTATTTTTATGTTTGTAAACAAGGTTTTCAAGTTCAATTATCTCTCTAACTAAATTATCGTTGTGTTCGCGAAGTTTGGCAATTATATCAACACACGATTGAGAAGAACAACCAACTTCTAAAGTGTCTTTTGTCGCCATTTTAAAAGTTCTAGAGGACCGAAAAGCCTTAAAATGCCAAAATATTGATTGAAAACCCCAAAAAAATTTCGCCGAAAAAACAAAATTTGACACAGAATTTCGAA
This sequence comes from Cichorium intybus, assembly GCA_023525715.1. Taxonomy (NCBI): domain Eukaryota; kingdom Viridiplantae; phylum Streptophyta; class Magnoliopsida; order Asterales; family Asteraceae; genus Cichorium; species Cichorium intybus. The sequence continues at coordinate 48,164,586 of CM042010.1, read as the reverse complement.
ATTTTTACCCCCTTTTTTGTGAAATTACTGTAGATCGAGAACCTGGGGCGAAAAGCTTTCTGACCGAAAAACCTTCTGACCGGAAAAATACACCGAAAAACAGTCTAACCGAAAAACTAGGCGAGAAACTTAAGACCGAAAAACTTCTACCAACCGATTTTCAGGAAACCCTAAGAAGCACCGAAAAACCTTAATGGGCTCACAGAAAAACCTTGTAATGGACCGAAAATCTTTAACCCTAACCGAACAACTCCGAAAAACCCTAACTAACTCAGCGCCGCCATCGAATAACCTAGGAGCGTGACCGAAAAACCTCACCAGATCTAGATCTCGCAAACAAATGCAGAAACATCGTTTTTAATCAAAAACACGATTTTTGATGGCTTTTGCTTGAAGATTGCCAAGAACACGAAGAACACCAAGCACCAAAACACCAAAATCTTGATCAAACAGTCCAAAATCCTTAAAAACTCTAAGATCCAAGCAAAGGAAAGATGAGATTGATACCAAAACACTAAAAAACACGAGGTTTTCAAGCTCTGATACCAATTGTAGGTCCCAATTAAACTCACGGATCTTCACACGGTATCAATCAAATCAATAAGAACACAATAGTAATCCTTTAATGCACTCGATTCTATTAATTAATCGACTAGTACATAAGAATGTTGTTGCTTGAGCTTGACAAAATATTGCTATGATCATTAGAGCTCCAAAAACAACCATACTCGTAAAGAGAGCACAAGACACCTATATATACTACACGCCACCAGACCGAACAACCAAGCCCATGGGCCGAAAACCAAGATAAGGCCTGACCTTGTTTTTCGGTCAAGATGACCGAATAGCAAGGGGGTTTTCGGTCCCCAACCGAAAAACCCAATCAGCCCATTAAAACTTGATATTTATTATTTTAAACCTTCTATAATGTAAAGATTAAACCAAATGAATTTGTCCTAACAAGACAGTTTGCCCAAGTCCTTTGTCTTCTTTATCATTGCCACATTCATATCCTAATTTCTTGGTAAGGAATTTAGCAACTTCTTGTTGACTTCAGTTCTAGACAAAGTAATACCGGCAGTGGTCATCTCGGTGTTTAAAGTGATGAAGCGTTGCAATTGAGTTTCAAGAGATTCTCCAAGCACATGATTGAACATGTTAAATCTTTGGCGAAGAAGATCTTGTCTACTCTGTTTCATATCCTTGTTGCCTTCATACACTTCGATCTGTGTTTCCCACAAAGCCTTGCCGGACGTGTATTCTCTGAATCCTTGAGCAATATCTGGGGATAACGCCATCGTGAGGGTGGCAAGAGCTCGCTCATAATTTTCAGTCAATTCGAAATCTTCGTCCGTGTAATTTTCTGAATTTCCATTACGGAAATCCTTTAGCAAACAGTAGTCGTGGGATGCAAGTGACCGTACCCATGACTGAGTCAAGATCGGAATGCATAGTGGCAGTGGCTAACTCCATTGAAAAAGAACCGAAATACACTAAGTCAACAGCACAAGGACGGAAAACGAGACCGATAAGCCTTTCGAAAACCCCAAAAAAAATTCGTCGAAAAACCAAAATTTGACCCAATCCTCCTTCAGATCTGAAAAGTCGCACAAACACTTCTCAAAACGCTGTTTTTGGATGATTTTTGTTTGAAGATGCCAAGAACACGAAGAACACCAAGAACATAAACACCCAAACAGCCCAAAAACTCATCCAAAACAGATCAAAACACCCTAAATCTTCAAAAATCTCCAAGATCCAAGCAAAGGAAATGATGAGATTGATACTAAAAACTCAAAAACACTAAGTTTTCAAGCTCTGATACCAATTGTAGGTCCCAAACAATCCTAGATCTATGAATGGTATCAATCAATCAATCAAACACAAGAGATTAAACCTTCAATGCACTCTTTGATTAATCTAAAAGACTAGTACACAAGGTTCTTGGTTGCTTGAACAATGGATATTCTCTCTAGACTTGCACAAGTTCCCAAAACAACCAACCAAGACAATGACGGCTACATTGCCTTAAATACTCTACGAAAACCCTAGCTAAAACCCTAAGCCCATTCCATAAAAGCCCACCGAAAACCTCAATAGTCCAACCGAAATCCACAATGATTTCGGTCATCACCACCGAAAACCCACTGGATTTCGGTCCAAACCGAAATCCTCATTTTGGCCCATAAATATGGCCCAACAATAGTAGAGCCAAATATTGTTGCAAAAGAACACTTGAGTAATGACAATTTTGTACACTCTTGATCAATAAAAATCTCTTGTCAAATCCACTACACAACAATAAGAATCATTGAATGTTTATTTATTTGATTTTCCATCATTCATGCTTAATAATTTTTTATTAGTAACCCATTTTTCTTTCTTTTGTGCATATAAGAATCACAGTCGATAATGAGATAAAATATCTTTTTTATTTAACAACATAATAATATCAAGGATAACCAAGTATATAAGAAAATATGTTAAAACTATAATGCTTAAAATTTTCAAAGTAATATCATTTCGTTAATGAAGACGCACAGTCTTCTTCTTGCTTAAAAAGTCAATGCTATGTCGGATTTGAACTTATGATCTCCTTCTAAAACAAAAGATACCAATAGTCAAAGGGAATAATATTTTTCGTAAGAAAGAAGCAATTATGTACGTGATACATGCTAATATAATTTATAAATAATTTATTCTTATAACGTATTTAATTAAAAATCTTTTATACAAATAAATGCAGATTGGGCTAATGGGAAGATCCGGGTTTGTAGAATCCAAACCTATTTTTAAGTCCAATGTATTGTCAAATAATTTATTTATCGATAACAAGAAAAGTTTGATAGTGTGTTTTGTTTTTTTTTCAAGAGCGATTCCTTCTTATGAGTCACACAATTAGATTTTTTTGCCACCACAATCATATTAGTTAACCGGAGACCGGATTTTGATGGTATGTTAGAGTTGTTTGTTCTATATAGAATGTTTTACAAGAAACGACTCTTGAGACTACATGAAAGCAGTAGTATTTGATTTCTTGATTTAGACATTTATTCGAATACTTCTAGAGAGTACCCAAATAAACCCATGCCAGACGACTCGTACTACCTATTTAAGTCTATCCGGTGAATAGCATGCATTTGTTTCTAAAACAGACACCAAATGCTTGGGTTCCACATATGCTTGGATTCCACATACTGCAATTAGGATGATTGTATTCCAGAAAGTCGATTAAACTTAAACTACTTGTATGACACATCGTGATTCGGTGCATGTTTTAATTTAGGGGAAAATGGACGAAATAGATAGTACATTAAATAACATTATTTTTCTTGACAGCGGACTTTAGTTTCTATATATTTTATCGTAGAAATTTTGAAAAGCCTCATAATTATGGCAGTGTCGTGCAAACGCAATGCGTGTTTCACTACTATAATTTGATAGATTTTGCAAAGTAGAATGCCCCGATAATAATAAAAAATCGAAAAATAGAGAGCTATGATCAGGGACAACACATTAATATTCGTCAAACTAAAGACATCAAAAAACCAAATTTGAACGTTATGCTATATCTTATTAATGTTAAACATAAATTCTTACCACATTTATTTATAAGTGTGTATTTGTGTTATTAACGGTCAATATAGTTGAACCTTTTTGTTCGAGTTTTTTCTTCATTGTACGAGTCATGTTACTACTCATCGTTCATCATATATTGTAAACTGGTTCACCTTCATGGAAACGAGTTAGATTACTATCGTTTAAGGGTCTCAGTGTCCTTGTAATTTTACATACTTTACATTCATTTTAGTGCGTTAAAGCTCGTATATTTTTTAAAATTGTCTAATCTAATAGATTGTAACACTCAAACACTTAAGAGTCGGTTACCTAGCATTTGTGGTTGTCTAGGATTTACCGATCTGAAACCTTACAATAGACAATTTAAAAAATACAAGGGTTTTGATGCGCTAAAAGAATAATATAGCAGTTCTTTCAAGAATTGAGTGAAAATATGTTGGGTTTTTATGAGATTTGCCCAAAATTAAATGCTCAAAATCTACCTTGATTTAAATTATTTGATTGTAGTTAGACTAAATGATAGATTTTAAAACACAAAGTGATTTTACCATCTAATTATTAAATTTAAAAATAATCATACTTATGTCTAAAAAATTTAGAAAGAATAGTTATTTCATTCTTTAATTATTTAAAAAAATAACTATATAAATAATTTTTTTGTGGCAAAATATAATCATATTAGTTGTTTCAAAATGATTTGGAAATATACAAATATGGTATTTTAAATAATATGGTAAAATATAACTTTTCAATCGATTGATAAATCTTTAAACATTAATTTGATATCATTAAATTCATGATTATACATAGATACTAGACTCCTGTATATATAACGTTTACCGATGAATTAAAATAGAAGCAAACTAACTTTAAACAATGGAGTGAAATTCATTGGTAACAATGTGCTTAACAATGCTTTTTGTATTCATATCAGGTATGTGTTATTGAAATTTTTATTTATTTGTACTTAAACAATATATTTAACTGCATCGAAGATCACTTTTTCACAATCGTTGCTTTATGATGTATACTAGAAGGAGTATTTTCAATGGAACATCATGCTAATGGTTATTATGCCAAAATACGTGCAAACTAATACATATCTTCGCTTCTTTAAAATCACAGTATCTGGCGGTGGAGCAAGAAAGGAGCTAGCAGGTGTTGTACTATTCCAATTATGTACCGAATAATATTATTAAGGAAATCAGTAAAAAATCATATGACGGATCTACTCCAAAATAAAATAAAATTGCAATCATATATAAAATCTGCACCAATCGATTATTTTTTTTAACCTGGGCTCGTGATAAATCTTTATTTACAAAAATAAAAAATCAGAGTTTGAAGTTTTTAGTGCTAATACCATGAGATATAACAAAAGTTTTATGTTTGATAAAATTATGGCAGGTGCAATCTCGTCACTACCTCCAACAATTGAGAATTCACTACGAACAAATTGTGAAACTTATTTAGACTGTATAACATTTTGTTCACATTTTCCACATACTTTACCGATATGTGTTAGACATATTTGTGGTTGTATAGTAGAGCCAAATATTATTGCAAAAGAACACTTGAGTAAGGACAATTTTGTACACTCTTGATCAATAAAAATCTCTTGTCAAATCCACTACACAACAATACGAATGATTGAATGTTTATTTATTTGATTTTCCATCATTCATGCTTAATAATTTTTTATTAGTAACCGAGTTTTCTTTCATTTTTGCATATAAGAATCACAGTCGATAATGAGATAAAATATCTTTTTTATTTAACAACATAATAATATCAAGGATAACCAAGTATATAAGAAAATATGTTAAAACTATAATGCTTAAAATTTTCAAAGTAATATCATTTCGTTAATGAAGACGCACAGTCTTCTTCTTGCTTAAAAAGTCAATGCTATGTCGGATTTGAACTTATGATCTCCTTCTAAAACAAAAGATACCAATAGTCAAAGGGAATAAAATTTTTCGTAAGAAAGAAGCAATTATGTACGTGATACATGCTAATATAATTTATAAATAATTTATTCTTATAACGTATTTAATTAAAAATCTTTTATACAAATAAATGCAGATTGGGCTAATGGGAAGATCCGGGTTTGTAGAATCCAAACCTATTTTTAAGTCCAATGTATTGTCAAATAATTTATTTATCGATAACAAGAAAAGTTTGATAGTGTGTTTTGTTTTTTTTTCAAGAGCAATTCCTTCTTATGAGTCACACAATTAGATTTTTTTGCCACCACAATCATATTAGTTAACCGGAGACCGGATTTTGATGGTGTGTTAGAGTTGTTTGTTCTATATAGAATGTTTTACAAGAAACGACTCTTGAGACTACATGAAAGCAATAGTATTTGATTTCTTGATTTAGACATTTATTCGAATACTTCTAGAGAGTACCCAAATAAACCCATGCCAGACGACTCGTACTACCTATTTAAGTCTATCCGGTGAATAGCATGCATTTGTTTCTAAAACAGACACCAAATGCTTGGGTTCCACATATGCTTGGATTCCACATACTGCAATTAGGATGATTGTATTCCAGAAAGTCGATTAAACTTAAACTACTTTTATGACACATCGTGATTCGGTGCATGTTTTAATTTAGGGGAAAATGGACGAAATAGATAGTACATTAAATAACATTATTTTTCTTGACAGCGGACTTTAGTTTCTATATATTTTATCATAGAAATTTTGAAAAGCTTCATAATTATGGGAGTGCCGTGCAAACGCAATGCGTGTTTCACTACTATAATTTGATAGATTTTGCAAAGTACAATGCCCCGATAATAATAAAAAATCGAAAAATAGAGAGCTATGATAAGGGACAACACATTAATATTCGTCAAACTAAAGACATCAAAAAACCAAATTTGAACGTTATGCTATATCTTATTAATGTTAAACATAAATTCTTACCACATTTATTTATAAGTGTGTATTTGTGTTATTAACGGTCAATATAGTTGAACCTTTTTGTTCGAGTTTTTTCTTTATTGTACGAGTCATGTTACTACTCATCGTTCGTTGTATATTCTAAACTGGTTCACCTTCATGGAAACGAGTTAGATTAAGGGTCTCAGTGTCCTTGTAATTTTACATATTTTACATTCATTTTTTGTGCGTTAAAGCTCGTATATTTTTTAAAATTGTCTAATATAATAGATTCTAACATTCAAACACTTAAGGAGTCGGTTACCTAGCATTTGTGGTTGTCTAGGATTTACCGATCTGAAACCTTACAATAGACAATTTATAAAATACAAGGGTTTTGATGCGCTAAAAAAATTAATATAGCGGTTGTTTAAAAAATTGAGTGAAAATATGTTTGGTTTTTATGAGACTTGCCCAAAATTAAATGCTCAAAATCTACCTTGATTTAAATTATTTGATTGTAGTTAGACTAAACGATAGATTTTAAAACACAAAGTAATTTTACCATCTAGTTATTAAATTTAAAAATAATCATACTTATGTCTAAAAAATTTAGAAAGAATAGTTATTTTATTCTTTAATTATTTTAAAAAATAACTATATAAATAATTTTTTGTGGAAAAATATAATCATATTAGTTGTTTCAAAATAATTTGGAAATATACAAATATGGTATTTTAAATAATATGGTAAAATATAACTTTTCAATCGATTGATAAATCTTTAAACATTAATTTGATATCATTAAATTCATGAGTATACATAGATTCTAGACTCCTATATATATAACGTTTACCGATGAATTAAAATAGAAGCAAACTAACTTTAAACAATGGAGAGGAATTCATCGGTAACAATGTGCTTAACAATGCTTTTTGTATTCATATCAGGTATGTGTTATTGAAATTTTTATTTATTTGTACTTAAACAATATATTTAACTGCATCGAAGATCACTATTTGACAATCGTTGCTTTATGATATATACTAGAAGGAGTATTTTCAATGGAACATCATGCTAATGTTTATTATGCCAAAATACGTGCAAACTAATACATATCTTCGCTTCTTTAAAATCACAGTATCTGGCGGTGGAGCAAGAAAGGAGCTAGCAGGTGTTGTACTATTCCAATTATGTACCGAATAATATTATTAAGGAAATCAGTAAAAAATCATATGACACATCTCCTCCAAATAAAGTAAAATTGCAATCATATATAAAATCTGCACCAATCGATTATTTTTGTTATCTTGCTTAATGTAAATCTTTATTTACAAAAATAAAAAATCAGAGTTTGAAGTTTTTAGTGCTAATACCATGAGATATAACAAAAGTTTTCTATTTGATAAAATTATGGCAAAATTATGGCAGGTGCAATCTCGTCGCTACCTCCAACAATTGAGAATTCACTACGAACAGATTGTGAAACTTATTTAGACTGTATACCATTTTGTTCACATTTTCCACATACTTTACCGATATGTGTGAGACATATTTGCGGTTGTATAGTAGAGCCAAATATTGTTGCAAAAGAACACTTGAGTAAGGACAATTTTGTACATTCTTGATCAATAAAAATCTCTTGTCAAATCCACTACACAACAATAAGAATGATTGAATGTTTATTTATTTGATTTTCCATCATTCATGCTTAATAATTTTTTATTAGTAACCGATTTTTCTTTCTTTTGTGCATATAAGAATCACAGTCGATAATGAGATAAAATATCTTTTTTATATAACAACATAATAATATCAAGGATAACCAAGTATATAAGAAAATATGTTAAAACTATAATGCTTAAGATTTTCAAAGTAATATCATTTCGTTAATGAAGACGCACAGTCTTCTTCTTGCTTAAAAAGTCAACGCTATGTCGGATTTGAACTTATGATCTCCTTCTGAAAACAAAAGTTACCAATAGTCAAAGGGAATAATATTTTTCGTAAGAAAGAAGCAATTATGTACGTGATACATGCTAATATAATTTATAAAAAATTTATTCTTATAACGTATTTAATTGAAAATATTTTATACAATTAAATGCAGATTGGGCTAATGGGAAGATCCGGGTTTGTAGAATCCATACCTATTTTTAAGTCCAATGTATTGTCAAATAATTTATTTATCGATAACAAGAAAAGTTTGATAGTGGGTTTTGTTTTTTTCTATAGCGATTCCTTCTTATGAGTCACACAATTAGATTTTTTTGTCACCACAATCGTATTAGTTAATCGGAGACCGGATTTTGATGGTGCGTTAGAGTTGTTTGTTCTATATGGAATGTTTTACAAGAAACGACTCTTGAGACTACATGAAAGCAATAGTATTTGATTTCTTGATTTAGACATTTAGTCGAATACTTCTAGAGAGTACCCAAATAAACCCATGCCAGACGACTCGTACTACCTATTTGAGTCTATCCGGTGAATAGCATGCATTTGCTTCTAAAACAGACACCAAATGCTTGGGTTCCACATATGCTTGGATTCCACACACTGCAATTAGGATGATTGTACTCAAGGAAAATCTTTATTTACAAAAATAAAAAATTAGGATGATTGTGAATAGCATGCATTTTTAACTTGGGCAATTAAGTCCGGTGAATAGCATGCATATGCTTGGATTCCACACACTGCAATTAGGATGATTGTGAATAGCATGCATTTTTAACTTGGGCTCGTGATAAATCTTTATTTACAAAAATAAAAAATCAGAGTTTGAAGTTTTTAGTGCTAATACTATTAGTGCAGGAACCGAGTCGTTGACCAACTCGGTGTTTGATGAGAGTTTGATAGTTATCTTAATCACTTTGTTTTGATTGAATGATGAATAATTAGTTTGTATGAATGTTTTTAAGTACTTTATGTCATATGATCCACAATGTGTATGTTTAGTTTATTCCTAATATTTATACACTTAACTAAAAGTTATCTGTTGAGAACTATCTATGCATTACCGAAATCCACTCTTGGATTTCGGAAACAAGATCAAACGACATCAAGTCAGAAGTAGAGCAAAACCCGAAAGCTACAGCTCAGAAGTCTAAAGCTCGGAAGACGACACAGTTCGGAAGATCATGCTCCGTACTAAGTCAGAAAAATTATCAAGGTCTAAAATGCTCAAAGTTTCAAGTCAGTCGGAAAAATTATCAAGGTCTAAAATGCTCAATGTTTCAAGTCACTATGATCATGCCAGGACTCTGAAATCCATTCATGATTTCGGATCATCATCATAAGCAACATCTGAGAACTTCCACACTTAAACATTCTACAAAGATGACTGAAGATCAGAAGACTATCTTGAAGATAAGACAAGGGATAAGCACATCAACTTATAGGATATGATTAGACTAGATCAGGCGTAGCCTTTTAGGAGCATGTCGGTTGTACTTAGTGTATTATTTTATTATAGCTAAAGCCACCCTAGTCTGACATTGTATTATTATATTAGAATTATCCATGTTGTTTGACTGAAGAGAGACGTGTTGTCTACTCTTCAGTCCATAGATTAATATCCCAAGGTCTTCCCTTAGTCAATAAAAGGGAGACCAAGTCCATCTTCAGTCCTCATGAGTTTGAGAGACTTTGTGTAACACTTTTAAAATTATCCATATAATCTCTCATTCCATCAACTCTCTAATTCTTATCTGCATTTCCTCTTGTCTTTATATTTCCAGCATCTTAACCTTCTTGTCTTTATATTTCTTTTTATCTAATTGTTAATTTACTCTATGTATTGTTAAACTATCGATCTTTTCTAAGTATTCTTTACATTCCGCAAACCAACTCAAGTCTTCAGACTTGTCCACTTCCGAAACCTCCCAGTTTCGGAGCCTTACTTTCCGCAATCTTACGTTCCGCACTTACTTAGAATATTTGGCGACAACAATTGGTATCAGAGAAATTGTTGTCGCCAAATATTTGGCGACAACAATTGGTATCAGAGCCTGAATAGCTGTCTATACGATTATGAGTGCCTAGTTTGCTCAAAATCCTAGCTGTAGCAACAACCTTAGAATCCTTAGAATCCTCTGTGGATCATTGCATGCTATTATAGCTCAAACTCTCAAAAAAATATTTTTTTCGTTTCAAACAGTTCAAAACTTCCTTTCTTACTCAAAATGCAGATGAATTACTCTCTAAACGTTGCAAACAGTGTCGGTAGTTCTAACAGAGCCCCTATACTCATCCCTACCGAGTATAATGGCTGGGCATCCAGAATGTGAAATTATCTCAAAACCAAGGGAAAAGATATCTGGCGTTCTGTTGAGGAAGGACCTCACGTCCCAACTTACACCCCTAGACCCGACACTGCCGAAGAAGCTCTAGGTGGTATTCCTCAGCCAAGATTGACCCCTCTTGATATTAAGAAAATGGCCAAATTGCTTTCACCGAGATCCAATGTGGAATACCTCCGGAACTATTTGATCTTATACAAAATTGCACAACAGCCCAACAAATTTGGGTTCTCTTACAAAATAGTTTCTAAGGACGAAGGAAGCAAAAGATCAAAAACCGGTGTCAAGTCTTTCAGAGTACAACCACTTCACAGCCTTTGCCGGAGAAACACTAAGACAGGCATTCACCCGATTCTCCATAATCGTCACAAGACTCCTAAGTTCGGGAGCAGAGAGATCCAATCAAGAGATTAATCTCCGATTTCTTGAAGGACTCAGAAAAGAAAGATCGGATGCCTGTCAAAATGATTCTTCAAGACTCAGGAAAATTAAAAACCTACAACATGTACCGACTTTACAATAATCTCATTGGACAAGAACACGATATAAAGGGCACTCAACAGCAACTACAACTTGGAGGACCTTTGGCCTTAATTGCAGAACACAACTATCCGATGATGGGCAACACTCCTCAACAACTGGTACAGTATCAGCAAGCAACTCAACAACCTATCTACATGACGCCTGCAAACAATCCGAATACTTCTGCACCTCAGATCGTTTCAAATCAAAATCCCCAACCAGTTCAACAATCAACTCCTGTCCCTTCTTATCACCCTTCACAACCACAAATTTCTTACCGTTCCTACTATCAAGCTCCGACAGTTCAATACCAACCATCTCCATCTCCGCAACCCTCCATTCAATCTAAGACTCAACCCTTGCTCTCCCTGCTCCAGTTCAAACCTCTGAATCATGCTATTCCGAATACGACGAAGCAGAAGAAGCTGCCTATCAATATGAAATTGCCATGATTAGCCAGAAATTTAACCGAATCCCATCTTATTCCAGTCCCAAGAAAAATTTTCGCTCTACTAACCAAAATGCAGTTATCAGTCAAGAAACAACAACTATAAGAAAGGAAACCATCACTCAGGACAAAATCATAGAAAAAGGAAGAGCAACATCAGGAGAAACCAAAAGTGGTTCCTACTGCAAGCACCAACAAAGCTCACACTCCTGAAAAAATTGAAACCGAAGAAATCAAGTGTCACAATTATGGAGGACTCTGGCACTATGTTGCAGACTACAGAGCTCCGAGGAACTATCCGAAGGAGAAAGAAGAAGAGAAAGTCAAAGCATTCGTCGCATCCGGAAATGTTGAGATCTGGTCTTCTGGTGATGAAGATGAACATTTTGAGAATAAGCGAAAGAGAGGAAAAGGCTTCGGTGAATGCATGATGGTGCAAGAAAACCCAGAAACTCCAATCCCAGGATTAAGAAGCCTCAAGCATCTCAAAGACGCTGCTGAATCCTCATCCTCCTACATGCCAAAGAACTAAGCTTTTATGGTCAACCACAAAACTGGCAAAGGAGTGAGTATCATCGAACAGGTACGTAACATGCTTCATACACATCATATTTACTCTAATAATCTAGAACCTGCTCTAGAAAAAATATCTAACACATGTGCAGATCCTTAGCTGCATATCAGCTGGTTTTGGAAGAAAGGGATGATGGGTATGACGAAGTGATAAAGTTGAAGAATAGGCTAGAGGATAAGAAACTATTTTGTGATAAACTTACTGCTGATTTGAAAATCAAACAGACTTCTAGGACTTTGTTAGAAAATTCAAATCAACTTTTGACATCGCAAAGGGATTTAGCCCGAAGCGATAATATAAGACTAAACAAATTAGTAGATCAGTTGTATCATGCAAGTGAAGTTTTCAAATCACCTGCTAACACTAATTCTTCAGATAATACCTTTAATTGGGGATAGGCAAGAAAAACCACAAATAAAAATTATCCTATATACAACAAACAAAGTCCATTCTTTTTATACCCGTCAAACGAATATGATGATAGACACGATGAGGACTCAACCAAGAACCTTCCCAAAACTCCTGCCAATGAGTCAGAAAATGCCCTTTCTGAGTCAAAGAAGGGAGTTAAAATTCCTTTATCATATTTCTCGGAAGTGGACACTGCCGAAAGCAGCAAATTGTCCACAACTTCGGTCTCATTCATGCCTAGACACATGACCATGGTCCCAAATAATCCATCGTCAAGCTCTCAACAACATTCTTTCTTAGAAAATTTGCAAAGTAACTGTGTTACTGAAGAATTCAATCCATGTCTTAAGGACCTGGAAAATTCAAATGAAGAGAATGTTGATGAAGAAATCGACATGGAGAAACGTCGAAGTAGTATCATCATTAAAAACGATTTTAACAAAATCCTAATGTTGTTAACACATCTAATACGACTTCTGAACCATTCTATTCCGGTACTAAGTCATACGTAGATGCATTACAACATAACTTTTCAAACAATTCAAATCCGAACAAAACTCCGCTCGAAAAACTTAAAGTTAATCATGAAGAGTCAGACTCTTTAAATGATTCTTTATCTGACTCTTCTCCAAGAGAGATTTTTCAAAAAGGAAAAGGACAGAACCTAACCAAAAATGGGGTAAAACCAACCTTAAACCGAAAAGATCTCCGATCGCCACGATCTCATGCAAAATTTGAACAAAGAAATCGCCTCTACACTCAGAGCAAACCAAAAGTCAATTCAACTTTCATCACTCCAAGTCATACTCGAAAATCTGCTCCTTCGACATCCCAAAAGTACATCCACAAGGGATTACTTCCGATTCCAAATATCAAACCCATTCAGTATCGTCAAAATATCAACTACTCAGAATTTCCAAAAATAACAAAAAATACGAAAACAGCACGAAATGTTCCACTAATCTCAAAGAAACCTAACTGAGTTTTTAAAACCAAAAATTTATTTTTCTGAAGTTATGAGAAGCAACAAGGAAAATCTAAGCACTATCGGAACCAAAAATCATAACTCCGATCATTCTCAAATAACTCCGAAAATCTTGAGACGACAACAAAGTAATACTTGCTGTCATTGTTGCAATCATACCACAAAAATACCTTTTGTCACCAAAACAAAAACTTTCAATCATCAAACAAAAAATGTCTTTCAGAAACCTTCAAAAAGACTTGTTCAAAAATGTGTTGTAAAATCATCCACTTCGAAACCAAAATCAATTTCTGAAACTGAAACTTCTACCAAACAAACAGTCAAAAACAAATCTTCCATGTCTGGAAAAACAAATGGGTCCAAAAAAGTTTGGGTGCCCAAACTAACTATCTAATTTTCAGGCATTTAGTGCCGAAGAGCAAGAGCAGGATGAGGAATGGCTTATTGACAGCGCCTGCTCAATACACATGACCGGAAGATTGGAGTTTCTGAGATACTACCGAGAAGTTAGCTTTGGAGGATACGTCACATTCGGAAACGACGCAAACGGCATCATCAAAGGTTACGGTGTACTAACAAATGGAAATTTCACCATTCAGAAGGTTGCGTACGTTCTCGGACTCAAACACAACATAATAAGCATGGGCCAACTGGCCAGCACTGGTCTCCGAGTAGAATTCGACAATGAATTTAGCTACATTATGATAGGTACCCGAGACAGATGTTTAGTGAAATCTCCAAGACAAGTCAACATGTTTCCGTTAGACATCTCCATGTTTCTCGGAAAACCTAGACTATGCTTGCTATATAAAGCCCATTCCGAAGTCAGCTGGTTATGGCATCGGAAACTAGCTCATCTCAACTTCCGATATATGAATCAGCTAGTAACACGAGAAATGGTCAGAGGAATGCCACATCTGAAGTTCGATAACGACAACTTATGTGCAGCATGTGCACTGGGCAAGCAGAAAAAGAAACCTCACAAGTCAATCGCAGACTCAAGCATCACTCATCCTTTAGAACTGCTTCACATAGACCTTTGTGGTCCATCAACAGTTGCCAGTATAAATCATAAGAAATATATCCTGGTTATTGTGGACGATTACTCCCGCTTTACCTGGGTATTCTTTTTAAGATTAAAATCAGATACGTTCTTAGAGCTTCGAAATTTCATTACATCAGTAGAGCTCAAGGTACAACTACCCGTCAGAAGAATTCGAAGTGATAATGGTACTGAGTTCAACAATGGATAAATCGAAGAATTTCTAGCCTCTAAAGGGATAGAGCACAACTTCTCAGCACCGTATACACTCAACAAAATGGCGTAGTAGAAAGAAGAAACAGAACGTTAGTGGAAGCTACACGATTAATGCTAAATTTCACGAACCTACCTCTAACCTTCTGGGCAGAAGCCATCGCAACAGCATGCTTTGTTCATAATCGATCCATCATCAACAAACGACTTCAGATGACACCTTATGAAATCTTAAACGGGAGAAAACCCAATGTTAAATTTTTCCATATTTTTGGTTGTAGATGCTTAATAAAAAATAACAAAGATCACTTGGGCAAATTCGTACCCAAAAGTGATGAAGCAATTTTCATGGGTTATTCATCTAAATCGGTAGCTTACAGTGTTCTAAATAGGAGAACTCGAGTTATTGAAGAAAGCTTCGACATAGAATTCGATGATCAATATCATTGGAGAAAGAAAAATAAAGGTATTCTATACATAATGGAGAATGACATTCTAGTAGGACATCGACCCATTCATACAGTTGAGATAGACTACGATCTCCTCTTTGATCCTCCGGAAATCGCAACAAATGCTGAAGTCATTCATTCTCCTGAAGCAATTCAACAAATTATTTCAGAAACGGGACCTTCAAATCAAGATAATCAGGTTAGTCATCCAAATAACTATTCCACATTTGAATGGGAGCCATCGCCTCCCTTACAGAATCAACAGGCTCAGAAGGAGCCTTCGCTTCCCGCACATATCGAGGGGGAGCACATGCTCCCAACTCATGTTGATGGAATACCTCAATCCGAGGGGGGACCATCAACAATCGGGGAATGTACCACGCAACTCTTCAGAAGACGCATCCAATGATGCACCAGTCTTCACTTTTGAAGCCGATGAAGATACTTCAGCTGAAGAATCGCACATTCAAGATATATCTCCTGAAGACCCTGACTTGATTCAAGACATACCACCTCCTGTCTCCGATCCAACTCTGCTTCCGAGACTACACAAATGGACTCGGAATCATCCTCCGAACCAAATTATCGGAAATCCTTCCACCGTAGTTCGAACAAGATCCAAGAAATCAATTCAGAATGAATGTCAATTTGCCGCGTATATCAGTAAAATTGAGCCCAAAAACAGTTCTTGATGCTCTAGACGACGACGATTGGATCAACGCCATGCAAGAAGAACTAGCAGAATTCAAAAGAAATAAAGTTTGGGATCTTGTTCCACGGCCGTCTAATCACAGAGTAATTGGCACTAGATGGATCTTCCGAAACAAGTTAGACGACATGGGCACAGTAGTCAGAAACAAGGCCAGATTAGTGGCAAAAGGGTATAGTCTGATCGAAGGACTTGACTATGACGAGACATATGCACCTATAGCAAGGCTAGAAGCCATTCAGATCTTTCTAGCCTATGCCGCACACAAGAACATTATTGTACATCAAATGGATGTAAAAAGTGCATTTCTTCAAGGAGACCTTCAAGAGGTGGTCTACCTTCAGCAACCTCCTGGTTTTGAAGATCTGTCTCAACCAAACCATGTGTATCGCCTGAATAAGGCGGTATATGGATTAAAACAATCACCAAGAGCCTGATATGAAACATTATCAAACTTTCTAGTGACATCCGGATACAGAAGAGGAGTCATAGATCCTACATTCTTTGTTCGATCACATCAAAATCACATCGTGATCGTACAGGTTTATGTAGATGATATCATTTTCGGTTCAACTAATCAATCGATGGTTGATGAATTTGCAAAAGTTATGACTGACAAATTTCACATGAGTATGAACAGGGAAATTAATTTATTCTTAGGTCTTGAGATCAAACAAACTAAAAGAGGAATATTCATTCATCAAGAAAAATATACAAATGAATTATTGAAGAAATTCTCTCTTGAAAATTGCACCACATCCAAAGTTCCAATCTCTACCAATCATAAAATCTATGCAGATCCTAATGGTGAACCAATAGATCACAAGCTTTATCGAGGAATGATTGGATCCCTCCTATACTTAACAGCCAGCAGACCAGATATCATGTTCGCTACGTGTATCTGTGCAAGATATCAAGCAGCTCCGAAACTCTCACATCTGACTGCTGTGAAACAAATTTTCAAATATCTTAAAGGCACAAAAGCATTGGGTCTGTGGTATCCAGTTGGAGATAACTTTAAACTTCAAGCGTTCACTGATTCGGATCATGCCGGGTGTAAATTAGATCGGAAAAGCACTTCCGGAGGCTGTCAATTTCTGGGTGGAAGACTAGTAAGCTGGTCTTCAAAGAAGCAGAATTGTGTCGCTTTATCCTCAGCAGAAGCAGAACATGTGGCTGCATCTACATGTTGTTCACAGGTTCTTTGGATGAAGACTCAAATCCTGGATTATGGTTACCGATTTCTTCAAGTTCCCATTTATTATGACTCCAAAAGTGCCATAGCCATTTCTCACAATCCAATTCAGCACTCCATGACGAAACACATCGACCTAGGTACCACTTTATCAAAGATCAAATCCTACAAGGTAACATCAAACTTTATTTTATCCCAACTGAAGAACGGGTAGCTGATGTCTTCACCAAGGCGTTAGACTCTACCAAATTTAATAATTTTCTAGATAAACTCGGAATGTTAAATCCTGATTCAGATTTCTTCAGAGAATGATCCCCAGCTATATACTTCTTGATTTCCATAATTTCTCTCCTCCTCTGAAAATTCCATTCCGAAATCTTCTTTCGGACCCTTCTGTCGGAAACCATTCTCAGAACATCTTCTGAAACCTCTATCGGATCTCCGTTTCGAATATACTTTCGGAACCCTCTTCCGAAACCATTTCCTCCACTCCGACTATGGTTTCAGACATCAACATTTCTGTTTAAATCATTTACGTTATTATTTTTGTTCTTAGCTTATATCTCTTATTTTTTTTATCTATAACAAAATTTGAAAGGAAAATGCAACCACATCTCAATAAGACGAGGACTTAATACATAGTCATTAAGTCATAGATCTTACATTAGAACATAAAAAATTCTATGACTTAATTCACAATACTAAGGAAAACTAACAAAAGCTAACAACACTACCATTATAACGTTTATTATACTTCCATCTTGGTGGATTTCCATGAGCAAACTTCTGAGTGATTCGCAGATCACAATCATAAACATGCATGGATGTTCCATCCTCCAACGTAACATGATACAGGTCTGTCCCCTTCACCCGCCCCCCAGTCACTGCCTTCCACCATCCATGGCGATACCAAACATCAACGTAGTTGTATTCCTTGTATTCCACCAACAACATCGGTGGGACAGGACGGAGAAGTCCATACTTCACGATCACAATCATTGGCTCTCCGGTCGTCGGATTTGGAAGACTGTCGAGTTGGACCTCACACCGTCTTAGCCATGTTTTCATAATCACCCCACCGTAAAAACCTCCAGCAAAATCTCCTGTCTTGAACATCACTTCAACCACATCATGACACTTGAAGAAATATCGAGCCATCTTTCACTAGTTTTGGGTACAAAGATTTAATCTAAACCAGTATCCCTTTTTATAGGCCAATTGTTGGCCTGTTGGTCTTCCTTCAATCGTTCCCATTAATGACTTAGAGGTCATCATGACCCTAATGGACAGTTAATGCACTTATCAAATCCAAATCATGTCTAAGGCAGTTGATATGACAGTTTTTCGCCTCTGACGGTGTATTTCATATCTTCTGTAGATCCATCGCAGATTTTCTTCTTTCTAAATCTGACACGTGTACTCCACCCTTTCTCTCTCACTGTCAAAAACAACAAATACAATAACCTCTCCTTTTGAATACAATTCTGAAAGTTTCCCCCGTTTCTAACCTCTGAATATATTCTAACTTCTGAATATTCCTTCTTCCGAATCCTTTCTAATTTCGGAACACCTCTAATTTCGGAACATTTCTTCCTAAGAAAACCTAAAATTAACGTCAACTTTATGTTCTGAATATTCTTTCCCTTATTTTCTTTAGCTTTGGTTATTATTATTAGTTCAATCAAATATTTCACTAAAAATACGTAAAATCACAAACCAAAACTAAAACCAAGCTTTCATTAATTCAAACCCAAAAGATACAAAATAAACAATGAAAGCTTCTTCTTCTTCCTCTACATTCATCTAGAGTCAAACAAACTAAAAACACATACTTGACGTGCACGCAGAGGTCGTCATGCGGTCAAAAATAAGAAATAACCTAACATTCACTAGTATAGTGGAGTCAGGGTCGATCCACAGGAGCTACGTGGTTAGCCTAGATGAGAGATTACCAACTGATAGTGTCACAGCTATAGTCGGAGGAACTAATTCCTATTTGTCTACCTCAAAGCAATATTCAACACCCAAGCTAAGCTTAGCTATGTCCAAATGACCTAGTTACTTTCTGAATTCAGAAGTACATCTCTGAATCAGGAGCAATTGAAGGCATTCAAACTAGCAAAACCAAGCACAGCATAAACTAGCTAATAACTAACAGTTCTATGAGACAGTTAATAGCCAAGATTTAATGCTCAATATAACCAAGTTAGCTACTGTTTTCAGCAAGGGAAAACCGTCCTAACCAAGTCACAAACAAAATCCAATCACAATCAAACAATCAAAACTCCAACAAGCATCCGAAATACCGAAAAATCAATATTTAAGGTAACCGAATGATTTCATTCACTCAAACCAATATCCAAACATCAAATCAGTAACTAAAACTACTAAAAGCAGAACCCTAAGCTAGAATTTAATGGTTGTCACACCCAAAGATTCAACTCAAAGCTTACAAATGTTTAACTAAAATGAAATAAAATCTAAAACATGAAAATACCAAATTATAGCTTCTGAAATGGAATCCTCGAGTCAAAGAGCTTCTAGGTCGATGTTTACACCAGGTCTTTGCTAGGGTTTTCGGCTGGAAATGCCTCTATTTATAGTTGCAAATTTCCCGTGACCGCGCCGCGCAAATGTGAAATCCGCGGCGTGCGTACTTATCCGTTCTCCGTTTTTTCGTCATTTAAATGTGTTCCACCGCCTTACATCCACGTCGCGCAGGAGATAAATCCGCGGCGCGCGTACGTCTTCTCTTGATTTTTCATTCTTTCCATACTTTTTCCTTTTTGTACACTTTTGGTCCCTGTTTCTGTTCTTTTTCTCCAGACAAGTTCTGACACGAAAGGTGAGAATACCCATGCATATTTGATATAATTTTACCAAGAACAGGGCTCAACAACGCCTAAAATACTTGATATCACTAGGCGTTGTCAAACACCCCACACTTGTGCCTTGCTTGTCCCCAAGCAAGAGAGTTTTTAACAAATTATAATAGAGAATCGAACAGTTTTTGAATGTGTTGAGTTTCAAAGCTTATTGCTCTTCGAGTTAGAATGGAATAGTTTGTGAAAACATAGTTGAGTTGTTCTTTGGAATTCATGGCTTTCTAAAGAACCCTTGATTACAAACTTTCTGTTCACAATATAGTGTACTTACTCGTTCAGATTCTAAAGGCCATTAAGGAATTGTCCATGACTTTCGATGTTGTCCGTGTAGCGAGCTTTCAGAAATACCATCCCAGACCAGACGATCTTAGGTGGTAAGGTGCATAAGGCCCACCCATTTTAGACTTACCGGCTCGAACAACAAAGGCCACAGATTGACTTTTCCTTCCTAAATTCCAATCCTAAAACGGCTCAATCTTCTAAACTCGTAAAACTCAACTTATTTGACTAACTAATAGCATGATCACAACTAAACAGTATTTCTTGAAAAATACTGATGCTATCACAATCACAAACCATTCATTTCAAAATTGCAATTCATTAAAATTTTTGAAAAATATTGCTAAAAATTGAAAAATTGATCAGTTCTGCAAAAATTTCAAAAATATCTCTTTCGACCGTCCACACCCCACACTTAAAACCGTACAACGTCCCCGTTGTACAAAAAATTATTTCAAAGCAAGGGAGAAAGAGTTACCCCTTTTTGGACGATGGACTGCTTGGTGCTCAATATCACAGGTATAATGCGTACAAAAAAGATCCTCGATTCATATGCTGGAGTTGTAGCGCTACAGTAGGACACGCCGGTGGTCAAGACAAGTGGAGGGGGCACGGTGACCCCACACTTGTCTGAGACTACTCCCTCTCAATTTGATATATCATGCACAACTTAACAAATAAATTAAAACACACATGACAGAAAATAATAAAATAATATACAGATAGATGTGTCATAAGTTTATACATAAATCCCAAAAATAAAAAGAAAGAAAGAAAGAAAACATCAATCACTACCCGGCGGCCTGGAGGGTCCAGCCTCATGATCGTGAGACCGGGCTGGGAATGGTCGGGGGTGTCTGCCCTGGGCTGATGCGATCTGTATAAGTACCTCCCCGATCCACTCGAGCTGGTCCTGGGTCCTCGAGAGCTGGTCCTCGATCCTCGTGACTCTGGCCTCTAGCCGGCGGAGGGCTGGTGAGTCCTCCTGCTGTGGCTGCGGCTGTGCAGGCTCTGGTGCTGGTGGCTCTGGCCTCCGGCGTCTCCTGCCGGGCTGGGCGTATGCAGGCTGGGGTGCCTGAGGAGGCTCGATCGGAGCCCGGATATACTGCCCTGGTCGCTGCTGCTCAATGAGCAACATCCTCTCCAAAGTGCGTGCTGGAGTGCGCGATGGAGGCAGAGCAGTCAAAGAGGCAGCTACTGGGGCAGTAAGGATGCCA
This sequence comes from Cichorium intybus, assembly GCA_023525715.1. Lineage (NCBI taxonomy): Eukaryota > Viridiplantae > Streptophyta > Magnoliopsida > Asterales > Asteraceae > Cichorium > Cichorium intybus. The sequence goes on along the minus strand of CM042010.1, from coordinate 48,142,883 downwards.
TACGAACGGGCCAGGCGGGTAATGAAGTACCCCCTGGCCAATGGGCTGCTAGAGGAGGCGCCGGTCGCGTGGGTGGAGAAAGCGATCGCGAGGGCAAAGGGAAGATGGAGGAATCGGGACGGGTCAAGGAGAACCCACAAAAATGTCATGTCATCGCCCGACACCTTCTTGCCCCCCTCCCGATGCATGATGGAGGTGGAGAGGATACGGTGCATGAGGCGATGAAGAGGATCACGTAAGTGGCTCTCCCTCGAGGCCCCTGCCTCATACCTGATGTTGGACAGCGGTGCCCAAACCTCCATGTTGGGGGGGCGCTCCGGCTCCCCCTGAGTGCATGACCCGAAGAACCGGGTGAAGAAACGGTGCTGGAGGTCCGCTGGCGTGTAAATGCCCGTGCGCCTCCCGAACTCCCGGAGGTTGCACTCCCGGTGCACACCTCCCAAGCGAAAACGGACCATCCTGGAGCGTGGGTCTCCCGCCCTGGGAGCGAAATGGACAGTGGAGATGAACTCCAATAGCAGCTCCGTGTAGACCACGTCCTCGTCCGTGGCCATGATCCTGTCCCAGCCACGGCATGTGAATGATGCCTCCTCGTGGGTCCAGGTGCGATGTAGGAATGGCTCAATCGCACCCCAGAGCCCAGCGTCCCTCAGGATGTCTCGGTCTATAACCGTGGCCTCAAGGACCCGGCGATGGATCAAAGCGTCCCTCCGCGAGGTATACTCCACCGAAGTGTCAAGCTCTGCGGGAAACTGAAGGAAGGCATGGTCCAATCTGAACATCATCTGCAAAAGAAATATAGCCACAAAACAAAAATTTTTGCAAAATCAGTCCTTTTTCTTCCCCACCGCACCGCGGCGCGGCCCAAGAGCAAGGGCGCGGCGCGGCGTACGCCTGTTTGAAAACCCGGGATCAAATCCCCATTTTAACCTGCTAAATTTCAATTTAATGATACCACAAGGTAGCCTAGGTTCCGATTAGCTCATCTAGAGTGTCCATTTGGCAAAACAAACACCCTATGGGCTAGCATTAGTGATTCTAAGTTTTTGAACTTTTTGGAATAAAACCCTAAAATTAACTACCTAATAACTAGTTTAAACAGCTAATAGATAGTTAAAAGAGTGTACCTCGGTAGTAGAAACACAATAAGCAAGAAAAAATACGAGAAATTTTTGATCACCAGAGCTCCGAGTCGTGTGATTTGAGTTGTGAGCCGCGGCTCACCGGATAAAGGCAAAAACCGTCTGATCGTTTCCCGCGGCGCGCGTTTCTTGTTTCCGCGGCGCGCGTGTCGCTAATTCAACCCCTACGCATCGGGTTGAGTTTCAAACCCACGTCGCGCAATTCCAAAACCCGCGGCGCGGTCTTGAAGATTCAAAAACCTTTTCACACGACCCCACACTTGCTTCAAACCACTAATTCCTGCAAACGATTGATGTATTTTCTAGATTAATCCTAAGAAATATAAAACCTACTTATGACACGATGGGTTGCCTCCCAACAAGCGCTAAGTTTAACATCTTCAGCCAGACGTGGTACTCCTACTACAGCTACGGTGGATCGTATGCCTTCTTCCTTCGATACTTTCCAATCACCACCGTCCCTTTGCTGACCCACTGCTCCTCAACCTTTCCTGGGTCGAATGGCTTGCTAGTTCTCCTGTTGCTGCCCAGTTGCTGCTTTCTGAGTAACTCTCGTGAATGCTTGGAGGTAGCTTTGAACCTCCAAGCTCGGTCCTTCCTTCTGCATCTCTTCAAGGTCAAATGCTTGACATGAAGCGCGCCCAGTGCTGCTCCCAGTAGTTGTGCTGTGCCTCGTTTGTTGCTCTCATATTGCGTGTTATTTTCATTTTGCAATTTTGGCTTGCAGTACCAATAAAAATTTTCCAATCGAATGGGATCGGAAGGCAACATATCAGGATGCTTCCATATGTCCTCATCGATGGTATTAATTACATCTAATCTTCCATTCATGAATGGATCATGAGTGGTGATAAAATCATGTTTATTATTGTTTTCAAATTTCAATTCGTCAACATCAACTTCTTGATCATCGTCCAACAGGTGGATCGGAACCAAGAGTGAACGACTTGTTTGATCTGATGGTAGTACAAAGTCACCCATCATCGAATCCTTACCTTCAAATTTCTCAAAATTTTCAAAAATGACAGGGTCAGGGGTAATATTGTCATCTACACCCCCTTCCCCGAAAACATCAACAATTTCAACAAATTCAGGAATTGTTGGGCTGGGATCTGTACTGTCACTTACAGTCCCCTCCACAACATCCTCATCAACCAAATTGTCGGGTGATGGTACAGATTCACTCATCACCAGCTCAACATTCTCAAAACCCTCAAAAACATCAAAAGCTGTTGAGTCAAAGGTAGCATTGTTACCTACAACCTCTTCCTCAACAACCGTTTCGACCACCTCAATGGTCTCTTGATTTTCCCACGGTGTATGCCCTTCCATCACATATTCAGGTGATGCAAGTTCACACACATTATCATTGGTATAAAAATCACTCACCTCAGGTTCTGGCGAAGGTGGTGAACATTTCCAACTTTCCTCTAACCTATCTAAAGAAGCTTGCACTTTTTCAAGAGCTTCAGCCTGGTCTTTCTGCTCGTGGTAGTTGTTATACATGAATACCCAAAGTTGGGCCAAAGTTACAGAATTCTCAGGCTGAGATGACTCCTCGGTCCGCCATCCAATGTCATCGAATGATCCATTATAACAATCATCATCGTAATAGGTGTCGGCCGGATTTTCATAATAATCATACTGATCTGGGTACATGTAATCACCCATTATAAGGATGTACACATACCAAAAATCAGCAAACTAAAATCAAACATCAAAAATCAGAAACTAATCCTACAACTCACCTAATCTAAGCGCACAGATCCCCGGCAACGGCGCCAAAATTTGACGTGCACGCAGAGGTCGTCATGCGGTCAAAAATAAGAAATAACCTCACATTCACTAGTATAGTGGAGTCAGGGTCGATCCACAGGAGCTACGTGGTTAGCCTAGATGAGAGATTACCAACTGATAGTGTCACAGCTATAGTCGGAGGAACTAATTCCTATTTGTCTACCTCAAAGCAATATTCAACACCCAAGCTAAGCTTAGCTATGTCCAAATGACCTAGTTACTTTCTGAATTCAGAAGTACATCTCTGAATCAGGAGCAATTGAAGGCATTCAAACTAGCAAAACCAAGCACAGCATAAACTAGCTAATAACTAACAGTTCTATGAGACAGTTAATAGCCAAGATTTAATGCTCAATATAACCAAGTTAGCTACTGTTTTCAGCAAGGGAAAACCGTCCTAACCAAGTCACAAACAAAATCCAATCACAATCAAACAATCAAAACTCCAACAAGCATCCGAAATACCGAAAAATCAATATTTAAGGTAACCGAATGATTTCATTCACTCAAACCAATATCCAAACATCAAATCAGTAACTAAAACTACTAAAAGCAGAACCCTAAGCTAGAATTCAATGGTTGTCACACCCAAAGATTCAACTCAAAGCTTACAAATGTTTAACTAAAATGAAATAAAATCTAAAACATGAAAATACCAAATTATAGCTTCTGAAATGGAATCCTCGAGTCAAAGAGCTTCTAGGTCGATGTTTACACCAGGTCTTTGCTAGGGTTTTCGGCTGGAAATGCCTCTATTTATAGTTGCAAATTTCCCGTGACCGCGCCGCGCAAATGTGAAATCCGCGGCGCGCGTACTTATCCGTTCCCCGTTTTTTCGTCATTTAAATGTGTTCCACCGCCTTACATCCGCGTCGCGCAGGAGATAAATCCGCGGAGCGCGTACGTCTTCTCTTGATTTTTCATTCTTTCCATACTTTTTCCTTTTTGTACACTTTTGGTCCCTGTTTCTGTTCTTTTTCTCCAGACAAGTCCTGACACGAAAGGTGAGAATACCCATGCATATTTGATATAATTTTACCAAGAACAGGGCTCAACAACGCCTAAAATACTTGATATCACTAGGCGTTGTCAATACTACCAAACCCCCTTTACAGCTTGTAGTACTGCCACATTGGAGGATCTCCCAAGTGATACTTCTGATGAATACGCAACTCCGACTCATCAACGAACAAACGAGTTCCGTCAACCAGCATAACATGGAACTGATTAAATGGAGTTGTCCTGGCAATAGCAGCTGCCACCACCCTCGACGGTACCAGACCTCCACAAGCTCAAATTGCTTGTACTCCACAATGACTTTTGGAGGAACCGGCTGCAGAAACGAAAATCCCACGTGGACGGTCAACGAACCACTAGTCGCACCATCAGTTAGGGTAGTCATTTTCACCTCATAAAGGTGATTCCACACCCCTTTGATCACCCCTTTATACACTGCCCCAACACATTCTCCTTCTTGCATCTTTACCTCGACCTTCTCATCATGATTAAATGGACGTCTAGCTGCCATAACGTTATGTAGCTTTGTGGTAAATGTGATATTCTCGATTCAGACCAAAGCCCTTTTATAGGCAAACAAATGGTTGATTACTCTTCTTCATTTAATGACAACTCCTCACTTAGATGTAATTATGAGTCTTACAGGTCTTTATTGCCTTCATAAATGCAAAATCGAGATGAGACGATTGATTAGACAGCTTAGCACAATTCACCGGCGTCATTAATCATTTCGGTAGAGTCCTATGACACCGGCAATTAATAAAAACCTAAATTAAATTACTTATCAACTTAACACATTCGATTGCATTATCTTCCTTCAGAACCCCCTCTCTCAGAATTCTAGTTATCCGAAAATCCTCTTTGTCTTTGTCTCTGAACATGATTTCAGAAATTCATCCTTTCGGAATCATGTTGCTGAAATCACTCTTCTGAATTCCTTAAAATCACTCTCTGAATTTCTCTTCGAAGACAATCTTTTTGTTTCAGAAACTCATGCATTCTGACTCAGATTCACCGGAAATCGCATCTCCGATAATTCCCATTTCTGATACTTCTATCTCTTTATCCCACTTCTGATACTTCTATCTCTTTATCCCACCAATCTAATACGCCTGAACTCCTTAAAATTCTTACCTTCTGAACACGTCCTATCTCTGAACCCACAACTCCGACTCCATCTCTGAACCTTTCTCATTTTTGTACTATTCGAAATCAATCACTAAGTAACCAAGGTAATCATTTTTAAATATCATAGCTTCTGAACACTCAAATCATATGGATACCAAAAGAACCAGACATATTTAATGAAGGAATAAAAATTAAATAACCAATAATTAGAAATAAATAACTACAAATCGTCAATCGGATCTCCATTGTGTCAGACGTGTCCGTCCTTTATTGGACCATACCATTTCATCATTACTACGTATTAAATGCCAAGCACATACTTTCCTCTGACACGTCTCTTCACACGTATCCCTTCACACGTCTCCCAACCTTCCAATTCGATGGTTCTTTCCATTATTCAAAATCTTTAACCATTCCCTCCTTCTTTTCTCTCTCTCCTTTAATCACCTACAATCCTCTCGTCTTCTTCATTACTCTTCGATCTAAGAACCTTAGACGCTTCATTATTTCTCTCCTCTCCAAGAAACAATCGTCATCTCTTCTCTTGCGACATTCCCATCCTCCTCAAAACAGGTAACAACTCAGTATTCCTTCTCAGTTAATGTTTCTCTACAAGGTAATCACTCTCTGAACTTTATATCATCGATCGATTAAAACCCTAAAAACTACTCATCTGTTCTCCGTGGATTAAAGGTACAGTATGTATTTTATATGCCAAACAAACCCAATTTTTCAAAAGAATGCATAATTTTGACTCATCATTCCCATTTACCCTTATATCCTTTAACTGTTCTTAACAGAAAACTAATCGTTCAGTCTATATTGTTTATTGTTCTTTAGATTCCTGTTAGTATGGCATCTTCATCCAAAAGTGGTGGTTTTTTTCCTGGAAGCAAAGTCATCATAGCTAACTGTAACATACTAGTTCCAAATGACCTTTTGGCATTTAAAGATTATTTGCAAATCGTCATTCACGTTTTGAGTAGGCATCCCCTCTCAAGAGCATTCTTTGATGCTCCACCGGCCATTCGGGTGCTATTTCTTGAGAAGACCATCCTTAACGCCAAAAAGAAGGATGATCACCTTATTATCACCCTCGCAAATGGCACCAAAGAAAAGCTGGATCGAAGTGTGTTTGCATAATCTCTGAACCTAATGGTTCGACAGGATAAATACCCAGAACCCACTCAAGATGAACTCATCTGTATGCTGTATCAAATGGGATACAAGCATCTCCTTAGAAACCTATATTCTCTCAAGAAAATCTACTTATCTCCCCTCTGGCAATACGTCATGCACTACTGTGTTCGCAGTCTTACGGGCAAAACAGGAGGAACCGACCAAATGAGCAAAAGGATGCTAGAACTGTTATGGAGTCTGTACACAGGCAGACACGTTGACTATACCGGAATCCTCTTTGAAGATTTTATGGTTTATGTTTCTGATTCACAGAAACCCCCTTTCCGCTTACACTCAGTCAGATACTGGGCTATGTGTATCAATTTCCTACACATTGCCAACAATCTTCAAATTCCTTCTACAAATGATGACAGACCATATACTCTGGACTCTGTAACTCCCTACACTCCAAAACCAGATGACATTTTTAGTCCTCTCAGAAGTCTTCCGGAAGGATTTCTTCAGTTTGCAGATGCTGATAATCAATTCCTCATCAATCACTTGAAAGCCACAGCTATTGTAAGACCCGTTCCGCCGAGTCGCGGCCCGAAGGAATCTGCGGCGCGGCTTTTGGAAGAATCTAGAATCGCGTAGGATTTGTACGCGCGGCGCGGTTCTAAAGAATCCGCGGCGCGGTGCGCCGCAGTCATGAAAAACCCTAATTCGGATTTAAAAGACTATAAAAAGGACCCCAGCCCTAGGGTTCGTGTTTTTGGAGAGTTTTCTAGAGTAGAGGTGTCTGGTTTCGACAGATACTCTTTGGTCTCGAGGTGTTGAAGGTTTTGGGAGATCAGAAGAAGGAGATCCACGCGGGAGAAGGTTTAGAACGGATCGTGGGCATCACTCCGTCCTTCGGAAGTGAGGTAAGAAGATTTACTCTTCTGACTTTTCTGTTTATCCCGTCATATGGTGTTACCTGTTGGTTTGTAGCCTTAGACGATTTGTAGCCCTAAGGGTTTGAACCAAGGACATGCATGGACTTGCATGTCCATAAGGAAGTGACCTTAGGGTAGTTCCTGATCCCAAGAAGGGTGTAGAAAGGAACCCTAGCCGATTGATGTACTGTTAATCACTGAAAAACATTTTTGGAATGTTACGAGCCGCGACGCGGATTGGCTAAGTCAGCGGCGCGGACTCGGCTGAAATCCCGTAATTATGCAATGGTAGCCGCGGCGCGTAGGGCGAGGAGCCACGCCGCGGCGAGCGACTGTTTGTCCAGGAATTTAGTTTTGACCACGGTTTAATGGCAAATAGTGAGTCTAACCTTTAGACAGGTCTGTAAGAGCCTAGTTAGTAATTGATATGATGTATGTGTGTGGGATTTAGGTGTGTGGACGAGCTAAGTGGGGATATTAGAGAATACCTGTGCGGTTTCAAATCAGGTGAGTATCCTCACCTTACTATATGATGTTGCATGTTAGGCATCTTGTGTGTTGTTTACAGTTATATGAATTGCTCTATATCTGTGGTTATTTGTTGTTGGGCTCAGTACTGATGCGTGTCCCCTCGTAGCTGTTGTATGGCGAGTTGGACTATGCCTTGTCCCATAGCTGTTGTATGATGGGCTGGGCCATAACCGGGAACCCATAGCTGTTGTATGATGGACGCCCGTAGCTGTTGTATGGCGGGTAGGGTCGGGTCGTTCTCGAGGACGGGTTGTTTAATGTGTGGGCATGTATGGTAATTTGTGGACTCACTAAGCTTTAAGCTTACCCGTTGATTTATAACATTTCAGGTATTTCAAATGACAAAGGGAAGGGCAAGGCGTGACGGCGGTGCATCGCATACAAGAAGATTTATTTTAATGAATTATGTTATGATTTTCAATTGTTTCCGCTGTCGGTTTAATAAATAGGTCGAACAGATTTACTTTTAGAATAAATATTTTATGGGAACCTTGATAATAAATAAATTTTAAAAATTTTGAAATTTGGGGTGTTACAGCTATTGTTACCCCTTACCCTGTGGAACCCTTGATTCAGGAGCCTGCCCCTAAAAGGACAAGGAAGGAAAAAGGCCCCTGAGGTCTCTCCCTCAAAACAACCCAAACAAAAGAAACAAAAGAAAGCTAAAAAGGTACACAATTCCTAACCTCATTACTCTCTTTCTGAAACTCATTTTCTGAAATTCTCTTTCTAAAACTCATTTTCAGAAACTCTCTTTCTGAAACTCATTTTCTGAAACTCTCTTTCTTAAACTCTCTTTCTGAAACTCATTTTCTGAAATTCTCTTTCTGAAACTCATTTTCGGAAACTCTCTTTCTGAAACTCATTTTCTGAAACTCTCTTTCTGCAACTCATTTTCTGAAATTCTCTTTTCTTAATCTCTCTTTTTGACTTTCTCTTTCTAAATAAATTAATTCTGATCTTTATCTTTCTGAATCCCCTTTCTGAACACTATCTTCCGAATCACTTATCCTAATTAAGTCAAAACTGAATGCCCTGTTAGCAATTCATTGCTTATCGTTATTGGCATTCGGGAAATCCTAATACTTATTTAGTATTATTAGGTCTAATTGTTCTGATCTCTACACCAAAACAATTTTGACAACAAAAATCTTTGATTTTTGGAAACTCAAACTAACTTGTTTAGTCATAATTCTATTATCTAAGTGATAATATGAATATTGTTTTTCCCGTTTCTGGTATGTGTTACCATATTTAATGACTCCGAGGAAGAACAAGAAAAATAGAAAAAGCTTAAACTAGAAAAATCTCCTAAAAAACAGAAAAAGGAGAAAAAGAAAGATGCCGAAAAAGTTCAACAGGCACAAACTTTCAATTTTCCCAAACCAAGTTCCTTTTTGGAATCTCGCTTCAAAGCAGCTCTTGGCTTTAGAAAACAACGGCTTGTTCAAATGGAACAACGATTCAACGTTCGTAATACACGACTCCTTCAACTCAGAGCCCTGGATGAACCTTCTGATGCAGACTCAGAAGAGGTACAATTAAAACGGGCTAAGTATCAAACTGAGGCTGATGACATCGAAAAATGGATAGAATTCGAACTTTCTCGCATCTCATCCCCTCAATTTATTTTCAACGCCAGCGAGAAACAATGGAAGAATCTCACTCAACACATCATTCTGATAACCTATGAAAGTTTTCTGAAAGAACGAAACGAAAGAAATAGGCCCAAGCAACAAACCCACAAATCCCCTCCATCAACGTCCCTAACCCGATCTGCTGAATCCGGGCACAGAATTGTGTTTTCTCAATCGGGTTCCAAGCCCATGCAAATCCTCCGACCAGATGAAGAGGTAGATTATCCTCCTTCAAAGTTAGACATCCATGTGGAAGAATCCTCTTCCACATCTGACAAAGGTGACAATGCCAATGAAATAGAAGTTCCTCCTCCACCTCCGAAAGTTGACAATTCGGAGTTCAATACAAAACTCGACTCTCTTCTGACAATGGTCTCCGAAATCAACTCTTCCCAATCTAACGAGGCCATACTCAAATAAATTTATGAGTTACGTTTGAAGGTCGAGACTCTAGAGAACAAGAATTTATCTCTTGATGCTTCCGTTCAGAAGGCCATATCAGAAGGTCTTCAGAAAACTGATGAAGAACGCCGTTCCGATGCCAAGGCAAGTGTTGCTGAAGCTGCCAAGGTCAAAAGTGCCTCTGTGCAGTTTTTCAATAAAGTCCAAGAATTCAACGCTTCCATTGAAGCTAAGTTCCTCTCTCTGTTTGATGATGTCAAGGACTACATTCAAAACACCTTCGAGGATCACCGGTCCCTCAGAAACACCAACATCCTCCTAACTCAGATCCTTTCCATCACTCTCAACGGCATTTCAGAGTCGATCCGTGGTCCCATCGATAACATCCATCTTGCTGCTGATCAGTTCAAAGAATTCGTCACTCGTCTTGAACAAATCCAGTCCCCTTCTACCAACACTCTCTCCAAAGAGTTAAATTTATTCTCTGAAAAGGTATTTGCCCAACTCTCTGATATCTCCAGGCACCTACCTGTGACTCCTACTTTTGAAGGAACCCCAGGAGGGGGAATGGTGCCTCCTCATTCTACAGGCTATGTCAAAACAGGTCCCTTCTCTAGTCATTTCGGACCTGGTCCCTCAGGAACAGGACTATTTGGAGAAGCTGGTCCATCAGGAACAGGACTATTTGGAGATGATAAAGATAAAGATGATGAAAAAATAAACGATGATAAAAAGAATGATAATGATAATGATGATGATGATGAAACGGAAAATGCCAAGATGTCAGAATCAAAAGAAGAAAATGAAGACAACGACAGTCAAAAACCTCCATCTCCAAACTCTCCGAAAAAGAACTCTCCTCCACCATCTCCTCCAAAACACAACACTCCTCCAAAACACAACACACCTCTAAACTCACCAAAAACCAACTTCTTTCAACCCAAGTACTCCCCAATCAAACATTCTGATCCCCCTCATATCAAGGCATTGAAAAATGCTAACTATAATGAGATTGTAGCAATCTTTGCTGATCATATAGATGAAGAGATGAAAGCAGAAGAGGCGGCCAAAGCTGCAAACCAACCATTTCAGAACAACTTATTTGCCATCCGACCTCTAACTGATGCAGACTATCACCTAGTCCTCTCTTTTGAACATCCGGTATCTGACAATCACAACTGCGATGTGCCCCTAACTCCAAATGGAGAGAAATTTTGCTACACTTTCTCGTGTCTTGCCCCAATGCATCTAGATCCTGATCTTAGAAAGAAATTACAAAGATTTCTCAACAGGCATACTCAACCTCCGTCTGATGTTTGGTCAACAAAATCAATCACATCCGTTTCCGAGTTAAGAAAAAGAAGATTTGAAAGGTCCAACTTCTATGAGTACCAAATAGTAAGAGGCAATGAGAAATCAACCATTACTGAAGCTGACTTTCGGAATCTAAACCCAAATGACCTTTATTCCATAGTAATATGGTTGCCTCTGAGAATCGAACGAAATAATGACACCCGACAAGCTTACGTAACCGCAAGAAAATTCCTAGAATAAGTTCTTCTTTAATTCATGTTCTATGATAAAGAACTATATAAGCTTGTTAGCCCCAATGTCGATGAATTGTTCGATGAAGACCTAGATCTGTCCATACCAGATTATCGAGATGAATGGATTCTTGGAGCCACTAATGACCCTGAACTTGGGATTATCTATCGTTCCGATGACAAAACTCAAAAGCTCTTCTTCAGAGCCTCCCAAATCAGAAGAGCTACAAACTCTTCTCTTCGGTCATTCATTGGAGCAATCAAAAACTCAAGGACAGATCCAGAAGCCAAGAAGGATATAATCATGCAAATGGAATGGATGATAAAAGTATGACATTTCTGGTCATAAGCTTGGAAACAAGCGATCGTAGAAAGAGCTTGAAGATAAGAAGATCAAACCCCTCGATTGGTCACCGAAGGGGGAATTGTTAATGCAGGAACCGAGTCGTTGACCAACTCGGTGTTTGATGAGAGTTTGATAGTTATCTTAATCACTTTGTTTTGATGGAATGATGAACAATTAGTTTGTATGAATGTTTTTAAGTACTTTATGTCATATGATCCACAATGTGTATGTTTAGTTTATTCCTAATGTTTATGTACTTAACTAAAACTCATCTGTTGAGAACTATATATGCATGACCGAAATCCAGTCTTGGATTTCGGAACCAAGATCAAACGACATCAAGTCAAAAGTAGAGCAAAACCCGGAAGCTACAACTCAGAAGTCTAAAGCTCAGAAGACGACACAGTTCGGAAGATCATGCTCCGAACTAAGTCGGAAGAATTATCAAGGTCTAAAATACTCAAAGTTTCAAGTCACTCTGATCATGCCAGGTCTCCAAAATCCATTCAGGATTTCAGATCATCATCATAAGCAACATCTGGGAACTTCCACACTTAAACATTCTACAAAGATGACTGAAGATCAGAAGACTATCTTGAAGATAAGATGTAACACCCGACTTATTAACAAAAACACCCCAAAAATTTTTTTTTTACAAACCAAATATTTTACAAGAAAAACCATAAGTATGGGGTATTAGTTAACAAAATACGAGTACAAGTGTATCACGAAGTATAATACATAATATTATACATTCTTGAAGCCGGGTCGTTACTTCAAATGCTAAGTCCTCAATCACGGACTTTGTCTTTTCCCTTGGCAGGGTCACGCTCACCTGCAGGGACATATCAATAAAATTGTGAGCTATAAAGCCCAATGAGTAATCAAAACAACAATAACATGTATAAGAATAAAATTTCTCTATACAAAGTCAAATAAGTATTATCACACAATACAAAATCAAACTGTGGCTCACGGGTTAGCCCGCTGTTGCCTAGACTCACGGCTCCGTTCTTGCCATCGCAATGACTCACGGATTATCCGGTCTTGTCTGTATAAGTTTGACTCACAGCTCCGTTCTTGTCTATTATAGACTCACGGCTTATCTGGTCTTGTCATGTCACATTTTACATAGATATATTGACTCACAGCTCCGTTCTTGTCTATCGTAGACTCACGGCTTATCTGGTCTTGTCATATCTTAAATCATGAAAATCTGTCATTTCTGTCCCTCAAATCATATTCATCTGCAGCTGCTCATATAACATTTACCACAACAGATAACAGTGAGATTACTCACCTGAAAGCTTGCTACAACTAGCGTTAATCGTTCCTTGCTTTGAAATGAAATTCGTATGATTTTGTCCCGTACCTATAATTTCATTCATTTTCAAAATGATTATAGGTTAATACCCATTTCAATTAACTCTAATACACTAGAGTTCACTACAATATTGTTATAAATAATGTCTAGTTAATAAACTTTCCGTTTACTAACTTTATATGAATTTTACTATTCACCGAGGCATTCGGATCGGTCTACAGTGCCCCCGAGGGGTCGGAAACTCAATCTAAAAATTTTCCCAAACTTTTCAGACCATAATAAGCCTACGGTTCAAGTTTGAGCTTAATCGGACAAGCCAAACAAAAGATAGCATTTCAAAGTTCCTGTCCGGAGTCTGCCTATAGGCGCGCCACGCCTGGATAGGGGCGCACCGCGCCCAGCGCCTGTGCAGGGCTCCTGTCCAGTCGCGAATTTTGCACTGTAGCTTGCTGTTTTGTCCTTTAAGTTCTTAATGTCGTTCTTAATCGTTTGGGTTTTGTTCCTAGGCTAAAACCTTACATTTTAACAAGGTTTTTAACCTCCAAAACAACCTCAATCAATCATGGGAAGAATTAGGGTTCTTAGTTCTAACAACCCCAATCTTCAAATTCATCAATTATAACAACCTACTTCCATTTTCTTTAGTTAAATCCTTATTAACATGACTTAATGGAAGTATTGCATCAACTTAACAACATAATCGTGACTGCAAATGTAGTTTTTGAGTTTCACAAAACTCATCAAAATCAAGCAAGCAAGAACTTGGAAAACTTACCTCTAAATCTTCCAATTCTACCCTTTGGAGCCAAGAACCAAAATGCAAGCTTCAATTCTTCAAAAACCTTTCTATCCTCTGCAGAATTTCAGCCACAAGAACCATCCCGTAACTCTCAAAATTCTGCACAAGTCATTTCTTTTATACTTCCAATATTTGCAATTTGGTCCCTAGAGTTGCATATTTAAGACTTTTGCCCCAATTCACAAATATTATGACACAATTTCAGTTTTTAATAACATTTTAAGTCCAAACTCAAAATATTATTACAAAACAAATCCTTTTCTGTCCAAAAGACCAAATTACCCTTTTGAGGTAAAATGACCATTTTGCCCTTTTATTATAATTATATAATAAAGTACATTTTCGGCGTTACAAATTCTCCCCTCCTTTAAGAGATTTCGTCCCCGAAATCATACAAAAAGTTGAGGATATTTCTCCCTCATTTCACTTTCGGTCTCCCATGTCATGTCGGAACCTTTGTGATGACGCCAAAGGACTTTCACCATGCTGATCTTCTTATTTCGCAGCTGTCTTGTCTTGCGGTCTAGCACCCGCTCAGGTTGTTCCGGGTATCTCAGCTTTTCATCCACCTCAATTTCAGCAAGAGGTACTTGTTGAGACTTATCAAACAACGTTTTCCTCAAATGGGACACATGAAATACATCATGTATACCATGAAGTTCATCAGGTAACTCCAATCTATACGCCACGGCTCCAATTCTTTGGGATATCCGGAAAGGTCCAATGAAGCGAGGACTCAACTTCCCTTTCTTCCCGAAACGAATTAAGCCTTTCCAAGGGGATACTTTGAGCATAACCATATCTACTACTTGGAATTTTATCGGTTTCACCCGCTTGTCTGCATACTGTTTCTGCCGATCCTGAGCTACCTTCAAGTTTTCGCGTATTAGTTTGATCTTTTCTTCAGTCTGTGCTACAATTTCGGGTCCAGCCAACGGCTTTTCCCCAGCTTCAGTCCAGCAGGTCGGAGTACGGCACGGTGCTCCATACAAGGCTTCATACGGGGCCATCTGAATGCTGGAATGATAGCTATTATTGTACACGAATTCCACTAAAGGCAAATGATCTTCCCAGCTTCCACCGAAGTCAATGACACAAGTTCTCAACATATCTTCCAAAGTTTGGATCGTTCTTTCACTTTGGCCATCGGTCTGCGGGTGATATGCGGTACTCATAAGTACTTTTGTACCCAATTGCTCTTGAAGACTCTACCAAAAACGAGAAGTAAACCTACTATCTCGGTCCGATACAATCGATGCAGGTAATCCATGACGACAAATTACCTCATCAATGTAGATTTTTGCCAATTGATCTACTCTGTACTTTTCTTTATATGGTATGAATTGTGCCGATTTGGTCAATCGATCCACAATCACCCATATAGAATCATAACCTCGCGGTGTCCGCGGCAACTTTGTCACAAAATCCATGGTAATATGGTCCCATTTCTTCACTGGAATCGGCAATGGCTGTATTTCTCCATACGGTTTCTGATGATTTGACTTAACTTGCAAACAAGTCAAACATCTTTCTACATATCTTCCAATGTCCCTCTTCATTCCAGGCCACCAATACATCGGTTTTAACGTCCGATACAATTTGGTACTGCCCGGATGAACTGCATATCGGCTATAATGGCTATCTTCTAGAAGCAAATTCCGCGCTTCTCCTTGTTTTGGGACCCATATTCGGCCTCTGAAGGTCTTAAATTTCTGAGCATTTTCTTCCAGATGCCTCAAATATCCAACTATTCTTTCGCTTTTTACATTCTCCGGCTTACACGCTTCCTCTTGTGCCAAGCGAATCAATCCTGGTAACCTGCTCACTACACCCATACACGCGGATGTAACTTTCAGAGGAGTTTCTTTTCGGCTTAAAGCATCTGCCACCACATTCGCCTTCCCAGGGTGGTACAGAATTTCACAATCAAAGTCTTTAAGCAGATCCATCCACCTTTGCTGTCTCATACTAAGCTCTTTCTGGTCGAAGAGGTACTTCAGACTCTTGTGATCCGTGTAAATGACAAATTTTACACCGTATAAATAATGCCTCCACAGCTTCAATGCTAGAACCACTGCAGCTAATTCCAGATCATGAACTGGATATTTCTTTTCAGCATCTTTTAATTGGCGGGACGCGTAAGCTATGACTCGACCTTTTTCCATTAAAACACACCCAAGGCCGATTCTTGAAGCATCACTGTAGATTACATACTCTTCTCCGCTTTGTGGTAGTACTAACACCGGTGCTTCACATAAAGCTTGTTTCAGTTTCTGGAATGCTTCTTGCTGCTCTTCAGCCCATATGAATTTTTCACCTTTCTTGGTCAACTTGGTCAACGGGACAGCTATCGAGGAGAAATTATCAACAAATCTTCTGTAATAGCCCGCCAAACCAAGAAAACTTCTTACTTCTGTTGGACTTCGAGGCGGTTCCCATTTCATCACGGCTTCAATCTTTGCTGGGTCGACTTTCACCCCGTCGGCATTAATTACATGGCCAAGAAATTGAACTTCTCTTAGCCAGAATTCACACTTGGAGAATTTTGCATACAACTTCTCCCAGCGAAGCAACTCCAACACTTGTCGTAAATACACTTCATGTTCAGCTTGGCTTCGCGAATATACCAAGATGTCATCAATAAACACTATCACCGAGGTATCAAGGAACGGTCGACACACCCGGTTCATAAGATCCATGAATACGGCTGGAGCATTGGTTAACCCAAAAGGCATCACCAAAAACTCATAATGACCGTATCTCGTTCGGAAAGCTGTCTTCGGAATGTCTGACTCCCTTATCTTCAACTGGTGGTATCCTGACCTCAGATCAATCTTGGAAAAGTAGGACGCGCCTTGTAGCTGGTCAAACAAGTCGTCTATTCTGGGTAGCGGGTACTTGTTTTTCACCGTGATCTTGTTTAATTCCCGATAGTCAATGCACATGCGCATTGACCCATCTTTCTTCTTGACAAACAAAATAGGGGCTCCCCACGGCGATGTACTTGGTCTAATGAAACCCCTGTCTAACAATTCTTCCAGTTGCTTCCGCAGTTCCACCATCTCTGAAGGTGCTAAACGGTATGGGGCTCGAGCAACAGGAGCAGCTCCCGGAATTAGTTCAATCGTGAACTCAACCTGTCGATCTGGTGGCAACCCTGGAAGTTCGTCTGGAAACACATCTGGGAACTCGTTCACCACATTCACATTCGCTACCCCCACTTTAATCGGTTGAGCCACCGATACATAAGCTAGATAGGACATCCCTCCTTTACTGATACAGCTTCGGGCTTGAGCAAAGGAGATAACTGGCATTCTTAACCGAGGTCGTTCACCTTGAATTTTCATCCATTCCCCTTCCGGTGACAACACTGTAATACTTTTATTTCTGCAATCCACGTTAGCATAATTCGTTGCCAACCAATCCATCCCCACTATTACACCAAATTCGTTGGTAGTCATCGGCTTCAAATCTATAGGGAAAGTGGTCCCATAGATTTTAAGCTGACAACCTTCCATATGTTCAGAAACCCAGACATATCGGCCGTCTGCTATAGCTACTTCTAAGCTTTCATCCATCGGGGTTAAAGGTACATTCAAGCGAGGCAATAAAGATTCCGATACAAAACAGTGAGTGGCTCCCGGATCAAAAATAACATATACAGGTATGGTATTGAGAGTGAAAATACCTGTCACCACATCCGTCTTCTCACGGGCTTCTTCCACAGTCATCTGGAAGGCTCGTGAGGCCACCGGTCGTCCCCTGTTCTTCGGCTCTTCCTTTTTCCCCACTAAATCGTCTCTGGGTCTTTCACTGTATACACCAGATTTCAGTTGTGGACAGTTCGAGCGAAGATGATCTGTAGCTCCACATTGGTAGCACCTTCTTTCCGCCCGACACTCCCGTGTAAAATGACCCGTTCTTCCACAATTTCGGCAGCTAACTGATCCAGTATCGCTGCGACAGCTGCCCGTGTGCCTTTTTCTGCATTTTTCGCACCACTTTCCTTCCTCTTTCTGGCCCTTTCCCTTAGACCCGGATTGTTGTGACTTTTTCTGAGGCGTCCAACCTTGGTCTTCCGCCTTTCGTTTCGTTTCCATAACTTTCTTTTCGTCTTCCTGTCGCTTTAGTTCTGTTTCTCTTTCCGTGGCTCGATCCACCACTTGCCGGAAAGTAGTTAGTTTCAACGGTTGCACAATCTCTCTAATTCGGGTTGTCAACCCCCGAACATACTTGTCAATCTTTCTATTTTCAGTGTAGATATGGTGCTCCGCAAACCTAGCTTTCTCTAGAAAGCTAAGAGTATATTCCTGGACAGATCGGGAACCCTGTTCCAAATGCAGGAATTCATCCTCCAACTTTTGAATAGCTACTTCCGAGCAATATTCTTCATTGAACTTTGTCTTGAATTGCTCCCAAATTATTGATTGGGATGAATCAAGATCCAGTGATTTATAGTAGGTTTGCCACCAATGTAGAGCACCGCTTGTAAGTTGGTTCGTGGCAAATTCCACTTTATCATCATCCGCACACTTGCTTACTCGGAACACCTTCTCAATATGCATGATCCATTCCATAGCTTTGACTGGATCATCTGTCCCCGAGAATTCCTTTGGTTTACAACCAAGGAAGGATTTATACGTACACCCAACTTTCCTTGCAGAGGCTTCCCCACCTTGTGTTTCCTTCGCTGCCCGGGCCCGACTTTCTCCCTGGCTTTCATTTTCTGGCTGCCCGTCATGAACACTTTTTGCAGCCTCTTCAGTAGGATACGGATTGGCACTCGGATTAGGATTGCCACTCGGGTTGGGATTATTCGATAATGCAGGCATCATCTGCCTAACCACTTCTTCCACAATAGCTCGTATATCAGGTGGATTTTGTCCCACCGGTTCCCTCGCTGGTGCTCTCCGCCCAACAGAGCCGCGTGACCTAGCTGGTCCACTTCTTGCAGTTCCACGCGAATTAGCACCAGTAGGATTGCTTCGTGTATTTCTCATTCTTCAAAATTTTAGCAAACCGTTAGTTTACATATATAATAACAAACTTATATATCTCTAACAGTCCATTTATCTGTGTTTCTCTCAAGGTTTAAGTCCAGGGATCTAATCTAAGACACCTAGTTCACTTAAACCACGGCTCTGATACCAACTTGTAACACCCGACTTATTAACAAAAACACCCCAAAATTTTTTTTTTTACAAACCAAATATTTTACAAGAAAAACCATAAGTATGGGGTATTATTTAACAAAATACGAGTACAAGTGTATCACGAAGTACAATACATAATATTATACATTCTTCAAGCCGGGTCGTTACTTCAAATGCTAAGTCCTCAATCACGGACTTTGTCTTTTCCCTTGGCAGGGTCACGCTCACCTGCAGGGACATATCAATAAAATTGTGAGCTATAAAGCCCAATGAGTAATCAAAACAACAATAACATGTATAAGAATAAAATTTCTCTATACAAAGTCAAATATGTATTATCACACAATACAAAATCAAACTGTGGCTCACGGGTTAGCCCGCTGTTGCCTAGACTCACGGCTCCGTTCTTGCCATCGCAATGACTCACGGATTATCCGGTCTTGTCTGTATAAGTTTGACTCACAGCTCCGTTCTTGTCTATTATAGACTCACGGCTTATCTGGTCTTGTCATGTCACATTTTACATAGATATATTGACTCACAGCTCCGTTCTTGTCTATCGTAGACTCACGGCTTATCTGGTCTTGTCATATCTTAAATCATGAAAATCTGTCATTTCTGTCCCTCAAATCATATTCATCTGCAGCTGCTCATATAACATTTACCACAACAGATAACAGTGAGATTACTCACCTGAAAGCTTGCTACAACTAGCGTTAATCGTTCCTTGCTTTGAAATGAAGTTCGTATGATTTTGTCCCGTACCTATAATTTCATTCATTTTCAAAATGATTATAGGTTAATACCCATTTCAATTAACTCTAATACACTAGAGTTCACTACAATATTGTTATAAATAATGTCTAGTTAATAAACTTTCCGTTTACTAACTTTATATGAATTTTACTATTCACCGAGGCATTCGGATCGGTCTACAGTGCCCCCGAGGGGTCGGAAACTCAATCTAAAAATTTTCCCAAACTTTTCAGACCATAATAAGCCTACGGTTCAAGTTTGAGCTTAATCGGACAAGCCAAACAAAAGATAGCATTTCAAAGTTCCTGTCCGGAGTCTGCCTATAGGCGCGCCGCGCCTGGATAGGGGCGCACCGCGCCCAGCGCCTGTGCAGGGCTCCTGTCCAGTCGCAAATTTTGCACTGTAGCTTGCTGTTTTGTCCTTTAAGTTCTTAATGTCGTTCTTAATCGTTTGGGGTTTGTTCCTAGGCTAAAACCTTACATTTTAACAAGGTTTTTAACCTCCAAAACAACCTCAATCAATCATGGGAAGAATTAGGGTTCTTAGTTCTAACAACCCCAATCTTCAAATTCATCAATTATAACAACCTACTTCCATTTTCTTTAGTTAAATCCTTATTAACATGACTTAATGGAAGTATTGCATCAACTTAACAACATAATCGTGACTGCAAATGCAGTTTTTGAGTTTCACAAAACTCATCAAAATCAAGCAAGCAAGAACTTGGAAAACTTACCTCTAAATCTTCCAATTCTACCCTTTGGAGCCAAGAACCAAAATGCAAGCTTCAATTCTTCAAAAACCTTTCTATCCTCTGCAGAATTTCAGCCACAAGAACCATCCCGTAACTCTCAAAATTCTGCACAAGTCATTTCTTTTATACTTCCAATATTTGCAATTTGGTCCCTAGAGTTGCATATTTAAGACTTTTGCCCCAATTCACAAATATTATGACACAATTTCAGTTCTTAATAACATTTTAAGTCCAAACTCAAAATATTATTACAAAACAAATCATTTTCTGTCCAAAAGACCAAATTACCCTTTTGAGGTAAAATGACCATTTTGCCCTTTTATTATAATTATATAATAAAGTACATTATCGGCGTTACATAAGACAAGGGATAAGCACATCAACTTATAGTATATGATTAGACTAGATCAGGCATGGCCTTTTAGGAGCATGTCGGTTGTACTTAGTGTATTATTTTATTATAGCTAAAGCTACCCTAGTCTGCCATTGTATTATTATATTAGAATTATCCATGTTGTCTGACTGAAGAGAGACGTGTTGTCTACTCTTCAGTCCATAGGTTAATATCCGAAGGTCTTCCCTTAGTCTATAAAAGGGAGATCAAGTCCATCTTCAGTCCTCATGAGTTTGAGAGACTTTGTGTAATACTTTTACAATTATCAATATAATCTCTCATTCCATCAACTATCTAATTCTTATCTGCATTTCCTCTTGTCTTTATATTTCCAGCATCTTAACCTTCTTTTCTTTATATTTCTTATTATCTAACTGTTAATTTACTCAATGTATTGTTGAGCTATCGATCTTTTCTAAGTATTCTTTACATTCCGCAAACCAACTCAAGTCTTCGGACTTGTCCACTTTCGAAACCTCCCAGTTTCGGAACCTTACTTTCCGCAACCTTATTTTCCGCAATCTTACTTTCCGCACTTACTTAGAATATTTGGCGACAACAAATACCATGAGATATAACAAAAGTTTTATGTTTAATAAAATTATGGCACGTGCAATCTCGTCACTACCTCCAACAATTGAGAATTCACTAAGAACAAATTGTGAAACTTATTTAGACTGTATACCATTTTGTTCACATTTTCCACATACTTTACCGATATGTGTGAGACATATTTGCGGTTCTATAGTAGAGCCAAATATTGTTGAAAAAGAACACTTGAGTAAGGATAATTTTGTACACTCTTGATCAATAAAAATCTCTTGTCAAATCCACTACACAACAATAAGAATGATTGAATGTTTATTTATTTGATTTTCCATCATTCATGCTTAATAATTTTTTATTAGTAACCGATTTTTCTTTCTTTTGTGCATATAAGAATCACAGTCGATAATGAGATAAAATATCTTTTTTTATTTAACAACATAATAATATCAAGGATAACCAAGTATATAAGAAAATATGTTAAAACTATACTGCTTAAGATTTTCAAAGTAATATCATTTCGTTAATGAAGACGCACAGTCTTCTTCTTGCTTAAAAATTCAATGCTATGTCGGATTTGAACTTATGATCTCCTTCTGAAACAAAAGATACCAATAGTCAAATAGAATAATATTTTTCGTAAGAAAGAAGCAATTATGTACGTGATACATGCTAATATAATTTATAAATAATTTATTCTTATAACGTATTTAATTGAAAATATTTTATACAAATAAATGCATATTGGGCTAATGGGAAGATCTAGGTTTGTAGAATCCAAACCTATTTTTAAGTCCAGTGTATTGTCAAATAATTTATTTATCGATAACAAGAAAAGTTTAATAGTGGTTTTTGGTTTATTTTAGAGCGATTCCTTCTTATGAGTCACACAATTAGATTTGTTTGTCACCACAATCATATTAATTAATCGGTGACCGGATTTTGATGGTGCATTAGAGTTCTTTGTTCTATATGGAATGTTTTACAAGAAACGACTCTTGAGACTACATGAAAGCAATAGTATTTGATTTCTTGATTTAGACATTTAGTCGAATACTTCTAGAGAGTACCCAAATAAATCCATGCCAGACGACTCGTACTACCTATTTGAGTCTATCCGGTGAATAGCATGCATTTTTTCTAAAATAGACACCAAATACTTGGGTTCCACATATGCTTGGATTCGACATACTCCAATTAGGATGATTGTATTCCGGGAAGTCGATTAAACTCAAACTACTTTTATGACACATCGTGATTCGGTGCAAGTTTTAATTTAGGGGAAAATAGACGAAATAGATAGTACATTAAATAACATTATTTTTCTTGACATCCGACTTTAGTTTCTACATATTTTATCATAAAAAATTTGAAAAGCTTCATAATTATCGCAGTGCCGTGCAAACGCAATGCGTGTTTCACTACTATAATTTGATAGATTTTGCAAAGTACAATGCCCTGATAATAATAAAAAATCG
Organism: Cichorium intybus; assembly: GCA_023525715.1. Taxonomy (NCBI): domain Eukaryota; kingdom Viridiplantae; phylum Streptophyta; class Magnoliopsida; order Asterales; family Asteraceae; genus Cichorium; species Cichorium intybus. The sequence continues at coordinate 48,120,081 of CM042010.1, read as the reverse complement.
AAAAATAGAGAGCTATGATCAGGGACAACACATTAATATTCGTCAAACTAAAGACATCAAAAAACCAAATTTGAACGTTATGCTATATCTTATTAATGTTAAACATAAATTCTTACCACATTTCTTTATAAGTGTGTATTTGTGTTATTAACGGTCAATATAGTTGAACCTTTTTGTTCGAGTTTTTTCTTCATTGTACGAGTCATGTTACTACTCATCGTTCGTTGTATATTGTAAACTGGTTCACCTTCATGGAAATGAGTTAGATTACTATCGGTTAAGGATATCAGTGTCCTTGTAATTTTACATATTTTACATTCATTTTTAGTGCGTTAAAGCTCGTATATCTTTTAAAATTGTCTAATCTAATAGATTGTAACATTCAAACACTTAAGAGACGGTTACCAAACATTTGTGGTTGTCTAGGATTTACCGATCTAAAACCTTACAATAGACAATTTATAAAATACAAGGGTTTTGATGCGCTAAAAAAAATATAGCGGTTCTTTCAAGAATTGAGTGAAAATATGTTGGGTTTTTATGAGATTTGTCCAAAATTAAATGCTCAAAATCTACCTTGATTTAAATTATTTGATTGTAGTTAGACTAAAAGATAGATCTTAAAACACAAATTAATTTTACCATCTAATTATTAAATTTAAAAATAATCATACTTATGTCTAAAAAATTTAGAAAGAATAATTATTTCATTCTTTAATTATTTTAATAAATAACTATATAAATAAATTTTTGAGGCAAAATGTAATCATATTAGTTGTTTCAAAATGATTTGGAAATATACAAATATGGTATTTTAAATAATATGGTAAAATATAACTTTTCAATCGATTGATAAATCTTTAAACATTAATTTGATATCATTAAATTCATGAGTATACATAGATTCTAGACTCCTATATATATAACGTTTACCGATGAATTAAAATAGAAGCAAACTAACTTTAAACAATGGAGAAGAATTCATCGGTAACAATGTGCTTAACAATGCTTTTTGTATTCATATCAGGTATGTGTTATTGAAATTTTTATTTATTTGTACTTAAACAATATATTTAACTGCATCGAAGATCACTATTTCACAATCGTTGCTTTATGATATATACTAGAAGGAGTATTTTCAATGGAACATCATGCTAATGTTTATTATGCCAAAATACGTGCAAACTAATACATATCTTCGCTTCTTTAAAATCACAGTATCTGGCGGTGGAGCAAGAAAGGAGCTAGCAGGTGTTGTACTATTCCAATTATGTACCGAATAATATTACGAAGGAAATTAGTAAAAAATCATATGACGGATCTCCTCCAAATAAAATAAAATTGCAATCATATATAAAATCTGCACCAATCGATTATTTTTTTTAACTTGGGCTCCTGATAAATCTTTATTTACAAAAATAAAAAATCAGAGTTTGAAGTTTTTAGTGCTAATACCATGAGATATAACAAAAGTTTTCTGTTTGATAAAATTATGGTTGGTGCAATCTCGTCACTACCTCCAACAAATGAGAATTCACTACGAACAGATTGTGAAACTTATTTAGACTGTATACCATTTTGTTCACATTTTCCACATACTTTACCGATATGTGTGAGACATATTTGCGGTTGTATAGTAGAGCCAAATATTGTTCCAAAAGAACACTTGAGTAAGGACAATTTTCTACACTCTTGATCAATAAAAATCTCTTGTCAAATCCACTACACAACAATAAGAATGATTGAATGTTTGTTTATTTGATTTTCCATCATTCATGCTTAATAATTTTTTATTAGTAACCGATTTTTCTTTCTTTTGTGCATATAAGAATCACAGTCGATAATGAGATAAAATATATTTTTTATTTAACATCATAATAATATCAAGGATAACCAAGTATATAAGAAAATATGTTAAAACTATAATGCTTAAGATTTTCAAAGTAATATCATTTCGTTAATGAAGCCGCACAGCCTTCTTCTTGCTTAAAAAGTCAATGCTATGTCGGATTTGAACTTATGATCTCCTTCTGAAACAAAAGTTACCAATAGTCAAAGGGAATAATATTTTTCGTAAGAAAGAAGCAATTATGTACGTGATACATGCTAATGTAATTTATAAATAATTTATTCTTATAACGTATTTAATTGAAAATAGTTTATACAAATAAATGCAGATTGGGCTAATGGGAAGATCCGGGTTTGTAGAATCCAAACCTATTTTTAAGTCCAATGTATTGTCAAATAATTTGGTTGAAAAATGTTTTTGTATGTGACCATCATTGAAATAAGACGAACTGTTTTTATATTATCTAACAAATATTATCAGTTGATTTCAGGTTGCATGGATTCGAGATTAAAAACGATAAAAATAAGAAAAAGAGTTTTAAAGCCAAAACAAAGAAAAATATAAAAGAAAATTAAATTAAATCTATCTAAAATGAATTTTTGGAAATATATTTTCTAAATAATTATTTTATTAGATTTAATTAATTTTATAAATTAAAAATGATTTTTCCTAATTTATTTGAATTTATTTCGGATTTTAAATCATTTTTAAATTAAAAACAAAAGAAATCGGACCAACAGCAACAGCAACAGCAACAGCAACAGCAACAGCAACAGCAACAGCAACAGCAACAGCAACAGCAACAGCAACAGCAACAGCAACAGCAACAGCAACAGCAACAGCAACAGCCCAGCCCAAGAAAAGAATCCGGCCCAAGCCAGCTATGGCCCACTCTCCGCCTGCGACCCATCCGCTCCAGATCTGGAACCGACTCGCCCCTGCCCCGAAACCGGCTCCATTTGCTCCCACGCAAGATCCGCGCTTCGACCCGAATCACCACCCGGTCCGAACCGCCTTCAGCTCCGCCTTCCTCACAAAAGCTCGCGACCCACAGCTCCAACCCGACCGACCCGATCCGAACCATTTCTCTCACATAAGGTCCGCGCATAAACCCGGATTTCGACCCGACTCCGACCCAGCCGACCGAACCGCGTGTTTCAGCTCCAAATTTTACAGTTTTGGTCCCTAAACTTCCGAAATTCATCCAAAATCCACCCAAAACTCATTTTACACCCTTTATAACCATTTTTACACCATTTTTCATAAAAACACAAAAATATAAACCAAAAACTCTCCCAAAAACCTCTCCAACTTCCACCATCTTATTTCCAACTTCCAAACACTCTCCAAAAACACCAAGAACACCAAGAACACCAAGATCAAAACCAAGAACACGAAGAACACGAAGAACACGAAGAACACCAAGAACACCAAGATCACCAAGAACACCAAGAACACCAAGAACACCAAGAACACCTAGAGACACAGTCTATTAGAAATCCAGTCCAACCCTAAGCCAGTTCAGTCAATTTATTTGACGAACCTACTTGATAGACCAGTCGTTCCATCAGTCCAGTTACAAACCAGTTCAGTCAATTCATTTGACGAACCTACTTGATATACATATTTATATAATTATAGTTATTTATATTATTCATCGTTCTAGGTCTTTTAATTATAGTCATTTACATTATTTATTGCTTTAAGTCATTTAATTACTGTAATTTATATTATTTATCGCTTTATGTCATTTAAATACAGTTATTTATATTGTTTATAGCTTTCAAGTTTATTTATATTCCGCAACTCTTATTATTTATTCCGCATATTATAGTTAATTTATATTTCTGTCACACAATAAACAGTTTCAAAGCCTTTATTTGTGGTGATCAGTCTTTTCATTTTCAACAATTGGTATCAGAGCTTGTGTGATTTATTTTGAAATTTTCGTCGAAAACTTTTGGTTATCGTTTATATAAACCTTCCATAAGCTTTTCTTTGAATATTTCATTTTAATATCACTTGTTCAAAATCCTTTCAAAAAAAAATTTATTAAAAAAATCTTTAAAATAAAAAAATAAAAAAAAACAAAATGCCTTCCACAAACAACTCAAGAGCTCCCAACGTCATAGAACAGGTATGGTCTATGATCTCTGAACTTGGTTTTTCAAAAACAATTTTTGAGTCCCACATAACCAAAATTGAGAAAAATCTAGAAGCTGATCTCAAAACATACCATGACACAATGGTCAATTCTGATATTTGCAAATCTGAGTTACAAACCCTGCAACTCAAATTTGGAGAATCAACAAGAACCAAAACCAAATTGGAAAGAGACGTTGAAAGAAAATCAGAAGATTATAATCACGTCTTAGAACAATTAAATGAAGCTCTAAAACAAAAAAAAGGACTTAGAAATAAAAAATCAATCTGTTTTTCCATCTGAAATAAAAGATACCTTAGAAATAGAAGTCCTTCAGTTAAAACTAAAAATTCAAGATTTAACTGACATAAACACTAGTTTGATTCTAAAACTAGATGATTCTTCAAAACAAATCAAACTTCTTGAATCTGAGAATCAAAGATTTCAAGGAAAACTGGATTCTATCAATATTGCTAGAAAATTGAGTGATGATATTTTTACCAAGGCAAACACCTTGGGAACTGGCAAAATTGATACGAATTATAGACCAGGAATTGGAAGAGAATCATTCGAAATTGAAACAAGCAAAAAATCCATTCAAGTAACCAAAACCCCACTTGTCAAGCCAAATGTTTTTGAAAACCAACCAAAGAAACCAGTTAAACCCTACGTTATACCTCATAAACAGGTTTCCAAACAAAAACCAAAACCTTTTCAAAAACCGATTCAAAACCGCTTTCAGGAGATAAAATTCCATCTCTCAAGAAACTTTCAAAAACCAACACATCAGGAAGTTTCAAACCATCATCATCAAAAACCTTATCAAAACCGCCCATCATACACCAGATATGAAGAAAACATTTCAAACAGATATTCACATATAGGATATCTTTCACCAAACCACAGATCTTATCAACCCACAGGTTTTCAACAACAAATCACATTTTGGATAAACTTCATAAATCAAATCAAACCTCAGCAATTCCGTTCTCATAAATCAAACTCTTACAGCAACATGAATTTAAATACTACAAGAAATTCATTAAGCAAAGCACCCAAAATAACAACAACTGACAAACCAGGACCCATTCAGATTTGGGTACCTAAACTTTCTGTCTGATTGCAGGTACTTAATGCTGGAGAACCCAATGATGATACATTGTATATTGATAGTGGCTGCTCCAAGCATATGACAGGAAACCAGAGCTTTCTACGAGACTTCAAACCAATGGTACCTCCGATGCAGAAACTTCACAATCAAACCAAGAAAATGCAGATCAAATCGAGGGGGAACCACCAACACTAAATCCCTCTTTGAACACTCCCAATCCACGTGTCCAAAATGATCCCAGTGCATCATCTATGGGGGAACTTTCATTACCTCATTCTCACCATACAATCCAAAAAAAAAACATTCAAATAACCAAAATTTCCAAAAACATTCAGAAAAACAAATTTTCAAAAATACAATAAAAGACTTGTCATAATAAGCTTTCATAGAACCTTGTGATTAATCGTCTCTTGACTTAATTTTTCAGATGCTTATGCTCGATGAAGATTTTAAGTCATATTGATTCTCAATTGGAGTGAAGGTTCAAATCTCCTACTTTTCATAATGTATATAACTTTATTTCCTTTGATTTTATTTCATTATTGACGATTTTAAACAATCAAGGGACATAAGGTTAGGAGGTTCAGATGAAAACAAAAACCCATGTGAGAATTTGTGCCTCGTTGATCTAAATCATTGTGAAATTCAATTCTTGTGAGCTTAGGTGTGTCACTATTGCTAATAAGGTATACCCGATTATACCTTGTCACGGTCTTATTTTTTCTTAGATATCAAAATGACCAGGGACGATACTTTCATTTCTTACATACTAGACAAATTGTCTTTTATGCCACCTATCCCTACCTAGATAAAAGCCAACCAAAAATAAAGACAGCCGTAAAAATAGAAACACTTCAAACAACGACATATCCTTACAAGAAAATCAAAGGCGAAACAAAGATCTATCAACATCCAATCCTCAAAGATGAGTCAACAAGAAAGTCAAATCGCTCACCAAAGAAATACCAAACAAAACAAAACTTTCAACCAAATGGTTATTTCAAAAAAAAACAAAAAAAAAACAAAAACAAAAACAAAAAAATTGTTCTCAATTGTAGCGACTTCTCAATGATAAAACAAAATATCTTTTTACAATAAATCGATATTGATCGACAAACAGGATACCATCAAAGAAGAAGCTGCAACAACAATGGATTTCCCGGGATACAGTAGCCTTCATCACTGAAGATTCTTAGTTGCAAACTGCACTATGAAAATTGCTAAACCCTCTACATGTATTTCCCGACGGAGAGAGAGTGAACGTTAATGGCATGAATGAAGAAACCCGCTGAGTAATGCCGAAACCAGTCTTATGTGATTGATTATCTAATAATGAGACTAAGTGACTTTACAGGAAAAGCATAGATGAACACCTCCAATATGAGTGTGAGTCGTCAGAGAGAGATATCACTCATTTTTAGTGATCATTAACTTGTTCTGCTGCCAGAACAACCAAACACCCAAGTGAAATGTGAGCTATATCTATGAGCGTTCATCTGAATCGACCTGTTAGACCACTTGTCGTCATAAATAATGCTATAAAATCTTAAGAAATTTCTTTAGATACATATATGACTACCCTTTGATAACCGAACCCGAGACTTTTATTCGGAAACAAACATTCTTCAAAATCTTTTTCAAAACATAAGATATGTAAAACCAAGTCACAAACTTTCAAAATGATTACAATGGTTTTATATATATCTTATCATTGACAAAACTTTTATCTCAAATCTTCAATATTAAAACTTCAAATGTGATTATATCTGTCCTTATTTCATCAATGATCACATAGGGGGAAATTGTTGAAAAATGTTTTTGTATGTGACCATCATTGAAATAAGACGAACTGTTTTTATATTATATAACAAATATTATCAGTTTATTTCAGGTTGCATGGATTCGAGATTAAAAACGATAAAAATAAGAAAAAGAGTTTTAAAGCCAAAACAAAGAAAAATATAAAAGAAAATTAAATTAAATCTATCTAAAATGAATTTTTGGAAATATATTTTCTAAATAATATATTTTATTAGATTTAATTAATTTTATAAATTAAAAATGATTTTTCCTAATTTATTTGAATTTATTTCGGATTTTAAATCATTTTTAAATTAAAAACAAAAGAAATCGGACCAACAGCAACAGCAACAGCAACAGCAACAGCAACAGCAACAGCAACAGCAACAGCAACAGCAACAGCAACAGCAACAGCAACAGCAACAGCAACAGCAACAGCAACAGCAACAGCAACAGCAACAGCAACAGCCCAAGAAAAGAATCCGGCCCAAGCCAGCTATGGCCCACTCTCCGCCTGCGACCCATCCGCTCCAGATCTGGAACCGACTCGCCCCTGCCCCGAAACCGGCTCCATTTGCTCCCACGCAAGATCCGCGCTTCGACCCGAATCACCACCCGGTCCGAACCGCCTTCAGCTCCGCCTTCCTCACAAAAGCTCGCGACCCACAGCTCCAACCCGACCGACCCGATCCGAACCATTTGCTCTCACATAAGGTCCGTGCATAAACCCGGATTTCGACCCGACTCCGACCCAGCCGACCGAACCGCGTGTTTCAGCTCCAAATTTTACTGTTTTGGTCCCTAAACTTCCGAAATTCATCCAAAATCCAACCAAAACTCATTTTACACCCTTTATAACCATTTTTACACCATTTTTTCATAAAAACACAAAAATATAAACCAAAAACTCTCCCAAAAACCTCTCCAACTTCCACCATCTTATTTCCAACTTCCAAATACTCTCCAAAAACACCAAGAACACCAAGAACACCAATATCAAAACCAAGAACACCAAGAACACCAAGAACACGAAGAACACGAAGAACACCAAGAACACCAAGATCACCAAGAACACCAAGAACACCTAGAGACACAGTCTATTAGAAATCCAGTCCAACCCTAAGCCAGTTCAGTCAATTTATTTGACGAACCTACTTGATAGACCGGTCGTTCCATCAGTCCAGTTACAAACCAGTTCAGTCAATTCATTTGACGAACCTACTTGATATACATATTTATATAATTATAGTTATTTATATTATTCATCGTTCTATGTCTTTTAATTATAGTCATTTACATTATTTATTGCTTTAAGTCATTTAATTACTGTAATTTATATTATTTATCGCTTTATGTCATTTAAATACAGTTATTTATATTGTTTATAACTTTCAAGTTTATTTATATTCCGCAAATCTTATTATTTATTCCGCATATTATAGTTAATTTATATTTCTGTCACACAATAAACGGTTTCAAAGCCTTTATTTGTGGTGATCAGTCTTTTCATTTTCAACAAATTTATTTATCGATAACAAGAAAAGTTTGATAGTGGGTTTTGTTTTTTTCTAGAGCGATTCCTTCTTATGAGTCACACAATTAGATTTTTTGCCACCACAAGCATATTAGTTAATCGGAGACCGGATTTTGATGGTGCGTTAGAGTTGTTTGTTCTATATGGAATGTTTTACAAGAAACGACTCTTGAGACTACATGAAAGAAATAGTATTTGATTTCTTGATTTAGACATTTAGTCGAATACTTCTAGAGAGTACCCAAATAAACCCATGCCAGAGGACTCGTACTACCTATTTGAGTTTATTCGGTGTATAGCATGCATTTGTTTCTAAAACAGACACCAAATGCTTGGGTTCCGCATATAAAATGCTTGTGTTCCACATATGTTTGGATTCCACATACAGCAACTAGGATGATTGTATTCCGGGAAGTCAATTAAACTCAAACTACTTTTATGACACATCGTGATTCGGTGCATGTTTTAATTTAGGGGAAAATGGACGAAATACATAGTACATTAAATAACATTATTTTTCTTGACATCCGACTTTGGTTTCTACATATTTTATCGTAGAAATTTTGAAAAGCTTCATAATTATGGCAGTGAAGTGCAAACGCAATGCGTGTTTCACTACTATAATTTGATAGATTTTACAAGTACAATGCCCCTATAATAATAAAAAATCGAAAAACAGAGAGCTATGATCAGGGACAACACATTAATATTCGTCAAACTAAAGACATCAAAAAACCAAATTTGAACGTTATGTTATATCTTATTAATGTTAAACATAAATTCTTACCACATTTATTTATAAGTGTGTATTTGTGTTATTAACGGTCAATATAGTTGAACCTTTTTGTTCGAGTTTTTTCTTCATTGTACGAGTCATGTTACTACTCATCGTTCGTTGTATATTGTAAACTAGTTCACCTTCAAGGAAACGAGTTAGATTCTATCGGTTAAGGGTCTGAGTGTCCTTGTAATTTTACATATTTTACTTTCATTTTTAGTGCGTTAAAGCTCGTATATTTTTAAAATTGTCTAATCTAATAGATTGTAACATTCAAACACTTAAGAGTCGGTTACCTAGCATTTGTGGTTGTCTAGGATTTACTGATCTGAAACCTTACAATAGACAATTTAAAAAATACAAGGGTTTTGATGCGCTAAAAAAATAATATAGCGGTTCTTTCAAGAATTGAGTGAAAGTATGTTGGGTTTTTATGAGATTTGCCCAAAATTAAATGCTCAAAATCTACCTTGTTTTAAATTATTTGATTGTAGTTAGACTAAACGATAGATTTTAAAACACAAAGTAATTTTACCATCTAATTATTAAATTTAAAAATAATCATACTCATGTCTAAAAAATTTAGAAAGAATAATTATTTCATTCTTTAATTATTTTAAAAAATAACTATATAAATAACTTTTTGTGGCAAAATATAATTAAATTACTTTTTTCAAAATGATTTGGAAATATACAAATATGGTATTTTAAATGATATGGTAAAATATAACTTTTCAATCGATTGATAAATCTTTAAACATTAATTTGATATCATTAAATTCATGAGTATACATAGATTCTAGACTCCTATATATATAACGTTTACCGATGAATTAAAATAGAAGCAAACTAACTTTAAACAATGGAAAGGAATTCATCGGTAACAATGTGCTTAACAATGCTTTTTGAATTCATATCAGGTATGTGTTATTGAAATTTTTATTTATTTGTACTTAAACAATATATTTAACTATATCGAATATCACTATTTCACACTCGTTGCTTTATGATATATACTAGAAGGAGTATTTTCAATTGAACATCATGCTAATGTTTATTATGCCAAAATACGTGCAAACTAATACATATCTTCGCTTATTTAAAATCATAGTATCTGGGGTGGAGCAAGAAAGGAGCTAGCAGGTGTTGTACAATTCCAATTATGTACCGAATAATATTATTAAGGAAATCATTAAAAAAATCATATGACAGATCTCCTCCAAATAAAATAAAATTGCAATCATATATAAAATCTGCACCAATCGATTATTATTTTTAAGTTGGGCTCGTGATAAATCTTTATTTACAAAAATAAAAAATCATAGTTTGAAGTTTTTAGTGGTAATACCATGAGATATAACAAAAGTTTTATGTTTGATAAAATTATGGCAGGTGCAATCTCGTCACTACCTCCAACAATTGAGAATTCACTACAAACACATTGTGAAACTTATTTAGACTGTATACCATTTTGTTTACATTTTCCACATACTTTACCGATATGTGTGAGACATATTTGCGGTTGTATAGTAGAGCCAAATATTGTTGCAAAAGAACACTTGAGTAAGGACAATTTTCTACACTCTTGATCAATAAAAATCTCTTTTCAAATCCACTACACAACAATAAGAATGATTGAATGTTTATTTATTTGATTTTCCATCGTTCATGCTTAATAATTTTTTATTAGTAACTGATTTTTCTTTCTTTTATGCATATAAGAATCACAGTCGATAATGAGATAAAATATCTTTTTTATTTAACAACATAATAATATCAAGGATAACCAAGTATATAAGAAAATATGTTAAAACTATAATGCTTAAGATTTTCAAAGTAATATCATTTCGTTAATGAAGACGCACAGTCTTCTTCTTGCTTAAAAAGTCAATGCTATGTGGGATTTGAACTTATGATCTCCTTCTGATAACAAAAGTTACCAATAGTCCAAGGGAATAATATTTTTCGTAAGATAGAAGCAATTATGTACGTGATACATGCTAATGTAATTTATAAATAATTTATTCTTATAACGTATTTAATTGAAAATATTTTATACAAATAAATGCAGATTGGGCTAATGGGAAGATCCGGGTTTGTAGAATCCAAACCTATTTTTAAGTCCAATGTATTGTCAAATAATTTATTTATCGATAACAAGAAAAGTTTGATAGTGGGTTTTGTTTTTTTCTAGAGCGATTCCTTCTTATGAGTCACACAATTAGATTTTTTTGCCACCACAATCATATTAGTTAATCGGAGACCGGATTTTGATGGTGCGTTAGAGTTGTTTGTTCTATATGGAATGTTTTACAAGAAACGACTCTTGAGACTACATGAAAGCAATAGTATTTGATTTCTTGATTTAGACATTTAGTCGAATACTTCTAGAGAGTACCCAAATAAACCCATGCCAGACGACTCGTACTACCTATCTGAGTCTAGACGACTCGTACTACCTATCTGAGTCTATCCGGTGAATAGCATGCATTTGCTTCTAAAACAGACACCAAATGCATGGGTTCCACATATGCTTGGATTCCACATACTGCAATTAGGATGATTGTATTCCAGGAAGTCGATTAAACTCAAACTACTTTATGACACATCGTGATTCGGTGCATGTTTTAATTTAGGGGAAAATGGACGAAATAGATAGTGCATTACTTCTTGACATCCGACTTTAGTTTCTACATATTTTATCGTAGAAATTTTGAAAAGCTTCATAATTATGGGAGTGCCGTGCAAACGCAATGCGTGTGTCACTACTATAATTTGATAGATTTTGCAAAGTACAATGCCCCAATAATAATAAAAAATCGAAAAATAGAGAGCTATGATCAGGAACAACACATTAATATTCGTCAAACTAAAGACATCAAAAAACCAAATTTGAATGTTATGCTATATCTTATTAATGTTAAACATAAATTCTTACCACATTTCTTTATAAGTGTGTATTTGTGTTATTAACGGTCAATATAGTTGAACCTTTTTGTTCGAGTTTTTTCTTCATTGTACGACTCATGTTACTACTCATCGTTCGTTGTATATTGTAAACTGGTTCACCTTCATGGAAACGAGTTAGATTACTATCGATTAAGGGTCTGAGTGTCCTTGTAATTTTACATATTTTACATTTATTTTTAGTGCGTTAAAGCTCGTATAGTTTTTAAAATTGTCTAATCTAATAGATTGTAACATTCAAACACTTAAGAGTCGGTTACCTAGCATTTGTGGTTGTCTAGGATTTACCGATCTGAAACCTTAGAATAGACAATTTATAAAATACAAGGGTTTTGATGCGCTAAAAAAATAATATAGCGGTTCTTTCAAGAATTGAGTGAAAATATGTTGGGTTTTTATGAGATTTGCCCAAAATTAAATGCTCAAAATCTACCTTGATTTAAATTATTTGATTGTAGTTAGACTAAAAGATAGATCTTAAAACACAAATTAATTTTACCATCTAATTATTAAATTTAAAAATAATCATACTTATGTCTAAAAAATTTAGAAAGAATAGTTATTTCATTCTTTAATTATTTTAAAAAATAACTATATAAATAAATTTTTGTGGCAAAATGTAATCATATTAGTTGTTTCAAAATGATTTGGAAATATACAAATATGGTATTTTAAATAATATGGTAAAATATAACTTTTTAATCGATTGATAAATCTTTAAACATTAATTTGATATCATTAAATTCATGAGTATACATAGATTCTAGACTCCTATATATATAACGTTTACCGATGAATTAAAATAGAAGCAAACAAACTTTAAACAATGGAGAAGAATTCATCGGTAACAATGTGCTTAACAATGCTTTTTGTATTCATATCAGGTATGTGTTATTGAAATTTTTATTTATTTGTACTTAAACAATATATTTGACTGCATCGAAGATCACTATTTCACAATCGTTGCTTTATGATATATACTAGAAGGAGTATCTTCAATGGAGCATCATGCTAATGTTTATTATGCCAAAATACGTGCAAACTAATACATATCTTTGCTTCTTTAAAATCACCGTATCTGGCGGTGGAGCAAGAAAGGAGCTAGCAGGTGTTGTACTATTCCAATTATGTACCGGATAATATTACGAAGGAAATCAGTAAAAAATCATATGACGGATCTCCTCCAAATAAAATAAAATTGCAATCATATATAAAATCTGCACCAATCGATTATTTTTTTTAACTTGGGCTCGTGATAAATCTTTATTTACAAAAATAAAAAATCAGAGTTTGAAGTTTTTAGTGCTAATACCATGAGATATAACAAAAGTTTTCTGTTTGATAAAATTATGGCAAGTGCAATCTCGTCACTACCTCCAGCAAATGAGAATTCACTACGAACAGATTGTGAAACTTATTTAGACTGTATACCGTTTTGTTCACATTTTCCACATACTTTACCGATATGTGTGAGACATATTTGCGGTTGTATAGTAGAGCCAAATATTGTTGCAAAAGAACACTTGAGTAAGGACAATTTTCTACACTCTTGATCAATAAAAATCTCTTGTCAAATCCACTACACAACAATAAGAATGATTGAATGTTTATTTATTTGATTTGAAATCATTCATGCTTAATAATTTTTTATTAGTAACCGATTTTTCTTTCTTTTGTGTATAAAAGAATCACAGTCGATAATGAGATAAAATATCTTTTTTATTTAACAACATAATAATATCAATGATAACCAAGTATATAAGAAAATATGTTAAAACTATAATGCTTAAGATTTTCAAAGTAATATTATTTCGTTAATGAAGACGCACAGTCTTCTTCTTGCTTAAAAAGTCAATGCTATGTCGGATTTGAACTTATGATCTCCTTCTGAAACAAAAGTTACCAATAGTCAAAGGGAATAATATTTTTTGTAAGAAAGAGGCAATTATGTACGTGATACATGCTAATGTAATTTATAAATAATTTATTCTTATAACGTATTTAATTGAAAATATTTTATACAAATAAATGCAGATTGGGCTAATGGGAAGATCCGGGTTTGTAGAATCCAAACCTATTTTTAAGTCCAATGTATTGTCAAATAATTTATTTATCGATAACAAGAAAAGTTTGATAGTGGGTTTTGTTTTTTTCTAGAGCGATTCCTTCTTATGAGTCACACAATTAGATTTTTTTGCCACCACAATCATATTAGTTAATCGGAGACCGGATTTTGATGGTGCGTTAGAGTTGTTTGTTCTATATGGAATGTTTTACAAGAAACGACTCTTGAGACTACATGAAAGCAATAGTATTTGATTTCTTGATTTAGACATTTAGTCGAATACTTCTAGAGAGTACCCAAATAAACCCATGCAAGACGACTCGTACTACCTATTTGAGTCTATTCGGTGTATAGCATGCATTTGTTTCTAAAACAGACACCAAATGCTTGGGTTCCGCATATAAAATGCTTGTGTTCCACATATGTTTGGATTCCACATACAGCAACTAGGATGATTGTATTCCGGGAAGTCAATTAAACTCAAACTAATTTTATGACACATCGTGATTCGGTGCATGTTTTAATTTAGGGGAAAATGGACGAAATACATAGTACATTAAATAGCATTATTTTTCTTGACATCCGACTTTAGTTTCTACATATTTTATCGTAGAAATTTTCAAAAGCTTCATAATTATGGCAGTGAAGTGCAAACGCAATGCGTGTTTCACTACTATAATTTGATAGATTTTACAAGTACAATGCCCCTATAATAATAAAAAATCGAAAAACAGAGAGCTATGATCAGGGACAACACATTAATATTCGTCAAACTAAAGACATCAAAAAACCAAATTTGAACGTTATGCTATATCTTATTAATGTTAAACATAAATTCTTACCACATTTATTTATAAGTGTGTATTTGTGTTATTAACGGTCAATATAGTTGAACCTTTTTGTTCGAGTTTGTTCTTCATTGTACGAGTCATGTTACTACTCATCGTTCGTTGTATATTGTAAACTAGTTCACCTTCAAGGAAACGAGTTAGATTCTATCGGTTAAGGGTCTGAGTGTCCTTGTAATTTTACATATTTTACTTTCATTTTTAGTGCGTTAAAGCTCGTATATTTTTAAAATTGTCTAATCTAATAGATTGTAACATTCAAACACTTAAATGTCGGTTACTTAGCATTTGTGGTTGTCTAGGATTTACCGATCTGAAACCTTACAATAGACAATTTAAAAAATACAAGGGTTTTGATGCGCTAAAAAAATAATATAGCGGTTCTTTCAAGAATTGAGTGAAAATATGTTGGGTTTTTATGAGATTTGCCCAAAATTAAATGATGAAAATCTACCTTGATTTAAATTATTTGATTGTAGTTAGACTAAACGATAGATTTTAAAACACAAAGTAATTTTACCATCTAATTATTAAATTTAAAAATAATCATACTCATGTCTAAAAAATTTAGAAAGAATAATTATTTCATTCTTTAATTATTTTAAAAAATAACTATATAAATAACTTTTTGTGGCAAAATATAATCATATTAGTTGTTTCAAAATAATTTGGAAATATACAAATATGGTATTTTAAATAATATGGTAAAATATAACTTTTCAATCGATTGATAAATCTTTAAACATTAATTTGATATCATTAAATTCATTGAGTATACATAGATTCTAGACTCCTATATATATAACGTTTACCGATGAATTAAAATAGAAGCAAACTAACTTTAAACAATGGAGAGGAATTCATCGGTAACAATGTGCTTAACAATGCTTTTTGTATTCATATCAGGTATGTGTTATTGAAATTTTTATTTATTTGTACTTAAACAATATATTTAACTATATCGAAGATCACTATTTCACACTCGTTGCTTTATGATATATACTAGAAGGAGTATTTTCAATGGAACATCATGCTAATGTTTATTATGCCAAAATACGTGCAAACTAATACATATCTTCGCTTATTTAAAATCATAGTATCTGGGGTGGAGCAAGAAAGGAGCTAGCAGGTGATGTACTATTCCAATTATGTACCGAATAATATTATTAAGGAAATCAGTAAAAAAATCATATGACAGATCTCCTCCAAATAAAATAAAATTGCAATCATATATAAAATCTGCACCAATCGATTATTATTTTTAAGTTGGGCTCGTGATAAGTCTTTATTTACAAAAATAAAAAATCATAGTTTGAAGTTTTTAGTGGTAATACCATGAGATATAACAAAAGTTTTATGTTTGATAAAATTATGGCAGATGCAATCACGTCACTACCTCCAACAATTGAGAATTGACTACGAACAGATTGTGAAACTTATTTAGACTTGTGAAACTTATTTAGACTGTATACCATTTTGTTTACATTTTCTACAATTGAGATTGAGAATTGTGAAACTTATTTAGACTGTATACCATTTTGTTTACATTTTCCACATACTTTACCGATATGTGTGAGACATATTTGCGGTTGTATAGTAGAGCCAAATATTGTTGCAAAAGAACACTTGAGTAAGGACAATTTTGTACACTCTTGATCAATAAAAATCTCTTTTCAAATCCACTACACAACAATAAGAATGATTGAATGTTTATTTATTTGATTTTCCATCATTCATGCTTAATAATTTTTTATTAGTAACCGATTTTTCTTTCTTTTGTGCATATAAGAATCACAGTCGATAATGAGATAAAATATCTTTTTGATTTAACAACATAATAATATCAAGGATAACCAAGTATATAAGAAAATATGTTAAAACTATAATGCTTAAGATTTTCAAAGTAATATCATTTCGTTAATGAAGACGCACAGTCTTCTTCTTGCTTAAAAAGTCAATGCTATGTCTGATTTGAACTTATGATCTCCTTCTGAAACAAAAGTTACCAATAGTCCAAGGGAATAATATTTTTCGTAAGATAGAAGCAATTATGTACGTGATACATGCTAATGTAATTTATAAATAATTTATTCTTATAACGTATTTAATTGAAAATATTTTATACAAATAAATGCAGATTGGGCTAATGGGAAGATCCGGGTTTGTAGAATCCAAACCTATTTTTAAGTCCAATGTATTGTCAAATAATTTATTTATCGATAACAAGAAAAGTTTGATAGTGGGTTTTGTTTTTTTCTAGAGCGATTCCTTCTTATGAGTCACACAATTAGATTTTTTTGCCACCACAATCATATTAGTTAATCGGAGACCGGATTTTGATGGTGCGTTAGAGTTGTTTGTTCTATATGGACTGTTTTACAAGAAACGACTCTTGAGACTACATGAAAGCAATAGTATTTGATTTCTTGATTTAGACATTTAGGCAAATACTTCTAGAGAGTACCCAAATAAACCCATGCCAGACGACTCGTACTACCTATCTGAGTCTATCCGGTGAATTGCATGCATTTGCTTCTAAAACAGACACCAAATGCATGGGTTCCACATATGCTTGGATTCCACATACTTCAATTAGGATGATTGTACTCCAGGAAGTCGATTAAACTCAAACTACTTTATGACACATCGTGATTCGGTGCATGTTTTAATTTAGGGGAAAATGGACGAAATAGATAGTGCATTAAATAACATTATTTTTCTTGACATCCGACTTTAGTTTCTACATATTTTATCGTAGAAATTTTGAAAAGCTTCATAATTATGGCAGTGCCGTGCAAACGCAATGCGTGTGTCACTACTATAATTTGATAGATTTTGCAAAGTACAATGCCCCAATAATAATAAAAAATCGAAAAATAGAGAGCTATGATCAGGGACAACACATTAATATTCGTCAAACTAAAGACATCAAAAAACCAAATTTGAATGTTATGCTATATCTTATTAATGTTAAACATAAATTCTTACCACATTTCTTTATAAGTGTGTATTTGTGTTATTAACGGTCAATATAGTTGAACCTTTTTGTTCGAGTTTTTTCTTCATTGTACGACTCATGTTACTACTCATCGTTCGTTGTATATTGTAAACTGGTTCACCTTCATGGAAACGAGTTAGATTACTATCGATTAAGGGTCTGAGTGTCCTTGTAATTTTACATATTTTACATTTATTTTTAGTGCGTTAAAGCTCGTATAGTTTTTAAAATTGTCTAATCTAATAGATTGTAACATTCAAACACTTAAGAGTCGGTTACCTAGCATTTGTGGTTGTCTAGGATTTACCGATCTGAAACCTTAGAATAGACAATTTATAAAATACAAGGGTTTTGATGCGCTAAAAAAATAATATAGCGGTTCTTTCAAGAATTGAGTGAAAATATGTTGGGTTTTTATGAGATTTGCCCAAAATTAAATGCTCAAAATCTACCTTGATTTAAATTATTTGATTGTAGTTAGACTAAAAGATAGATTTTAAAACACAAATTAATTTTACCATCTAATTATTAAATTTAAAAATAATCATACTTATGTCTAAAAAATTTAGAAAGAATAGTTATTTCATTCTTTAATTATTTTAAAAAATAACTATATAAATAAATTTTTGTGGCAAAATGTAATCAAATTAGTTGTTTCAAAATGATTTGGAAATATACAAATATGGTATTTTAAATAATATGGTAAAATATAACTTTTCAATCGATTGATAAATCTTTAAACATTAATTTGATATCATTAAATTCATGAGTATACATAGATTCTAGACTCCTATATATATAACGTTTACCGATGAATTAAAATAGAAGCAAACTAACTTTAAACAATGGAGAAGAATTCATCGGTAACAATGTGCTTAACAATGCTTTTTGTATTCATATCAGGTATGTGTTATTGAAATTTTTATTTATTTCTACTTAAACAATATATTTGACTGCATCGAAGATCACTATTTCACAATCGTTGCTTTATGATATATACTAGAAGGAGTATCTTCAATGGAGCATCATGCTAATGTTTATTATGCCAAAATACGTGCAAACTAATACATATCTTCGCTTCTTTAAAATCACCGTATCCGGCGGTGGAGCAAGAAAGGAGCTAGCAGGTGTTGTACTATTCCAATTATGTACCGAATAATATTACGAAGGAAATCAGTAAAAAATCATATGACGGATCTCCTCCAAATAAAATAAAATTGCAATCATATATAAAATCTGCACCAATCGATTATTTTTTTTTAACTTGGGCTCGTGATAAATCTTTATTTACAAAAATAAAAAATCAGAGTTTGAAGTTTTTAGTGCTAATACCATGAGATATAACAAAAGTTTTCTGTTTGATAAAATTATGGCAGGTGCAATCTCGTCGCTACCTCCAACAATTGAGAATTCACTACGAACAGATTGTGAAACTTATTTAGACTGTATACCATTTTGTTCACATTTTCCACATACTTTACCGATATGTGTGAGACATATTTGCGGTTGTATAGTAGAGCCAAATATTGTTGCAAAAGAACAGTTGAGTAAGGACAATTTTGTACACTCTTGATCAATAAAAATCTCTTGTCAAATCCACTACACAACAATAAGAATGATTGAATGTTTATTTATTTGATTTTCCATCATTCATGCTTAATAATTTTTTATTAGTAACCGATTTTTCTTTCTTTTGTGCATATAAGAATCACAGTCGATAATGAGATAAAATATCTTTTTTATATAACAACATAATAATATCAAGGATAACCACGTATATAAAAAAATATGTTAAAACTATAATGCTTAAGATTTTCAAAGTAATATCATTTCGTTAACGAAGACGCACAGTCTTCTTCTTGCTTAAAAAGTCAACGCTATGTCGGATTTGAACTTATGATCTCCTTCTAAAACAAAAGTTACCAATAGTCAAAGGGAATAATATTTTTCGTAAGAAAGAATCAATTATGTACGTGATACATGCTAATATAATTTATAAATAATTTATTCTTATAACGTATTTAATTGAAAATATTTTATACAATTAAATGCAGATTGGGCTAATGGGAAGATCCGGGTTTGTAGAATCCAAACCTATTTTTAAGTCCAATGTATTGTCAAATAATTTATTTATCGATAACAAGAAAAGTTTGATAGTGGGTTTTGTTTTTTTCTATAGCGATTCCTTCTTATGAGTCACACAATTAGATTTTTTTTGTCACCACAATCGTATTAGTTAATCGGAGACTAGATTTTGATGGTGCGTTGGAGTTCTTTCTTCTATATGGAATGTTTTACAACAAACGACTCTTGAGGCTACATGAAAGCAATAGTATTTGATTTCTTGATTTAGACATTTAGTCGAATACTTCTAGAGAGTTCCCAAATAAACCCATGCCAGAAGAATCGTACTACCTATGTGAGTCTATCCGGTGAATAGCATGAATTTGCTTCTAAATCAGACACCAAATGCTTGGGTTCCACATAAGCTTGGATTCCACAAACTGCAATTAGGATGATTGTACTCAAGGAAGTCTATTAAACTCAAACTACTTTTATGACACATCGTGATTCGGTGCATGTTTTAATTTAGGGGAAATGGACGAAATAGATAGTACATTAAATAACATTATTTTTCTTGACATCCAACTTTAGTTTCTACATATTTTATCGTAGAAATTTTGAAAAGCTTCATAATTATGGCAGTGCCGTGCAAACGCAATGCGTGTGTCACTACTATAATTTGATAGATTTTGCAAAGTAAAATGCCCCAATAATAATAAAAAATCGAAAAATAGAGAGCTATGATCAGGGAAAACACGTTAATATTCGTCAAACTAAAGTCATCAAAAAACAAAATTTGAACGTTATGCTATATCTTATTAATGTTAAACATAAATTCTTACCACATTTATTTAAAAGTGTGTATTTGTGTTATTAACGGTCAATATAGTTGCACCTTTTTATTCGAGTTTTTTCTTCATTGTACGAGTCAGGTTACTACTCGTCGTTCGTTGTATATTCTAAATTGGTTCACCTTCATGGAAACGAGTTAGATTACTATCGGTTAAGGGTCTCAGTGTCCTTGTAATTTTACATATTTTACATTCATTTTTTGTGCGTTAAAGCTCATATATTTTTTTTTAAAATTGTCTAATCTAATAGATTGTAACATTCAAACACTTAAGAGTCGGTTACCTAGCATTTTTGGTTGTCTAGGATTTACCGATCTGAAACCTTACAATAGACAATTTATAAAATACAAGGGTTTTGATGCGCTAAAAAAATAA
This sequence comes from Cichorium intybus, assembly GCA_023525715.1. NCBI lineage: Eukaryota > Viridiplantae > Streptophyta > Magnoliopsida > Asterales > Asteraceae > Cichorium > Cichorium intybus. Next base: position 48,098,698 of record CM042010.1, on the reverse strand, counting down.
TATAGCGGTTCTTTCAAAAATTGAGTGAAAATATGTTTGGTTTTTATGAGACTTGCCCAAAATTAAATGCTCAAAATCTACTTTGATTTAAATTATTTGATTGTAGTTAGACTAAAAGATAGATTTTAAAACACAAAGTAATTTTACCATCTAATTATTAAATTTAAAAATAATCATACTTATGTCTAAAAAATTTAGAAAGAATAGTTATTTCTTTCTTTAATTATTTTAAAAAATAACTATATAAATAATTTTTTGTGGCAAAATATAATCATATTAGTTTTTTCAAAATGATTTGGAAATATACAAATATGGTATTTTAAATAATATGGTAAAATTTAACTTTTCAATCGATTGATAAATCTTTAAACATTAATTTGATATCATTAAATTCATGAGTATATATAGATTCTAGACTCATATATATATAACGTTTACCGATGAATTAAAATAGAAGCAAACTAACTTTAAACAATGGAGAGGAATTCATCGGTAACAATATGCTTAACAATGCTTTTTGTATTCATAGCAGGTATGTGTTATTGAAATTTTTATTTATTTGTACTTAAACAATATATTTAACTGCATTGAAGATCACTATTTCACAATCGTTGCTTTATGATATATACTAGAAGGAGTATTTTCAATGGAACATCATGCTAATGTTTATTATGCCAAAATACGTGTAAACTAATACATATCTTCGCTTTTTTAAAATCACATTATCTGGTGGTGGAGCAAGAAAGGAGCTAGCAGGTGTTGTACTATTCCAATTATGTACCGAATAATATTATTAAGGAAATCAGTAAAAAATCATATGACACATCTCCTCCAAATAAAGTAAAATTGCAATCATATATAAAATCTGCACCAATCGATTATTTTTTTTTATCTTGAGCTCATGATAAATCTTTATTTACAAAAATAAAAAATCAGAGTTTGAAGTTTTTAGTGCTAATACCATGAGATATAACAAAAGTTTTCTGTTTGATAAAATTATGGCAGGTGCAATCTCGTCGCTACCTCCAACAATTGAGAATTCACTACGAACAGATTGTGAAACTTATTTAGACTGTATACCATTTTGTTCACATTTTCCACATACTTTACCGATATGTGTGAGACATATTTGCGGTTGTATAGTAGAGCCAAATATTGTTCCAAAAGAACACTTGAGTAAGGACAATTTTGTACACTCTTGATCAATAAAAATCTCTTGTCAAATCCACTACACAACAATAAGAATGATTGAATGTTTGTTTATTTGATTTTCCATCATTCATGCTTAATAGTTTTTTATTAGTAACCGATTTTTCTTTCTTTTGTGCATATAAGAATCACAGTCGATAATGAGATAAAATATATTTTTTTATTTAACATCATAATAATATCAAGGATAACCAAGTATATAAGAAAATATGTTAAAACTATAATGCTTAAGATTTTAAAAGTAATATCATTTCGTTAATGAAGCCGCACAGCCTTCTTCTTGCTTAAAAAGTCAATGCTATGTCGGATTTGAACTTATGATCTCCTTCTGAAACAAAAGTTACCAATAGTCAAAGGGAATAATATTTTTCGTAAGAAAGAAGCAATTATGTACGTGATACATACTAATATAATTTATAAATAATTTATTCTTATAACGTATTTAATTGAAAATATTTTATACAAATAAATGCAGATTGGGCTAATGGGAAGATCCGGGTTTGTAGAATCCAAACCTATTTTTAAGTCCAATGTATTGTCAAATAATTTAATTATCGATAACAAGAAAATTAGTTTGATAGTGGGTTTTGTTTTTTTCTAGAGCGATTCCTTCTTATGAGTCACACAATTAGATTTTTTTGCCACCACAAGCATATTAGTTAATCAGAGACTGGATTTTGATGGTGCGTTAGAGTTGTTTGTTCTATATGGAATGTTTTACAAGAAACGACTCTTGAGACTACATCAAAGCAATAGTATTTGATTTCTTGATTTAGACATTTAGTCGAATACTTCTAGAGAGTACCCAAATAAACCCATGCCAGACGACTCGTACTACCTATTTGAGTCTATCCGGTGAATAGCATGCATTTGCTTCTAAAACAGACACCAAATGCTTGGGTTCCACATATGCTTGGATTCCACAAACTGTAATTAGGATGATTGTACTCAAGGAAGTCTATTAAACTCAAACTACTTTTATGACACATCGTGATTCTGTGCATGTTTTAATTTAGGGGAAATGGACGAAATAGATAGTACATTAAATAACATTATTTTTCTTGACGTCCGACTTTAGTTTCTACGTATTTTATCGTAGAAATTTTGAAAAGCTTCATAATTTTGGCAGTGCCGTGCAAACGCAATGCGTGTTTCACTACTATAATTTGATCGATTTTGCAAAGTACAATTCCCCGATAATAATAAAAAATCGATAAATACAGAGTTATGATCAGGGACAACACATTAATATTCGTCAAACTAAAGACATCAAAAAACCAAATTTGAACGTTATGCTATATCTTATTAATGTTAAACATAAATTCTTACAACATTTATTTATAAGTGTGTATTTGTGTTATTAACGGTCAATATAGTTGAACCTTTTTGTTCGAGTTTTTTGTTCATTGTACGAGTCATGTTACTACTCATCGTTCGTTGTATATTCTAAACTGGTTCACCTTCATGGAAACGAGTTAGATTAAGGGTCTCAGTGTCCTTGTAATTTTACATATTTTACATTCATTTTTTATGCGTTAAAGCTCGTATATTTTTTAAAATTGTCTAATATAATAGATTCTAACATTCAAACACTTAAGGAGTCAGTTACCTAGCATTTGTGGTTGTCTAGGATTTACCAATCTGAAACCTTACAATAGACAATTTATAAAATACAAGGGTTTTGATGCGCTAAAAAAATTAATATAGCGGTTGTTTAAAAAATTGAGTGAAAATATGTTTGGTTTTTATGAGACTTGCCCAAAATTAAATGCTCAAAATCTACCTTGATTTAAATTATTTTGTTGAAAATAATATTTTTGTATGTGACCATCACTGAAATAAGATGAACTGTTTTTATTTTATCTGACAAATATTATCAGTTTATTTCAGGTTGCGTGAACTCGAGATCAAAAACAAACATGAATCAAGACCCAAGAAACCTTGAGAAAACAACCAAACATGAGGAAGTGATGCTATGAACCAAAGAGCAAAATGCAAAAATGTCACCCAGCTACAACAATCACGACGCGACGGACACCATGGTCGCGACGTGAAGAAGAGCAAAACATAAGAGTCCAGAATGCTACCGCACTCGCGACGCGACGGAAGCCCAGGTCGCGACGCGAAGCCCCAAACGCGACAATACCAACTTCTTGATCGCGAGACTACAAACAAAACGCACTAGCCAGACAAATGGCCGACCAAAAGCAGCACTCGACGCACCCTCGCGACGCGACGGAAGCCCTCGTCGCGACGCGAATGCTGTATTTCAGCAACTATAAATAAGAAGCTCACCTCTTGCCATTCTTGTGCAGAAAAACCTTACACCACACCATACCCATTCAAGCACCAATACATCAAGATTACCCCACGTCCAAAGAGCAAAAAATCTGCCAAAACTCTCTAGAAAACTCTTTTCAACCAAAGAAAATCCACGTCCAAACAAACACCAAACAAAACCGCTACACCCATACTCTACCCGACACCAAACAAAACCTCTACCCTACACCAAAAACAAAACCTCTACCCGACACCAAACTTCAAACCTCTAAACAACCTCAACCCGAATACCAAACTACAAAACCTACACACCCTCTACCAAATACATACATCACGAAAACTAAACCACAAAAACCCCGTGCATCTCAATTAAACCGACACCAAAAACCCATTTCACCAAACACCAAAAACTATCAAACCTCATCCTACCGTAAAGAACAAGAATCGACGCTTCAAAGAAAACACCATCTTTCTCAGCTATCGATAAGTTCTTTTGAAATTATCTGTGTCGTTATTGATTTATTTAAACTGTTATAAATCAACTGTACCAAATATCCAATACATCCGAATTGAACCTTGACAACGAAAACATATGCGAACTGTATTTAACCGAGACTTCTAACTTCTAACTTCTAACCTTTTTATTTATTGTAAAAACACTTTATCGTTGATAATGGCGTTTATTACATCTAACCTCTGACTTCTAACATTTACTTTATTTACCGCTTCTATCCATTTAAATACTGTCTAGATTAAATTTACCGCTTTATTTTATTTATTTACAGCTTTCAGTATTTAGTTTTAGTTTATATTTATTCCGCAACTCTTAATTATTCCGCATATTATAGCCAAAATTCATATCTGTCACACAGTAACCGGCTTAAAAAACCCTTATTCGTGGAGATCGGTTATCGTATTTTCAACAATTGGTATCAGAGCTCGTGTGATTTAGTTTGAAATTTTTGTCGAAAACTTTATTTGTGTAGCGTTTTTATAACCAACCAATATGTTTTCCTTAAAAATTTCATTTTAATATCACTTGTTCAAAATCCTTTCAAAACAAAAAAAAATTAAAAAAAATTATTAAAATCTTAAAATTTTCAAAAAAAAAAAACAACAACCCAAAAATGTCTTCCACAACCTACTCAAGAGCTCCATATGTCATCGATCAGGTATGGTCTATGATCTCAGAAATCGGTCTTTCAAAAACACCATTTGAGTCCCACATGACTAAGATTGAGAACAGTTTGAAAGCTGATCTCAAACTATATCATGACACAATAGTCAAATCTGATATCTGCAAATCTGAATTACAAACCTTGCAACTCAGATTTGGAGAATCAACAAGGACTAGAGACAAACTTGAAAGAGACGTCGAACGAAAAACAGAAGAATATAATCACGTCTTAGATCAATTAAATGAAGCTCTAAAACAAAAAAGGGACTTAGAAATAAAAAATCAATCTGTTTTTCCATCTGAAATAAAAGATACCTTAGAAATAGAAGTCCTTCAGTTAAAACTAAAAATTCAAGATTTAACTGACATAAACTCTAGTTTGATTCTGAAATTAGATGATTTTTCAAAACAATCAAATTTCTTGAATCCGAAAATCAAAGATTTCAAGGAAACTGGATTCTATCAATCTTGCTAGAAAATTGAGTGATTATATTTTCACTAAAGCAAAAAACTTAGGAACTGGAAAAATTGATACGAATTATAAACCAGGAATTGGAAGAGAATCCTTCGAAATCGAACAAGCCAAACAAGAAACCAGGACTAACAGTGAAAACTCTGAATCAACTCTAACAGATCTATCCACATCTATTAATGAGGAAAATTCAGACGACGAAACAGTTATCAACTGTAACCCAAATGATACTGATTTCACTGTTTCCAAAAGATCTTTCACTAATAGGTCTTCAACCCACCAAATCCAAATTACCAACCAAAACTCCAAACTTAAAGACTTTTTGAATAGAACAAACTCCTTTTACAAGAAAGGCAGTACCTCTAAACCAATTGCTCTTCAAAAGGAACAAGGCAAACCCAAAGTTTTCAAACAAACCCAAAAGAAACCTTTGAAACCAGTCTCTGTGCCACAAAAACAAACTTTTAATCCAAAACCTTTTCAAAAACCGATTCAAAGTCACTTTCAAGAGATAAACTTCAATCTATCAAGGAACTTTCAAAAACCATCATTTCACCAAATTCCATTCTATCATCATAATGTTTTTCAAAACCATCCAAATCCTAGACATAAAGAAAGGTTATCAAACAGATCTTCACATATAGGATACCTTTCACAAAATCAAAGACCATTTCAACTTACAGGTTTTCAAAAACAAATATTACTTTGGAAAAATCTGATAAGTCAACTTAAACCTCAACCATTTCGTCCAATCAACAAATACCATAATGATTCCAAATTATCGAAAAGCATTAACAAATCAGGACCCACCATGGTTTGGGTACCTAAAATTTCTGTCTAATTGCAGGCACTTTGTGCTGGAGAGCCCAAGGATGGCACATGGTATATCGATAGTGGCTGCTCCAAGCATATGACAGGAAACCAGAGCTTTCTACGAGACTTCAAACCCACACTACCTCCGATGCAGAAACTTCACAATCAAACCAAAATGATGCGGATCCAGTCGAGAGGGAACCACCAACACTAAATCTCTCTTTAAACACACCCAATCCACCTATCCAAAATGATCCCAATGCATCATTTATGGGGGAACCACCAAAACCAGAACCCTACTAAAACACCCCAATCCACCTGTCCAAATGATCTCAATGCATCATTTATGGGAAGAACCACCAAAATCAAATTCCTCTTTAAACAATCCCAATCTACCTATCCAAAATGATCCCAGTGCATCATTTATGGGGGAACTCTCGTTACCCCATTCTCACCCCCAAACCCAAAATTTTAAAAAAAAAAACAAAAAACATTCAAATAACCAAAATTTACCAAAAACATTCAAATAACCAAATTTTTTAAAAAAAAACATCCACATAATCAAAAATCACAAAAATTGAATAAAGTTTTATTCTTTTAAAAGTTTTTATAAAACCATGTGATTAACATCTTGTTGACTAAATTTTCAGATTCTTATGCTCGATGAATGTTCTCAGTTATATTGATTCCTAATTAAAGTGAACGTTCAAATCTCAAAATCTTCGTTATGAACATTCTCCTATTCCCTTTGAATTTATTTCAATTATAACAATTTTATCTATTAAGGGACATAAGATCAGGAGATTCAGATGAAAACCAAACCCATGTGAGAATTTGTGCCTCGTCTTCAATTGCTAAGAGAATTTCATTTCTGTGAGCAAAGGTGTTTTCATTATGACTTATAGGATTTATACTCTTATACCGTGATGCTAGTCTCATTTTTGCTTAGATATCAAAATGACCAGGGACGATACAATCATTTCCTTATATATTAGACAAACTGTCTATTATATCACCTATCCCTATCCTCAATCAAACCACTTCAAAGAAAAGATTCATCATCTGGCATAACGAATCTGACAATTGAAGAAACGACAAAGTCATATCCAAGAAAACCAAAAAAAAAAAAAAAACTCAAAATCTCAAAAAGCAAAGTCATATCCAACAAATGATGTCAACAAATCACAACTGGTAACCACATCAGATATCTTTTACACAAAAGGTATTCGCGAAAATCAAGAAAAGATAAAACAAAGGTGAACACTTCACCAAAGCAAAAGAAGAGTTATTACAACAATCCATAAAGACAGACATCTCTCAAACAACGAATTCTCAAATGCTTTATCATATATAGCTGTCAAAACCGAAGATTTACCGGAATACTGTAGCCTTCATAATTGAATATTCTTAGTTGCAAACTGCACTACGGAAATTTCTAAACCCCTCTACATGTATTTCCCGACGGAGAGAGAGTGAACATCAATGGCATGAATGAAGAAACCCTCTGAGTAATGCCGAAACCAGTCTTATGTGATTGATTATCTAATATGAAGACCAAGTGACTAAAGTATATAGGTATAAATCCATATTAAGCATAAGTCAACACCTTCAAACTGAGAGATATCACTCATCTTTAGTGATTATACACCAGTTCTGCACCCAGAACAACCAAAACACCTCAGTCAAGTGTGACCTAAACCTTTGAGAGTTCATCTGAATCGACCTATTAAGATCACTTGTCGTCTTTATAAATGTTATAAAATCTTAAGGAATATTATGAAAGTACATATACAAAAACCCTTTGATAATTGAACATGAAACCTTGATTCAGAAACAAATATTCTTGACAAAAACATTTTTCAAAACATAAGTAAAATCTTGTCACACTTTTTCAAAACAAGTGATATGGTTTTATAAACGTTTTATCCAAATTTCAAGAATTTTCAATCTTACCTTTTAATCTATTCTTATTTCAGTAATGATCACATAGGGGGAAATTATTGAAAATAATATTTTTGTATGTGACCATCACTGAAATAAGATGAACTGTTTTTATTTTATCTGACAAATATTATCAGTTTATTTCAGGTTGCGTGAACTCAAGATCAAAAACAAACATGAATCAAGACCCAAGAAACCTTGAGAAAACAACCAAACCTGAGGAAGTGATGCTATGAACCAAAGAGCAAAATGCAAAAATGTCACCCAGCTACAGCAATCACGACGCGACGGACACCATGGTCGCGACGTGAAGAAGAGCAAAACATAAGAGTCCATAATGCTACAGCACTCGCGACGCGACGGAAGCCCAGGTCGCGACGCGAAGCCCCCAACGCGACAATACCAACTTCTTGATCGCGAGACTACCAACACAACGCACTAGCCAGACAAATGGCCGCCCAAAAGCAGCACTCGACGCACCCTCGCGAACGCTGTATTTCAGCAACTATAAATAAGAAGCTCACCTCTTGCCATTCTTGTGCAGAAAAACCTTACACCACACCATACCCATTCAAGCACCAATACATCAAGATTACCCCACGTCCAAAGAGCAAAAAACCTGCCAAAACTCTCTAGAAAACTCTTTTCAACCAAAGAAAATCCACGTCCAAACAAACACCAAACAAAACCGCTACACCCATACTCTACCCGACACCAAACAAAACCTCTACCCTACACCAAAAAAAAAACCTCTACCCGACACCAAACTTCAAACCTCTATACAACCTCAACCCGAATACCAAACTACAAAACCTACACACCCTCTACCAAATACATACATCACGAAAACTAAACCACAAAAACCCCGTGCATCTCAATTAAACCGACACCAAAAACCCATTTCACCAAACACCAAAAACTATCAAACCTCATCCTACCGTAAAGAACAAGAATCGACGCTTCAAAGAAAACACCATCTTTCTCAGCTATCGATAAGTTCTTTTGAAATTATCTGTGTCGTTATTGATTTATTTAAACTGTTATAAATCAACTGTACCAAATATCCAATACATCCGAATTGAACCTTGACAACGAAAACATATGCGAACTGTATTTAACCGAGACTTCTAACTTCTAACTTCTAACCTTTTTATTTATTGTAAAAACACTTTATCGTTGATAATGGCGTTTATTACATCTAACCTCTGACTTCTAACATTTACTTTATTTACCGCTTCTATCCATTTAAATACTGTCTAGATTAAATTTACCGCTTTATTTTATTTATTTACAGCTTTCAGTATTTAGTTTTAGTTTATATTTATTCCGCAACTCTTAATTATTCCGCATATTATAGCCAAAATTCATATCTGTCAGACAGTAACCGGCTTAAAAAACCCTTATTCGTGGAGATCGGTTATCGTATTTTCAACAATTGGTATCAGAGCTCGTGTGATTTAGTCTGAAATTTTTGTCGAAAACTTTATTTGTGTAGCGTTTTTATAACCAACCAATAAGTTTTCCTTAAAAATTTCATTTTAATATCACTTGTTCAAAATCCTTTCAAAACAAAAAAAAAAATTAAAAAAAATTATTAAAATCTTAAAATTTTCAAAAAAATAAAAAATAAAACAACAACCCAAAAATGTCTTCCACAACCTACTCAAGAGCTCCATATGTCATCGATCAGGTATGGTCTATGATCTCAGAAATCGGTCTTTCAAAAACACCATTTGAGTCCCACATGACTAAGATTGAGAACAGTTTGAAAGCTGATCTCAAACTATATCATGACACAATAGTCAAATCTGATATCTGCAAATCTGAATTACAAACCTTGCAACTCAGATTTGGAGAATCAACAAGGACTAGAGACAAACTTGAAAGAGACGTCGAACGAAAAACAGAAGAATATAATCACGTCTTAGATCAATTAAATGAAGCTCTAAAACAAAAAAGGGACTTAGAAATAAAAAATCAATCTGTTTTTCCATCTGAAATAAAAGATACCTTAGAAATAGAAGTCCTTCAGTTAAAACTAAAAATTCAAGATTTAACTGACATAAACTCTAGTTTGATTCTGAAATTAGATGATTTTTCAAAACAATCAAATTTCTTGAATCCGAAAATCAAAGATTTCAAGGAAAACTGGATTCTATCAATCTTGCTAGAAAATTGAGTGATGATATTTTCACTAAAGCAAAAAACTTAGGAACTGGAAAAATTGTTACGAATTATAAACCAGGAATTGGAAGAGAATCCTTCGAAATCGAACAAGCCAAACAAGAAACCAGGACTAACAGTGAAAACTCTGAATCAACTCTAACAGATCTATCCACATCTGTTAATGAGGAAAATTCAGACGACGAAACAGTTATCAACTGTAACCCAGATGATACTGATTTCACTGTTTCCAAAAGATCTTTCACTAATAGGTCTTCAACCCACCAAATCCAAATTACCAACCAAAACTCCAAACTTAAAGACTTTTTGAATAGAACAAACTCCTTTTACAAGAAAGGCAGTACCTCTAAACCAATTGCTCTTCAAAAGGAACAAGGCAAACCCAAAGTTTTCAAACAAACCCAAAAGAAACCTTTGAAACCAGTCTCTGTGCCACAAAAACAAACTTTTAATCCAAAACCTTTTCAAAAACCGATTCAAAGTCACTTTCAAGAGATAAACTTCAATCTATCAAGGAACTTTCAAAAACCATCATTTCACCAAATTCCATTCTATCATCATAATGTTTTTCAAAACCATCCAAATCCTAGACATAAAGAAAGGTTATCAAACAGATCTTCACATATAGGATACCTTTCACAAAATCAAAGACCATTTCAACTTACAGGTTTTCAAAAACAAATATTACTTTGGAAAAATCTGATAAGTCAACTTAAACCTCAACCATTTCGTCCAATCAACAAATACCATAATGATTCCAAATTATCGAAAAGCATTAACAAATCAGGACCCACCATGGTTTGGGTACCTAAAATTTCTGTCTAATTGCAGGCACTTTGTGCCGGAGAGCCCAAGGATGGCACATGGTATATCGATAGTGGCTGCTCCAAGCATATGACAGGAAACCAGAGCTTTCTACGAGACTTCAAACCCACACTACCTCCGATGCAGAAACTTCACAATCAAAACAAAATGATGCGGATCCAGTCGAGAGGGAACCACCAACACTAAATCTCTCTTTAACCACACCCAATCCACCTATCCAAAATGATCCCAATGCATCATTTATGGGGGAACCACCAAAACCAGAACCCTACTAAAACACCCCAATCCACTTGTCCAAATGATCTCAATGCATCATTTATGGGAAGAACCACCAAAACCAAATTCCTCTTTAAACAATCCCAATCTACCTATCCAAAATGATCCCGGTGCATCATTTATGGGGGAACTCTCGTTACCCCATTCTCACCCCCAAACCCAAAATTTTTTAAAAAAAAACAAAAAACATTCAAATAACCAAAATTTACCAAAAACATTCAAATAACCAAATTTAAAAAAAAAACATCCACATAATCAAAAATCACAAAAATTGAATAAAGTTTTATTCTTTTAAAACTTTTTATAAAACCATGTGATTAACATCTTCTTGACTAAATTTTCAGATTCTTATGCTCGATGAATGTTCTCAGTTATATTGATTCATAATTAAAGTGAAGGTTCAAATCTCAAAATTTTCGTTATGAACATTCTCCTATTCCCTTTGAATTTATTTCAATTATAACGATTTTATCTATTAAGGGACATAAGATCAGGAGATTCAGATGAAAACCAAACCCATGTGAGAATTTGTGCCTCGTCTTCAATTGCTAAGATAAATTCATTTCTGTGAGGAAAGGTGTTTTCATTATGACTTATAGGATTTATACTCTTATACCGTGATGCTAGTCTCATTTTTGCTTAGATATCAAAATGACCAGGGACGATACAATCATTTCCTTATATATTAGACAAACTGTCTATTATATCACCTATCCCTATCCTCAATCAAACCACTTCAAAGAAAAGATTCATCATCTGGCATAACGAATCTGACAATTGAAGAAACGACAAAGTCATATCCAAGAAAACCAAAAAAAAAAAAAACTCAAAATCTCAAAAAGCAAAGTCATATCCAACAAATGATGTCAACAAATCACAACTGGTAACCACATCAGATATCTTTTACACAAAAGGTATTCGCGAAAATCAAGAAAAGATAAAACAAAGGTGAACACTTCACCAAAGCAAAAGAAGAGTTATTACAACAATCCATAAAGACAGACATCTCTCAAACAACGAATTCTCAAATGCTTTATCATATATAGCTGTCAAAACCGAAGATTTACCGGGATACTGTAGCCTTCATAATTGAATATTCTTAGTTGCAAACTGCACTACGGAAATTTCTAAACCCCTCTACATGTATTTCCCGACGGAGAGAGAGTGAACATCAATGGCATGAATGAAGAAACCCTCTGAGTTATGCCGAAACCAGTCTTATGTGATTGATTATCTAATATGAAGACCAAGTGACTAAAGTATATAGGTATAAATCCATATTAAGCATAAGTCAACACCTTCAAACTGAGAGATATCACTCGTCTTTAGTGATTATACACCAGTTCTGCACCCAGAACAACCAAAACACCTCAGTCAAGTGTGAGCTATACCTATGAGAGTTCATCTGAATCGACCTATTAAGATCACTTGTCATCTTTATAAATGTTATAAAATCTTAAGGAATATTATGAAAGTACATATACAAAAACCCTTTGATAATTGAACTTGAAACCTTGATTCAGAAACAAATATTCTTGACAAAAACATTTTTCAAAACATAAGTAAAATCTAGTCACACTTTTTCAAAACAAGTGATATGGTTTTATAAACGTTTTATCCAAATTTCAAGAATTTTCAATCTTACCTTTTAATCTATTCTTATTTCAGTAATGATCACATAGGGGGAAATTGTTGAAAATAATATTTTTGTATGTGACCATCACTGAAATAATATGAACTGTTTTTATTTTATCTGACAAATATTATCAGTTTATTTCAGGTTGCGTGAACTCGAGATCAAAAACAAACTTGAATCAAGACCCAAGAAACCTTGAGAAAACAACCAAACCTGAGGAAGTGATGCTATGAACCAAAGAGCAAAATGCAAAAATGTCACCCAGCTACAGCAATCACGACGCGACGGACACCATGGTCGCGACGTGAAGAAGAGCAAAACATAAGAGTCCAGAATGCTACAGCACTCGCGACGCGACGGAAGCCCAGGTCGCGACGCGAAGCCCCCAACGCGACAATACCAACTTCTTGATCGCGAGACTACCAACACAACGCACTAGCCAGACAAATGGCCGACCAAAAGCAGCACTCGACGCACCCTCGCGAACGCTGTATTTCAGCAACTATAAATAAGAAGCTCACCTCTTGCCATTCTTGTGCAGAAAAACCTTACACCACACCATACCCATTCAAGCACCAATACATCAAGATTACCCCACGTCCAAAGAGCAAAAAACCTGCCAAAACTCTCTAGAAAACTCTTTTCAACCAAAGAAAATCCACGTCCAAACAAACACCAAACAAAACCGCTACGCCCATACTCTACCCGACACCAAACAAAACCTCTACCCTACACCAAAAACAAAACCTCTACCCGACACCAAACTTCAAACCTCTAAACAACCTCAACCCGAATACCAAACTACAAAACCTACACACCCTCTACCAAATACATACATCACGAAAACTAAACCACAAAAACCCCGTGCATCTCAATTAAACCGACACCAAAAACCCATTTCACCAAACACCAAAAACTATCAAACCTCATCCTACCGTAAAGAACAAGAATCGACGCTTCAAAGAAAACACCATCTTTCTCAGCTATCGATAAGTTCTTTTGAAATTATCTGTGTCGTTATTGATTTATTTAAACTGTTATAAATCAACTGTACCAAATATCCAATACATCCGAATTGAACCTTGACAACGAAAACATATGCGAACTGTATTTAACCGAGACTTCTAACTTCTAACTTCTAACCTTTTTATTTATTGTAAAAACACTTTATCGTTGATAATGGCGTTTATTACATCTAACCTCTAACTTCTAACATTTACTTTATTTACCGCTTTCTGTCCATTTAAATACTGTCTAGATTAAATTTACCGCTTTATTTTATTTATTTACAGCTTTCAGTTATTTAGTTTTAGTTTATATTTATTCCGCAACTCTTAATTATTCCGCATATTATAGCCAAAATTCATATCTGTCACACAGTAACCGGCTTAAAAAACCCTTATTCGTGGAGATCGGTTATCGTATTTTCAACATATTTGATTGTAGTTAGACTAAAAGATAGATTTTAAAACACAAAGTAATTTTACCATCTAATTATTAAATTTAAAAATAATCATACTTCTGTCTAAAAAATTTAGATAGAATAGTTATTTCATTCTTTAATTATTTTAAAAAATAACTATATAAATAATTTTTTGTGGAAAAATATAATCATATTAGTTGTTTCAAAATGATTTGGAAATATACAAATATGGTATTTTAAATAATATGGTAAAATATAACTTTTCAATCGATTGATAAATCTTTAAACATTAATTTGATATCATTAAATTCATGAGTATACATAGATTCTAGACTCCTATATATATAACGTTTACCGATGAATTAAAATAGAAGCAAACTAACTTTAAACAATGGAGAGGAATTCATCGGTAACAATGTGCTTAACAATGCTTTTTGTATTCATATCAGGTATGTGTTATTGAAATTTTTATTTATTTGTACTTAAACAATATATTTAACTGCATCGAAGATCACTATTTGACAATCGTTGCTTTATGATATATACTAGAAGGAGTATTTTCAATGGAACATCATGCTAATGTTTATTATGCCAAAATACGTGCAAACTAATACATATCTTCGCTTCTTTAAAATCACAGTATCTGGCGGTGGAGCAAGAAAGGAGCTAGCAGGTGTTGTACTATTCCAATTATGTACCGAATAATATTATTAAGGAAATCAGTAAAAAATCATATGACACATCTCCTCCAAATAAAGTAAAATTGCAATCATATATAAAATCTGCACCAATCGATTATTTTTTTTATCTTGCTTAATGTAAATCTTTATTTACAAAAATAAAAAATCAGAGTTTGAAGTTTTAAGTGCTAATACCATGAGATATAACAAAAGTTTTTTGTTTGATAAAATTATGGCAAAATTATGGCAGGTGCAATCTCGTCGCTACCTCCAACAATTGAGAATTCACTACGAACAGATTGTGAAACTTATTTAGACTGTATACCATTTTGTTCACATTTTCCACATACTTTACCGATATGTGTGAGACATATTTGCGGTTGTATAGTAGAGCCAAATATTGTTGCAAAAGAACAGTTGAGTAAAGACAATTTTGTACACTCTTGATCAATAAAAATCTCTTGTCAAATCCACTACACAACAATAAGAATGATTGAATGTTTATTTATTTGATTTTCCATCATTCATGCTTAATAATTTTTTATTAGTAACCGATTTTTCTTTCTTTTGTGCATATAAGAATCACAGTCGATAATGAGATAAAATATCTTTTTAATATAACAACATAATAATATCAAGGATAACCAAGTATATAAGAAAATATGTTAAAACTATAATGCTTAAGATTTTCAAAGTAATATCATTTCGTTAATGAAGACGCACAGTCTTCTTCTTGCTTAAAAAGTCAACGCTATGTCGGATTTGAACTTATGATCTCCTTCTAAAACAAAAGTTACCAATAGTCAAAGGGAATAATATTTTTTGTAAGAAAGAAGCAATTATGTACGTGATACATGCTAATATAATTTATAAATAATTTATTCTTATAACGTATTTAATTGAAAATATTTTATACATTTAAATGCAGATTGGGCTAATGGGAAGATCCGGGTTTGTAGAATCCAAACCAATTTTTAAGTCCAATGTATTGTCAAATAATTTATTTATCGATAACAAGAAAAGTTTGATAGTGGGTTTTGTTTTTTTCTATAGCGATTCCTTCTTATGAGTCACACAATTAGATTTTTTTGTCACCACAATCGTATTAGTTAATCGGAGACCGGATTTTGATGGTGCGTTAGAGTTGTTTGTTCTATATGGAATGTTTTACAAGAAACGACTCTTGAGACTACATGAAAGCAATAGTATTTGATTTCTTGATTTAGACATTTAGTCGAATACTTCTAGAGAGTACCCAAATAAACCCATGCCAGACGACTCGTACTACCTATTTGAGTCTATCCGGTGAATAGCATGAATTTGCTTCTAAAACACACACCAAATGCTTGGGTTCCACATATGCTTGGATTCCACACACTGCAATTAGGATGATTGTACTCAAAGAAGTCTATTAAACTCAAACTACTTTTATGACACATCGTGATTCGGTGCATGTTTTAATTTAGGGGAAATGGACGAAATAGATAGTACATTAAATAACATTATTTTTCTTGATGTCCGACTTTAGTTTCTACGTATTTTATCGTAGAAATTTTGAAAAGCTTCATAATTATGGCAGTGCCGTGCAAACGCAATGCGTGTTTCACTACTATAATTTGATAGATTTTGCAAAGTACAATGCCCCGATAATAATAAAAAATCGATAAATAGAGAGTTATGATCAGGGACAACACATTAATATTCGTCAAACTAAAGACATCAAAAAACCAAATTTGAACGTTATGCTATATCTTATTAATGTTAAACATAAATTCTTACAACATTTATTTATAAGTGTGTATTTGTGTTATTAACGGTCAATATAGTTGAACCTTTTTGTTCGAGTTTTTTCTTCATTGTACGAGTCATGTTACTACTCATCGTTCGTTGTATATTCTAAACTGGTTCACCTTCATGGAAACGAGTTAGATTAAGGGTCTCAGTGTCCTTGTAATTTTACATATTTTACATTCATTTTTTGTGCGTTAAAGCTCGTATATTTTTTTAAAATTGTCTAATATAATAAATTCTAACATTCAAACACTTAAGGAGTCGGTTACCTAGCATTTGTGGTTGTCTAGGATTTACCGATCTGAAACCTTACAATAGACAATTTATAAAATACAAGGGTTTTGATGCGCTAAAAAAATTAATATAGCGGTTGTTTAAAAAATTGAGTGAAATTATGTTTGGTTTTTATGAGACTTGCCCAAAATTAAATGCTCAAAATCTACCTTGATTTAAATTATTTGATTGTAGTTAGACTAAACGATAGATTTTAAAACACAAAGTAATTTTACCATCTAGTTATTAAATTTAAAAATAATCATACTTATGTCTAAAAAATTTAGAAAGAATAGTTATTTTATTCTTTAATTATTTTAAAAAATAACTATATAAATAATTTTTTGTGGAAAAATATAATCATATTAGTTGTTTCAAAATGATTTGGAAATATACAAATATGGTATTTTAAATAATATGGTAAAATATAACTTTTCAATCGATTGATAAATCTTTAAACATTAATTTGATATCATTAAATTCATGAGTATACATAGATTCTAGACTCCTATATATATAACGTTTACCGATGAATTAAAATAGAAGCAAACTAACTTTAAACAATGGAGAGGAATTCATCGGTAACAATGTGCTTAACAATGCTTTTTGTATTCATATCAGGTATGTGTTATTGAAATTTTTATTTATTTGTACTTAAACCATATATTTAACTGCATCGAAGATCACTATTTGACAATCGTTGCTTTATGATATATACTAGAAGGAGTATTTTCAATGGAACATCATGCTAATGTTTATTATGCCAAAATACGTGCAAACTAATACATATATTCGCTTCTTTAAAATCACAGTATCTGGCGGTGGAGCAAGAAAGGAGCTAGCAGGTGTTGTACTATTCCAATTATGTACCGAATAATATTATTAAGGAAATCAGTAAAAAATCATATGACACATCTCCTCCAAATAAAGTAAAATTGCAATCATATATAAAATCTGCACCAATCGATTATTTTTGTTATCTTGCTTAATGTAAATCTTTATTTACAAAAATAAAAAATCAGAGTTTGAAGTTTTTAGTGCTAATACCATGAGATATAACAAAAGTTTTCTATTTGATAAAATTATGGCAAAATTATGGCAGGTGCAATCTCGTCGCTACCTCCAACAATTGAGAATTCACTACGAACAGATTGTGAAACTTATTTAGACTGTATACCATGTTGTTCACATTTTCCACATACTTTACCGATATGTGTGAGACATATTTGCGGTTGTATAGTAGAGCCAAATATTGTTGCAAAAGAACACTTGAGTAAGGACAATTTTGTACACTCTTGATCAATAAAAATCTCTTGTCAAATCCACTACACAACAATAAGAATGATTGAATGTTTATTTATTTGATTTTCCATCATTCATGCTTAATAATTTTTTATTAGTAACCGATTTTTCTTTCTTTTGTGCATATAAGAATCACAGTCGATAATGAGATAAAATATCTTTTTTATATAACAACATAATAATATCAAGGATAACCAAGTATATAAGAAAATATGTTAAAACTATAATGTTTAAGATTTTCAAAGTAATATCATTTCGTTAATGAAGACGCACAGTCTTCTTCTTGCTTAAAAAGTCAACGCTATGTCGGATTTGAACTTATGATCTCCTTCTAAAAACAAAAGTTACCAATAGTCAAAGGGAATAATATTTTTCGTAAGAAAGAAGCAATTATGTACGTGATACATGCTAATATAATTTATAAATAATTTATTCTTATAACGTATTTAATTGAAAATATTTTATACAATTAAATGCAGATTGGGCTAATGGGAAGATCCGGGTTTGTAGAATCCATACCTATTTTTAAGTCCAATGTATTGTCAAATAATTTATTTATCGATAACAAGAAAAGTTTGATAGTGGGTTTTGTTTTTTTCTATAGCGATTCCTTCTTATGAGTCACACAATTAGATTTTTTTGTCACCACAATCGTATTAGTTAATCGGAGACCGGATTTTGATGGTGCGTTAGAGTTGTTTGTTCTATATGGAATGTTTTACAAGAAACGACTCTTGAGACTACATGAAAGCAATAGTATTTGATTTCTTGATTTAGACATTTAGTCGAATACTTCTAGAGAGTACCCAAATAAACCCATGCCAGACGACTCGTACTACCTATTTGAGTCTATCCGGTGAATAGCATGCATTTGCTTCTAAAACAGACACCAAATGCTTGGGTTCCACATATGCTTGGATTCCACACACTGCAATTAGGATGATTGTACTCAAGGAAGTCTATTAAACTCAAACTACTTTAATGACATATCTTGATTCGGTGCATGTTTTAATTTAGGGGAAATGGACGAAATAGATAGTACATTAAATAACATTATTTTTCTTGACATCCGACTTTAGTTTCTACGTATTTTATCGTAGACATTTTGAAAAGCTTCATAATTATGGCAGTGCCGTGCAAACGCAATGCGTGTTTCACTACTATAATTTGATAGATTTTGCAAAGTACAATGCCCCGATAATAATAAAAAATCGATAAATAGAGAGTTATGATCAGGGACAACACATTAATATTCGTCAAACTAAAGACATCAAAAAACCAAATTTGAACGTTATGCTATATCTTACTAATGTTAAACATAAATTCTTACAACATTTATTTATAAGTGTGTATTTGTGTTATTAACGGTCAATATAGTTGAACCTTTTTGTTCGAGTTTTTTCTTCATTGTACGAGTCATGTTACTACTCATCGTTCGTTGTATATTCTAAACTGGTTCACCTTCATGGAAACGAGTTAGATTAAGGGTCTCAGTGTCCTTGTAATTTTACATATTTTACATTCATTTTTTGTGCGTTAAAGCTCGTATATTTTTTAAAATTGTCTAATATAATAGATTCTAACATTCAAACACTTAAGGAGTCGGTTACCTAGCATTTGTGGTTGTCTAGGATTTACCGATCTGAAACCTTACAATAGACAATTTATAAAATACAAGGGTTTTGATGCGCTAAAAAAATAATATAGCGGTTCTTTCAAAAATTGAGTGAAAATATGTTTGGTTTTTATGAGTCTTTCCAAAAATTAAATGCTCAAAATCTAGTTTGAAATCTATCTGAGTGCACCACAACCACCAAGATATTTAGTTGATGTCAATGACAGAGAAATTACAGATAATGGTCATTTAGAAGAGGAACCTTGATTTAAATTATTTGATTGTAGTTAGACGAAACGATAGATTTTAAAACACAAAGTAATTTTACCATCTAATTATTAAATTTAAAAATAATCATATTTTGTCTAAAAAATTTAGAAAGAATAGTTATTTCATTCTTTAATTATTTTAAAAAATAACTATAAAAATAATTTTTTGTGGAAAAATATAATCATATTAGTTGTTTCAAAATGATTTGGAAATATACAAATATGATATTTTAAATAATATGGTAAAATATAACTTTTCAATCGATTGATAAATCTTTAAACATTAATTTGATATCATTAAATTCATGAGTATACATAGATTATAGACTCCTATATATATAACGTTTACCGATGAATTAAAATAGAAGCAAACTAACTTTAAACAATGGAGAAGAATTCATCGGTAACAATGTGCTTAATAATGCTTTTCGTATTCATATCAGGTATGTGTTAAAGAATTTTTTATTTATTTGTACTTAAACAATATATTTAACTGCATCGAAGATCACTATTTCACAATCGTTGCTTTATGATATATAATAGAAGGAGTATTTTCAATGGAACATCATGCTAATGTTTATTATGCCAAAATACGTGCAAACTAATACATATCTTCGCTTCTTTAAAATCACAGTATCTGGCGGTGGAGCAAGAAAGGAGCTAGCAGGTGTTGTACTATTCCAATTATGTACCGAATAATAATATTAAGGAAATCAGTAAAAAATCATATGACACATCTCCTCCAAATAAAGTAAAATTGCAATCATATATAAAATCTGCACCAATCGATTATTTTTTTTATCTTGCGCTCATGATAAATATTTATTTACAAAAATAAAAAAATCAGAGTTTGAAGTTTTTAGTGCTAATACCATGAGATATAACAAAAGTTTTCTGTTTGATAAAATTATGGCAGGTGCAATCTCGTCGCTACCTCCAACAATTGAGAATTCACTACGAACAGATTGTGAAACTTATTTAGACTGTATACCATTTTGTTCACATTTTCCACATACTTTACCGATATGTGTGAGACATATTTGCGGTTGTATAGTAGAGCCAAATATTGTTGAAAAAGAACACTTGAGTAAGGACAATTTTGTACACTCTTGATCACTAAAAATCTCTTGTCAAATCCACTACACAACAATAAAAATGATTGAATGTTTATTTATTTGATTTTCCATCATTCATGCTTAATAATTTTTTATTAGTAACTGATTTTTCTTTCTTTTGTGCATATAAGAATCACAGTCGATAATGAGATAAAATATCTTTTTTATTTAACAACATAATAATATCAAGGATAACAAAGTATATAAGAAAATATGTTAAAACTATAATGCTTAAGATTTTCAAAGTAATATCATTTCGTTAATGAAGACGCACAGTCTTCTTCTTGCTTAAAAAGTCAATGCTATGTTGGATTTGAACTTATGATCTCCTTCTGAAACAAAAGTTACGAATAGTCAAAGGGAATAAAATTTTTCGTAAGAAAGAAGCAATTATGTACGTGATACATGCTAATATAATTTATAAATAATTTATTCTTATAACGTATTTAATTGAAAATATTTTATACAAATAAATGCAGATTGGGCTAATGGGAAGATCCGGGTTTGTTGAATCCAAACCTATTTTTAAGTCCAATGTATTGTCAAATAATTTATTTATCGATAACAAGAAAAGTTTGATAGTGGGTTTTGTTTTTTTCTATAGCGATTCCTTCTTATGATTCACACATTTAGATTTTTTTTGCCACCACAATCATATTAGTTAATCGGAGACCGGATTTTGATGGTGCGTTAGAGTTGTTTGTTCTATATGGAATGTTTTACAAGAAACGACTCTTGAGACTACATGAAAGCAATAGTATTTGATATCTTGATTTAGACATTTAGTCGAATACTTCTAGAGAGTACCCAAATAAACCCATGCCAGACGACTCGTACTACCAATTTGAGTCTATCCGGTGAATAGCATGCATTCGCTTCTAAAACAGACACCAAATGCTTGGGTTCCACATATGCTTGGATTCCACACACTGCAATTAGGATGATTGTACTCAAGGAAGTCTATTAAACTCAAACTACTTTTATGACACATCGTGATTCGGTGCATTTTTTAATTTAGGGGAAATGGACGAAATAGATAGTACATTAAATAACATTATTTTTCTTGACATCCGACTTTCGTTTCTACGTATTTTATCGTAGAAATTTTGAAAAGCTTCATAATTATGGCAGTGCTGTGCAAACGCAATGCATGTTTCATTACTATAATTTGATAGATTTTGCAAAGTACAATGCCCCGATAATAATAAAAAATCGAAAAATAGAGAGCAAAAATCGAAAAATAGAGAGCTATGATCAGGGACAACACATTAATATTCGTCCAACTAAAGACATCAAAAAACCAAATTTGAACGTTATGCTATATCTTATTAATGTTAAACATAAATTCTTACCACATTTATTTATAAGTGTGTATTTGTGTTATTAACGGTCAATATAGTTGAACCTTTTTGTTCGAGTTTTTTCTTCATTGTACGAGTCATGTTACTACTCATCGTTCGTTGTATATTCTAAACTGGTTCACCTTCATGGAAACGAGTTAGATTACTATCGGTTAAGGGTCTGAGTGTCCTTGTAATTTTACATATTTTACATTCATTTTTGTCCGTTAAAGCTCGTATATTTTTTAAAATTGTCTAATCTAACAGATTGTAACATTCAAACACTTAAGAGTCGGTTACCTAGCATTTGTGGTTGTCTAGGATTTACCGATCTGAAACCTTACAATAGACAATTTATAAAATACAAGGGTTTTGATGCGCTAAAAAAATAATATAGCGGTTCTTTCAAAAATTGAGTGAAAATATGTTTGGTTTTTATGAGACTTGCCCAAAATTAAATTCTCAAAATCTACCTTGATTTAAATTATTTGATTGTAGTTAGACTAAACGATAGATTTTAAAACACAAAGTAATTTTACCATCTAATTATTAAATTTAAAAATAATCATACTTATGTCTAAAAAATTTAGAAAGAATAGTTATTTCATTCTTTAATTATTTTAAAAAATAACTATATAATTAATTTTTTGTGGAAAAATATAATCATATTAGTTGTTTCAAAATGATTTGGAAATATACAAATATGGTATTTTAAATAATATGGTAAAATATAACTTTTCAATCGATTGATAAATCTTTAAACATTAATTTGATATCATTAAATTCATGAGTATACATAGATTCTAGACTCCTATATATATATAACGTTTACCGATGAATTAAAATAGAAGCAAACTAACTTTAAACAATGGAGAGGAATTCATCGGTAAAAATGTGCTTAACAATGCTTTTTGTATTCATATCAGGTATGTGTTATTGAAATTTTTATTTATTTGTACTTAAACAATATATTTAACTGCATCGAAGATCACTATTTCACAATCGTTGCTTTATGATATATACTAGAAGGAGTATTTTCAATGGAACACCATGCTAATGTTTATTATGCCGAAATACGTGCAAACTAATACATATCTTCGCTTCTTTAAAATCACAGTATCTGGCGGTGGAGCAAGAAAGGAGCTAGCAGGTGTTGTACTATTCCAATTATGTACCGAATAATATTATTAAGGAAATCAGTAAAAAATCATATGACACATCTCCTCCAAATAAAGTAAAATTGCAATCATATATAAAATCTGCACCAATCGATTATTTTTTTTATCTTGCGCTCATGATAAATATTTATTTACAAAAATAAAAAATCAGAGTTTGAAGTTTTTATTGCTAATACCATGAGATATAACAAAAGTTTTCTGTTTGATAAAATTATGGCAGGTGCAATCTCGTCGCTACCTCCAACAATTGAGAATTCACTACGAACAGATTGTGAAACTTATTTAGACTGTATACCATTTTGTTCACATTTTCCACATACTTTACCGATATGTGTGAGACATATTTGCGGTTGTATAGTAGAGCCAAATATTGTTGCAAAAAAACACTTGAGTAAGGACAATTTTGTACACTCTTGATCAATAAAAATCTCTTGTCAAATCCACTACACAACAATAAAAATGATTGAATGTTTATTTATTTGATTTTCCATCATTCATGCTTAATAATTTTTTATTAGTAACTGATTTTTCTTTCTTTTGTGCATATAAGAATCACAGTCGATAATGAGATAAAATATCTTTTTTATTTAACAACATAATAATATCAAGGATAACAAAGTATATAAGAAAATATGTTAAAACTATAATGCTTAAGATTTTCAAAGTAATATCATTTCGTTAATGAAGACGCACAGTCTTCTTCTTGCTTAAAAAGTCAATGCTATGTCGGATTTGAACTTATGATCTCCTTCTGAAACAAAAGTTACGAATTGTCAAAGGGAATAAAATTTTTCGTAAGAAAGAAGCAATTATGTACGTGATACATGCTAATATAATTTATAAATAATTTATTCTTATAACGTATTTAATTGAAAATATTTTATACAAATAAATGCAGATTGGGCTAATGGGAAGATCCGGGTTGTTGAATCCAAACCTATTTTTAAGTCCAATGTATTGTCAAATAATTTATTTATCGATAACAAGAAAAGTTTGATAGTGGGTTTTGTTTTTTTCTATAGCGATTCCTTCTTATGATTCACACATTTAGATTTTTTTTGCCACCACAATCATATTAGTTAATCGGAGACCGGATTTTGATGGTGCGTTAGAGTTGTTTGTTCTATATGGAATGTTTTACAAGAAACGACTCTTGAGACTACATGAAAGCAATAGTATTTGATTTCTTGATTTAGACATTTAGTCGAATACTTCTAGAGAGTACCCAAATAAACCCATGCCAGACGACTCGTACTACCTATTTGAGTCTATCCGGTGAATCGCATGCATTCGCTTCTAAAACAGACACCAAATGCTTGGGTTCCACATATGCTTGGATTCCACACACTGCAATTAGGATGATTGTACTCAAGGAAGTCTGTTAAACTCAAACTACTTTTATGACACATCGTGATTCGGTGCATTTTTTAATTTAGGGGAAATGTACGAAATAGATAGTACATTAAATAACATTATTTTTCTTGACATCCGACTTTCGTTTCTACGTATTTTATCGTATAAATTTTGAAAAGCTTCATAATTATGGCAGTGCTGTGCAAACGCAATGCGTGTTTCACTACTATAATTTGATAGATTTTGCAAAGTACAATGCCCCGATAATAATAAAAAATCGAAAAATAGAGAGCTATGGTCAGGGACAACACATTAATATTCGTCAAACTAAAGACATCAAAAAACCAAATTTGAACGTTATGTTATATCTTATTAATGTTAAACATAAATTCTTACCACATTTCTTTATAAGTGTGTATTTGTGTTATTAACGGTCAATATAGTTGAACATTTTTGTTCGAGTTTTTTCTTCATTGTACGAGTCATGTAACTACTCATCGTTCGTTGTATATTCTAAACTGGTTCACCTTCATGGAAACGAGTTAGATTACTATCGGTTAAGGGTCTGAGTGTCCTTGTAATTTTACATATTTTACAATCATTTTTGTCCGTTAAAGCTCGTATATTTTTTAAAATTGTCTAATCTAATAGATTGTAACATTCAAACACTTAAGAGTCGGTTACCTAGCATTTGTGGTTGTCTATGATTTACCGATCTGAAACCTTACAATAGACAATTTATAAAATACAAGGGTTTTGATGCGCTAAAAAAATAATATAGCGGTTCTTTCAAAAATTGAGTGAAAATATGTTTGGTTTTTATGAGACTTGCCCAAAATTATATGCTCAAAATCTACCTTGATTTAAATTATTTGATTGTAGTTAGACTAAACGATAGATTTTAAAACACAAAGTAATTTTACCATCTAATTATTAAATTTAAAAATAATCAAACTTATGTCTAAAAAATTTAGAAAGAATAGTTATTTCATTCTTTAATTATTTTAAAAAATAGCTATATAAATAATTTTTTGTGGAAAAATATAATCATATTAGTTGTTTCAAAATGATTTGGAAATATACAAATATGGTATTTTAAATAATATGGTAAAATATAACTTTTCAATCGATTGATAAATCTTTAAACATTAATTTGATATCATTAAATTCATGAGTATACATAGATTCTAGACTCCTATATATATAACGTTTACCGATGAATTAAAATAGAAGCAAACTAACTTTAAACAATGGAGAGGAATTCATCGGTAACAATGTGCTTAACAATGCTTTTTGTATTCATATCAGGTATGTGTTATTGAAATTTTTATTTATTTGTACTTAAACAATATATTTAACTACATCGAAGATCACTATTTCACAATCGTTGCTTTATGATATATACTAGAAGGAGTATTTTCAATGGAACATCATGCTAATGTTTATTATGCCGAAATACGTGCAAACTAATACATATCTTCGCTTCTTTAAAATCACAGTATCTGGCGGTGGAGCAAGAAAGGAGCTAGCAGGTGTTGTACTATTCCAATTATGTACCGAATAATATTATTAAGGAAATCAGTAAAAAATCATATGACACATCTCCTCCAAATAAAGTAAAATTGCAATCATATATAAAATCTGCACCAATCGATTATTTTTTTTATCTTGCGCTCATGATAAATATTTATTTACAAAAATAAAAAATCAGAGTTTGAAGTTTTTAGTGCTAATACCATGAGATATAACAAAAGTTTTCTGTTTGATAAAATTATGGCAGGTGCAATCTCGTCGCTACCTCAAACAATTGAGAATTCACTACGAACAGATTGTGAAACTTATTTAGACTGTATACCATTTTGTTCACATTTTCCACATACTTTACCGATATGTGTGAGACATATTTGCGGTTGTATAGTAGAGCCAAATATTGTTGCAAAAGAACACTCGAGTAAGGACAATTTTGTACACTCTTGATCAATAAAAATCTCTTGTCAAATCCACTACACAACAATAAAAATGATTGAATGTTTATTTATTTGATTTTCCATCATTCATGCTTAATAATTTTTTATTAGTAACTGATTTTTCTTTCTTTTGTGCATATAAGAATCACAGTCGATAATGAGATAAAATATCTTTTTTATTTAACAACATAATAATATCAAGGATAACAAAGTATATAAGAAAATATGTTAAAACTATAATGCTTAAGATTTTCAAAGTAATATCATTTCGTTAATGAAGACGCACAGTCTTCTTCTTGCTTAAAAAGTCAATGCTATGTCGGATTTGAACTTATGATCTCCTTCTGAAACAAAAGTTACGAATAGTCAAAGGGAATAAAATTTTTCGTAAGAAAGAAGCAATTATGTACGTGATACATGCTAATATAATTTATAAATAATTTATTCTTATAACGTATTTAATTGAAAATATTTTATACAAATAAATGCATATTGGGCTAATGGGAAGATCCGGGTTTGTTGAATCCAAACCTATTTTTAAGTCCAATGTATTGTCAAATAATTTATTTATCGATAACAAGAAAAGTTTGATAGTGGGTTTTGTTTTTTTCTATAGCGATTCCTTCTTATGAGTCACACAATTAGATTTTTTTTTGCCACCACAATCATATTAGTTAATCGGAGACCGGATTTTGATGGTGCGTTAGAGTTGTTTGTTCTATATGGAATGTTTTACAAGAAACGACTATTGAGACTACATGAAAGCGATAGTATTTGATTTCTTGATTTAGACATTTAGTCGAATACTTCTAGAGAGTACCCAAATAAACCCATGCCAGACGACTCGTACTACCTATTTGAGTCTATCCGGTGAATAGCATGCATTCGCTTCTAAAACAGACACCAAATGCTTGGGTTCCACATATGCTTGGATTCCACACACTGCAATTAGGATGATTGTACTCAAGGAAGTCTATTAAACTCAAACCACTTTTATGACACATCGTGATTCGGTGCATGTTTTAATTTAGGGGAAATGGACGAAATAGATAGTACATTAAATAACATTATTTTTCTTGATATCCGAATTTAGTTTCTACATATTTTATCGTAGAAATTTTGAAAAGCTTCATAATTATGGCAGTGCCGTGCAAACGCAATGCGTGTTTCACTACTATAATTTGATAGATTTTGCAAAGTACAATGCCCCGATAATAATAAAAAATCGAAAAATAGAGAGCTATGATCAGGGACAACACATTAATATTCGTCAAACTAAAGACATCAAAAAACCAAATTTGAACGTTATGCTATATCTTATTAATGTTAAACATAAATTCTTACCACATTTATTTATAAGTGTGTATTTGTGTAATTAACGGTCAATATAGTTGAACCTTTTTGTTCGAGTTTTTTCTTCATTGTACGAGTCATGTTACTACTCATCGTTCGTTGTATATTCTAAACTGGTTCACCTTCATCGAAACGAGTTAAATTACTATCGGTTAAGGGTCTGAGTGTCCTTGTAATTTTACATATTTTACAATCATTTTTGTCCGTTAAAGCTCGTATATTTTTTAAAATTGTCTAATCTAATAGATTGTAACATTCAAACACTTAAGAGTCGGTTACCTAGCATTTGTGGTTGTCTAGGATTTACCTAGCTCGTATATTTTTTAAAATTGTCTAATCTAATAGATTGTAACATTCAAACACTTAAGAGTCGGTTACCTAGCATTTGTGGTTGTCTATGATTTACCGATCTGAAACCTTACAATAGACAATTTATAAAATACAAGGGTTTTGATGCGCTAAAAAAATAATATAGCGGTTCTTTCAAAAATTTAGTGAAAATATGTTTGGTTTTTATGAGACTTGCCCAAAATTAAATGTTCAAAATCTACCTTGATTTAAATTATTTGATTGTAGTTAGACTAAACGATAGATTTTAAAACACAAAGTAATTTTACCATCTAATTATTAAATTTAAAAATAATCATACTTATGTCTAAAAAATTTAGAAAGAATAGTTATTTCATTCTTTAATTATTTTAAAAAATAACTATATAAATAATTTTTTGTGGAAAAATATAATCATATTAGTTGTTTCAAAATGATTTGGAAATATACAAATATGGTATTTTAAATAATATGGTAAAATATAACTTTTCAATCGATTGATAAATCTTTAAACATTAATTTGATATCATTAAATTCATGAGTATACATAGATTCTAGACTCCTATATATATATAACGTTTACCGATGAATTAAAATAGAAGCAAACTAACTTTAAACAATGGAGAGGAATTCATCGGTAACAATGTGCTTAACAATGCTTTTTGTATTCATTTCAGGTATGTGTTATTGAAATTTTTATTTATTTGTACTTAAACAATATATTTAACTGCATCGAAGATCACTATTTCACAATCGTTGCTTTATGATATATACTAGAAGGAGTATTTTCAATGGAACATCATGCTAATGTTTATTATGCCTAAATACGTGCAAACTAATACATATCTTCGCTTCTTTAAAATCACAGTATCTGGCGGTGGAGCAAGAAAGGAGCTAGCAGGTGTTGTACTATTCCAATTATGTACCGAATAATATTATTAAGGAAATCAGTAAAAAACATATGACACATCTCCTCCAAATAAAGTAAAATTGCAATCATATATAAAATCTGCACCAATCGATTATTTTTTTTATCTTGCGCTCATGATAAATCTTTATTTACAAAAATAAAAAATCAGAGTTTGAAGTTTTTAGTGCTAATACCATGAGATATAACAAAAGTTTTCTGTTTGATAAAATTATGGCAGGTGCAATCTCGTCGCTACCTCCAACAATTGAGAATTCACTACGAACAGATTGTGAAACTTATTTAGACTGTATACCATTTTGTTCACATTTTCCACATACTTTACCGATATGTGTGAGACATATTTGCGGTTGTATAGTAGAGCCAAATATTGTTGCAAAAGAACACTTGAGTAAGGACAATTTTGTACACTCTTGATCAATAAAAATCTCTTGTCAAATCCACTACACAACAATAAAAATGATTGAATGTTTATTTATTTGATTTTCCATCATTCATGCTTAATAATTTTTTATTAGTAACTGATTTTTCTTTCTTTTGTGCATATAAGAATCACAGTCGATAATGAGATAAAATATCTTTTTTATTTAACAACATAATAATATCAAGGATAACAAAGTATATAAGAAAATATGTTAAAACTATAATGCTTAAGATTTTCAAAGTAATATCATTTCGTTAATGAAGACGCACAGTCTTCTTCTTGCTTAAAAAGTCAATGCTATGTCGGATTTGAACTTATGATCTCCTTCTGAAACAAAAGTTACGAATAGTCAAAGGGAATAAAATTTTTCGTAAGAAAGAAGCAATTATGTACGTGATACATGCTAATATAATTTATAAATAATTTATTCTTATAACGTATTTAATTGAAAATATTTTATACAAATAAATGCAGATTGGGCTAATGGGAAGAGCCGGGTTTGTTGAATCCAAACCTATTTTTAAGTCCAATGTATTGTCAAATAATTTATTTATCGATAACAAGAAAAGTTTGATAGTGGGTTTTGTTTTTTTCTATAGCGATTCCTTCTTATGAGTCACACAATTAGATTTTTTTTTGCCACCACAATCATATTAGTTAATCGGAGACCGGATTTTGATGGTGCGTTAGAGTTGTTTGTTCTATATGGAATGTTTTACAAGAAACGACTCTTGAGACTACATGAAAGCAATAGTATTTGATTTCTTGATTTAGACATTTAGTCGAATACTTCTAGAGAGTACCCAAATAAACCCATGCCAGACGACTCGTACTACCTATTTGAGTCTATCCGGTGAATAGCATGCATTCGCTTCTAAAACAGACACCAAATGCTTGGGTTCCACATATGCTTGGATTCCACACACTGCAATTAGGATAATTGTACTCAAGGAAGTCTATTAAACTCAAACTACTTTTATGACACATCGTGATTCGGTGCATGTTTTAATTTAGGGGAAATGGACGAAATAGATAGTACATTAAATAACATTATTTTTCTTGACATCCGACTTTAGTTTCTACGTATTTTATCGTAGTAATTTTGAAAAGCTTCATAATTATGGCAGTGCCGTGCAAACGCAATGCGTGTTTCACTACTATAATTTGATAGATTTTGCAAAGTACAATGCCCCGATAATAATAAAAAATCGAAAAATAGAGAGCTATGATCAGGGACAACACATTAATATTCGTCAAACTACAGACATCAAAAAACCAAATTTGAACGTTATGCTATATCTTATTAAAGTTAAACATAAATTCTTACCACATTTATTTATAAGTGTGTATTTGTGTTATTAACGGTCAACATAGTTGAACCTTTTTATTCGAGTTTTTTCTTCATTGTACGAGTCATGTTACTACTCATCGTTCGTTGTATATTCTAAACTGGTTCACCTTCATGGAAACGAGTTAGATTACTATCGGTTAAGGGTCTGAGTGTCCTTGTAATTTTACATATTTTACAATCATTTCTGTCCGTTAAAGCTCGTATATTTTTTAAAATTGTCTAATCTAATAGATTGTAACATTCAAACACTTAAGAGTCGGTTACCTAGCATTTGTGGTTATCTAGGATTTACCGATCTGAAACCTTACAATAGACAATTTATAAAATACAAGGGTTTTGATGCGCTAAAAAACTAATATACCGGTTCTCTCAAAAATTGAGTGAAAATATGTTTGGTTTTTATGAGACTTGCCCAAAATTAAATGCTCAAAATCTACCTTGATTTAAATTATTTGATTGTAGTTAGACTAAACGATAGATTTTAAAACACAAAGTAATTTTACCATCTAATTATTAAATTTAAAAATAATCATACTTATGTCTAAAAAATTTAGAAAGAATAGTTATTTCATTCTTTAATTATTTTAAAAAATAACTATATAAATAATTTTTTGTGGAAAAATATAATCATATTAGTTGTTTCAAAATGATTTGGAAATATACAAATATGGTATTTTAAATAATATGGTAAAATATAACTTTTCAATCGATTGATAAATCTTTAAACATTAATTTGATATCATTAAATTCATGAGTATACATAGATTCTAGACTCCTATATATATAACGTTTACCGATGAATTAAAATAGAAGCAAACTAACTTTAAACAATGGAGAGGAATTCATCGGTAACAATGTGCTTAACAATGCTTTTTGTATTCATTTCAGGTATGTGTTATTGAAATTTTTATTTATTTGTACTTAAACAATATATTTAACTGCATCGAAGATCACTATTTCACAATCGTTGCTTTATGATATATACTAGAAGGAGTATTTTCAATGGAACATCATGCTAATGTTTATTATGCCTAAATACGTGCAAACTAATACATATCTTCGCTTCTTTAAAATCACAGTATCTGGCGGTGGAGCAAGAAAGGAGCTAGCAGGTGTTGTACTATTCCAATTATGTACCGAATAATATTATTAAGGAAATCAGTAAAAAATCATATGACACATCTCCTCCAAATAAAGTAAAATTGCAATCATATATAAAATCTGCACCAATCGATTATTTTTTTTATCTTGCGCTCATGATAAATCTTTATTTACAAAAAGAAAAAATCAGAGTTTGAAGTTTTTAGTGCTAATACCATGAGATATAACAAAAGTTTTCTGTTTGATAAAATTATGGCAGCTCGTCGCTACCTCCAACAATTGAGAATTCACTACGAACAGATTGTGAAACTTATTTAGACTGTATACCATTTTGTTCACATTTTCCACATACTTTACCGATATGTGTGAGACATATTTGCGGTTGTATAGTAGAGCCAAATATTGTTGCAAAAGAACACTTGAGTAAGGACAATTTTGTACACTCTTGATCAATAAAAATCTCTTGTCAAATCCACTACACAACAATAAAAATGATTGAATGTTTATTTATTTGATTTTCCATCATTCATGCTTAATAATTTTTTATTAGTAACTGATTTTTCTTTCTTTTGTGCATATAAGAATCACAGTCGATAATGAGATAAAATATCTTTTTTATTTAACAACATAATAATATCAAGGATAACAAAGTATATAAGAAAATATGTTAAAACTATAATGCTTAAGATTTTCAAAGTAATATCATTTCGTTAATGAAGACGCACAGTCTTCTTCTTGCTTAAAAAGTCAATGCTATGTCGGATTTGAACTTATGATCTCCTTCTGAAACAAAAGTTACGAATAGTCAAAGGGAATAAAATTTTTCGTAAGAAAGAAGCAATTATGTACGTGATACATGCTAATATAATTTATAAATAATTTATTCTTATAACGTATTTAATTGAAAATATTTTATACAAATAAATGCAGATTGGGCTAATGGGAAGAGCCGGGTTTGTTGAATCCAAACCTATTTTTAAGTCCAATGTATTGTCAAATAATTTATTTATCGATAACAAGAAAAGTTTGATAGTGGGTTTTGTTTTTTTCTATAGCGATTCCTTCTTATGAGTCACACAATTAGATTTTTTTTTGCCACCACAATCATATTAGTTAATCGGAGACCGGATTTTGATGGTGCGTTAGAGTTGTTTGTTCTATATGGAATGTTTTACAAGAAACGACTCTTGAGACTACATGAAAGCAATAGTATTTGATTTCTTGATTTAGACATTTAGTCGAATACTTCTAGAGAGTACCCAAATAAACCCATGCCAGACGACTCGTACTACCTATTTGAGTCTATCCGGTGAATAGCATGCATTCGCTTCTAAAACAGACACCAAATGCTTGGGTTCCACATATGCTTGGATTCCACACACTGCAATTAGGATAATTGTACTCAAGGAAGTCTATTAAACTCAAACTACTTTTATGACACATCGTGATTCGGTGCATGTTTTAATTTAGGGGAAATGGACGAAATAGATAGTACATTAAATAACATTATTTTTCTTGACATCCGACTTTAGTTTCTACGTATTTTATCGTAGTAATTTTGAAAAGCTTCATAATTATGGCAGTGCCGTGCAAACGCAATGCGTGTTTCACTACTATAATTTGATAGATTTTGCAAAGTACAATGCCCCGATAATAATAAAAAATCGAAAAATAGAGAGCTATGATCAGGGACAACACATTAATATTCGTCAAACTACAGACATCAAAAAACCAAATTTGAACGTTATGCTATATCTTATTAAAGTTAAACATAAATTCTTACCACATTTATTTATAAGTGTGTATTTGTGTTATTAACGGTCAACATAGTTGAACCTTTTTATTCGAGTTTTTTCTTCATTGTACGAGTCATGTTACTACTCATCGTTCGTTGTATATTCTAAACTGGTTCACCTTCATGGAAACGAGTTAGATTACTATCGGTTAAGGGTCTGAGTGTCCTTGTAATTTTACATATTTTACAATCATTTCTGTCCGTTAAAGCTCGTATATTTTTTAAAATTGTCTAATCTAATAGATTGTAACATTCAAACACTTAAGAGTCGGTTACCTAGCATTTGTGGTTATCTAGGATTTACCGATCTGAAACCTTACAATAGACAATTTATAAAATACAAGGGTTTTGATGCGCTAAAAAACTAATATACCGGTTCTCTCAAAAATTGAGTGAAAATATGTTTGGTTTTTATGAGACTTGCCCAAAATTAAATGCTCAAAATCTACCTTGATTTAAATTATTTGATTGTAGTTAGACTAAACGATAGATTTTAAAACACAAAGTAATTTTACCATCTAATTATTAAATTTAAAAATAATCATACTTATGTCTAAAAAATTTAGAAAGAATAGTTATTTCATTCTTTAATTATTTTAAAAAATAACTATATAAATAATTTTTTGTGGAAAAATATAATCATATTAGTTGTTTCAAAATGATTTGGAAATATACAAATATGGTATTTTAAATAATATGGTAAAATATAACTTTTCAATCGATTGATAAATCTTTAAACATTAATTTGATATCATTAAATTCATGAGTATACATAGATTCTAGACTCCTATATATATAACGTTTACCGATGAATTAAAATAGAAGCAAACTAACTTTAAACAATGGAGAGGAATTCATCGGTAACAATGTGCTTAACAATGCTTTTTGTATTCATTTCAGGTATGTGTTATTGAAATTTTTATTTATTTGTACTTAAACAATATATTTAACTGCATCGAAGATCACTATTTCACAATCGTTGCTTTATGATATATACTAGAAGGAGTATTTTCAATGGAACATCATGCTAATGTTTATTATGCCTAAATACGTGCAAACTAATACATATCTTCGCTTCTTTAAAATCACAGTATCTGGCGGTGGAGCAAGAAAGGAGCTAGCAGGTGTTGTACTATTCCAATTATGTACCGAATAATATTATTAAGGAAATCAGTAAAAAATCATATGACACATCTCCTCCAAATAAAGTAAAATTGCAATCATATATAAAATCTGCACCAATCGATTATTTTTTTTATCTTGCGCTCATGATAAATCTTTATTTACAAAAAGAAAAAATCAGAGTTTGAAGTTTTTAGTGCTAATACCATGAGATATAACAAAAGTTTTCTGTTTGATAAAATTATGGCAGCTCGTCGCTACCTCCAACAATTGAGAATTCACTACGAACAGATTGTGAAACTTATTTAGACTGTATACCATTTTGTTCACATTTTCCACATACTTTACCGATATGTGTGAGACATATTTGCGGTTGTATAGTAGAGCCAAATATTGTTGCAAAAGAACACTTGAGTAAGGACAATTTTGTACACTCTTGATCAATAAAAATCTCTTGTCAAATCCACTACACAACAATAAAAATGATTGAATGTTTATTTATTTGATTTTCCATCATTCATGCTTAATAATTTTTTATTAGTAACTGATTTTTCTTTCTTTTGTGCATATAAGAATCACAGTCGATAATGAGATAAAATATCTTTTTTATTTAACAACATAATAATATCAAGGATAACAAAGTATATAAGAAAATATGTTAAAACTATAATGCTTAAGATTTTCAAAGTAATATCATTTCGTTAATGAAGACGCACAGTCTTCTTCTTGCTTAAAAAGTCAATGCTATGTCGGATTTGAACTTATGATCTCCTTCTGAAACAAAAGTTACGAATAGTCAAAGGGAATAAATTTTTTCGTAAGAAAGAAGCAATTATGTACGTGATACATGCTAATATAATTTATAAATAATTTATTCTTATAACGTATTTAATTGAAAATATTTTATACAAATAAATGCAGATTGGGCTAATGGGAAGAGCCGGGTTTGTTGAATCCAAACCTATTTTTAAGTCCAATGTATTGTCAAATAATTTATTTATCGATAACAAGAAAAGTTTGATAGTGGGTTTTGTTTTTTTCTATAGCGATTCCTTCTTATGAGTCACACAATTAGATTTTTTTTTGCCACCACAATCATATTAGTTAATCGGAGACCGGATTTTGATGGTGCGTTAGAGTTGTTTGTTCTATATGGAATGTTTTACAAGAAACGACTCTTGAGACTACATGAAAGCAATAGTATTTGATTTCTTGATTTAGACATTTAGTCGAATACTTCTAGAGAGTACCCAAATAAACCCATGCCAGACGACTCGTACTACCTATTTGAGTCTATCCGGTGAATAGCATGCATTCGCTTCTAAAACAGACACCAAATGCTTGGGTTCCACATATGCTTGGATTCCACACACTGCAATTAGGATAATTGTACTCAAGGAAGTCTATTAAACTCAAACTACTTTTATGATACATCGTGATTCGGTGCATGTTTTAATTTAGGGGAAATGGACGAAATAGATAGTACATTAAATAACATTATTTTTCTTGACATCCGACTTTAGTTTCTACGTATTTTATCGTAGTAATTTTGAAAAGCTTCATAATTATGGCAGTGCCGTGCAAACGCAATGCGTGTTTCACTACTATAATTTGATAGATTTTGCAAAGTACAATGCCCCGATAATAATAAAAAATCGAAAAATAGAGAGCTATGATCAGGGACAACACATTAATATTCGTCAAACTAAAGACATCAAAAAACCAAATTTGAACGTTATGCTATATCTTATTAAAGTTAAACATAAATTCTTACCACATTTATTTATAAGTGTGTATTTGTGTTATTAACGGTCAACATAGTTGAACCTTTTTATTCGAGTTTTTTCTTCATTGTACGAGTCATGTTACTACTCATCGTTCGTTGTATATTCTAAACTGGTTCACCTTCATGGAAACGAGTTAGATTACTATCGGTTAAGGGTCTGAGTGTCCTTGTAATTTTACATATTTTACAATCATTTCTGTCCGTTAAAGCTCGTATATTTTTTAAAATTGTCTAATCTAATAGATTGTAACATTCAAACACTTAAGAGTCGGTTACCTAGAATTTGTGGTTATCTAGGATTTACCGATCTGAAACCTTACAATAGACAATTTATAAAATACAAGGGTTTTGATGCGCTAAAAAACTAATATACCGGTTCTCTCAAAAATTGAGTAAAAATATGTTTGGTTTTTATGAGACTTGCCCAAAATTAAATGCTCAAAATCTACCTTGATTTAAATTATTTGATTGTAGTTAGACTAAACGATAGATTTTAAAACACAAAGTAATTTTACCATCTAATTATTAAATTTAAAAATAATCATACTTATGTCTAAAAAATTTAGAAAGAATAGTTATTTCATTCTTTAATTATTTTAAAAAATAACTATATAAATAATTTTTTGTGGAAAAATATAATCATATTAGTTGTTTCAAAATGATTTGGAAATATACAAATATGGTATTTTAAATAATATGGTAAAATATAACTTTTCAATCGATTGATAAATCTTTAAACATTAATTTGATATCATTAAATTCATGAGTATACATAGATTCTAGACTCCTATATATATAACGTTTACCGATGAATTAAAATAGAAGCAAACTAACTTTAAACAATGGAGAGGAATTCATCGGTAACAATGTGCTTAACAATGCTTTTTGTATTCATTTCAGGTATGTGTTATTGAAATTTTTATTTATTTGTACTTAAACAATATATTTAACTGCATCGAAGATCACTATTTCACAATCGTTGCTTTATGATATATACTAGAAGGAGTATTTTCAATGGAACATCATGCTAATGTTTATTATGCCTAAATATGTGCAAACTAATACATATCTTCGCTTCTTTAAAATCACAGTATCTGGCGGTGGTGCAAGAAAGGAGCTAGCAGGTGTTGTACTATTCGAATTATGTACCGAATAATATTATTAAGGAAATCAGTAAAAAATCATATGACACATCTCCTCCAAATAAAGTAAAATTGCAATCATATATAAAATCTGCACCAATCGATTATTTTTTTTATCTTGCGCTCATGATAAATCTTTATTTACAAAAATAAAAAATCAGAGTTTGAAGTTTTTAGTGCTAATACCATGAGATATAACAAAAGTTTTCTGTTTGATAAAATTATGGCAGGTGCAATCTCGTCGCTACCTCCAACAATTGAGAATTCACTACGAACAGATTGTGAAACTTATTTAGACTGTATACCATTTTGTTCACATTTTCCACATACTTTACCGATATGTGTGAGACATATTTGCGGTTGTATAGTAGAGCCAAATATTGTTGCAAAAGAACACTTGAGTAAGGACAATTTTGTACACTCTTGATCAATAAAAATCTCTTGTCAAATCTACTACACAACAATAAAAATGATTGAATGTTTATTTATTTGATTTTCCATCATTCATGCTTAATAATTTTTTATTAGTAACTGATTTTTCTTTCTTTTGTGCATATAAGAATCACAGTCGATAATGAGATAAAATATCTTTTTTATTTAACAACATAATAATATCAAGGATAACAAAGTATATAAGAAAATATGTTAAAACTATAATGCTTAAGATTTTCAAAGTAATATCATTTCGTTAATGAAGACGCACAGTCTTCTTCTTGCTTAAAAAGTCAATGCTATGTCGGATTTGAACTTATGATCTCCTTCTGAAACAAAAGTTACGAATAGTCAAAGGGAATAAAAATTTTCGTAAGAAAGAAGCAATTATGTACGTGATACATGCTAATATAATTTATAAATAATTTATTCTTAT
This sequence comes from Cichorium intybus, assembly GCA_023525715.1. Classification (NCBI taxonomy): domain Eukaryota; kingdom Viridiplantae; phylum Streptophyta; class Magnoliopsida; order Asterales; family Asteraceae; genus Cichorium; species Cichorium intybus. The sequence continues at coordinate 48,059,382 of CM042010.1, read as the reverse complement.
AACGTATTTAATTGAAAATATTTTATACAAATAAATGCAGATTGGGCTAATGGGAAGATCCGGGTTTGTTGAATCCAAACCTATTTTTAAGTCCAATGTATTGTCAAATAATTTATTTATTGATAACAAGAAAAGTTTGATAGTGGGTTTTGTTTTTTTCTATAGCGATTCCTTCTTATGAGTCACACAATTAGATTTTTTTTGCCACCACAATCATATTAGTTAATCGGAGACCGGATTTTGATGGTGCGTTAGAGTTGTTTGTTCTATATGGAATGTTTTACAAGAAACGACTCTTCAGACTACATGAAAGCGATAGTATTTGATTTCTTGATTTAGACATTTAGTCGAATACTTCTAGAGAGTACCCAAATAAACCCATGCCACACGACTCGTACTACCTATTTGAGTCTATCCGGTGAATAGCATGCATTCGCTTCTAAAACAGACACCAAATGCTTGGGTTCCACATATGCTTGGATTCCACACACTGCAATTAGGATGATTGTACTCAAGGAAGTCTATTAAACTCAAACTACTTTTATGACACATCGTGATTCGGTGCATGTTTTAATTTAGGGGAAATGGACGAAATAGATAGTACATTAAATAACATTATTTTTCTTGACATCCGACTTTAGTTTCTACGTATTTTATCGTAGAAATTTTGAAAAGCTTCATAATTATGGCAATGCCGTGCAAACGCAATGCGTGTTTCACTACTATAATTTGATAGATTTTGCAAAGTACAATGCCCCGATAATAATAAAAAATCGAAAAATAGAGAGCTATGATCAGGGACAACACATTAATATTCGTCAAACTAAAGACATCAAAAAACCAAATTTGAACGTTATGCTATATCTTATTAAAGTTAAACATAAATTCTTACCACATTTATTTATAAGTGTGTATTTGTGTTATTAACGGTCAATATAGTTGAACCTTTTTATTCGAGTTTTTTCTTCATTGTACGAGTCATGTTACTACTCATCGTTCGTTGTATATTCTAAACAGGTTCACCTTCATGGAAACGAGTTAGATTACTATCGGTTAAGGGTCTCAGTGTCCTTGTAATTTTACATATTTTACAATCATTTCTGTCCGTTAAAGCTCGTATATTTTTTAAAATTGTCTAATCTAATAGATTGTAACATTCAAACACTTAAGAGTCGGTTACCTAGCATTTGTGGTTATCTAGGATTTACCGATCTGAAACCTTACAATAGACAATTTATTAAATACAAGGGTTTTGATGCGCTAAAAAAATAATATAGCGGTTCTCTCAAAAATTGAGTGAAAATATGTTTGGTTTTTATGAGACTTGCCCAAAATTAAATGCTCAAAATCTACCTTGATTTAAATTATTTGATTGTAGTTAGACTAAACGATAGATTTTAAAACACAAAGTAATTTTACCATCTAATTATTAAATTTAAAAATAATCATACTTATGTCTAAAAAATTTAGAAAGAATAGTTATTTCATTCTTTAATTATTTTAAAAAATAACTATATAAATAATTTTTTGTGGAAAAATATAATCATATTAGTTGTTTCAAAATGATTTGGAAATATACAAATATGGTATTTTAAATAATATGGTAAAATATAACTTTTCAATCGATTGATAAATCTTTAAACATTAATTTGATATCATTAAATTCATGAGTATACATAGATTCTAGACTCCTATATATATAACGTTTACCGATGAATTAAAATAGAAGCAAACTAACTTTAAACAATGGAGAGGAATTCATCGGTAACAATGTGCTTAACAATGCTTTTTGTATTCATTTCAGGTATGTGTTATTGAAATTTTTATTTATTTGTACTTAAACAATATATTTAACTGCATCGAAGATCACTATTTCACAATCGTTGCTTTATGATATATACTAGAAGGAGTATTTTCAATGGAACATCATGCTAATGTTTATTATGCCAAAATACGTGCAAACTAATACATATATTCGCTTCTTTAAAATGACAGTATATGGCGGTGGAGCAAGAAAGGAGCTAGCAGGTGTTGTACTATTCCAATTATGTACCGAATAATATTATTAAGGAAATCAGTAAAAAATCATATGACACATCTCCTCCAAATAAAGTAAAATTGCAATCATATATAAAATCTGCACCAATCGATTATTTTTTTTATCTAGCGCTCATGATAAATATTTATTTACAAAAATAAAAAATCAGAGTTTGAAGTTTTTAGTGCTAATACCATGCGATATAACAAAAGTTTTCTATTGGATAAAATTATGGCAGGTGCAATCTCGTCGCTACCTCCAACAATTGAGAATTCACTACGAACAGATTGTGAAACTTATTTAGACTGTATACCATTTTGTTCACATTTTCCACATACTTTACCGATATGTGTGAGACATATTTGCGGTTGTATAGTAGAGCCAAATATTGTTGCAAAAGAACACTTGAGTAAGGACAATTTTGTACACTCTTGATCAATAAAAATCTCTTGTCAAATCCACTACACAACAATAAAAATGATTGAATGTTTATTTATTTGATTTTCCATCATTCATGCTTAATAATCTTTTATTAGTAACTGATTTTTCTTTCTTTTGTGCATATAAGAATCACAGTCGATAATGAGATAAAATATCTTTTTTATTTAACAACATAATAATATCAAGGATAACAAAGTATATAAGAAAATATGTTAAAACTATAATGCTTAAGATTTTCAAAGTAATATCATTTCGTTAATGAAGACGCACAGTCTTCTTCTTGCTTAAAAAGTCAATGCTATGTCGGATTTGAACTTATGATCTCCTTCTGAAACAAAAGTTACGAATAGTCAAAGGGAATAAAATTTTTCGTAAGAAAGAAGCAATTATGTACGTGATACATGCTAATATAATTTATAAATAATTTATTCTTATAACGTATTTAATTGAAAATATTTTATACAAATAAATGCAGATTGGGCTAATGGGAAGAGCCGGGTTTGTTGAATCCAAACCTATTTTTAAGTCCAATGTATTGTCAAATAATTTATTTATCGATAACAAGAAAAGTTTGATAGTGGGTTTTGTTTTTTTCTATAGCGATTCCTTCTTATGAGTCACACAATTAGATTTTTTTTTGCCACCACAATCATATTAGTTAATCGGAGACCGGATTTTGATGGTGCGTTAGAGTTGTTTGTTCTATATGGAATGTTTTACAAGAAACGACTCTTGAGACTACATGAAAGCAATAGTATTTGATTTCTTGATTTAGACATTTAGTCGAATACTTCTAGAGAGTACCCAAATAAACCCATGCCAGACGACTCGTACTACCTATTTGAGTCTATCCGGTGAATAGCATGCATTCGCTTCTAAAACAGACACCAAATGCTTGGGTTCCACATATGCTTGGATTCCACACACTGCAATTAGGATGATTGTACTCAAGGAAGTCTATTAAACTCAAACTACTTTTATGACACATCGTGATTCGGTGCATGTTTTAATTTAGGGGAAATGGACGAAATAGATAGTTCATTAAATAACATTATTTTTCTTGACATCCGACTTTAGTTTCTACGTATTTTATCGTAGTAATTTTGAAAAGCTTCATAATTATGGGAGTGCCGTGCAAACGCAATGCGTGTTTCACTACTATAATTTGATAGATTTTGCAAACTACAATGCCCCGATAATAATAAAAAATCGAAAAATAGAGAGCTATGATCAGGGACAACACATTAATATTCGTCAAACTAAAGACATCAAAAAACCAAATTTGAACGTTATGCTATATCTTATTAAAGTTAAACATAAATTCTTACCACATTTATTTATAAGTGTGTATTTGTGTTATTAACGGTCAATATAGTTGAACCTTTTTATTCGAGTTTTTTCTTCATTGTACGAGTCATGTTACTACTCATCGTTCGTTGTATATTCTAAACTGGTTCACCTTCATGGAAACGAGTTAGATTACTATCGGTTAAGGGTCTCAGTGTCCTTGTAATTTTACATATTTTACAATCATTTCTGTCCGTTAAAGCTCGTATATTTTTTAAAATTGTCTAATCTAATAGATTGTAACATTCAAACACTTAAGAGTCGGTTACCTAGCATTTGTGGTTATCTAGGATTTACCGATCTGAAACCTTACAATAGACAATTTATAAAATACAAGGGTTTTGATGCGCTAAAAAAATAATATACCGGTTCTCTCAAAAATTGAGTGAAAATATGTTTGGTTTTTATGAGACTTGCCCAAAGTTAAATGCTCAAAATCTACCTTGATTTAAATTATTTGATTGTAGTTAGACTAAACGATAGATTTTAAAACACAAAGTAATTTTACCATCTAATTATTAAATTTAAAAATAATCATACTTATGTCTAAAAAATTTAGAAAGAATAGTTATTTCATTCTTTAATTATTTTAAAAAATAACTATATAAATAATTTTTTGTGGAAAATATAATCATATTAGTTGTTTCAAAATGATTTGGAAATATACAAATATGGTATTTTAAATAATATGGTAAAATATAACTTTTCAATCGATTGATAAATCTTTAAACATTAATTTGATATCATTAAATTCATGAGTATACATAGATTCTAGACTCCTATATATATAACGTTTACCGATGAATTAAAATAGAAGCAAACTAACTTTAAACAATGGAGAGGAATTCATCGGTAACAATGTGCTTAACAATGCTTTTTGTATTCATTTCAGGTATGTGTTATTGAAATTTTTATTTATTTGTACTTAAACAATATATTTAACTGCATCGAAGATCACTATTTCACAATCGTTGCTTTATGATATATACTAGAAGGAGTATTTTCAATGGAACATCATGCTAATGTTTATTATGCCTAAATACGTGCAAACTAATACATATCTTCGCTTCTTTAAAATCACAGTATCTGGCGGTGGAGCAAGAAAGGAGCTAGCAGGTGTTGTACTATTCGAATTATGTACCGAATAATATTATTAAGGAAATCAGTAAAAAATCATATGACACATCTCCTCCAAATAAAGTAAAATTGCAATCATATATAAAATCTGCACCAATCGATTATTTTTTTTATCTTGCGCTCATGATAAATCTTTATTTACAAAAATAAAAAATCAGAGTTTGAAGTTTTTAGTGCTAATACCATGAGATATAACAAAAGTTTTCTGTTTGATAAAATTATGGCAGGTGCAATCTCGTCGCTACCTCCAACAATTGAGAATTCACTACGAACAGATTGTGAAACTTATTTAGACTGTATACCATTTTGTTCACATTTTCCACATACTTTACCGATATGTGTGAGACATATTTGCGGTTGTATAGTAGAACCAAATATTGTTGCAAAAGAACACTTGAGTAAGGACAATTTTGTACACTCTTGATCAATAAAAATCTCTTGTCAAATCCACTACACAACAATAAAAATGATTGAATGTTTATTTATTTGATTTTCCATCATTCATGCTTAATAATTTTTTTATTAGTAACTGATTTTTCTTTCTTTTGTGCATATAAGAATCACAGTCGATAATGAGATAAAATATCTTTTTTATTTAACAACATAATAATATCAAGGATAACAAAGTATATAAGAAAATATGTTAAAACTATAATGCTTAAGATTTTCAAAGTAATATCATTTCGTTAATGAAGACGCACAGTCTTCTTCTTGCTTAAAAAGTCAATGCTATGTCGGATTTGAACTTATGATCTCCTTCTGAAACAAAAGTTACGAATAGTCAAAGGGAATAAAATTTTTCGTAAGAAAGAAGCAATTATGTACGTGATACATGCTAATATAATTTATAAATAATTTATTCTTATAACGTATTTAATTGAAAATATTTTATACAAATAAATGCAGATTGGGCTAATGGGAAGATCCGGGTTTGTTGAATCCAAACCTATTTTTAAGTCCAATGTATTGTCAAATAATTTATTTATTGATAACAAGAAAAGTTTGATAGTGGGTTTTGTTTTTTTCTATAGCGATTCCTTCTTATGAGTCACACAATTAGATTTTTTTTGCCACCACAATCATATTAGTTAATCGGAGACCGGATTTTGATGGTGCGTTAGAGTTGTTTGTTCTATATGGAATGTTTTACAAGAAACGACTCTTGAGACTACATGAAAGCGATAGTATTTGATTTCTTGATTTAGACATTTAGTCGAATACTTCTAGAGAGTACCCAAATAAACCCATGCCACACGACTCGTACTACCTATTTGAGTCTATCCGGTGAATAGCATGCATTCGCTTCTAAAACAGACACCAAATGCTTGGGTTCCACATATGCTTGGATTCCACACACTGCAATTAGGATGATGGTACTCAAGGAAGTCTATTAAACTCAAACTACTTTTATGACACATCGTGATTCGGTGCATGTTTTAATTTAGGGGAAATGGACGAAATAGATAGTACATTAAATAACATTATTTTTCTTGACATCCGACTTTAGTTTCTACGTATTTTATCGTAGAAATTTTGAAAAGCTTCATAATTATGGCAGTGTCGTGCAAACGCAATGCGTGTTTCACTACTATAATTTGATAGATTTTGCAAAGTACAATGCCCCGATAATAATAAAAAATCGAAAAATAGAGAGCTATGATCAGGGACAACACATTAATATTCGTCAAACTAAAGACATCAAAAAACCAAATTTGAACGTTATGCTATATCTTATTAAAGTTAAACATAAATTCTTACCACATTTATTTATAATTGTGTATTTGTGTTATTAACGGTCAATATAGTTGAACCTTTTTATTCGAGTTTTTTCTTCATTGTACGAGTCATGTTACTACTCATCGTTCGTTGTATATTCTAAACAGGTTCACCTTCATGGAAACGAGTTAGATTACTATCGGTTAAGGGTCTCAGTGTCCTTGTAATTTTACATATTTTACAATCATTTCTGTCCGTTAAAGCTCGTATATTTTTTAAAATTGTCTAATCTAATAGATTGTAACATTCAAACACTTAAGAGTCGGTTACCTAGCATTTGTGGTTGTCTAGGATTTACCGATCTGAAACCTTACAATAGACAATTTATAAAATACAAGGGTTTGATGCGCTAAAAAAATAATATAGCGGTTCTTTCAAAAATTGAGTGAAAATATGTTTGGTTTTTATGAGACTTGCCCAAAATTAAATGCTCAAAATCTACCTTGATTTAAATTATTTGATTGTAGTTAGACTAAACGATAGATTTTAAAACACAAAGTAATTTTACCATCTAATTATTAAATTTAAAAATAACCATACTTATGTCTAAAAAATTTAGAAAGAATAGTTATTTCATTCTTTAATTATTTTAAAAAATAACTATATAAATAATTTTTTGTGGAAAAATATAATCATATTAGTTGTTTCAAAATGATTTGGAAATATACAAATATGGTATTTTAAATAATATGGTAAAATATAACTTTTCAATCGATTGATAAATCTTTAAACATTAATTTGATATCATTAAATTCATGAGTATACATAGATTCTAGACTCCTATATATATAACGTTTACCGATGAATTAAAATAGAAGCAAATAACTTTAAACAATGGAGAGGAATTCATCGGTAACAATGTGCTTAACAATGCTTTTTGTATTCATTTCACGTATGTGTTATTGAAATTTTTATTTATTTGTACTTAAACAATATATTTAACTGCATCGAAGATCACTATTTCACAATCGTTGCTTTATGATATATACTAGAAGGAGTATTTTCAATGGAACATCATGCTAATGTTTATTATGCCAAAATACGTGCAAACTAATACATATATTCGCTTCTTTAAAATGACAGTATATGGCGGTGGAGCAAGAAAGGAGCTAGCAGGTGTTGTACTATTCCAATTATGTACCGAATAATATTATTAAGGAAATCAGTAAAAAATCATATGACACATCTCCTCCAAATAAAGTAAAATTGCAATCATATATAAAATCTGCACTAATCGATTATTTTTTTTATCTAGCGCTCATGATAAATATTTATTTACAAAAATAAAAAATCAGAGTTTGAAGTTTTTAGTGCTAATACCATGAGATATAACAAAAGTTTTCTATTGGATAAAATTATGGCAGGTGCAATCTCGTCGCTACCTCCAACAATTGAGAATTCACTACGAACAGATTGTGAAACTTATTTAGACTGTATACCATTTTGTTCACATTTTCCACATACTTTACCGATATGTGTGAGACATATTTGCGGTTGTATAGTAGAGCCAAATATTGTTGCAAAAGAACACTTGAGTAAGGACAATTTTTTACACTCTTGATCAATAAAAATCTCTTGTCAAATCCAGTATACAACAATAAAAATGATTGAATGTTTATTTATTTGATTTTCCATCATTCATGCTTAATAATCTTTTATTAGTAACTGATTTTTCTTTCTTTTGTGCATATAAGAATCACAGTCGATAATGAGATAAAATATCTTTTTTATTTAACAACATAATAATATCAAGGATAACAAAGTATATAAGAAAATATGTTAAAACTATAATGCTTAAGATTTTCAAAGTAATATCATTTCGTTAATGAAGACGCACAGTCTTCTTCTTGCTTAAAAAGTCAATGCTATGTCGGATTTGAACTTATGATCTCCTTCTGAAACAAAAGTTACGAATAGTCAAAGGGAATAAAATTTTTCGTAAGAAAGAAGCAATTATGTACGTGATACATGCTAATATAATTTATAAATAATTTATTCTTATAACGTATTTAATTGAAAATATTTTATACAAATAAATGCAGATTGGGCTAATGGGAAGATCCGGGTTTGTTGAATCCAAACCTATTTTTAAGTCCAATGTATTGTCAAATAATTTATTTATCGATAACAAGAAAAGTTTGATAGTGGGTTTTGTTTTTTTCTATAGCGAATCCTTCTTATGAGTCACACAATTAGATTTTTTTTGCCACCACAATCATATTAGTTAATCGGAGACCGGATTTTGATGGTGCGTTAGAGTTGTTTGTTCTATATGGAATGTTTTACAAGAAACGACTCTTGAGACTACATGAAAGCAATAGTATTTGATTTCTTGATTTAGACATTTAGTCGAATACTTCTAGAGAGTACCCAAATAAACCCATGCCAGACGACTCGTACTACCTATTTGAGTCTATCCGGTGAATAGCATGCATTCGCTTCTAAAACAGACACCAAATGCTTGGGTTCCACATATGCTTGGATTCCACACACTGCAATTAGGATGATTGTACTCAAGGAAGTCTATTAAACTCAAACTACTTTTATGACACATCGTGATTCGGTGCATGTTTTAATTTAGGGGAAATGGACGAAATAGATAGTACATTAAATAACATTATTTTTCTTGACATCCGACTTTAGTTTCTACGTATTTTATCGTAGTAATTTTGAAAAGCTTCATAATTATGGGAGTGCCGTGCAAACGCAATGCGTGTTTCACTACTATAATTTGATAGATTTTGCAAACTACAATGCCCCGATAATAATAAAAAATCGAAAAATAGAGAGCTTTGATCAGGGACAACACATTAATATTCGTCAAACTAAAGACATCAAAAAACCAAATTTGAACGTTATGCTATATCTTATTAAAGTTAAACATAAATTCTTACCACATTTATTTATAAGTGTGTATTTGTGTTATTAACGGTCAATATAGTTGAACCTTTTTATTTGAGTTTTTTCTTCATTGTACGAGTCATGTTACTACTCATCGTTCGTTGTATATTCTAAACTGGTTCACCTTCATGGAAACGAGTTAGATTACTATCGGTTAAGGGTCTCAGTGTCCTTGTAATTTTACATATTTTACAATCATTTCTGTCCGTTAAAGCTCGTATATTTTTTAAAATTGTCTAATCTAATAGATTGTAACATTCAAACACTTAAGAGTCGGTTACCTAGCATTTGTGGTTATCTAGGATTTACCGATCTGAAACCTTACAATAGACAATTTATAAAATACAAGGGTTTTGATGCGCTAAAAAAATAATATAGCAGTTCTCTCAAAAATTGAGTGAAAATATGTTTGGTTTTTATGAGACTTGCCCAAAGTTAAATGCTCAAAATCTACCTTGATTTAAATTATTTGATTGTAGTTAGACTAAACGATAGATTTTAAAACACAAAGTAATTTTACCATCTAATTATTAAATTTAAAAATAATCATACTTATGTCTAAAAAATTTAGAAAGAATAGTTATTTCATTCTTTAATTATTTTAAAAAATAACTATATAAATAATTTTTTGTGGAAAAATATAATCATATTAGTTGTTTCAAAATGATTTGGAAATATACAAATATGGTATTTTAAATAATATGGTAAAATATAACTTTTCAATCGATTGATAAATCTTAAAACATTAATTTGATATCATTAAATTCATGAGTATACATAGATTCTAGACTCCTATATATATAACGTTTACCGATGAATTAAAATAGAAGCAAACTAACTTTAAACAATGGAGAGGAATTCATCTGTAACAATGTGCTTAACAATGCTTTTTGTATTCATTTCAGGTATGTGTTATTGAAATTTTTATTTATTTGTACTTAAACAATATATTTAACTGCATCGAAGATCACTATTTCACAATCGTTGCTTTATGATATATACTAGAAGAAGTATTTTCAATGGAACATCATGCTAATGTTTATTATGCCAAAATACGTGCAAACTAATACATATCTACGCTTCTTTAAAATGACAGTATATGGCGGTGGAGCAAGAAAGGAGCTAGCAGGTGTTGTACTATTCCAATTATGTACCGAATAATATTATTAAGGAAATCAGTAAAAAATCATATGACACATCTCCTCCAAATAAAGTAAAATTGCAATCATATATAAAATCTGCACCAATCGATTATTTTTTTTTATCTTGCGCTCATGATAAATCTTTATTTACAAAAATAAAAAATCAGAGTTTGAAGTTTTTAGTGCTAATACCATGAGATATAACAAAAGTTTTCTGTTTGATAAAATTATGGCAGGTGCAATCTCGTCGCTACCTCCAACAATTGAGAATTCACTACGAACAGATTGTGAAACTTATTTAGACTGTATACCATTTTGTTCACATTTTCCACATACTTTACCGATATGTGTGAGACATATTTGCGGTTGTATAGTAGAGCCAAATATTGTTGCAAAAGAACACTTGAGTAAGGACAATTTTGTACACTCTTGATCAATAAAAATCTCTTGTCAAATCCAGTATACAACAATAAAAATGATTGAATGTTTATTTATTTGATTTTCCATCATTCATGCTTAATAATTTTTATTAGTAACTGATTTTTCTTTCTTTTGTGCATATAAGAATCACAGTCGATAATGAGATAAAATATCTTTTTTATTTAACAACATAATAATATCAAGGATAACAAAGTATATAAGAAAATATGTTAAAACTATAATGCTTAAGATTTTCAAAGTAATATCATTTCGTTAATGAAGACGCACAGTCTTCTTCTTGCTTAAAAAGTCAATTTTATGTCGGATTTGAACTTATGATCTCGTTCTGATACAAAGTTACGAATAGTCAAAGGGAATAAAATTTTTCGTAAGAAAGAAGCAATTATGTACGTGATACATGCTAATATAATTTATAAATAATTTATTCTTATAATGTATTTAATTGAAAATATTTTATACAAATAAATGCAGATTGGGCTGATGGGAAGATCCGGGTTTGTTGAATCCAAACCTATTTTTAAGTCCAATGTATTGTCAAATAATTTATTTATCGATAACAAGAAAAGTTTGATAGTGGGTTTTGTTTTTTTCTATAGCGATTCCTTCTTATGAGTCACACAATTATATTTTTTTGCCACCACAATCATATTTGTTAATCGGAGACCGGATTTTGATGGTGCGTTAGAGTTGTTTGTTCTATATGGAATGTTTTACAAGAAACGACTCTTGAGACTACATGAAAGCAATAGTATTTGATTTCTTGATTTAGACATTTAGTCGAATACTTCTAGAGAGTACCCAAATAAACCCATGCCAGACGACTCGTACTACCTATTTGAGTCTATCCGGTGAATAGCATGCATTCGCTTCTAAAACAGACACCAAATGCTTGGGTTCCACATATGCTTGGATTCCACACACTGCAATTAGGATGATTGTACTCAAGGAAGTCTATTAAACTCAAACTACTTTTATGACACATCGTGATTCGGTGCATGTTTTAATTTAGGGGAAATGGACGAAATAGATAGTACATTAAATAACATTATTTTTCTTGACATCCGACTTTAGTTTCTACGTATTTTATCGTAGTAATTTTGAAAAGCTTCATAATTATGGCAGTGCCGTGCAAACGCAATGCGTGTTTCACTACTATAATTTGATAGATTTTGCAAACTACAATGCCCCGATAATAATAAAAAATCAAAAAATAGAGAGCTATGATCAGGGACAACACATTAATATTCGTCAAACTAAAGACATCAAAAAACCAAATTTGAACGTTATGCTATATCTTATTAAAGTTAAACATAAATTCTTACCACATTTATTTATAAGTGTGTATTTGTGTTATTAACGGTCAATATAGTTGAACCTTTTTATTCGAGTTTTTTCTTCATTGTACGAGTCATGTTACTACTCAGCGTTCGTTGTATATTCTAAACTGGTTCACCTTCATGGAAACGAGTTAGATTACTATCGGTTAAGGGTCTCAGTGTCCTTGTAATTTTACATATTTTACAATCATTTCTGTCCGTTAAAGCTCGTATATTTTTTAAAATTGTCTAATCTAATAGATTGTAACATTCAAACACTTAAGAGTCGGTTACCTAGCATTTGTGGTTATCTAGGATTTACCGATCTGAAACCTTACAATAGACAATTTATAAAATACAAGGGTTTTGATGCGCTAAAAAAATAATATAGCAGTTCTCTCAAAAATTGAGTGAAAATATGTTTGGTTTTTATGAGACTTGCCCAAAGTTAAATGCTCAAAATCTACCTTGATTTAAATTATTTGATTGTAGTTAGACTAAACGATAGATTTTAAAACACAAAGTAATTTTACCATCTAATTATTAAATTTAAAAATAATCATACTTTTGTCTAAAAAATTTAGAAAGAATAGTTATTTCATTCTTTAATTATTTTAAAAAATAACTATATAAATAATTTTTTGTGGAAAAATATAATCATATTAGTTGTTTCAAAATGATTTGGAAATATACAAATATGGTATTTTAAATAATATGGTAAAATATAACTTTTCAATCGATTGATAAATCTTAAAACATTAATTTGATATCATTAAATTCATGAGTATACATAGATTCTAGACTCCTATATATATAACGTTTACCGATGAATTAAAATAGAAGCAAACTAACTTTAAACAATGGAGAGGAATTCATCTGTAACAATGTGCTTAACAATGCTTTTTGTATTCATTTCACGTATGTGTTATTGAAATTTTTATTTATTTGTACTTAAACAATATATTTAACTGCATCGAAGATCACTATTTCACAATCGTTGCTTTATGATATATACTAGAAGGAGTATTTTCAATGGAACATCATGCTAATGTTTATTATGCCAAAATACGTGCAAACTAATACATATCTTCGCTTCTTTAAAATGACAGTATATGGCGGTGGAGCAAGAAAGGAGCTAGCAGGTGTTGTACTATTCCAATTATGTACCGAATAATATTATTAAGGAAATCAGTAAAAAATCATATGACACATCTCCTCCAAATAAAGTAAAATTGCAATCATATATAAAATCTGCACCAATCGATTATTTTTTTTATCTTGCGCTCATGATAAATCTTTATTTACAAAAATAAAAAATCAGAGTTTGAAGTTTTTAGTGCTAATACCATGAGATATAACAAAAGTTTTCTGTTTGATAAAATTATGGCAGGTGCAATCTCGTCGCTACCTCCAACAATTGAGAATTCACTACGAACAGATTGTGAAACTTATTTAGACTGTATACCATTTTGTTCACATTTTCCACATACTTTACCGATATGTGTGAGACATATTTGCGGTTGTATAGTAGAGCCAAATATTGTTGCAAAAGAACACTTGAGTATGGACAATTTTGTACACTCTTGATCAATAAAAATCTCTTGTCAAATCCAGTATACAACAATAAAAATGATTGAATGTTTATTTATTTGATTTTCAATCATTCATGCTTAATAATTTTTTATTAGTAACTGATTTTTCTTTCTTTTGTGCATATAAGAATCACAGTCGATAATGAGATAAAATATCTTTTTTATTTAACAACATAATAATATCAAGGATAACAAAGTATATAAGAAAATATGTTAAAACTATAATGCTTAAGATTTTCAAAGTAATATCATTTCGTTAATGAAGACGCACAGTCTTCTTCTTGCTTAAAAAGTCAATTTTATGTCGGATTTGAACTTATGATCTCCTTCTGATACAAAGTTACGAATAGTCAAAGGGAATAAAATTTTTCGTAAGAAAGAAGCAATTATGTACGTGATACATGCTAATATAATTTATAAATAATTTATTCTTATAACGTATTTAATTGAAAATATTTTATACAAATAAATGCAGATTGGGCTGATGGGAAGATCCGGGTTTGTTGAATCCAAACCTATTTTTAAGTCCAATGCATTGTCAAATAATTTATTTATCGATAACAAGAAAAGTTTGATAGTGGGTTTTGTTTTTTTCTATAGCGATTCCTTCTTATGAGTCACACAATTAGATTTTTTTGCCACCACAATCATATTAGTTAATCGGAGACCGGATTTTGATGGTGCGTTAGAGTTGTTTGTTCTATATGGAATGTTTTACAAGAAACGACTCTTGAGACTACATGAAAGCAATAGTATTTGATTTCTTGATTTAGACATTTAGTCGAATACTTCTAGAGAGTACCCAAATAAACCCATGCCAGACGACTCGTACTACCTATTTGAGTCTATCCGGTGAATAGCATGCATTCGCTTCTAAAACAGACACCAAATGCTTGGGTTCCACATATGCTTGGATTCCACACACTGCAATTAGGATGATTGTACTCAAGGAAGTCTATTAAACTCAAACTACTTTTATGACACATCGTGATTCGGTGCATGTTTTAATTTAGGGGAAATGGACGAAATAGATAGTACATTAAATAACATTATTTTTCTTGACATCCGACTTTAGTTTCTACGTATTTTATCGTAGTAATTTTGAAAAGCTTCATAATTATGGCAGTGCCGTGCAAACGCAATGCGTGTTTCACTACTATAATTTGATAGATTTTGCAAACTACAATGCCCCGATAATAATAAAAAATCGAAAAATAGAGAGCTATGATCAGGGACAACACATTAATATTCGTCAAACTAAAGACATCAAAAAACCAAATTTGAACGTTATGCTATATCTTATTAAAGTTAAACATAAATTCTTACCACATTTATTTATAAGTGTGTATTTGTGTTATTAACGGTCAATATAGTTGAACCTTTTTATTCGAGTTTTTTCTTCATTGTACGAGTCATGTTACTACTCATCGTTCGTTGTATATTCTAAACTGGTTCACCTTCATGGAAACGAGTTAGATTACTATCGGTTAAGGGTCTCAGTGTCCTTGTAATTTTACATATTTTACAATCATTTCTGTCCGTTAAAGCTCGTATATTTTTTAAAATTGTCTAATCTAATAGATTGTAACATTCAAACACTTAAGAGTCGGTTACCTAGCATTTGTGGTTATCTAGGATTTACCGATCTGAAACCTTACAATAGACAATTTATAAAATACAAGGGTTTTGATGCGCTAAAAAAATAATATAGCAGTTCTCTCAAAAATTGAGTGAAAATATGTTTGGTTTTTATGAGACTTGCCCAAAGTTAAATGCTCAAAATCTACCTTGATTTAAATTATTTGATTGTAGTTAGACTAAACGATAGATTTTAAAACACAAAGTAATTTTACCATCTAATTATTAAATTTAAAAATAATCATACTTATGTCTAAAAAATTTAGAAAGAATAGTTATTTCATTCTTTAATTATTTTAAAAAATAACTATATAAATAATTTTTTTTGGAAAAATATAATCATATTAGTTGTTTCAAAATGATTTGGAAATATACAAATATGGTATTTTAAATAATATGGTAAAATATAACTTTTCAATCGATTGATAAATCTTAAAACATTAATTTGATATCATTAAATTCATGAGTATACATAGATTCTAGACTCCTATATATATAACGTTTACCGATGAATTAAAATAGAAGCAAACTAACTTTAAACAATGGAGAGGAATTCATCCGTAACAATGTGCTTAACAATGCTTTTTGTATTCATTTCACGTATGTGTTATTGAAATTTTTATTTATTTGTACTTAAACAATATATTTAACTGCATCGAAGATCACTATTTCACAATCGTTGCTTTATGATATATACTAGAAGGAGTATTTTCAATGGAACATCATGCTAATGTTTATTATGCCAAAATACGTGCAAACTAATACATATCTTCGCTTCTTTAAAATGACAGTATATGGCGGTGGAGCAAGAAAGGAGCTAGCAGGTGTTGTACTATTCCAATTATGTATCGAATAATATTATTAAGGAAATCAGTAAAAAATCATATGACACATCTCCTCCAAATAAAGTAAAATTGCAATCATATATAAAATCTGCACCAATCGATTATTTTTTTTATCTTGCGCTCATGATAAATCTTTATTTACAAAAATAAAAAATCAGAGTTTGAAGTTTTTAGTGCTAATACCATGAGATATAACAAAAGTTTTCTGTTTGATAAAATTATGGCAGGTGCAATCTCGTCGCTACCTCCAACAATTGAGAATTCACTACGAACAGATTGTGAAACTTATTTAGACTGTATACCATTTTGTTCACATTTTCCACATACTTTACCGATATGTGTGAGACATATTTGCGGTTGTATAGTAGAGCCAAATATTGTTGCAAAAGAACACTTGAGTAAGGACAATTTTGTACACTCTTGATCAATAAAAATCTCTTGTCAAATCCAGTATACAACAATAAAAATGATTGAATGTTTATTTATTTGATTTTCCATCATTCATGCTTAATAATTTTTTATTAGTAACTGATTTTTCTTTCTTTTGTGCATATAAGAATCACAGTCGATAATGAGATAAAATATCTTTTTTATTTAACAACATAATAATATCAAGGATAACAAAGTATATAAGAAAATATGTTAAAACTATAATGCTTAAGATTTTCAAAGTAATATCATTTCGTTAATGAAGACGCACAGTCTTCTTCTTGCTTAAAAAGTCAATTTTATGTCGGATTTGAACTTATGATCTCCTTCTGATACAAAGTTACGAATAGTCAAAGGGAATAAAATTTTTCGTAAGAAAGAAGCAATTATGTACGTGATACATGCTAATATAATTTATAAATAATTTATTCTTATAACGTATTTAATTGAAAATATTTTATACAAATAAATGCAGATTGGGCTGATGGGAAGATCCGGGTTTGTTGAATCCAAACCTATTTTTAAGTCCAATGTATTGTCAAATAATTTATTTATCGATAACAAGAAAAGTTTGATAGTGGGTTTTGTTTTTTTCTATAGCGATTCCTTCTTATGAGTCACACAATTAGATTTTTTTGCCACCACAATCATATTAGTTAATCGGAGACCGGATTTTGATGGTGCGTTAGAGTTGTTTGTTCTATATGGAATGTTTTACAAGAAACGACTCTTGAGACTACATGAAAGCAATAGTATTTGATTTCTTGATTTAGACATTTAGTCGAATACTTCTAGAGAGTACCCAAATAAACCCATGCCAGACGACTCGTAATACCTATTTGAGTCTATCCGGTGAATAGCATGCATTCGCTTCTAAAACAGACACCAAATGCTTGGGTTCCACATATGCTTGGATTCCACACACTGCAATTAGGATGATTGTACTCAAGGAAGTCTATTAAACTCAAACTACTTTTATGACACATCGTGATTCGGTGCATGTTTTAATTTAGGGGAAATGGACGAAATAGATAGTACATTAAATAACATTATTTTTCTTGACATCCGACTTTAGTTTCTACGTATTTTATCGTAGTAATTTTGAAAAGCTTCATAATTATGGCAGTGCCGTGCAAACGCAATGCGTGTTTCACTACTATAATTTGATAGATTTTGCAAACTACAATGCCCCGATAATAATAAAAAATCGAAAAATAGAGAGCTATGATCAGGGACAACACATTAATATTCGTCAAACTAAAGACATCAAAAAACCAAATTTGAACGTTATGCTATATCTTATTAATGTTAAACATAAATTCTTACCACATTTATTTATAAGTGTGTATTTGTGTTATTAACGGTCAATATAGTTGAACCTTTTTGTTCGAGTTTTTTCTTCATTGTACGAGTCATGTTACTACTCATCGTTCGTTGTATATTCTAAACTGGTTCACCTTCATGGAAACGAGTTAGATTACTATCGTCCGTTAAAGCTCGTATATTTTTTAAAATTGTCTAATCTAATAGATTGTAACATTCAAACACTTAAGAGTCGGTTACCTAGCATTTGTGGTTGTCTAGGATTTACCGATCTGAAACCTTACAATAGACAATTTATAAAATACAAGGGTTTTGATGCGCTAAAAAAATAATATAGCAGTTCTCTCAAAAATTGAGTGAAAATATGTTTGGTTTTTATGAGACTTGCCCAAAGTTAAATGCTCAAAATCTACCTTGATTTAAATTATTTGATTGTAGTTAGACTAAACGATAGATTTTAAAACACAAAGTAATTTTACCATCTAATTATTAAATTTAAAAATAATCATACTTATGTCTAAAAAATTTAGAAAGAATAGTTATTTCATTCTTTAATTATTTTAAAAAATAACTATATAAATAATTTTTTGTGGAAAAATATAATCATATTAGTTGTTTCAAAATGATTTGGAAATATACAAATATGGTATTTTAAATAATATGGTAAAATATAACTTTTCAATCGATTGATAAATCTTAAAAGATTAATTTGATATCATTAAATTCATGAGTATACATAGATTCTAGAATCACAGTCGATAATGAGATAAAATATCTTTTTTATTTAACAACATAATAATATCAAGGATAACAAAGTATATAAGAAAATATGTTAAAACTATAATGCTTAAGATTTTCAAAGTAATATCATTTCGTTAATGAAGACGCACAGTCTTCTTCTTGCTTAAAAAGTCAATTTTATGTCGGATTTGAACTTATGATCTCCTTCTGATACAAAGTTACGAATAGTCAAAGGGAATAAAATTTTTCGTAAGAAAGAAGCAATTATGTACGTGATACATGCTAATATAATTTATAAATAATTTATTCTTATAACGTATTTAATTGAAAATATTTTATACAAATAAATGCAGATTGGGCTGATGGGAAGATCCGGGTTTGTTGAATCCAAACCTATTTTTAAGTCCAATGTATTGTCAAATAATTTATTTATCGATAACAAGAAAAGTTTGATAGTGGGTTTTGTTTTTTTCTATAGCGATTCCTTCTTATGAGTCACACAATTAGATTTTTTTGCCACCACAATCATATTAGTTAATCGGAGACCGGATTTTGATGGTGCGTTAGAGTTGTTTGTTCTATATGGAATGTTTTACAAGAAACGACTCTTGAGACTACATGAAAGCAATAGTATTTGATTTCTTGATTTAGACATTTAGTCGAATACTTCTAGAGAGTACCCAAATAAACCCATGCCAGACGACTCGTAATACCTATTTGAGTCTATCCGGTGAATAGCATGCATTTGCTTCTAAAACAGACACCAAATGCTTGGGTTCCACATATGCTTGGATTCCACACACTGCAATTAGGATGATTGTACTCAAGGAAGTCTATTAAACTCAAACTACTTTTATGACACATCGTGATTCAGTGCATGTTTTAATTTAGGGGAAATGGACGAAATAGATAGTACATTAAATAACATTATTTTTCTTGACATCCGACTTTAGTTTTTACATATTTTATCGTAGAAATTTTGAAAAGCTTCATAATTATGGCAGTGCCGTGCAAACGCAATGCGTGTTTCACTACTATAACTTGATAGATTTTGCAAAGTACAATGCCCCGATAATAATAAAAAATCGAAAAATAGAGAGCTATCATCAGGGACAACACATTAATATTCGTCAAACTAAAGACATCAAAAAACCAAATTTGAACGTTATGCTATATCTTATTAATGTTAAACATAAATTCTTACCACATTTATTTATAAGTGTGTATTTGTGTTATTAACGGTCAATATAGTTGAACCTTTTTGTTCGAGTTTTTTCTTCATTGTACGAGTCATGTTACTACTCATCGTTCGTTGTATATTCTAAACTGGTTCACCTTCATGGAAACGAGTTAGATTACTATCGGTTAAGGGTCTGAGTGTCCCTGTAATTTTACATATTTTACATTCATTTTTGTCCGTTAAAGCTCGTATATTTTTTAAAATTGTCTAATCTAATAGATTGTAACATTCAAACACTTAAGAGTCGGTTACCTAGCATTTGTGGTTGTCTAGGATTTACCGATCTGAAACCTTACAATAGACAATTTATAAAATACAAGGGTTTGATGCGCTAAAAAAATAATATAGCGGTTCTTTCAAAAATTGAGTGAAAATATGTTTGGTTTTTATGAGACTTGCCCAAAATTAAATGCTCAAAATCTACCTTGATTTAAATTATTTGATTGTAGTTAGACTAAACGATAGATTTTAAAACACAAAGTAATTTTACCATCTAATTATTAAATTTAAAAATAATCATACTTATGTCTAAAAAATTTAGAAAGAATAGTTATTTCATTCTTTAATTATTTTAAAAAATAACTATATAAATAATTTTTTGTGGAAAAATATAATCATATTAGTTGTTTCAAAATGATTTGGAAATATACAAATATGGTATTTTAAATAATATGGTAAAATATAACTTTTCAATCGATTGATAAATCTTTAAACATTAATTTGATATCATTAAATTCATGAGTATACATAGATTCTAGACTCCTATATATATAACGTTTACCGATGAATTAAAATAGAAGCAAATAACTTTAAACAATTGAGAGGAATTCATCGGTAACAATGTGCTTAACAATGCTTTTTGTATTCATTTCAGGTATGTGTTATTGAAATTTTTATTTATTTGTACTTAAACAATATATTTAACTGCATCGAAGATCACTATTTCACAATCGTTGCTTTATGATATATATACTAGAAGGAGTATTTTCAATGGAACATCATGCTAATGTTTATTATGCCAAAATACGTGCAAACTAATACATATCTTCGCTTCTTTAAAACGACAGTATATGGCGGTGGAGCAAGAAAGGAGCTAGCAGGTGTTGTACTATTCCAATTATGTACCGAATAATATTATTAAGGAAATCAGTAAAAAATCATATGACACATCTCCTCCAAATAAAGTAAAATTGCAATCATATATAAAATCTGCACCAATCGATTATTTTTTTTATCTTGCGCTCATGATAAATCTTTATTTACAAAAATAAAAAATCAGAGTTTGAAGTTTTTAGTGCTAATACCATGAGATATAACAAAAGTTTTCTGTTTGATAAAATTATGGCAGGTGCAATCTCGTCGCTACCTCTAACAATTGAAAATTCACTACGAACAGATTGTGAAACTTATTTAGACTGTATACCATTTTGTTCACATTTTCCACATACTTTACCGATATGTGTGAGACATATTTGCGGTTGTATAGTAGAGCCAAATATTGTTGCAAAAGAACACTTGAGTAAGGACAATTTTGTACACTCTTGATCAATAAAAATCTCTTGTCAAATCCACTACACAACAATAAAAATGATTGAATGTTTATTTATTTGATTTTCCATCATTCATGCTTAATAATTTTTTATTAGTAACTGATTTTTCTTTCTTTTGTGCATATAAGAATCACAGTCGATAATGAGATAAAATATCTTTTTTATTTAACAACATAATAATATCAAGGATAACAAAGTATATAAGAAAATATGTTAAAAGTATAATGCTTAAGATTTTCAAAGTAATATCATTTCGTTAATGAAGACGCACAGTCTTCTTCTTGCTTAAAAAGTCAATTTTATGTCGGATTTGAACTTATGATCTCCTTTGATACAAAGTTACGAATAGTCAAAGGGAATAAAATTTTTCGTAAGAAAGAAGCAATTATGTACGTGATACATGCTAATATAATTTATAAATAATTTATTCTTATAACGTATTTAATTGAAAATATTTTATACAAATAAATGCAGATTGGGCTGATGGGAAGATCCGGGTTTGTTGAATCTAAACCTATTTTTAAGTCCAATGTATTGTCAAATAATTTATTTATCGATAACAAGAAAAGTTTGATAGTGGGTTTTGTTTTTTTCTATAGCGATTCCTTCTTATGAGTCACACAATTAGATTTTTTTGCCACCACAATCATATTAGTTAATCGGAGACCGGATTTTGATGGTGCGTTAGAGTTGTTTGTTCTATATGGAATGTTTTACAAGAAACGACTCTTGAGACTACATGAAAGCAATAGTATTTGATTTCTTGATTTAGACATTTAGTCTAATACTTCTAGAGAGTACCCAAATAAACCCATGCCAGACGACTCGTACTACCTATTTGAGTCTATCCGGTGAATAGCATGCATTTGATTCTAAAACAGACTCCAAATGCTTGGGTTCCACATATGCTTGGATTCCACACACTGCAATTAGGATGATTGTACTCAAGGAAGTCTATTAAACTCAAACTACTTTTATGACACATCGTGATTCGGTGCATGTTTTAATTTAGGGGAAATGGACGAAATAGATAGTACATTAAATAACATTATTTTTCTTGACATCCGACTTTAGTTTCTACATATTTTATCGTAGAAATTTTGAAAAGCTTCATAATTATGGCAGTGCCGTGCAAACGCAATGCGTGTTTCACTACTATAATTTGATAGATTTTGCAAAGTACAATGCCCCGATAATAATAAAAAATCGAAAAATAGAGAGCTATGATCAGGGACAACACATTAATATTTGTCAAACTAAAGACATCAAAAAACCAAATTTGAACGTTATGTTATATCTTATTAATGTTAAACATAAATTCTTACCACATTTATTTATAAGTGTGTATTTGTGTTATTAACGGTCAATATAGTTGAACCTTTTTGTTCGAGTTTTTTCTTCATTGTACGAGTCATGTTACTACTCATCGTTCGTTGTATATTCTAAATTGGTTCACCTTCATGGAAACGAGTTAGATTACTATCGGTTAACGGTCTGAGTGTCCTT
Organism: Cichorium intybus; assembly: GCA_023525715.1. NCBI lineage: Eukaryota > Viridiplantae > Streptophyta > Magnoliopsida > Asterales > Asteraceae > Cichorium > Cichorium intybus. The sequence goes on along the minus strand of CM042010.1, from coordinate 48,035,979 downwards.
GTAATTTTACATATTTTACATTCATTTTTGTCCGTTAAAGCTCGTATATTTTTTAAAATTGTCTAATCTAATAGATTGTAACATTCAAACACTTAAGAGTCGGTTACCTAGCATTTGTGTTGTCTAGGATTTACCGATCTGAAACCTTACATAAGACAATTTATAAAATACAAGGGTTTTGATGCGCTAAAAAAATAATATAGCGGTTCTTTCAAAAATTGAGTGAAAATATGTTTGGTTTTTATGAGACTTGCCCAAAATTAAATGCTCAAAATCTACCTTGATTTAAATTATTTGATTGTAGTTAGACTAAACGATAGATTTTAAAACACAAAGTAATTTTACCATCTAATTATTAAATTTAAAAATAATCATACTTATGTCTAAAAAATTTAGAAAGAATAGTTATTTCATTCTTTAATTATTTTAAAAAATAACTATATAAATAATTTTTTGTGGAAAAATATAATCATATTAGTTGTTTCAAAATGATTTGGAAATATACAAATATGGTATTTTAAATAATATGGTAAAATATAACTTTTCAATCGATTGATAAATCTTTAAACATTAATTTGATATCATTAAATTCATGAGTATACATAGATTCTAGACTCCTATATATATATATATATATATATATATATATATATATATATATATATATATATATATATATATATATATATATATATATATATATATAACGTTTACCGATGAATTAAAATAGAAGCAAACTAACTTTAAACAGTGGAGAGGAATTCATCGGTAACAATGTGCTTAACAATGCTTTTTGTATTCATATCAGGTATGTGTTATTGAAATTTTTATTTATTTGTACTTAAACAATATATTTAACTGCATCGAAGATCACTATTTCACAATCGTTGCTTTATGATATATACTAGAAGGAGTATTTTCAATGGAACATCATGCTAATGTTTATTATGCCAAAATACGTGCAAACTAATACATATATTCGCTTCTTTAAAACGACAGTATATGGCGGTGGAGCAAGAAAGGAGCTAGCAGGTGTTGTACTATTCCAATTATGTACCGAATAATATTATTAAGGAAATCAGTAAAAAATCATATGACACATCTCCTCCAAATAAAATAAAATTGCAACCATATATAAAATCTGCACCAATCGATTATTTTTTTTTAACTTGCGCTCGTGATAAATATTTATTTACAAAAATAAAAAATCAGAGTTTGAAGTTTTTAGTGCTAATACCATGAGATATAACAAAAGTTTTCTGTTTGATAAAATTATGGCTGGTGCAATCTCGTCGTTACCTCCAACAATTGAGAATTCACTACGAACAGATTGTGAAACTTATTTAGACTGTATACCATTTTGTTCACATTTTCCACATACTTTACCGATATGTGTGAGACATATTTGCGGTTGTATAGTAGAGCCAAATATTGTTGCAAAAGAACACTTGAGTAAGGACAATTTTGTACACTCTTGATCAATAAAAATCTCTTGTCAAATCCACTACACAACAATAAAAATGATTGAATGTTTATTTATTTGATTTTCCATCATTCATGCTTAATAATTTTTTATTAGTAACTGATTTTTCTTTCTTTTGTGCATATAAGAATCACAGTCGATAATGAGATAAAATATCTTTTTAATTTAACAACATAATAATATCAAGGATAACAAAGTATATAAGAAAATATGTTAAAACTATAAGGCTTAATATTTTCAAAGTAATATCATTTCGTTAATGAAGACGCACAGTCTTCTTCTTGCTTAAAAAGTCAATGCTATGTCGGATTTGAACTTATGATCTCCTTCTGAAACAAAAGTTACGAATAGTCAAAGGGAATAATATTTTTCGTAAGAAAGAAGCAATTATGTACGTGATACATGCTAATATAATTTATAAATAATTTATTCTTATAACGTATTTAATTGAAAATATTTTATACAAATAAATGCAGATTGGGCTAATGGGAAGATCCGGGTTTGTTGAATCCAAACCTATTTTTAAGTCCAATGTATTGTCAAATAATTTATTTATCGATAACAAGAAAAGTTTGATAGTGGGTTTTGTTTTTTTCTATAGCGATTCCTTCTTATGAGTCACACAATTAGATTTTTTTGCCACCACAATCATATTAGTTAATCGGAGACTGGATTTCGATGGTGCGTTAGAGTTGTTTGTTCTATATGGAATGTTTTACAAGAAACGACTCTTGAGACTACATGAAAGCAATAGTATTTGATTTCTTGATTTAGACATTTAGTCGAATACTTCTAGAGAGTACCCAAATAAACCCATGCCAGACGACTCGTACTACCTATTTGAGTTTATCCGGTGAATAGCATGCATTCGCTTCTAAAACAGACACCAAATGCTTGGGTTCCACATATGCTTGGATTCCACACACTGCAATTAGGATGATTGTGCTCAAGGAAGTCTATTAAACTCAAACTACTTTTATGACACATCGTGATTCGGTGCATGTTTTAATTTAGGGGAAATGGACGAAATAGATAGTACATTAAATAACATTATTTTTCTTGTCATCCGACTTTAGTTTCTGCATATTTTATCGTAGAAATTTTAAAAAGCTTCATAATTATGGCAGTGCCGTGCAAACGCAATGCGTGTTTCACTACTATAATTTGATAGATTTTGCAAAGTACAATGCCCCGATAATAATAAAAAATCGAAAAATAGAGAGCTATGATCAGGGACAACACATTAATATTTGTCAAACTAAAGACATCAAAAAACCAAATTTGAACGTTATGCTATATCTTATTAATGTTAAACATAAATTCTTACCACATTTATTTATAAGTGTGTATTTGTGTTATTAACGGTCAATATAGTTGAACCTTTTTGTTCGAGTTTTTTCTTCATTGTACGAGTCATGTTACTACTCATCGTTCGTTGTATATTCTAAACTGGTTCACCTTCATGGAAACGAGTTAGATTACTATCGGTTAAGGGTCTGAGTGTCCTTGTAATTTTACATATTTTACATTCATTTTTGTCCGTTAAAGCTCGTATATTTTTTAAAATTGTCTAATCTAATAGATTGTAACATTCAAACACTTAAGAGTCGGTTACCTAGCATTTGTGGTTGTCTAAGATTTACCGATCTGAAACCTTACAATAGAAAATTTATAAAATACAAGGGTTTTGATGCACTAAAAAAATAATATAGCGGTTCGTTCAAAAATTGAGTGAAAATATGTTTGGTTTTTATGAGACTTGCCCAAAATTAAATGCTCAAAATCTACCTTGATTTAAATTATTTGATTGTAGTTAGACTAAACGATAGATTCTAAAACACAAAGTAATTTTACCATCTAATTATTAAATTTAAAAATAATCATACTTATGTCTAAAAAATTTAGAAAGAATAGTTATTTCTTTCTTTAATTATTTTAAAAAATAACTATATAAATAATTTTTTGTGGCAAAATATAATCATATTAGTTTTTTCAAAATGATTTGGAAATATACAAATATGGTATTTTAAATAATATGGTAAAATTTAACTTTTCAATCGATTGATAAATCTTTAAACATTAATTTGATATCATTAAATTCATGAGTATATATAGATTCTAGACTCCTATATATATATAGTTACCGATGAATTAAAATAGAAGCAAACTAACTTTAACCAATGGAGAGGAATTCATCGGTAACAATGTGCTTAACAATGCTTTTTGTATTCATATCAGGTATGTGTTATTGAAATTTATATTTATTTGTACTTAAACAATATATTTAACTGCATCGAAGATCACTATTTCACAATCGTTGCTTTATGATATATACTAGAAAGAGTATTTTCAATGGAACATCATGCTAATGTTTATTATGCCAAAATACGTGCAAACTAATACATATCTTCGCTTCTTTAAAATCACAGTATCTGGCGGTGGAGCAAGAAAGGAGCTAACAGGTGTTGTACTATTCCAATTATGTACCGAATAATATTATTAAGGAAATCAGTAAAAAATCATATGACACATCTCCTCCAAATAAAATAAAATTGCAATCATATATAAAATCTGCACCAATCGATTATTTTTTTTAACTTGCGCTCGTGATAAATCTTTATTTACAAAAATAAAAAATCAGAGTTTGAAGTTTTTAGTGCTAATACCATGAGATATAACAAATGTTTTCTGTTTGGTAAAATTATGGCAGGTGCAATCTCGTCGCTACCTCCAACAATTGAGAATTCACTACGAACAGATTGTGAAACTTATTTAGACTGTATACCATTTTGTTCACATTTTCCACATACTTTACCGATATGTGTGAGACATATTTGCGGTTGTATAGTAGAGCCAAATATTGTTGCAAAAGAACACTTGAGTAAGGACAATTTTGTACACTCTTGATCAATAAAAATCTCTTGTCAAATCCACTACACAACAATAAAAATGATTGAATGTTTATTTATTTGATTTTCCATCATTCATGCTTAATAATTTTTTATTAGTAACTGATTTTTCTTTCTTTTGTGCATATAAGAATCACGGTCGATAATGAGATAAAATATCTTTTTTATTTAACAACATAATAATATCAAGGATAACAAAGTATATAAGAAAATATGTTAAAACTATAATGCTTAAGATTTTCAAAGTAATATCATTTCGTTAATGAAGACGCACAGTCTTCTTCTTGCTTAAAAAGTCAATGCTATGTCGGATTTGAACTTATGATCTCCTTCTGAAACAAAAGTTACCAATAGTCAAAGGGAATAAAATTTTTCGTAAGAAAGAAGCAATTATGTACGTGATACATGCTAATATAATTTATAAATAATTTATTCTTATAACGTATTTAATTGAAAATATTTTATACAAATAAATGCAGATTGGGCTGATGGGAAGATCCGGGTTTGTTGAATCCAAACCTATTTTTAAGTCCAATGTATTGTCAAATAATTTATTTATCGATAACAAGAAAAGTTTGATAGTGGGTTTTGTTTTTTTCTATAGCGATTCCTTCTTATGAGTCACACAATTAGATTTTTTTTGCCACCACAATCATATTAGTTAATCGGAGACCGGATTTTGATGGTGCGTTAGAGTTGTTTGTTCTATATGGAATGTTTTACAAGAAACGACTCTTGAGACTACATGAAAGCAATAGTATTTGATTTCTTGATTTAGACATTTAGTCGAATACTTCTAGAGAGTACCCAAATAAACCCATGCCAGACGACTCGTACTACCTATTTGAGTCTATCCGGTGAATAGCATGCATTTGCTTCTAAAACAGACACCAAATGCTTGGGTTCCACATATGCTTGGATTCCACACACTGCAATTAGGATGATTGTACTCAAGGAAGTCTATTAAACTCAAACTACTTTTATGATACATCGTGATTCGGTGCATGTTTTAATTTAGGGGAAATGGACGAAATAGATAGTACATTAAATAACATTATTTTTCTTGACATCCGACTTTAGTTTTTACATATTTTATCGTAGAAATTTTGAAAAGCTTCATAATTATGGCAGTGCCGTGCAAACGCAATGCGTGTTTCACTACTATAATTTGATAGATTTTGCAAAGTACAATGCCCCGATAATAATAAAAAATCGAAAAATAGAGAGCTATCATCAGGGACCACACATTAATATTCGTCAAACTAAAGACATCAAAAAACCAAATTTGAACGTTATGCTATATCTTATTAATGTTAAACATAAATTCTTACCACATTTATTTATAAGTGTGTATTTGTGTTATTAACGGTCAATATAGTTGAACCTTTTTGTTCGAGTTTTTTCTTCATTGTACGAGTCATGTTACTACTCATCGTTCGTTGTATATTCTAAACTGGTTCACCTTCTTGGAAACGAGTTAGATTACTTTCGGTTAAGGGTCTGAGTGTCCCTGTAATTTTACATATTTTACATTCATTTTTGTCCGTTAAAGCTCGTATATTTTTTAAAATTGTCTAATCTAATAGATTGTAACATTCAAACACTTAAGAGTCGGTTACCTAGCATTTGTGGTTGTCTAGGATTTACCGATCTGAAACCTTACAATAGACAATTTATAAAATACAAGGGTTTGATGCTCTAAAAAAATAATATAGCGGTTCTTTCAAAAATTGAGTGAAAATATGTTTGGTTTTTATGAGACTTGCCCAAAATTAAATGCTCAAAATCTACCTTGATTTAAATTATTTGATTGTAGTTAGACTAAACGATAGATTTTAAAACACAAAGTAATTTTACCATCTAATTATTAAATTTAAAAATAATCATACTTATGTCTAAAAAATTTAGAAAGAATAGTTATTTCATTCTTTAATTATTTTAAAAAATAACTACATAAATAATTTTTTGTGGAAAAATATAATCATATTAGTTGTTTCAAAATGATTTGGAAATATACAAATATGGTATTTTAAATAATATGGTAAAATATAACTTTTCAATCGATTGATAAATCTTTAAACATTAATTTGATATCATTAAATTCATGAGTATACATAGATTCTAGACTCCTATATATATAACGTTTACCGACGAATTAAAATAGAAGCAAACTAACTTTAAACAATGGAGAGGAATTCATCGGTAACAATGTGCTTAACAATGCTTTTTGTATTCATATCAGGTATGTGTTATTGAAATTTTTATTTATTTGTACTTAAACAATATATTTAACTGCATCGAAGATCACTATTTCACAATCGTTGCTTTATGATATATACTAGAAGGAGTATTTTCAATGGAACATCATGCTAATGTTTATTATGCCAAAATACGTGCAAACTAATACATATATTCGCTTCTTTAAAATCACAGTATCTGGCGGTGAAGCAAGAAATGAGCTAGCAGGTGTTGTACTATTCCTATTATGTACCGAATAATATTATTAAGGAAATCAGTAAAAAATCATATGACACATCTCCTCCAAATAAAGTAAATTGCAATCATATATAAAATCTGCACCAATCGATTATTTTTTTTATCTTGCGCTCATGATAAATCTTTATTTACAAAAATAAAAAATCAGAGTTTGAAGTTTTTAGTGCTAATACAATGAGATATAACAAATGTTTTCTGTTTGGTAAAATTATGGCAGGTGCAATCTCGTCGCTACCTCCAACAATTGAGAAATTCACTACGAACAGATTGTGAAACTTATTTAGACTGTATACCATTTTGTTCACATTTTCCACATACTTTACCGATATGTGTGAGACATATTTGCGGTTGTATAGTAGAGCCAAATATTGTTGCAAAAGAACACTTGAGTAAGGACAATTTTGTACACTCTTGATCAATAAAAATCTCTTGTCAAATCCACTACACAACAATAAAAATGATTGAATGTTTATTTATTTGATTTTCCATCATTCATGCTTAATAATTTTTTATTAGTAACTGATTTTTCTTTCTTTTGTGCATATAAGAATCACAGTCGATAATGAGATAAAATATCTTTTTTATTTAACAACATAATAATATCAAGGATAACAAAGTATATAAGAAAATATGTTAAAACTATAATGCTTAAGATATTCAAAGTAATATCATTTCGTTAATGAAGACGCACAGTCTTCTTCTTGCTTAAAAAGTCAATGCTATGTCGGATTTGAACTTATGATCTCCTTCTGAAACAAAAGTTACGAATAGTCAAAGGGAATAAAATTTTTCGTAAGAAAGAAGCAATTATGTACGTGATACATGCTAATATAATTTATAAATAATTTATTCTTATAACGTATTTAATTGAAAATATTTTATACAAATAAATGCAGATTGGGCTAATGGGAAGATCCGGGTTTGTTGAATCCAAACCTATTTTTAAGTCCAATGTATTGTCAAATAATTTATTTATCGATAACAAGAAAAGTTTGATAGTGGGTTTTGTTTTTTTCTATAGCGATTCCTTCTTATGAGTCACACAATTAGATTTTTTTGCCACCACAATCATATTAGTTAATCGGAGACCGGATTTTGATGGTGCGTTAGAGTTGTTTGTTCTATATGGAATGTTTTACAAGAAACGACTCTTGAGACTACATGAAAGCAATAGTATTTGATTTCTTGATTTAGACATTTAGTCGAATACTTCTAGAGAGTACCCAAATAAACCCATGCCAGACGACTCGTACTACCTATTTGAGTCTATCCGGTGAATAGCATGCATTTGCTTCTAAAACAGACACCAAATGCTTGGGTTCCACATATGCTTGGATTCCACACACTGCAATTAGGATGATTGTACTCAAGGAAGTCTATTAAACTCAAACTACTTTTATGACACATCGTGATTCGGTGTATGTTTTAATTTAGGGGAAATGGACGAAATAGATAGTACATTAAATAACATTACTTTTCTTGACATCCGACTTTAGTTTCTACATATTTTATCGTACAAATTTTGAAAAGCTTCATAATTATGGCAGTGCCGTGCAAACGCAATGCGTGTTTCACTACTATAATTTGATAGATTTTGCAAAGTACAATGCCCCGATAATAATAAAAAATCGAAAAATAGAGAGCTATCATCAGGGACAACACATTAATATTCGTCAAACTAAAGACATCAAAAAACCAAATTTGAACGTTATGCTATATCTTATTAATGTTAAACATAAATTCTTACCACATTTATTTATAAGTGTGTATTTGTGTTATTAACGGGTCAATATAGTTGAACCTTTTTGTTCGAGTTTTTTCTTCATTGTACGAGTCATGTTACTACTCATCGTTCGTTGTATATTCTAAACTGGTTCACCTTCATGGAAACGAGTTAGATTACTATCGGTTAAGGGTGTGAGTGTCCGTGTAATTTTACATATTTTACATTCATTTTTGTCCGTTAAAGCTCGTATATTTTTTAAAATTGTCTAATCTAATAGATTGTAACATTCAAACACTTAAGAGTCGGTTACCTAGCATTTGTGGTTGTCTAGGATTTACCGATCTGAAACCTTACAATAGACAATTTATAAAATACAAGGGTTTTGATGCGCTAAAAAAATAATATAGCGGTTCTTTCAAAAATTGAGTGAAAATATATTTGGTTTTTATGAGACTTGCCCAAAATTAAATGCTCAAAATCTACCTTGATTTAAATTATTTGATTGTAGTTAGACTAAACGATAGATTTTAAAACACAAAGTAATTTTACCATCTAATTATTAAATTTAAAAATAATCATACTTATGTCTAAAAAATTTAGAAAGAATAGTTATTTCATTCTTTAATTATTTTAAAAAATAACTATATAAATAATTTTTTGTGGCAAAATATAATCATATTAGTTGTTTCAAAATGATTTGGAAATATACAAATATGGTATTTTAAATAATATGGTAAAATATAACTTTTCAATCGATTGATAAATCTTTAAACATTAATTTGATATCATTAAATTCATGAGTATACATAGATTCTAGACTCCTATATATATAACGTTTACCGATGAATTAAAATAGAAGCAAACTAACTTTAAACAATGGAGAGGAATTCATCGGTAACAATGTGCTTAACTATGCTTTTTGTATTCATATCAGGTATGTGTTATTGAAATTTTTATTTATTTGTACTTAAACAATATATTTAACTGCATCGAAGTTCACTATTTCACAATCGTTGCTTTATGATATATACTAGAAGGAGTATTTTCAATGGAACATCATGCTAATGTTTATTTTGCCAAAATACGTGCAAACTAATACATATCTTCGCTTCTTTAAAATCACAGTATCTGGCGGTGGAGCAAGAAAGGAGCTAGCAGGTGTTGTACTATTCCAATTATGTACCGAATAATATTATTAAGGAAATCAGTAAAAAATCATATGACACATCTCCTCCAAATAAAATAAAATTGCAATCATATATAAAATCTGCACCAATCGATTATTTTTTTTAACTTGCGCTCGTGATAAATCTTTATTTACAAAAATAAAAAATCAGAGTTTGAAGTTTTTAGTGCTAATACCATGAGATATAACAAAAGTTTTCTGTTTGATAAAATTATGGCAGGTGCAATCTCGTCGCTACCTCCAACAATTGAAAATTCACTACGAACAGATTGTGAAACTTATTTAGACTGTATACCATTTTGTTCACATTTTCCACATACTTTACCGATATGTGTGAGACATATTTGCGGTTGTATAGTAGAGCCAAATATTGTTGCAAAAGAACACTTGAGTAAGGACAATTTTGTACACTCTTGATCAATAAAAATCTCTTGTCAAATCCACTACACAATAATAAAAATGATTGAATGTTTATTTATTTGATTTTCCATCATTCATGCTTAATAATTTTTTATTAGTAACCGATTTTTCTTTCTTTTGTGCATATAAAAATCACAGTCGATAATGAGATAAAATATCTTTTTTATTTAACAACATAATAATATCATGGATAACCAAGTATATAAGAAAATATGTTAAAAACTATAATGCTTAAGATTTTCAAAGTAATATCATTTCGTTAATGAAGACGCACAGTCTTCTTCTTGCTTAAAAAGTCAATGCTATGTCGGATTTGAACTTATGATCTCCTTCTGAAACAAAAGGTACCAATAGTCAAAGGGAATAATATTTTTCGTAAGAAATAAGCAATTATGTACGTGATACATGCTAATATAATTTATAAATAATTTATTCTTATAACGTATTTAATTGAAAATATTTTATACAAATAAATGCAGATTGGGCTAATGGGAACATCCGGGTTTGTAGAATCCAAACCTATTTTTAAGTCCAATGTATTGTCAAATAATTTATTTATCGATAACAAGAAAAGTTTGACAGTGGGTTTTGTTTTTTTCTAGAGCGATTCCTTCTTATGAGTCACACAATTAGATTTTTTTGCCACCACAATCATATTAGTTAATCGGAGACCGGATTTTGATGGTGCGTTAGAGTTGTTTGTTCTATATGGAATGTTTTACAAGAAACGACTCTTGCGACTACATGAAAGCAAAAGTATTTGATTTCTTGATTTAGACATTTAGTCGAATACTTCTTGAGAGTACCCAAATAAATCCATGCCAGACGACTCGTACTACCTATTTGAGTCTATCCGGTGAATAGCATGCATTTGCTTCTAAAACAGACACCAAATGCTTGGGTTCCACATATGATTGGATTCCACACACTGCAATTAGGATGATTGTATTCCGGGAAGTCGATTAAACTCAAACTACTTTTATGACACATCGTGATTCGGTGCATGTTTTAATTTAGGGGAAATGGACGAAATAGATAGTACATTTAATAACATTATTTTTCTTGACATCCGACTTTAGTTTCTACATATTTTATCGTAGAAATTTTGAAAAGCTTCATAATTATGGCAGTTCCGTGCAAACGCAATACGTGTTTCACTACTATAATTTGATAGATTCTGCAAAGTACAATGCCCCAATAATAATAAAAAATCGAAAAATAGAGAGCTATGATATGGGACAACACATTAATATTCGTCAATTTAAAGTCATCAAAAAACCAAATTTGAACGTTATGCTATATCTTATTAATGTTAAACATAAATTCTTACCACATTTATTTATAAGTGTGTATTTGTGTTATTAACGGTCAATATAGTTGAACCTTTTTGTTCGAGTTTTTTCTTCATTGTACGAGTCATGTTACGACTCATCGTTCGTTGTATATTCTAAACTGGTTCACCTTCATGGAAACGAGTTAGATTACTATCGGTTAAGGGTCTGAGTGTCCTTGTAATTTTACATATTTTACCTTCATTTTTAGTGCGTTAAAGCTCGTATAGTTTTTAAAATTGTCTAATCTAATAGATTGTAACATTCAAACACTTAAGAGTCGGTTACCTAGCATTTGTGGTTGTCTAGGATTTACCGATCTGAAACCTTACAATAGACAATTTATAAAATACAAGGGTTTTGATGCGCTAAAAAAATAATATAGCGGTTCTTTCAAGAATTGAGTGAAAATATGTTGGGTTTTTATGAGATTTGCCCAAAATTAAATGCTCAAAATCTACCTTGATTTAAATTATTTGAATGTAGTTAGACTAAACGATAGATTTTAAAACACAAAGTAATTTTACCATCTAATTATTAAATTTAAAAATAATCATACTTATGTCTAAAAAATTTAGAAAGAATAGTCATTTCATTCTTTAATTATTTTAGAAAATAACTATATAAATAATTTTTTGTGGCAAAATATAATCATATTAGTTGTTTTAAAATGATTTGGAAATATACAAATATGGTATTTTAAATAATATGGTAAAATATAACTTTTCAATCGATTGATAAATCTTTAAACAGTAATTTGATATCATTAAATTCATGAGTATACATAGATTCTAGACTCCTATATATATAACGTTTACCGATGAATTAAAATAGAAGCAAACTAACTTTAAACAATGGAGAAGAATTCATCGGTAACAATGTGCTTAACAATGCTTTTTGTATTCATATCAAGTATGTGTTATTGAAATTTTTATTTATTTGTACTTAAACAATATATTTAACTGCATCGAAGATCACTATTTCACAATCGTTGCTTTATGATATATACTAGAAGGAGTATTTTTAATGGAACATCATGCTAATGTTTATTATGCCAAAATACGTGCAAACTAATACATATCTTCGCTTCTTTAAAATCACAGTATCCGGCGGTGGAGCAAGAAAGGAGCTAGCAGGTGTTGTACTATTCCAATTATGTATCGAATAATATTATTAAGGAAATCAGTAAAAAATCATATGACACATCTCCTCCCAATAAAGTAAAATTGCAATCATATATAAAATCTGCACCAATTGATTATTTTTTTTTATCTTGCGCTCGTGATAAATCTTTATTTACAAAAATAAAAAATCAGAGTTTGAAGTTTTTATTGCTAATACCATGAGATATAACAAAAGTTTTCTGTTTGATAAAATTATGGCAGGTGCAATCTCGTTGCTACCTCCAACAATTGAGAATTCACTACGAACAGATTGTGAAACTTATTTAGACTGTATACCATTTTGTTCACATTTTCCACATACTTTACCGATATGTGTGAGACATATTTGCGGTTGTATAGTAGAGCCAAATATTGTTGCAAAAGAACACTTGAGTAAGGACAATTTTTTACACTCTTGATCAATAAAAATCTCTTGTCAAATCTACTACACAACAATAAGAATGATTGAATGTTTATTTATTTGATTTTCCATCATTCATGCTTAATAATTTTTATTTGTAACCGATTTTTCTTTCTTTTGTGCATATAAGAATCACTGTCGATAATGAGATAAAATATCTTTTTTATTTAACAACATAATAATATCAAGGATAACCAAGTATATAAGAAAATATGTTAAAAATATAATGCTTAAGATTTTCAAAGTAATATCATTTCGTTAATGAAGACGCACAGTCTTCTTCTTGCTTAAAAAGTCAATGCTATGTCGGATTTGAACTTATGATCTCCTTCTGAAACAAAAGTTACGAATAGTCAAAGGGAATAATATTTTTCGTAAGAAAGAAGCAATTATGTACGTGATACATGCTAATATAATTTGTAAATAATTTATTCTTATAATGTATTTAATTGAAAATATTTTATACAAATAAATGCAGATTGGGCTAATGGGAAGATCCAGGTTTGTTGAATCCAAACCTATTTTTAAGTCCAATGTATTGTCAAATAATTTATTTATCGATAACAAGAAAAGTTTGATAGTGGGTTTTGTTTTTTTTCTATAGCGATTCCTTCTTATGAGTCACACAATTAGATTTTTTTGCCACCACAATCATATTAGTTAATCGGAGACCGGATTTTGATGGTGTGTTAGAGTTGTTTGTTCTATATGGAATGTTTTACAAGAAACGACTCTTGAGACTACATGGTGTGTTAGAGTTGTTTGTTCTATATGGTGTGTTAGAGTTGTTTGTTCTATATGGAATGTTTTACTACTCATCGTTCGTTGTATATTCTAAACTGGTTCACCTTCATGGAAACGAGTTAGATTACTATCGGTTAACGGTCTGAGTGTCCTTGTAATTTTACATATTTTACATTCATTTTTTGTGCGTTAAAGCTCGTATATTTTTTAAAATTGTCTAATCTAATAGATTGTAACATTCAAACACTTAAGAGTCGGTTACCTAGCATTTGTGGTTGTCTAGGATTTACCGATCTGAAACCTTAGAATAGACAATTTATAAAATACAAGGGTTTTGATGCGCTAAAAAAATAATATAGCGGTTCTTTCAAAAATTGAGTGAAAATATGTTTGGTTTTTATGAGACTTGCCCAAAATTAAATGCTCAAAATCTACCTTGATTTAAATTATTTGATTGTAGTTAGACTAAACGATAGATTTTAAAACACAAAGTAATTTTACCATCTAATTATTAAATTTAAAAATAATCATACTTATGTCTAAAAAATTTAGAAAGAATAGTTATTTCATTCTTTAATTATTTTAAAAAATAACTATATAAATAATTTTTTGTGGCAAAATATAATCATATTAGTTGTTTCAAAATGATTTGGAAATATAAAAATATGGTATTTTAAATAATATGATAAAATATAACTTTTCAATCGATTGATAAATCTTTAAACACTAATTTGATATCATTAAATTCATGAGTATACATAGATTCTAGACTCCTATATATAACGTTTACCGATGAATTAAAATAGAAGCAAACTAACTTTAAACAATGAAGAGGAATTCATCGGTAACAATGTGTTTAACAATGCTTTTTGTATTCATATCATGTATGTGTTATTGAAAATTTTTATTTATTTGTACTTAAACAATATATTTAACTGCATCAAAGATCACTATTTCACAATCGTTGCTTTATGATATATACTAGAAGGAGTATTTTCAATGGAACATCATGCTAATGTTTATTATGCCAAAATACGTGCAAACTAGTACATATCTTCGCTTCTTTAAAGTATCTGGCGGTGGAGCAAGAAAGGAGCTAGCAGGTGTTGTACTATTCCAATTATGTACCGAATAATATTATTAAGGAAATCAGTAAAAAATCATATGACACATCTCCTCCGAATAAAGTAAAATTGCAATCATATATAAAATCTGCACCAATCGATTATTTTTTTTATCTTGCGTTCGTGATAAATCTTTATTTACAAAAATAAAAAACCAGAGTTTGAAGTTTTTCGTGCTAATACCATGAGATATAACAAAAATTTTCTGTTTGATAAAATTATGGCAGGTGCAATCTCGTCGCTACCTCCAACAATTGAGAATTCACTACGAACAGATTGTGAAACTTATTTAGATTGTATACCATTTTGTTCACATTTTCCACATACTTTACCGATATGTGTGAGACATATTTGCGGTTGTATAGTAGAGCCAAATATTGTTGCAAAAGAACACTTGAGTAAGGACAATTTTGTACACTCTTGATCAATAAAAATCTCTTGTCAAATCCACTACACAACAATAAGAATGATTGAATGTTTATTTATTTGATTTTCCATCATTCATGCTAAATAATTTTTTATTAGTAACCAATTTTTCTTTCTTTTGTGCATATAAGAATCACAGTCGATAATGAGATAAAATATCTTTTTTATTTAACAACATAATAATATCAAGGATAACCAAGTATATAAGAAAATATGTTAAAACTATAATGCTTAAGATTTTCAAAGTAATATCATTTCGTTAATGAAGACGCACAGTCTTCTTCTTGCTTAAAAAGTCAATGCTATGTCGGATTTGAACTTATGATCTCCTTCTGAAACAAAAGTTACCAATAGTCAAAGGGAATAATATTTTTCGTAAGAAAGAAGCAATTATGTACGTGATACATGCTAATATAATTTATAAATAATTTATTCTTATAACGTATTTAATTGAAAATATTTTATACAAATAAATGCAGAATGGGCTAATGGGAAGATCCGGGTTTGTTGAATCCAAACCTATTTTTAAGTCCAATGTATTGTCAAATAATTTATTTATCGATAACAAGAAAAGTTTGATAGTGGGTTTTGTTTTTTTTCTATAGCGATTCCTTCTTATGAGTCACACAATTAGATTTTTTTGCCACCACAATCATATTAGTTAATCGGAGACCGGATTTTGATGGTGCGTTAGAGTTGTTTGTTCTATATGGAATGTTTTACAAGAAACGACTCTTGAGACTACATGAAAGCAATAGTATTTGATTTCTTGATTTAGACATTTAGTCGAATACTTCCAGAGAGTACCCAAATAAACCCATGCCAGACGACTCGTACTACCTATTTGAGTCTATGCGGTGAATAGCATGCATTTGCTTCTAAAACAGACACCAAATGTTTGGGTTCCACATATGCTTGGATTCCACAAACTGCAATTAGGATGATTGTACTCAAGGAAGTCTATTAAACTCAAACTACTTTTATGACACATCGTGATTCCGTGCATGTTTTAATTTAGGGGAAATGGACGAAATAGATAGTACATTAAATAACATTATTTTTCTTGACATCCGACTTTAGTTTCTACATATTTTATCGTAGAAATTTTGAAAAGCTTCATAATTATGGCACTGTTGTGCAAACGCAATGCGTGTTTCACTACTATAATTTGATAGATTTTTCAAAGTACAATGCCCCGATAATAATAAAAAACCGATAAATAGAGAGCTATGATCAGGGACAACACATTAATATTCGTCAAACTAAAGACATCAAAAAACCAAATTTGAACGTTATGCTATATCTTATTAATGTTAAACATAAATTCTTACCACATTTATTTATAAATGTGTATTTGTGTTATTAACGGTCAATATAGTTGAACCTTTTTGTTCGAGCTTTTTCTTCATTGTACGAGTCATGTTACTACTCATCGTTCGTTGTATATTCTAAACTGGTTCACCTTCATGGAAACGAGTTAGATTACTATCGGTTAAGGGTCTCAGTGTCCTTGTAATTTTACATATTTTACATTCATTTTTTGTGCGTTAAAGCTCGTATATTTTTTAAAATTGTCTAATCTAATAGATTGTAACATTCAAACACTTAAGAGTCGGTTACCTAGCATTTGTGGTTGTCTAGGATTTACCGATCTGAAACCTTACAATAGACAATTTATAAAATACAAGGGTTTTGATGCACTAAAAAAATAATATAGCGGTTCGTTCAAAAATTGAGTGAAAATATGTTTGGTTTTTATGAGACTTGCCCAAAATTAAATGCTCAAAATCTACCTTGATTTAAATTATTTGATTGTAGTTAGACTAAACGATAGATTTTAAAACACAAAGTAATTTTACCATCTAATTATTAAATTTAAAAATAATCATACTTATGTCTAAAAAATTTAGAAAGAATAGTTATTTCATTCTTTAATTATTTTAAAAAATAACTATATAAATAATTTTTTGTGGCAAAATATAATCATATTAGTTGCTTCAAAATGATTTGGAAATATACAAATATGGTATTTTAAATAATATGGTAAAATATAACTTTTCAATCGATTGATAAATATTTAAACATTAGTTTGATATCATTAAATTCATGAGTATACATAGATTCTAGACTCCTATATATAACGTTTACCGATGAATTAAAATAGAAGCAAACTAACTTTAAACAATGAAGAGGAATTCATCGGTAACAATGCGTTTAACAATGCTTTTTGTATTCATATCAGGTATGTGTTATTGAAAATTTTATTTATTTGTACTTAAACAATATATTTAACTGCATCGAAGATCGCTATTTCACAATCGTTGCTTTATGATATATACTAGAAGGAGTATTTTCAATGGAACATCATGCTAATGTTTATTATGCCAAAATACGTGCAAACTAATACATATCTTCGCTTCTTTAAAATCACAGTATCTGGCGGTGGAGCAAGAAAGGAGCTAGCAGGTGTTGTACTATTCCAATTATGTACCGAATAATATTATTAAGGAAATCAGTAAAAAATCATATGACACATCTCCTCCAAATAAAGTAAAATTGCAATCATATATAAAATCTGCACCAATCGATTATTATTTTCATCTTGCGCTCGTGATAAATCTTTATTTATAAAAATAAAAAACCAGAGTTTGAAGTTTTTCATGCTAATACCATGAGATATAACAAAAATTTTCTGTTTGATAAAATTATGGCAGGTGCAATCTCGTCGCTACCTCCAACAATTGAGAATTCACTACGAACAGATTGTGAAACTTATTTAGACTGTATACCATTTTGTTCACATTTTCCACATACTTTACCGATATGTGTGAGACATATTTGCGGTTGTATAGTAGAGCCAAATATTGTTGCAAAAGAACACTTGAGTAAGGACAGTTTTGTACACTCTTGATCAATAAAAATCTCTTGTCAAATCCACTACACAACAATAAGAATAATTGAATGTTTATTTATTTGATTTTCCATCATTCATGCTTAATAATTTTTTATTAGTAACCGATTTTTCTTTCTTTTTTGCATATAAGAATCACAGTTGATAATGAGATAAAATATCTTTTTTATTTAACAACATAATAATATCAAGGATAACCAAGTATATAAGAAAATATGTTAAAACTATAATGCTTAAGATTTTCAAAGTAATATCATTTCGTTAATGAAGACGCACAGTCTTCTTCTTGCTTAAAAAGTCAATGCTATGTCGGATTTGAACTTATGATCTCCTTCTGAAACAAAAGTTACCAATAGTCAAAGGGAATAATATTTTTCGTAAGAAAGAAGCAATTATGTACGTGATACATGCTAATATAATTTATAAATAAGTTATTCTTATAACGTATTTAATTGAAAATATTTTATACAAATAAATGCAGATTGGGCTAATGGGAAGACCCGGGTTTGTAGAATCCAAACCTATTTTTAAGTCCAATGTATTGTCAAATAAAATAATTTATTTATCGATAACAAGAAAAGTTTGATAGTGGGTTTTTCTTTTTTTTCTAGAGCGATTCCTTCTTATGAGTCACACAATTAGATTTTTTTGCCACAACAATCATATTAGTTAATCGGAGACCGGATTTTGATGGTGCGTTAGAGTTGTTTGTTCTGTATGGAATGTTTTACAAGAAACGACTCTTGAGACTACATGAAAGCAATAGTATTTGATTTCTTTATTTAGACATTTAGTCGAATACTTCTAGAGAGTACCCAAATAAACCCATGCCAGACGACTCGTACTACCTATTTGAGTCTATCCGGTGAATAGCATGCATTTGCTTCTAAAACAGACACCAAATGCTTGGGTTCCACATATGCTTGGATTCCACAAACTGCAATTAGGATGATTGTACTCAAGGAAGTCTATTAAACTCAAACTACTTTTATGACACATCGTGATTCGGTGCATGTTTTAATTTAGGGGAAATGGACGAAATAGATAGTACATTAAATAACATTATTTTTCTTGACATCCGACTTTAGTTTCTACATATTTTATCGTAGAAATTTTGAAAAGCTTCATAATTATGGCAGTGCCGTGCAAACGCAATGTGTGTTTCACTACTATAATTTGATAGATTTTGCAAAGTACAATGCCCCGATAATAATAAAAAACCGATAGAGGGAAGGGCCAAAAGGTCGTTTGTGCTAAATGAACAAGAAGGAAGTAGAAGGGCCAAAAGGTCATTTGTGCTAAGTTTGGAAGTATAAATAGAGGGAAACTTCTATTCCCTTCTATTGTAATAGTGAATTACCTCCGGCAGAAGAAAAAGAGAACGAATTATTGAAGGTTTTGATGAATTGAAGCAGGAATTGAGGAAGCGAACTTAGAATTGTGACTCTCAAGCCATTTGAGGTAAGAACTTCACTTTTCTAAGATAATACACTACTTTGAATTGGTTTGTATGGATGGAATCTGACAACGCCTTGTAATATCAAGTATTTTAGGCGTTGTTTAGTCGTGTTTTAGTTAATTTATTCTTATTAATTGGCTAATATCACTTACTTTTGTGCCAAAGTGCTTGGAAATATTTTTAGTGTAAATGCAGGGGTTGTAGTGCAATTCTGGAGAAGTTACAGAGCAAAACGGACGAGAAAAAGAAGTCAGCAGACATTAGCGTCACTAACTTTTATAGTTAGCGTCGCTAATGTTCGTAGGAGGGAAATATTCAGATTCAAAATTCCAATGCGCGCGAGGAATCTTCTGGAAGCACATATTAGCGACGCTAATTTACACATTAGCGACGCTAATGTCAAAAAATGATAATATCTCCTTTTTTGAATTTCAAACTCCAAGATTTCGGGATAAGGCAACTCGTGCGCCGCGGAAAAGGCTATGCCGCGACGCGGAAACCCTAATTTCGCACAACTATAAATACCGGAGTCGCGTCCGACTTTTGAAGCATCCCGGGACGCGAAGGAGGGATCCGAAGACACAATTTCGTCAGTTTTTCAGTGGGAATCAATATTTTGGTTAGTAATTTAGTTTTTCTCTTGTTTTATCAACTCGGTATCGAGGTATTCCGCAATCGGGATTTTCGTCGATTACTCGATGTTCATTTAGATGCATAGTTTCTAATTTCAGTAGAATAATCAATAGTTTAGATATGATATTTGAGTGTTTGGTTATTGGTTTGAGTTTGATTTGGATTTATAAAAGTTAATCATTCGGTTTGATGTTTATTTGCATTTTTAGGTATTGTTTCTGTTGAATGCTTGTTTAGATGTTGTGGGATTGTGATTGCTTCTGATTTTTCTGGAATTTACTTCTGGAATCAGTAAGTAATCTTAGTTTATAGTTTGGAGTAGTTTAGTTTAGTTCATGCTTGAGTTAGGTTTTGGCAATTGTTTTGATATTGTGTTTTGTGTTGGTTTATGGGAAAGTAGAAACAATACCGCTGACTGTAGAGTGACACTACAGTTGGTAATTTGTCGTTCTATCTTGACCACCAAACTCCTGCTGATAGACCCTTGTTACTGCTATACTAGTTAGTCGGTAAGGTTTATTTTACTATTTTTGACCGCACGACGACCTAGGCGTGTCAAATTTTGGCATCGTTGTCGGGGAGTTGTGCGCTTAGGATAGGACGATCAGTGGTATTTTTTTTCTTTTTGATGTTTGATTTTTGTTTTTAATTTTCTGTATGTGTACGTCCTCACAATGGGCGATTACATGTACCCGGATCAGTATGAGTATTATGAAAATCCGGCCGACAACTATTACGAGGATGATTGCTACAATGGATCATTCGATGACAATGGATGGCGGACCGATGAGTCATCTCAACCTGAAAATTCTCTAACTTGGGCCCAAATCTTGGATCTCATGGTTGATACCTACCAAGTGCAGAAGGACCAGGCTGATGTTCTTGAAAGATTACAAGTTTCATTAGATAAGTTAGAGAAAAGTTGGAAATATCCGCCACCCTCACCAGAACCTGAGGCAATGCAAGTGATTTTAATACCAATGATATGGTGTGTGAACCTGCATCACCTCAGCATGTGATGTAAGGGCATATACCTTGGGAAAGTCAAGAGACCATTAAGAGGGTCGAAAATGTTGTTGAGGAAGAGGTTGTAGGTGACAATGCTTCCCCTGACTCAACAGCTTTTGATGTTTTTGATGTTTTTGAAAATGTGATAATATTGATATGGTGATGAGTGAATCCATACCATCACCGGACAAGTTGGTTGATGAGGATGTTGAGGCTGTAAGTGACAGTACAAACCCCAGCCCAACAATTCCTGAAATTTTTGAAAATTTTGA
The DNA here is from genome assembly GCA_023525715.1 of Cichorium intybus. Lineage (NCBI taxonomy): Eukaryota > Viridiplantae > Streptophyta > Magnoliopsida > Asterales > Asteraceae > Cichorium > Cichorium intybus. The sequence goes on along the minus strand of CM042010.1, from coordinate 48,014,267 downwards.
GCATTTTGAAAGTGAGGATCTAGTGATGATTTAATATATACCTTCACCAGATCAAACCAGTCACTCACTCTTGGTACCGATCCACCTGTTGGACGATGATCAAGAAGATGATGCCGACGAGTGGGTCTTTGAAAATAATAAACATGATTTTATCGCCACTCATGATCCATTCATGAATGGAAAATTAGATGTAATCAATACCATCGATGAGGACATATGGAAGCATCCCGATATGTTGCCTTCCGATCCCATTTGATTGGAAAACCTTTATTGGTACTGCAAGCCAAAATTGCAAACTGAAGATAGCACGCGAGACGCAAGCAAAATGAAATCTGCAAAACAATTACTAGGAGAGGCACTGGGCGCGCTCCATGTTAAGCCGGTGATGTTGAAGAGACACCGAAGGAAGGACCGAGCTTGGAGGTTTAAAGCCACTTCTAAGCATTTACGTGAAATAATCAAAAAACGACAACCAGGCAGCAGCAGAGGAACCGGCAAACCATTTGTCCCGGGGAAATCGGAGTATGGAATCAACGAGGGGACGGTGGCGACTGAAATTCAGTGGAGTCAAATGGTGTACGACCCACCGTAGCCGCAGAAAGACGGTCCAGCTAAAAGACCGAACAAAGAAGCGCTTTCGGGAGGCAACCCGGCATTTCAATAAGTATTTTTAATTTTTGCTTTTTAGTTTTTAGTTCTTTTGGTCAAAATATCACTTGGAAAATTTTTCAAAATGCCCTGGCATAACTTGAGTCTGGGGTGGGCGAACGGGTTTTAAAAATACAGAAAAATCGCGAAAAAAAATGGAAAAAATACAAGTTAGCGCCACTAATTTTTAATATTAGTGACGCTAACCCTTGGTCAACACGTGGTCAACCCTCCTCCACCCTCTCGTCGCTAATCTTGAACCCCCTCCCCCTCTTTGTTGCGTCTGTCGAGTCGAGCACACCCAAGACCCACTGATTTTTTGATTTTTCGTGAAATTGATCCAACCAATCTGCAATTAAGCATCCAAGGTATGTATCTCAACTTTCCCTTTTATGATTTCACGCAAATGTAGCTCGTTTTTGGGGTTTTTGAGCTGAATTTGGGGTTTCGGGTTTCGCACCCTTTACCCCTGATTCGAGCTATTTGTGGTTCGTTTTTCATGAAATCAAACATTAGGGTTTGTTAGTCGGACCTTTAGCAACCTGTTGGTACAAATCAATTGAGACAAACAAGTCGGATTTGAGCATTGAGAAATTAGGGCTCGGTTTTGGGGGGTTTCGCGAAATCGGACCATTCAACCTCGAATGGAGCCATTTTTCGCTTGTTTTTCTTGAAATTAACTAGTAGGGTTTGTTAATCGGCCCCTTAGGAACATAGTGGTGCATTCAATTTGATGAAAACAACAAAAATTTCAGAAATTTGTGAATTAGGGTCGAAATTAGGGTTCTTCGGGCTTTTGCTCGATTTGGTGGATTTGTAGCTCGATTTTCCTGAAATTGACAGAGGGCTTTTGTTAGTGGTTAGTTTAGGATGCTATTGGTGTGTTCAATTTGATAAAAATAGGTCGGATTCGAAAATCAAGAAATCTAGGGTTCATAATCGGGGGTTTTTGACCCAAATGAGAAATTAGGGCAATTTTAGCTGTTTTTCTGAAATTAAACTTAGGGCTTTTGTTAGTATCTAGTTTAGGAACACATTGGTGCAATCAATTTGAAAAACGGACTAAAATTGAAAAATCGAAAAATCTAGGGTCTGCGTTCATTAGTAGCGGGGCTGATTTTTTATTAGCAACGCTATTGATGTCAAGGTCTAATTTTGTAACTTATCTCTCACATGTACACTGGGTCTTGTTATTGATTAATCTTTACAGATGGAACGGCGTATGAGACCCGTTGTTGAAGTTGGTCGACTACCACTGCACCGGTTTGTAGAGTTCACAGAGGGATCAACGAGGACCAAGGAGGCTATGAGACGACTACCAGTGCTAGTTGGCCGAGAGATTGAGGTCGCACCGTCATTGGACAGGACACTCGTCGCAGCTTCAGGCATCACAGCCCGTCTGGAGCAGTACCTGGTCCGCACCTGGACCAGTGCAGATGGAGAGCGCAGTTTTACATGTCATGGTTGGGATCGTCTCATCGCGGAAAATGAGACATGCTATCGGGAGATCATTCTGGAGTTCTTGGGTACATGTGATTGGGGAGTACGCAGTGATGATCTATCTCAGCGGACAGTCCGATTCCGATTGGGAGGTGTATGGAGGGAGTGCACTGTGGTAGAGCTTGCACGACGAGCAGGCATTTACATCGAGGAGGAGACAGCCGATACTTCATGTCATTCTTAGCAGCATGTACTACCCACCTAGACGAGGGTGTGACAGAGGCAGCCATCTGGGCTGAGATCAGCGACATTGCATTCAGCACAGCTACCATTGCCAGTACCATACGATCGCCGATCCACCGCATGTTTCATAGGATTGTCACTTGCACCCTTCGACAGCGTCAGGGTGGTGACAAGGTGCCGAAGAAGGACTTACCATTTCTATGGGCGCTTCTCTATGCTGACAGGTTCTTCCATCTCCCTCACCTGTTAGCTGAGTTCTTGATCGAGTCCGCGGATCCCAGATCGGCTAGTCCTTTGGTCGGCAGGCATTACATCACCCGCATAGCCGAGTCCTACCGGCTGCTGACGCATAATCATGAAGTTCTTTTCACCAAACAACGAAGCATAATCATGGATGCTAAGACCAAAGCCATTCTAGTTAATTCTGATCGTCTAGGCAACATGTATCCACTAGATATGGACCTTATCTATGGAAAACCAGACATCTGTCTCTTATCCAAAGCTTCAGCTGAAATTAGTTGGTTGTGGCATCGTCGTCTTTCCCATCTCAATTTCGGCTACATCAACAAGTTGATTGCAAATGATCTTGTTCGCGGACTGCCACTTCTGAAACTTGATAATGAAACTCTTTGTGCAGCTTGTGAAGGAGGAAAACTGTCCAAATCCTCTCATAAAAGCATTCCTGAATCTAGTGTATCCGAACCACTAGAATTACTGCACATTGATCTTTGTGGCCCTGTAAAAACCCAAAGCATAAAAGGGAAGAAATACATCCTTGTTATTATTGATGGATATTCATGCTTTACTTGGGTTTTCTTTTTAAGGCTAAAGTCAGAAGCACCTAAAGAAATGATCAACTTCATCAAACAGATTGAATTAAAGCTCAAACGACCTGTTCGTAGAATCCGAAGTGATAATAGATCTGAGTTTAAAAACATAACTCTAGATTCGTTTCTCAGAAACAAGGGAATTGAACACGACCTGTCAGCTCCATACACTCCACAACAGAACAGAGTTGTTGAAAGAAGGAATAGAACTCTGTGTGAAGCTGCAAGATCAATGCTTATCTTTGCTGATCTACCACAATACTTCTGGGCAAAAGCAATAGCCACAGCTTGCTACACTCAAAATCGTTCTTTAATCCATAAACATCTTCATAAAACACCATATGAAGTCATTAACAACCGAAAACCAAACATCAAATTCTTTCATATTTTTGGTTGTCGATGCTTCATAAAGAATAACAAAGATCACCTTTCAAAATTTGAATCAAGATCGGACGAAGGAATTTTCCTTGGTTACTCTTTTACCTCAGCTGCTTATCGAGTACTGAACAAACGTACTAGAATAATTGAAGAAAGTACCGATGTTCATTTCGATGAATTTTATGTCAGGAAATTGGATCGTGAACATTTTGGTTCTAAAATGATTGATAATATTTTTCAAAATCCAATTCAACAAATGCCTTCTACGGACATAGAAATCGATCTTGATTTACTTTTTGAACAACCCAAAACCGCTTATAATTCTGAGTTTCTAACATGTTCTACTATTCCTACAGGTAACTCCGATGCAGAAACTTCACAATCAAACCAAGAAAATGCAGATCAAGTTGAGGGGGAACTACCAACACTAAATCTCTCTTTAAATCCACCTGTCCAAAATGATCCCAGTGCATCATCTATGGGGGAACTTTCATTACCCCATTCTCACCCTATAATCCAAAAAGACATATCTGACAACACCCAAAATCTATTCCCAACAAAATCACCTGACCAAGAAGAACAATGGGACATAGAAACACCAATCGAAATAGCTGAAAAAACTCGCCTAATCAAATGGACCAGGAATCATCCTACAGAACAAATCATAGGAGATCCCAATTCTGGTATTCAAACAAGAGCCGCTACCTCAAATGAATGTTTATACGGAGCATTCTTATCCATAACTGAACCCAAAACCATCCATTCAGCTCTCAAAGATCCAGACTGGGTCAAAGCCATGCAAGAAGAACAAGCTGAATTCGAAAGAAACCAAGTATGGGATCTTGTTCCTACTCCTCCCGATGTTACTGTAGTAGGTTCAAGATGGGTTTTCAGAAACAAAACTGATGATCAAGGAATAGTTTGTCGAAACAAAGCAAGACTTGTCGTCAAGGGCTATTCACAACAAGAAGGAATCAACTATGATGAAACTTATGCTCCAGTTGCAAGACTCGAAGCCATTCGTATCTTTCTAGCATATGCAGCACACAAGAACTTCAAAGTATTCCAAATGGATGTAAAATGTGCATTTTTACATGGAGAGATTGATCGCGATGTGTATATTCAACAACCTCCAGGTTTTGAAGATCCACAGTTCCCAGATCACAATTTTAAGTTACAAAAAGCAGTTTATGGCTTAAAACAAGCACCTCGAGCCTGGTATTCAACTTTGTCAACATTTCTAGAAGAATCAGGATTCAAAAGAGGTTCAATTGATCAAACTCTCTTTCGTAAAATCATTAATAAACATCTGTTAATCGTTCAAATATATGTCGATGACATTATTTTCGGTTCTACTGATGAATCTTTGAGTATCAAGTTTGCAGATTTAATGAAGAGAAAATTTGAGATGAGCATGATAGGAGAAATGACTACTTTTCTTGGACTTCAAGTCAAACAATCATCAGATGGAATTTTCATCAATCAAGAAAATTATGTCAAAAATCTTCTAACTCGTTTTTCTCTTGACAAATCCAATACAGCAAAAACCCCAATGGCCTTTGGTTACAAATTAGATGCAGACTTAGATGGCAATCCTGTTGATCAAAAGAAATATCGAGGAATGATAGGATCACTCATATACCTCACAGCCAGCAGACCCGACATCATGTTTTCTACATGTGTCTGTGCCAGATACCAAGCCAATCCTATGGAATCTCATGTTGTAGTTGTGAAAAGAATTTTCAAATATCTTAAAGGAACTCCATCTCTTGGCCTTTGGTATCCAGCTAACTCTGATTTTCAGCTTAATGCCTTCACCGACTCCGACTATGGAGGATGCAGACTAGACAGGAAAAGTACATCTGGTTCTTGCCAATTTCTAGGAGGCAGACTGGTAAGTTGGACTTCCAAGAAACAATCATGCGTGTCCACTTCAACCGCAGAAGCTGAATATGTACCCGCCGTAAGCTGTTGTTCACAAGTCATGTGGATGCAAACTCAATTACGTGACTATGGCTACAAAGTCTCACAAATTCCCATATTTTGTGACTCAACCAGCGCTATTGCCATTTCTCACAATCCCGTTCACCATTCCATGACAAAGCACATCGACATTCGATATCATTTCATCAAAGACAACATCCAAAAGGGTCATATCGAATTGCACTTCATCAACACCAAAGATCAAATTGCCGATGTCTTCACTAAGGCTCTCGACGAAACCAAGTTTCAATACTTCCTAGGCCGTCTAGGAATGTTAAATCCAGATAACATCCATCCTTAATCTTTTACTTTTTGTTTGTACAAAAGAGTGTTTACTTTCATTCAAAAAGAAAATTCAAAAACAATTGAAAATTGCTTTTTTTTAAAAAAATTTACCAAAAACATTCAAATAACCAAAAATTTACCAAAAACATTCAAATAACCAAAATTTTCCAAAAACATTCAAATAACCAAAATTTTCCAAAAACATCCACATAATCAAAAATCACAAAAATTAGGATAAACTTTTATCTTTTTAAAGTCTTTATAAAACCATGTGATTAACATCTTCTTGACTAAATTTTCAGATACTTATGCTCGATGAATGTTCTCAGTCATATTGATTCTTAATTAAAGTGAAGGTTCAAATTTCAAATTTTTCGTTATGTACATTCTCCTATTCCCTTTGAATTTATTTCAATTATAACGATTTTATCTATTAAGGGACATAAGATTAGGAGATTCAGATGAAAACCAAACCCATGTGAGAATTTGTGCCTCGTCTTCAACTGCTAAGTGGAATTCATTTCTGTGAGAAAATGTGTTTTCATTGTGACTTATAGGATTTATACTCTTATATCGTGATGCTAGTCTCATTTTTGATTACATATCAAAATGACCATGGAAGATACAATCATTTTCTTATATATTAGACAAACTGTCTTTTATATCACCTAATCCCTATCCTCAATCAAACCAAATCAAGAAAAGATTTATCATCTAGCATAGCAAATCTGACAATTGAAGAAACGACAAGTCATATCCAAGAAAACCAGAAGAAAACATGGAAATCAAATCTCAAAGTGCAAAGTCATCTCCAACAAATGCTGTCAACAAATCACAATTGGTAACCACATCGGATATCTTTTACACAATGTGTATTCGCACAAATCAAGAAAAGATAAAAACAAAGGTGAACATTTCACCAAAGAAAATGAAGATTTACAACAACAATCCATCAAGACAGACATCTCTCAAAATTTTCAAAACAACGGATTCTCAAATGGTTTATCAAATATAGCTGTCAAAACCAAAGATTTACCGGGATACTGTAGCCTTCATAATTGAATATTCTTAGTTGCAAACTGCACTATGAAAATTTCTAAACCCCTCTACATGTATTTCCCAATGGAGAGAGAGTGAACATCAATGGCATGAATGAAGAAACCCTCTGAGTAATGCCGAAACCAGTCTTATGTGATTGATTATCTAATATGAAGACCAAGTGACTAACGTATATAGGTATAAATCCACATTAAGCATAAGTCAACACCTTCAAACTGAGAGATATCACTCATCTTTAATGATTATACACCAGTTCTGCACCCAGAACAAACAAACACCTCAGTCAAGTGTGAGTTATACCTATGAGCGGTCATCTGAATCGACCTATTAAGATCACTTGTCGTCTTTATAAATGTTATAAAATCTTAAGGAATATTATGAAAATGCATATACAAAAACCCTTTGATAATCGAACATGAAACTTTGATTTAGAAACAAATATTCTTGAAAAATATTTTTCAAAACATAAGTAAAATCTAGTCACACTTTTTCAAAACAAGTGATATGGTTTTATAAATGTCTTATCCAAATTTTCAAGAATTTTCAATCTAACCTTTTTATTTCAGTAATGATCACATAGGGGGAAATTGTTGGAAAATATTTTTGTATGTGAACATCACTGAAATAAGATAAACTGTTTTTATTTTATCTGACAAATATTATCAGTTTATTTCAGGTTGCGTGGATTCGAAATTAAAAACGAGAAAAATAAGAAAAAGAATTTTTAGACAAAAAGATTGGAGTTAAATTTATCATTTATTAAACTTGATTATTGAGGAATAGTTATTTAATTATTTTCTAAATAATTGATTCTGATAAAAGATGCAATTTAATTGAAAAAGAGTTTTAAAGCCAAAACAAAGAAAAATATAAAAGAAAATTAAATTAAATCTATTTAAAATGAATTTTTGGAAATATATTTTCTAAATAATTTATTTTATTAGACTTAATTAATTTTATAAATTAAAAATAAATTTTCCTAATTTATTTGAATTTATTTCGGTTTATAAAATGCATTTAAATTAAAAGGAAAACACAAAAGAAAAGAATCAGATCCGGCCCAAGTGTCCGGCCCATTCCCCTGATCCAGCCCAACAGCGATCCAAGCCCAAGCTCCAGATCCGGATCCCAGCTACCCGAACCCGCCTGCTCCGAACCGGATCCGGTCACCTCACAGCGACACGCGCCCCAAACCCGAGTCCGTCCGTTCCGATCCGATCCATCTCCGCTCCGTTTCTCCTCACACACGACCCGCGTGTTGACCCGGAGAACCGACCCACCGACCCGAACCGGCGACCCGCGTGTTCTGGGTCGAAATTCTTACAGTTCAGCCCCTAAACTTTGGAAAATTGTCAAAAAACACCCAAATTCACTTTTTAGCCAACAAACCCACGAAAATATTCCAACTTTTCCAATTTTTAACCCATTTCTTCAACCTTTTCCAACCAATTCTTCCAACAATTAATTCTTTTGATTTCTTTTCAATTAGATCTTAGATCTAATCTAAAAAGATCAATATTCCTTACTTTACATCACATGTTTAGTTATTTAATTCATCCATTTTTCACTATAAATACCAACCTAAACTTTTCATTTTACACACCCCATTCTACATCATTTCTACATCTTTCTACACCAAAACCATCTTACACCAAAACACACCAAAACCCACCAAAACATACATCAAATACACCATTCTACATCAATACACATCAAAACCTACACCATTTACACCAAAACACACCAAAACCCACCAAAACCTACAAAATCCCACCAAAACATACACCAAAACCTATACCAAAAACACACCAAAACCTACAAACATCCAACACCAAAACCTACAAACACCCAACACCAAAAAAACTACAATCAACAACCAAAAACCCAATACCTCATCTTGCCGCAAAGAACAAAGATCGACGCATCAAGAAATACATCATCTTCTTCCGTTGTCGATAAGTTCTTTTGAAATTTTCATTTCAATTTCATTTTAAATATTTCAAATGTTTAAATATAAAATGAATGATTAATTTCTTGTGCTATTTATTTAACGATCACATTTTCGCTATTATTTCGACTAAATTTAATTGTGCCGAAATTCCAAAACATCCAAATTGAACCGTGACGAAGAAAACAAATGTGGACTATATTTAACCAAGACATTACTAATTTCTAACTTTTTATTTATTGTAAAAACGCTTTATCGTTGATAATGGTGTTTATTACATCTAACGTCTAACTTTTTATTTATTGTAAAAACTCTTTATCGTTGATAATGGCGTTTATTACATCTAACTTCTAACTTCTAACATTTATTTTATTTACTGCTTTCTGTCTATTTAAATATTGTCTAGTTTAAATTTACCGCTTTATTTTATTTATTTATAGCTTTCGGTAATTTAATCTTTGTCTAGTTTAATTATTTTTGTGCTTTATTTTTTTAAAACCCTTTCCCATCTCCCCAAATATATTTGACATAATTAAAACGTTAATCCAAGGACCGTCAAGTTTTTCAACAAGCCAGCGCAGGTTCAGGATGCTGACATGGACGCTGAGATAGAGGGAGCCGAGGTTCCAGTTGTACAGCCAAAGGTTCCCGCTTCACGACGACGACAGAGGAGAGAGACACCACAGACTCAGCGAGACCAGGAGCTTGCGGGCAGGGAGGATGGACTGGACGCGAGGCTCACCAAGATTGAGACCACTCAGGCTGCATTGATGGCTGGACAGGAATATACGACTATTGATGGAGGGCCAGCGCGCACTTCTCACACGTTTTGGGATACCACCACCGACGGGTGGAAGTGACGGAGCAGAACCATCTGGGATGCATCATGATTATGTGTGATATTTTCTTGTACCTTTTTATTTTCTTCTTTTTATTTTTTTTAGTTTAGTTTCTGTTTAAATTTTTATGTTTGTAATTAAAATTAACATCGTTGCATGAGTTGATATTTTTGTTAGTAGATTACTATTATCTTGCCAAATTGTGACGGCTGCACCAACTGATGGAGTTGCATAACGCAAGTGTGGGGTCACCATACCCCTACACTCGTGTTATGCCGGCGTGTTTACTGCTGCGCCCTGACTCCCAGATTTTATCGAGAATGACGCGAACAATCAACTCTGCTACAAATGGTCCCGCCAATCGAGCAATTCGCCGTTCCAAAAGGGGGTAACTCTTTCTCCCTAGTTTTGAAATAAATTTTATGGACAACGGGGACGTTGTACGGTGTTAAGTGTGGGGTGTGGACGGTCGAAAGAGTGTTTTTGAAATTTTTGCGGGAAATGAGTCAATTTTCAAAAAATTTAGCAACTTTTTCAAAATTTTTAATAGATTGTAATTTTGAAACAAATAGTTTCTGAATGTTATAGCATTGGTATTTTTCAAGAAATATTATTTAGTTGTTATCATGCTATATGTTTAGTCAAATAAGTTGAGTTTAGGAGTTAGAAGATTGGAGTATTTTAGGTTTGGAATTTAGGAAGGAATTGTCAATCAGTAGCCTTTGTTGTTCTAGCCGGTAAGTCTAAAATGGGTGGGGCTTATGCACCTTGCCACCTAAGATCATCTGGTCTGGGATGATATTTCTGAAAGCTCATTACACAGAAAACATCGAAAGTCATGGATAGTTCTTTAATGTCCTTTACAATCTGAATGAGTACGTATACTTCACTGTGGACAGAAAATTTGTAATCAAGGGTTCTCTAGAAAGTAATGAATTCCAAAGAATATTCTGATTATGTTTTCACAAACTATTTCAATCTAACTCTGGGGACAATAAGCTTTGAAATTAAACACGTTCAAAATTGTTTGAGTCTTAGTTAAAATCTGTTAAAAACTCTCTTGCTTGGGGACAAGCAAGGCACAAGTGTGGGGTGTTTGACAACGCCTACTAATATCAAGTATTTTAGGCGTTGTTTAGCCGTGTTTTAGCTAATTTATCCTTACTAATCGGCTAATATCACTTACTTTTGTGCCAAAGTGCTTGGAAATGTTTTTAGTGTAAATGCAGGGGTTTTAGTGCAATTTTGGAGAACTTACGGAGCAAAACGGATGAGAAAAAAAAGTCAGCAGACATTAGCGTCGCTAACTTTTATAGTTAGCATCGCTAATGTTCGCAGGAGAGAAATATTCAGATTCAAAATTCGAACGCGCGCGAGGAATCTTCTGGAAGCACATATTAGCGACGCTAATTTACACATTAGCGACGCTAATGTCAAAAAATGATAAAATCTTCGTTTTTGAATTTCAAACTCCAAGATTTCGGGTTAAGGCAACACGCGCGCCGCGGAAAAGGCTATGCTGCGACGCAGAAACCCTAATTTCGCACAACTATAAATACCGGAGTCCCGTCCGACTTTTGAAGCATCCCGGGACACGAAGGAGGGACCCGAAGGCACAATTTCGTCAGTTTTTCAGTGGGAATCAATATTTTGGTTAGTAATTTAGTTTTTCTCTTGTTTTATCAACTCGGTATCGAGGTATTCCGCAATCGGGATTTTCGTCGATTACTCGATGTTCATTTAGATTCATAGTTTCCGATTTCAGTAGAATAATCAATAGTTTAGATCTGATATTTGAGTGTTTGGATATTGGTTTGAGTTTTATTTGGATTTATAAAAGTTAATCATTCAGTTTGATGTTTATTTGCATTTTTCGGTATTGTTTCTGTTGAATGCTTGTTTGGATGTTGTGGGATTGTCATTGCTTCTGATTTTCCTGGAATTTACTTTTAGAACCAGTAAGTAATCTTAGTTTATAGTTTGGAGTAGTTTAGTTTAGTTCATGCTTGAGTTAGGTTTTGGCAATTGTTTTGATATTGTGTTTTGTGTTGGTTTTGGGAAAGTGGAAACAATACCGCTGACCATAGAGTGACACTACAGTTGGTAATCTATCGTTCTATCTTGACCACCAAACTCCTGCGGATTGACCCTTGCTACTGCTATACTAGTTAGTCGGTAAGGTTTATTTTACTATTTTTGACCGCACGACGACCTAAGCGTGTCAGAATCCAACTTTTCTATGGAAGGATGAGGATAAACCTATGATTTCAATCCTTATTTCATGTTCTAGTCCTTATAGGAACGTAATCTAATCAGTTGATGTGATTGGAAATCGAGAATTTAAGCTTGAAGCTTAAGAACCCTAGAATTTGGGTTTCTATGAGGATGTTTAATCTTAATGTGTTAATGAGTTATAAGTGTTGTATAAGAGGTTTAGAAGTACTCTAAATACCATGTTTTAACCTTCAATTGAATCAAATTTGAGCCGGAACCAAACAGACCAAAGATTGAAAGTTATGCAGAAAAATGGAGTTGGGTCTGCAGCGTCACACGGACCGTGTGATCCTGACGCGACCCCGTGTAGATTTGGACAATCAAGCAAAAAGTGGGTCTTTAAGTTCTACACAACCCGTGTGATCTTGACGCGACCCCGTGTGAAATCCGGCAGTAAGGCCTAGAAGTCCAACACGACCCCGTGTGATTTCTACACGACCCGTGTGACCTGGACTTGTATAATTCACTTACATTATGACCTTAATTGAGTAGCTTGATCCCTTAATATTTATTATATGTTTAATATCGTATGAAAACATGAAAAGATAAGTTCATATCATGATACAAACAATTTATATAGGTGCGTATTAAGCAATAGAGAAACAAGGGAAGGGAAAAGAGGTGTACACTTAGACATTCCTTGCAAGATCTAAGGTGAGTATGTGTTTATTTAATGTGGTACATAGCAAATAACTTTTCTTTATTCATTATGAAGTATCCTATGAATTCAAAGCTATAGAGTTAAAGATAAATTTATATTAGAATGATGATATTTTTACACATTTGCAAGATAGTCGAGAGTGATATCTTTATAAGATAATAGTCGAATGAGTATGAGTTACAGAGTTAAGTATTATAAAGAGTTGTCCGGACTAGGACCTTACCCGCTTGAAGGGGGGTCATAAGACACTACTGGGATGGTACCTCCCTTCGCGAAGTGGTGATCTTAGCACGCCCTTATGGTTAAGATTTGTTCTTTTCCATAAAGAGAGATTTATTGGCACGCCCTTGTGGTTAGATTAGTTCATTGCCACGAAGGGGGACGAGTTTAGCATGCCCTTATAGATGGATTAGTTCCATTCTGTGAAGGGAGGTTAATTATGAGAATTTCCTCATATAGAAATAAAAAGCAGAAAGTCTTGTTCCGAAATTAAAAAGGATAAGAAGAATACAGTAGTTATCAGTTCATTTCTTATGCTTATTACTTGCTTCCACATTACTCACAAGACTTTATGTCTTACATATCTTTGTTTGTTTTTGGAAATGTTATGTTTCCAGGTGATTAAGCATAGAGGATTTTGGAAGGGCTAGAAGACTTTGATAGTAGGACCTATATTTTGCGGTATGCTTAAACTATGGTAATCTAACTTAGTTGTAATACCCCGAACAGTGTTTTGAATGATGTAATGGTTTTTGTTAAACCTCATTTTGTAATGTAAATTTTGTAAATATGGTTGAAAAATTTTATTTTGAGGATTGGGGTGTTACAAATACCATGACATATAACAAAAGTTTTCTGTTTGATAAAATTATGGCAGGTGCAATCTCGTCACTACCTCCAACAATTGGGAATTCACTATGAACAGATTGTGAAACTTATTTAGACTGTATACCATTTTTTCACATTTTCCACATACTTTACCGATATGTGTGAGACATATTTGCGGTTGTATAGTAGAGCCAAATATTGTTGCAAAATAACACTTGAGTAAGGACAATTTTGTACACTCTTGATCAATAAAAATCTCTTGTCAAATCCACTACACGGAAGTTAACCCGTCCTCCACCGTTAATGGAAGGCCGTTCTCAAGGGCTAAACGATAATTAGGGTCTACAATTACAGCTAGTAAAGCTAGAAACTATTTGAAATAGTAGTTCTGACAGTTGGGCCATGTATGTGAACCGATACAGAAACCCCATAGGCATCGACACGAACCGAAAGCTCGATTCATTGGATCGCTATATAGAGTCGTCACTGTAAACTTTGAGCACCCTTGGACAGTCATCAAACTCCATCTTTGCTATGGTAAACTAAAAAAATAAGTTTAGGGACTATTTAAAACAAAAAATGAAAGTTGATAGGGCTACAATGTCATTTTTCCTAACTTTTAACCTGGAAACCTGCTGAAAAGACTTAATAAACAGGTAAAAATGGACTTTATTCCCCTAAAAGGCCAAAAAAATACTTTAAGGACCTTTTAGACCGACAACCAATAGTTGGTTCGGATACAGTGACATTTTGTCTAACATTATTTATCTTGACATCCGACTTTAGTTTCTTCATATTTTATCGTAGAAACTTTGAAAAGCTTCATGGTAGTGCCCTCCAAACGCAATGCATGTTTCATTACTATAATTTGATAGATTTTGCAAAGTACTGAAACTTACATTAGACAATTTAGAAAAATAAGGGTTTTAATACACTAAAAAATAATATTATAGTTTTTTTCAAGAAGTGAATGAAAATATGTTGGATTTTATGAAATTTGCCCCCTTTTATTTCACAAATTCAGCTAATTGCTTGATGGTAAAAGTTACAACTTAAGTTACAACTTAAGTACAAATCAAGGGTATTTTCTGCTGTTTAACCAACATTCAAAAGAACCCCTAAAAGAAGCCATCCATTTATGCTACCGTAGAAGAGGTCTCAAGAGGACCGGAAACAACGCCGCGCCCTTAACCCGGAGCTTTGCCATACTCCGATACGGTCGTCTGTAAATTTGTCAACATCAACTGTATATTTCTATGTTGATTATTTCAGTGAGGTTTCAAGCTTTCTTCAACTTGGATTAAATACACAAAAGTAATCAGATTTTTTCAGTTCATATATGTTCGTGTATCGTCAGGTGCGATGTTGTTTTTTCTTTCGGTCGGTTGACTATAAATGTACTATGGTCGTGGTTAAAGGAAAGAACTTCAGTATATGCTTCTGTCCATCGCAGAATTCAAACATGCAAACTCTCGTTTAGTAGACAGGCACTTTGCCGACTTGGCCTTGTTACTTCTTTTGAACTATTAGCATCTGTTCATGAATGTTATGTACTTTTAAATACAAATATCTCAGATTTATCCCAGTTGAACTCTTAAAGAGTCAGCTTGGTCCTTGGGTTGGTTGAGTTTACATTCTTTAGTGAATTGCCGACCACCTGTTCGATAAAATGCCAGTGTCACAAAAACCAGAAAAAACGACGTATTCTTTGATACATTAGTTATACTAAATTTGAAAACCAGCTAGTAATTATGATGCGATTGTCACCATGCAGGTGATGCATTGAGGAAGAATTCTTTATGCTTCAGTCCTTCTATATGGAGAAGTGTCATGGCAGCATTAAAGATGGAAACAGGGAACATGGTTTGATGCTAAGACATGAAGAGGTGTGCTACCTTTGTTCCAAGATATTGTTTTCAAACATTACATTGTCATCCTCAAATTCTCTCTTCTCTCATTTATCTCCCATTTAACATCTCAAATTCTTCAACCCGAAAATTCTCCTTTCTTGGTTCATCTACTACCCGAAACTTCCCTGATTATTCCCCCAAAAAGCCCACCATCAAAGATTCTGAACTTGTTCACAACATCTCCACCACCATAAAACAACGCCATTTTGAGCCAATAGAACGAATCTTGAAAGCATTTGAATCAAAGCTAAAACCCGACCACTTCATTTGGGTTCTGATGAACATAAAGAACGAGTACAAGTTAGTGTTGACTTTCTTTGACTGGTTCTACTTACACAGATCTCCATCTCTTGAGGTTAGATGCATTATCATCCAAATTTCAGTCGCTAAAAAAGACCCAAAAACAGCTCATGAACTTATCCATGACTTTTGGACTAAACCCAATGTAGATGCTAGTCTCCCATTTACCCTTTTCATGGAAAAATTGATATACACATACAAAGATTGGGGATGTAATCCATACGTATTCGATATCTTCTTTGAAGTCCTTGTGGAAGTTGGAATATTCAATGGAGCCAAAAAGTTATTCCACAAGATGTTAACTTATGGAGTGTTAATATCAATTGATTCATGCAACTTCTTTCTTTCAAAGCTATCAGACAATATCAATACGTGTAAGTCAACACCAAGTATTTTCACTGAATTTCTAAAAAAGGGTGTTAAATGGAACACTGTCTCACATAATATAATGATTCACTGCTTTTGTCAAATGGGAAAAGTCAAAGAAGCCCATAACTTACTTATACAAATGGAGATACGCGGATATTTATCCGATGCTATTAGTTATAGCACTATCATAAACGGGTACAGTCAGATTGGTGAGCATCATGTAGTTTTAAAACTCATGGAAGAAATGCAAATAAAAGGGTTAAAACCAAACAAGTTTACTTTCAACAGTGTGGTTTTCCTTTTGTGTAAAATTGGAAAAGTCATGGATGCAGAAAAGATTCTCAGGGAGATGAAAGTTCCTGATAAAGTAATGTACACAACACTAATTGACGGTTATTGCAAAAATGGAAATGTTAAATCTGCATATAAACTGTTCGATGAAATGCATAGTAAGAACATTTTACCTGATTACATAACATATACTGCTCTTATATCCGGTATTTGTCGAATTGGGAACATCTCAGAAGCATATAATCTTTTTCTTGAAATGCGGAATAGAGAAATGGAAGTAGACGAATTTACATATTCAGCCCTTATTGATGGTTTTTGTAAAGATGGTAAAATAAAGGAGGCGTTTTCACTTCATAATCAAATGGTTGAAATTGGTTTAACTCCAAATGTTGTAACTTATACTTCATTGGTAGATGGTTTATGTAAACAAGGAGAGATAAATACCGCGAATGAACTTCTTCAAGAAATGTGTTCAAAGGGTCTTGAATTGAATACACACACGTATAATTCACTTGTTAATGGACTCTGTAAAACCGGGAATATTGTACACGCGATAAAGTTAATGGAAGATATGAAAGCGGGAGGTGTTTTTGTTTTTCCCGATGTTTTTACGTATACAACATTAATGGATGCTTATTGTAAAAAAGGTGACATGGAAAAAGCTCACGGGCTTTTAAGGGAAATGTTGGAAAAAGGGATTCAACCAAGTGTTGTTACTTTTAATGTTTTAATGAATGGATTTTGTATGTTTGGGATGTTAGAAGACGGAGAGAGGTTGTTGAAATGGATGTTGGAAAAGGGTAAAAACGGTATTATTATTATTACGCCAAATGCCACCACGTACAATTTGCTTATGAAACAGTATTGTGTTAGAAATGATATGCGTGGAGCAAGTGAAATCTACAAGGGTATGTTGGGAAATGGAGTTTTTCCTAATGGGAACACGTATGAGGTGTTAATAAGAGGGCATTGTAAAGCGAGGAATATGAAAGAGGCGTGGTTTTTGTATAAAGAAATGGTGGAAAAAGGGTATGATCTTACGGTAAATGGTTATAATGATATTGTGAAAGGGTTTATTAAAAGGAAAAAGTATTTGGAGGCGAGAAGTTTGTTTGATGAAATGAGGAAAAAAGGTTTAGTTGCAGATAGAGAAGTGTATAACTTCTTTATGGATGTAAATTATCATGAAGGGAATTTGGATTTGACCCTTGAACTATGTGATGAAGCCATAGAGAAAGGTATTGTGGATAAGACTGATGTTTGACCTTCCGGAAAAAGTCAAGATTTTGTTGATTTCTTCACAAATGAATCACATACCTGGTATGTTCTTCTGTATATTATAAGTTTTTTTTTTGATCTTTGGTGTTCATTTCTTACTTGTTGCAAAAATACAATGACAATAATACCCCTCCTATTATGTTAGTCAAGAATATGTGAAACATATGGGTGGTCTAACAATACCGTTGGACCACCCATACGTTTCAAATGTTCTAGAAGAATGTAACAGGAAGGGTATTTTTGTCATTGGACTTCTGTTAATAAGTAGGAATGGTGGCTCCATCCTTACACTTGTGGGTTAAGTGAGGGAGTTGGTTGTGAAGTTGTTACAGTAGAGTAGTATAAGTAAAGGAGGGTAGTTGGAAGTTGAGTTCTCAGCATTTGTAACGGTGTTAGTCATAAGGACTAAATATGCAACGTTTTTCAAACATAAGGACCATTGACGTGATAACTTTTGTCGATAGGGGCCATCTGTGCAAAAAAAGTTTCATAAAGACGGTTTTGTGGAAATTTTTTAAATCATAAGGACCATTTATGTAATTTTTTTTGAATAATTGAACTGGAATCTAAAGGTTACAAGTGATAATCTGCTTTTTGAGAGGACAGTCTCTTCCTACAACATACTTCTAAGTTCTAACAACAAATCCATAGCTAACCGACTCACAACTACATACCTTTAAGTTATACCTAGCTAACACCGACTTAACTAGGAAAGACAAGAATACCCCCAACTAAGGCCATTATTACATAACACTAAAGAGGTCAACAAGCAAGTCAAACATGAACTGTTGGGGGTATTCAACAACATATTTCAAGATTCTTGTACAAAAACGCTTCTTAAATAACTCGATATAAAAACTACTTACCTATTCAGCTATTCATTTTCACATTCAAGCTGACCGAATTACATTTTCACAGCAAATACAAAACCAAAGCGAGAAAACCCACAAACTCCATACATTTACTAATGACGGAATTACCCCCCGAAGAAGGTGGCGAACCACGAGGATTCACAACTTGGGTCGCGTTTTCCTTCGAGCAACTGTAACTACACCGACTTGGGCGAACCACTCTGTAAACACCCGTACTTGCAAGGATATATAAGTCTTTTTGGTTATCTTCTCCAAACGAGTATATGTAACCCAAAGCAGCCAAATTACTATTTGGTACAGAACTGCACTCTAATGGTGAATCACGAGCACAGCTGAAAGGGATTGAGGTGGTCGTAAAGTTCCCGCTGTTTGGTGGTGACTCAGCAGCTGCCCATAAAGCAGTCGCGTATAAATCTGCATATAGATAACTGAACATTCTTTTATAGTTAGAATCATCGACTTTCATTTTCACAATATACAAGTCAACTATTTGTCTTGATAATTTACCTGCCATATAAACATGGATCAGTAGTAGAACGATAAAAATATCCTCCTGTAATTGCTGCGGACCCCTCTTTTTTATTTACATCATAGTGGTTATATCCCATTGCTGGAAATATAAGATCTGTAGTAGAATTAGTTGTATTTCCTTTTGAGTTAACAGGAAGGTGACCTTCGTATATATTCCAACCGTAATTGCCACCCTTTGTAATAATGTCAATCTCTTCGTAACGATCCTGATTAATCATTAATCAAATTTATGTGAGCATTGAAGAGAAGGGTAAAATGGTCATTACAGTGAACGAGGAGATTAAAAGAAAGTTATACGAACCTGACCGACATCTGTACATAGGAAATAAGAAGGCCTTTCTGAATCAAAGCTACACCGCCATGGGTTTCTGAGCCCTAAGGCCCATATTTCGGGCAACAATTCTTTATCTTCAGAATACGGATTATCACGCGGGATTGAATAATTTCCCCATAAATTCAAATCATCCGCTTCTGTAAAATTTTGGATTATTATCTAAAAAGGTAATGTACTTGCAAATGCAACGTAAAAAAATAAAATGAATACTTACTAGGATATGTATCTACATCCACCCTCATGATTTTTCCTAGCAATGACTTCTTATTTTGAGCAAAACCAAAAGGACCGTCTCGCCCTCCACCGTCTCCCAACATTATATACAAGTACCCGTCATTAGGCCCGAAGAGAATCTGGCCACCGTGATTATTTGTGAATGGAAGTCCCATTGTAAATATTCTTCTCACTTCTGTAGGTTTCCCTTTTGTTGCCTGCAATATATTAGAAATCAATTAATTTTCTAGAACCAATATTAGGTTTAGGGTATGTCAACTATGTTTTTTTTTTTTTTTTTCTCATTAAGTGATGTATGGATAAAGTGCTGAATGAGTAAATGTCTGTGTGGAGCAAGTGTTGTATATTAAAGTCTGTTTCCTTTTTGGTCTGAATGAATCTGAATGCGAAGAAATGACCAATTTATGCTTATGTATAGAGGTAATGCCGGATAACAATATGAATCTGAATAAATTACCATTTTACCCTTATGTTTAGAGGTAATTACTGGGATGGCCCGTGCGTTGCGGCGAGTTTATTAATCTTATATTTTCGATACTATTACTGTAATGATCTCTTACATAAGGTACATTTCTGCAAGTTCTGTGAAACACGGTTACCATGTCTATAAATTCGCTATTAGACAGTGACCGTTTCTATAAATTTGTGAAACACGAGGACTATTTTTATTATTTTGCTACTAGACAGAAACCATATCTATAATTCTGTTATAAACAGGGACCATTTCTATAAATTTGTGAAACACGAGGACTATTTCTATTATTTTGCTACTAGACAGATACCATATCTATAATTCTGTGATAAATAGTGACCACTTCTGGAATTTTGCAATCAGGTAGGGACCATATTTGTAATTTTCTTAAATACAAGGACAATTTTGGTAATTTTTTGAAACAAAGAGACAATATCTGCAAATTCACTATTAGATTGGGACCATTTTTGTAACTTTGTGAAACACATAGACCATTTCTATAAATTCATTATTAGGCAGTGACCATTGTTATAATTTTGTAAAAGACAGGGACCATTTTTGTATTTTTCTAGCACCACTTGTACAAATTGGGCAAAACTTCCTAAATACTAAATAGATAAATTTGATGATGTTGAATAACAAATATCTGTTATTTGATAAGGCTAAAGGGAGTGGTTGCCTACGAAACCATTGGCATCGGTTGCCACGTAGGCGTCACGTAGGATGCCTACGAAATAGCTTTTCTATGCCTCTAACTTGGAATGGTTGCCTATGAAACTTTTTTTTTTCTTTTTTGATTTTTTTTAATTGTCACATTTAATTTTAAAATAAACAAAACTAAAATTAAAATTAACAAAACTAAAAATAAAACATTTCATTTCACATAAAAACTTAAAAAAAAAACGACATACAACGGATAATTTAAAACCTACGACGGATCAAACCTAAAAAAATTCGGGTTTTGGTTGTTTGGGTTTTGAGCCATATGGATGAAAGACTAAAATATATATTCACTTGGTTTTGTTTGTGGTTTGGTGCAACAAGTTCTAACAGAAGGTATATATATATATATAAAAATTCGGGTTTTGGTTGTTTGGGTTTTGAGCCATATGGATGAAAGACTAAAATATATATTCACTTGGTTTTGTTTGTGGTTTGGTGCAACAAGTTCTAACAGAAGGTATATATATATATATATATATATATATATATATATATATATATATATATATATATATATATATATATATATATATATATATATATATATATATATATATATATATAGATGGGTAAAATTAAAAAAGTTAATTTTTTTTTATTGCAACGGATAGTTAACGGTCAAATCTCATTCAACGGCTCAATTTTTCAGCTACGAGACCATGCCGATAGCCGATGCCGCCCGAGGATGCCGATAAGGCGGTATGGTCGATGCCGCCGGCATCGAGTGCCAGCGAAGATACCGACGGCATCTTCGACCCATTCCGTTTAGTCTAACTATTATAAGTAAACTTGTAAATAATTATTTGTTCCCCCAAACTTTTTGTCCATCTGGCATATATGGAACAAAAATACAAACACCGTCAATATTAGAAACAATAAGAGAGGCAAAAAGGGTTTGGTGAAAGATCCGTTTCTTTTTTGGTTCAAATGTCTAAATGTAAATAAACTATTTCACCCTTCCTTCTATGATTGTTTATTTGAAAACTTCTATAAACAAAAATTGAAGACTATTACTTATTTCTTGCCCATTTTGTCCATTTGACATATTGGTGTATGCATTAAGTTATTTGTTTGGATTAAATGTTGTCGACTTTATGCCCGTAGAAAAAGAAAACCAACACTTAATTGACCTTTTCAAGTTTTCTTGTAACCATTCTTGGGTTCTTTATAATTTTATCAAGTTTTAATATTCAAAGTAAATTACCTTTTTAGGCTCCGACGCCGTTCCATTAACCGTATACTCCGCAACAACATTATGATACTGACACGGATGCTCATTCCCACCTCCATCAGACCCCCCAATTTTCGACGGGTCACACCCTACATCCGAATTACACCCACACCGACCCGAACACGTGGCAGATTTCTCTTTATCACAATTAAACGAAGCAAAAAACCGCCCATTTTCCACAAACTTCGGATGAAACGCAATCCCCATCAACCCAAAAACCGTATCAAACTTAACCTGATCCGTTAAATCCACAAACGGACTCGATTCATCTAACCCTAACGGGTCACCCGACCCATGTGAAGGAACCGTCGCCAGCCATATTTTACCCGGTAAGTCCGAAAAAAACGCACGGTTCGAACCGTCCGGGTGAGCCGCCATATTTATATACCCTTTATCTCCGAGTTTCTCAACACATAAACCTCTCGGCGGGACCGGCGGTTGAGTCGAGTTTAACTGAATCGGTGTTCCGTCAAAGCATTGACTTTTTCCATCTAACGGTTGACCGAATGCGGTACAGAAGTCGGTTCTCGATTGCCATAGGTCCGTGAGTTTGGATGAGGTGTTTTTCGGTAATCCGCCGGTTCCTTGTAGGGCAGGGGCAAAAGGGGAATTTTGTATCTGGATGTTTTGACACGTGTCCCATACGTTCTTACAGAAACTGGTCTCGGATACTTTTGAGGAATCGGGTGAATTTGAAGAGTCGCATAGAACCGGAACCGAACGAGTTTGTGATTCGACCGTGTATAAGTTCGCTGAGAACTGATCGCATGTCTGCAGAGGGTAAAAACGTCATTTGTTATAAAAAGACCTGATGGAAGTGAAAAAGAATAAAAACACGTAAGAGATAAACTTACAGCACATATAATTGATTTGATAACAGAAGCACAATTTGGATCTGAAATGTTCATAGCTTCAAACTGTTTTTGTAATTCTAAGTCTTTATTTGAGTCGCAACATACCCTTCCTCTGTACGGACAAAACGACAGCGGTTTATTTCCAATCACAGGTGCCCCTAACACATTCACACCACATAATCAATACATCATACATACATACATACATGAAAAAGATAAGAGACTCACTCAAGGTTGTACACATGGGTAGTGAAATTGAAGGATAAGGATACAACAGTAACAGACACATCACTGCAAGAAAGCTGAAAAAAGCTTCCATTTTTCTCATATGCTAAAAAGATATTTTCTCTGTATGCTTATATATATCATGTATGTATGTATGTATATGTATGTGTGTATGTATGTATGGGGGTTATGGGTCTATATCTTTATCTTGAATGCGTACAAACTACAAAGTCTAACTTCTGCAGGTGGTTGTGATGCAGGGACAGCTTTAAAGATGAGTAATCATGGAGGCGGGAAAAGACAAGACTGCCCTCGATTCCCAAGAAGTTGCAACTAGCACTTAGTGTGTAGTGGCTAAATTAGGAAATCGGTTTCTAGATGCTATAAGCGACGTTGAAACAACGGTCATCTCTTTCTTTCTCTCTCTCTTCGTTGACAATTGGGCAAAAGAAAATTAACACGAAGTTATAGATTAAGACAGCAATTAACTGAGATATGGTGGGGCCCCACTAAGGCACTAATTTAACTAAATTGTTTATGTTTGTTTATTAATTTTGGAAGATCTTAGTGGATATTTAGTTGGTGAAGTGTGGATAGAAATGCACTAAGAAAGTTGGGTTTTTGATTATTTTATTGAAATGGAAACCTTTGATGCAAAATTCCAAGAAAAGAATTTTCATTTTAGCTTTTTGATCATTTTGTAATTTTGTTGTTGTTTCTTATATGAATTTAAATTCTCTTTATCTTTGTGCTTAAATTATTATTTGGTTAATTGAGGTTTTAGTCAAGTGAATGCGAAGGTCAAAAGTTACAAAAGTAAAGTAAGTTTTGAAGAGAAAATGAGTTGGGGTTGGTAATAAATTGGTGAATTTAAACACCACAAGTTTTTCTTATGATATAAAACACTTTATTGACTCTTGCGGGAAAAGATCAACGAAAAGCAATTCGAAAGTAGCGTTTTTTAATGTGAAGCAAATTCTCAACCACTTATTTCTATGGTCTCCAAACTTTAGCTTTTCTCCATTAGGATAAAGAAAATTGTAAACAAATTTAAAGAATCAACCCATGTTTCAAGGCTGTGTTTACATGAGACAACTGGGCAGAACAAAATTTAATGATTATTTTTTGTGATTAGGTCATGTCTTTTGTATAGTAATAGAGCGATTCCTTGTTCAATCTATATGGATTCAAAAAAATTGCTCTTTTTGTCTAACTGATATTAGTACCGGTCTTGTATAACTTATTATGTGCTCTCAGTTACATAACAAACATGTCTAAGTGGACTTATTCTTAGTTTTAAATCAATAATTATAAAGCTTACAAATTATATAATAGATATGGTAGTCTGTGATGCCAACAAGAAGCACCAGTGGTCTAGTGGTAGAATAGTACCCTGCCACGGTACAGACCCGGGTTCGATTCCCGGCTGGTGCATATTTTTCAAACTCTATTTATTAATTTTACTGTATGTTTTATATTTTTATATCTTAGTTTGGATACGTTCACAAGTTCGGTTCTATGGTGTAGTGGTTAGCACTCTGGACTTTGAATCCAGCGACCTGGGTTCGACTCCCGGTAGGACCTTTTTATAGATTGTTTTTGAATTGTGTACCGATATTATAAATTTCCATTACCTTTAAACTGTCAAAAAAGCAACTAGAGGTTAAATCCAGCTCTTCAATTACGGGCTTGCCACTGCTCCTTTAGACAACAAACGACAATTTCTTCAATGTAATCATTCATATTATTTTATTGTGCTTTTTAAGTGATGAAAAAATGGAGCCTGTAACTGGACTTTTAAGGATACCACCCGACTCATTTGTAAATGTAGAAAGTAGAAACATTATCAAAACACGTATGCGACTAATTATTATAATTAATATGACTTTTTTGTTGGGTGAATTATCGGCATGTGTAATTTGCAAGCAACTTCATGGTTCTTGCATACAGTGTTGCAATTGTGCCTCTTTCTTTCATGCAATGTATGCTTCACTGTAAGTTGACTAATCGACTTATATTTTGAATCTTGTAAAACACTTGTACTTTAATGAATTTTAAATTTTCAGCTGCATTCATCTGAGAAAAATGACATTAAGTTAAAAGTACATTGTTATAAAATGACATTAAGCTGAAAATAAATTGTTAAAAATACCACTAAACTGTTCAATGCAGTACCAGTACTAAATACCCAGTACCGGCACCGGTACCATATCTTAAAATCGGTTCGGTACTAAGTTTTTTGTGGTCGGTAACGGTTCGGAACGTTGTTCACCCCTAGCGTAGAAGTATACCCCGCATGGTACATACTCGTGTTTGATTCTTGAATGTTGCACTAATTTATTGTATCGGTGTATTACTATAATAAATACGTACAGTCTGGTTAGGAAGCATAAATTGGTTCTATGGTGTAGTGGTTAGCACTCTGGACTTTGAATCCAGCGACCTGGGTTCGACTCCCGGTAGGACCTTTTTTGTAGTTTTTCTGTCAAACGAAGTACTACTTAGTGCCTTTTATCTAGTGGTAGAAAAACACCCTGCTACAGCACTTACCCGCGTTCGATTCTCTGTCTTTGCACTAATTTATTGTATCGATGTATTACGTTTTTTAAATTGTTTATCCTATCGGACAACCACAAGTTGGTTCTATGGTGTAGTGGTTAGCACTCTGGACTTTGAATCCAGCGACCTGGGTTCGACTCCCGGTAGGACCTTTATTTTTTAACCATAGAGTTGTTGTATCTTGTTAGATTCATAACAAGGGTAACACTGATTTCCTGTTGTACTTTTCTTAATTTTGTCTTGTTAGCGGACCAATTACCCAGGTTTTCGATTGTTTAACAGTTTAAGATGACAAAATGGGTAGCGGACCAATTACCCAGGTTATTCGATTGTTTAAGATGACAAAATGGGCAACTTTAATACAAATGAGTTCGGATAAAATTTGATTGAAAAACAAAAATAAAGTCGGTTTTTTTCCTTTGAGAGAGACTTCTGTGTTTCATTGCATTTTACTTTTAACGAGGATTTGTGGCCGCGCGTTGCGGCAGAATTTAAACAAAATAAAAGCTTTTCTATTCAAATCTGTTCAAATTCAGAAAAATCTATCTAATATCTGTTGTGTGGACGCTTTAATAAACAAATACATGAAAGTATGCTACTATTTCTTGCCAATATAACACTTAAAAATTCAAGTTGCTACAACAGCTTTTTCAGGCCACCGTGGATGCTTTTTTGGTTACCGTCTTTGTAGGACCATATTAAATCTTTCTGGGCCGCTTTAATGGATTCATAGTCATTATGATCCAACTCACCCAACATACTTGGTTGAAAAAATGTTAACATCAAATCAGTCTTTGTAAGCTTAGTCTATAATGAATATAAGGATTGGGTAAACTCTTCAAATACCATGTCTTAATAAGAACTTTTTTTAAAAGTACAATGTTGTAATAGGAAATTGAAGTAGGATGCTATAATATGCTAATAAATGAAAGTAGTTTGCTAATTTTCTCAGTTAGCCCATTTTAAAAGTATAATGTTTAATATTGACGATAACTTTCAAAAAATAAAAAAACTACGATGTTTGAATAGAAAGAAATAGAAGTATGATGCTATAATTAAGAATTACACTTTTCAATGTCAATGTACAAGCTTCAAACTCCTTATTTTTAATATCCACATACAAACTACAAACTCAAAATTTTTAATAGCAACATACTTTCGTTTATTTTTGTATTACAACATCCTATTTTTGTGTCTTCCTATTTAAGCATTGACTTCAATATTATTCTTGTTAAGGCGTTTTATTTTGAGAAATATATACAGACACAGACATATAAACACATACACATTCTGATAGATCGACACACACGCAACACTACACACTTTTTGATATAGTACACACACATACAATATTATATACACAGATACTCATTTATGGTTAAATGTAAAGTACTAAACACACATGCAGCGCCACTTGTAGGGTATATCTGGTAACATAAACGGCTGATGTATATTGAAATGAGGGCTTAAAATCTAGAGCATCATATTCTAGCAAAGGAGTTTCTGTAATACTAATATGCATTTCCGCTGATATATGAATAACAGTTGCAACATGATGACCATCAATAGCATTCTAGCAATAGTTGATGGATTAAATGCATAAATAGCATAGGAAACTCTTTCAAAAGATTTATTACCAAATAAAGAAGGTGATGACTGTTAAGGAAGAGGGTCTGAGGGTCCAACTCAACTGGTGACCGACTGTATTACCAAATATTTTACTGACTTGGGTCAGGTTAGGCTTAGACCAGGTTGTCATGAATTCCAATTAGGTGCCTGTTTTAGGATTAATACACATTTAAGAAACATAGTGGTTATATGTTTGAAAGTACAATGCTATAACCATATAGAAATTTCAAAGTACAACATCTTAATCAGAAAAAAATTTGAAGTAGATTAATTTAATGTTTAATATAACATTGTACTTCGTTTTTATTTTCATAATATAGCAATGTACTTTCACAAACACATAAAGTCATATACATACCTACAAACAAATAACCATACACATAGCTACTCATACTCACATCCACACACAAATAACCATACACACAACCACACATACACAATACATACATTAGGTATGTTGTTGTATGTGTGGTTGTGTTACCTGTTTGTGAGTGGTTATGTGTGTAGATTTGGTTATATATGTGATGTTATAATACGACAAATAAATGATTTTTTGCAAAGATAGAAAGTCCCTTGCAAGAAATAGCAATGTACTTTCTATTTTTGTAATTAACCTTAAATGGTCAATGGGAGTATGAATTTTATTCTGTTTTACAAATACCCCTACAGTACTTTTAAAGATACAAACAACCAAAATTGGATACATTTCATATTGCATTTAGAACCTTAAGTATAAAGAACGTGAGGTAGTGACCTCCTACTTGCTTTTAAAAATCTGGCTAGGAGTTCGCTCCAAATCACAAAAAAAGTATTTTACAATTTGATTATGTTAATATGTCCTGCAAATCTAGAATGGGAAAAATCTAGCCACCTGATATCAAGCTTCATTTGGACATTCCTCCAAATCCAGCTACCCAATATCATAATTTGTTGCTACTGTAACCGTCGATGCAACTAATGCACATTCCTCAAAATACAGCCCAGCTTAACGATAAATATTACAAAACCAAACTCCAAATCACACCCTACGTTGATTTCTGAAACAAACATATTTTGATGAACACTTAATTCTCTTTATTATTTACCAATCTGATCAAATTAGATTTTACTAACGGTTCGATATTAGTTTATAATACTAATCATCTGATTGTTTGTTCGTCAAGTATGAACTATAACAATCTTAAAGGTTTTTATTTGTGATTAGTTTCCAAAGTATGGACACTGAACTCTCTTCCGCTAACTTCATAATATTGATAAGGATTTTGTCAAACAATACCACTTTGAATTTTAAAACTACACCTATTGGGATGACAAGGTCAAGTTTCTACTTGCAATGCTCAAACTTTGTTATATTTTAGACCATAAATTGCCTCTATTTTAGCTAATCCGATCCCCAAAGTAGGAGAGGTTCCTGATCAAAAAGTGAATCCTGACCTGGAAAAGTTTAGGGAAAAGAGTCTAAGAAGTTCTGTCTTCGCCACATCAACTTCCCTATTTGATGACATTGATGATCTGTACGCTCCAACTACATAAATGAGAGAACTTTAGAATGCCTTGGATTTTAAGTACAAGGAACACGCGGAAGGTAATAACAAGTACATTGTGTCAAAATACTTAGACTTATAGATGGTTGATAAAAAACCAATCTTGGAGTAGGTGTATGGGCTTCAGGTCTTAGTCAACAAGCTGACCATGCTTTCCATCTCGCTCTCTACCAAAGCTCTTCCTAGTAGGTATAACTATTGAAAAGTTATCACTCTCCTTATAAGATATCTCCAAGAAGATGATGCATAATTTTGAGGACAAATTTTTGAATCATCAGTTGAAGCAACTCCGAATTGAAGAGGAAACGCACAATAAGGAGTAATAAGATAAAGTCAGGTCGAGTGTGTGTCATGTGTCAGCCTGGAATTCTGGCCGAAAAGGTCAATAATAGGTTCATGAATAAGAAAGGAGGCTTGGCACCCAAGAAGAGGGAATTCAAAAGCCCAACCATCAACAACAACAAACCAACAACCAACCCAAAAGAACCGAAAGTGCCAAGTATACGGGGAGATTGGTTACTATACACGGGAGTCCCCTATATGGAAATCCAGTCCTACAAACGGATCAACAAATATTGTTGAGGATCTTACCTACTTGGTTATTAAAAATAGGTCTTGGAGAGGTTAACTTGATTTCGCCTCTTACATGGGCAGTGGCGTCCAAATGTTGATTTATAGGTTCTGATGCTATTATGCAAATCTACAGGAGCGATTCGAGCATATATGAGTTTCCGCACTTATGGTCCTATACCAAAAGGTACAGTAGTCGTGTGCGCTGATGGTCATAAAGTAGGGGTCCGAGGCGTCGACATAATGCTGTTGATTTTCTGAAATGGTTGTAGAGTCACCCTCCAAGACGTGTTGCATGTTCATGGGGTCCCGAATGAACTCGCGTCAGCAAAAAAGTTTGACAAGAATGATACACTCATGGAATATATCGACTTGACGGAATGAAGGAGATGCAGAACATGGAGGATCCTGGCTTGGTGTCTTTATGCTAGATGTTGATCGAGTAGTAATGATGTAACTGGTTTTGAGATGACTGAATTATTATTTTTGATTATATCACTTATTTAATTTCTTTATGGCAAAAACGTTTTGATACAAATGTCAAAAACATTGAAAAATGGAAACTAAATGAATGTGAACCATAAAGAATTTCATAAATGTGAAACCTGTGTAGAATCGAAGTTTTCAAAGAAACATTTTTCAAGTGCTGAAAGTAATACAGCATTATTACAATTAATCCATTTCGATAACTTTGAACTAAAAGGAATACTCACAAAGTTTCTGTGACACCCGCGATTTTTTTTTAATTTATTTGATCCCCTTTTTAAACATTATCGCATGTAATAAAAATCCATGTAATCACAAACTGAATATCAACACTACCATAATAGTGAACAGAGACTTACACATAATATAATGATTGAATACAAATACATTCAGTTTCATAATTACATCATTTTACTTCATCTTCTTTAATTCTTGTATACCTAGAATACGCATCATAAAATACACATACGTATGACTATAAAGTCTTATGAGCCACATGAATTTGGATTTGTATTATATTTATAAAAATACTAATTTGAATATTGTTTACTTGTGAAACTTCATTAATATATTCACCTTTACTTATTCTCAATTTCTTCCTCCTTTACTCACCGCTTTGTGGAATATAACTCCACAACATTACTTTTACTAATAATCTATTTTACTTAAAACATACATATTATACATCATACTCTAGTTGTCACAAAACTCATACATTATTAACTCCTTACCTACCGGTTGAATATACAACCGTTACCACATATGCTACACAAACAACCCCTACCTATTGAGTCTTTATAACGACTCTTTAATTACTAACGCTCATACCTTCCACATATATATAAGATATATATATATATATATATATATATATATATATATATATATATATATATATATATATATATATATATATATATATATATATATATATATATATATATATATATATATATGTTGGATTAGGTGTCTAAACCATGACTAATAATTAGTATTTATCTAATTAATAGTAGCATAGTCCATTTGGGTTGCCCTCATAGCTGGAGGTTTGGTAGAAAGTTCAGTAGAGAGAAAGATTGATTTATTATATGATTAATAAATCAATAGAAATAAAATAAATAGTTTATTAATATATTAAAGTGATAATATATTAATTAGAAACTATATTAATTAATTAGAAATTAATCTGGAATTAATTGGAATTAATTTGGTGATTAATTTAATTAATTAAAGGTACAGGGACTAGAATTGTAATTATTCAATAGTTGAGTAAGTGACAATTATAGCAGTATTAAAAGTGGCGAAATTTATATATGGAAATATATAATTTTCGATTTTAATATATATAGATAAATAGGTTTGAATTATTAAGATAAAGGTTTATCTTAATTTGAATTCAAAAAGGTTTATCTCTAAAGGTTTATCTGGTCATCTGCTGGAGGCTATAAATAGGGAGCCCCAGAGACCATAAACCTGCGCCATTTTTGACCTGGACACTCTAGAATTTCGTTCTCCTCTCCTCCTTCTGGGTGTGATCTCATTTGAGGCAGGACACTTGTGTTGCTCAGCTTCCAAGAAATCCTAAAATGTTAGTTTTTCTGATTTTATTCTTTAGTAATTTTTTCTTGTGGCCTTTTAGGAAATATTTATATGTTCAATAGTAGAAAACATAGATCCTCATAGGTTGCATGTGAACTTAGGGTTTTAGTTCATAGATTTGCATAAAACCCTTCAGTGGTATCAGAGCTTTTTAGTTGTTTTCTTGTTGAACTACTGTAATTGTTTTCCTAAAAATTAGGGTTTATAGCTTCTAAACCATAATGGGGCTGAAATCGATTTAGGGTTAGGGTTTTGAAAACCCTAGCCCCTCGCCTCCTTGTTTAGCGATTTTAACAATAGGTTTTAGAAGGCTTTCTATTTTTGGTAACTTTAATTATTTAAATGGATAACCTTAAACCTATTATTTGTTAATTTCGATAATTAGGGGGTTCAAGATAGGTTTAAATTAATTTGATTAATTTGTGATACTTATCTTAATTTAATTAATTTAATTAATTGTTTAATTAAAAGATAATTAAGGATTTAAATTAATTTAAATTTAATAGCCTTAAATTTCGAAAAATTAAAAGATAAATCCTAAAATATTTTAAAATGTTTAAAATATCAAAATTTAATTAATTGGTTAATTAAAGGATAATTAAATCGTTTTTAAAAGGTTTAATTTAATTTTAAATTTAATAGTTTAAATTCCAATAAATTAAAAGATAAACCAAAAACATTTTAAAAGGTTTAAAATTCATCTTATATATTATAATTAAATGTTAATATTATATGTATAAGATTTAAATGGTTAGTCAAATCAATAGTAGGCCTCATTCACGAAGCTGATCTATAAAGTGGGTATAAGGAGACTGCCTATAAAATGGCAGTCTAATGGGTGTCCACTCTCACCCACCGCTCGCCTGATCAGTGGAGGGTCGTTAGCCGAACGGGTTTGATAGGACCAACTTAATCTCATTAAAAGTATAATGATATTATTCAAAGTACTGGAACAACTTAATAAAACCCAAATCTAGTTACTTTAGGAAAAATGTGAATTGGTGCTAATCCATGAAATTGCACATTGCACATTATGAAACATTGGTGGAGCGTGTGTGGTTTACCGGCACACCAATAGGTGTTCATAAAGAGTTGCAATGGGTTTCTCGGGTGTTATCATTGTTGATGGAGCGTGTGTGGTTTACCGGCACATCAATTAGAGATGATGATTAACCCGAGAGTACCAAGCTAATTTGCATGGTTATTCACATCCATTTTGTGATCCTCGGCATCCCAGTCACAAACAGTGGAGCACATCCGAGATTAAACATGCCATTGAAAAGTTCAATGAATCTCAACAGATCTAGGAATTTCATAAGATGAAATTGATAAATGTTTATCTACCTTAATGACCATTATGTTGTGATTACGGCATCCCTCTTCACACCATAGTTGGGGTATTTTGGATCCTAGCCTTATTAAATAACATATTGGGTAATTATTTAAAAGGAGCAATTAAACTAATAAAGTCTGTCTCTTTTATAGATGTCAAGTGTCAATTCTCCTCCTTCTCCTCCTTCACCTATTTCTGAAAGCATCAGAATGCACCTGCTAAATATGGAAAGGCTGACTGGCATCAACTGTAAGGAATGGCTTCGCAATTGGAGACTGGTTCTCGGCATTGCTGGCAAGCTACATCTCACCGAGTATCCGATCCCGGTCCTACCGGAACAAGTCATCATAAAAGGTTCTTATGATAAGCATAACCTATTAGTTGAAGAATCCGAAAAGATTCGTGACCTCATGCTATTAACCATTGACCCCGAGTTCCGCAAGGATTTTGAATCCTTGGGGCCATATGAGTTAATGCAACTGGTTGAGGAAAGGTTCCAAAAACCAGTTGAAGAGGAATGAGCTAGGATCTTCAAAAGACTTGCAGAGTGCAAGCTAAAAGAGGGAAGTAGCATCAATTCGCATGTTCTTCAGATTGAAGCGTACATAGGCGAATTGTACAAACTTGATTATTCCATGAGTCAGGAGATGAGTATTGACATTCTACTCGCCTCGCTGACTACTGAGTACGATCTGTTCATTCAGACGTATAGAAAGGAAGACCAGAAAAAGGCTTTAATGGAAATGCATCCACTGTTGACTTTATACGAGTCACTATTGGACAGGCATAGCTCCAATGGCTCAGCTACTTCTGGATTAAGTCCAGTGAAGAGACGTAACAAGAAACGGTCCAGATCGTCTGGACATGTCTCAAATTGGGAATCCACTAAATCGGATACAGTCAAGGAAAGATTGGAAGACGCTCCAAATTTTTGAAAGCTCAGGTATATCTAAAAACCTCAAAACTCCTGTTCCAAGATTTCTTGATACATAATGTGATAATCACATTTTGGTTTGTATGCAGGGAATCAAAAAGGCACGGGACTCTGGCGCATAGGAGCACATTTGGATTGGATCCCCAGCTCGTGCAGTTTTGAAGTTTAGATAGATATTAAAATATTTTTATTAGCCTTTAGATGCGTTTTGACATTGTCTATCATATATTACATTGTTCAATGATTTTTTGTTTTTAATAAAATTGTCAATTTTCTTTTAACACCTGTTGTCTGAAATTGTCCTTGAAATGTTATATGAATGTGTTGAATGTATGATTAGTAATAACTTGAATGTTTATGCATCCAAAATGTTTGGATTCAAGAATTGTGTCATTTATGATTGTTAATACAAATGTTATAAGAATCAATTCAACCAAAGGTCCAGTTGGACAGGACTTTGGAATCATTTGACTTAGAGTCACTTGATGAATTGAGTTCTTAATGTGTCAAGAAATGAATCAACCAAAGGTCCAGTTGGACAGGACTTTGGAATCATCTGACTTAGAGTCAGATGATGATTAAGTTCTTTATAAAGCACATGTGGCAAGAAATGAATCACCAAAGATCCAGAGGATAGGATTTTGGAATCAGTTGACTTAGAGTCAACTGAAGATTGCAAGTCTTGAACAAAGTTAACAAAGTCATTAGTCTACATAGATATGTAAAAGACATTGAGATTAAGAGCAACGGACACACCTGTTGCGGTGTGTTGCTCGAATCTTGATATAGAACACAATTGTTTGTACTTCACGATATTTATCATTCGGTATGACGAATATGACTTCGCTTATCGGGATAAGCGATTGAATTGAAACCTTGAACAGTTCAAGAACTTCAAAGGAAGTACAAGTTCCACAGAACCTGAGCAATAACATAAACTGAGAAAAATGTTTCACAGTTCATTATCTTCCAAGAACATTAATGGTTATAATGTGTCTTAGGGAAGATAATGGAGCATTGGTCGAAACAGTTCGATAATCTATGTATGAGATACATTGCCAATTAGTTTCCAATAATTTGAATACTATACCAGTCAGTCCATATAAACCATATTCCGACCACATCCTAGACTAAGTAAGTCCTGCAGACACTGTCTGAACTGTAAAGCTGGGATTATCCCACTTGTACATAGAAAAGTCCAGGGTCTTGTAGTGTTCATCCGAACCTCATGACTAGCCTGAACATGATTAGCATTGTCATTTCATTGGCTATCCTACTGCAACTGTATGAGAGGAGCTCTTTTAGAAAGAACTCATGGTCTAAGGAAACAGTGGGAGTTAGTGCAGTCCTGAATGTGTTCAGGATTAGCCAAGTGAAAGAACCTTTAGTCATCACTAGACTTGAAACAGAAATTGGATTTCTGTTTTACAACTGACATAATCTTCTCTTGACCAGTAGTATTGATCACCATCATAAGTAATTATGATCGGGGTGACATACCGATTGGTGGTAAAACACTATAGTTGGTACGGATTTACAATCCGACTACTTGGATGCATTGGTGTGCCCGGTTGCTGCCAAACAAGAGAACCTTAAGGCGAGACACAGTCTATGTGAAAATTTGATTGATTTTACAGCTGGTCTAAAAACCAGTGGGAGTAACTGAATCATCAAAAGAAAGCAACATGGACAGATACATACCTTCAGAACATCTGGTTGAGTGAGACGATACTCAGAGTCAAGTAATTGATTCCGGGAGAAGCAATCTCAATAGAGGATTGAATCCGAAAGGATACTGTATGACACATTGTGAATCGTTAGTGGAGCGCGTGTGGATCACTGGCACACTAATAGGGACTCACAAAGAGTGTGCCAGTACAAAGGTACATGAGCCCGAGATTACCCCATGGGCATCTCGCAAGATAGGATATTCAGATTCTCAAAAAATATGCCAAGGGATTGGATTTTTGAGAAAGGGCTGAAAGATTTCCATTAAGATTTCAGAAGGTTTGGAATCTCAAAAGGTACCAAAAGTCCTGGATTTTGTGATTAGTCCATAACCGTGTCAAAGCCAGTGAGAGTGTCGCTGTTGTCTACCATCTCCATACGTGGGATACATACTGTTTCTAGGAAACGTCTGTTTTCACTACAAAGTGTAATGACTTGGTGTTAAGAGACGGATCGCTATGAAAGCCTTAATAGAAATACGACATACTCAGGTGGTTGCAAACGTCTATGAGATAGATCCAGACTCTACCAAAATGATCTTGATGAGATTCAAGATGCATAGACCCAGGAAATGGTTTTCTTATCATTACAAAGTGTGATGACTTGGCATGAAAGAAAATAAGAAGGTGCAACATACTCACGTAATTCACAGTCATCTATTGGATAGATGAAATCGCCAGCCTAGACCTAGGCATTATAAGCATGATCTTGATAAGATTCAAGATGCATGAGAAGAGTATCTGAAAGGAAATAGTTTTTCGAAAATCATGACACAAGGATTATAAATAATCTTTGGATTCCGAAAGGGTTTGGAATAAGATTGGATCGGGTTCCACAAGTTTCTTGGATCGATCAAAATGTCATGAACATGTCCTGATGACTTGATGCTTAGGGCATAGTAAGTTGGATTCAGGACATTGTCTGGCTAGGAATACTGGATGGATTGTTTGAACTCAAGTGAGAATTCATTAGGAAATGATTGGGGTGATAGTGTTAATTTGAAAGATTTTCAAATTGGTAATTATTAACGTCAGGACATGATGTTAAAGGACATGATGGTTAAAGAATCTCGGTGGTATTCTGATGGAGCGTGTGTGGTTCACCGGCACATCATAACACCTCGAAATAGTCTTAGGGTGCAGTCAAGTAGACTAAAGACCCCAGAACCATAGGAAGTCAAAGTACACATTACCAGAATGGAGTTAGGAGAAAAATTGACAGGATAACATATTGAGATGTCATCGGATGAACATCCGATTGGATCATCTGCAATAATTTTCTATTTTAATATATATAGATAAATAGGTTTGAATTATTAAGATAAAGGTTTATCATAATTTGAATTCAAAAAGGTTTATCTCTAAAGGTTTATCTGGTCATCTGCTGGAGGCTATAAATAGGGAGCCCAGAGACCATAAACCTGCGCCATTTTTGACCTGGACTCTCTAGAATTTCGTTCTCCTCTCATCCTTCTGGGTGTGATCTCATTTGAGGCAGGATACTTGTGCTGCTCAGCTTCCAAGAAATCCTAAAAGGTTAGTTTTTCTGATTTTATTCTTTAGTAATTTTTTCTTGTGGCCTTTTAGGAAATATTTATATGTTCAATAGTAGAAAACATGGATCCTCATAGGTTGCATGTGAACTTAGGGTTTTAGTTCATAGATTTGCATAAAACCCTTCAATATATATACCAATAAATCATACATTATCTATTAAGTCATCTAGATGACTTCTTCAAACATGCATATATCTTTAATATATATGCATATACTTAGTATCAATATATTTATCCTTTTAAGGATTCTTATGTCATTACGCATACCCCCACACTTACAACCCAACTCGTATAAATGAATATCATCACATATATATAAATAAACTTAAACCAATTCTGAATCATAATTTCTTTCTATTCATGTTTATTTACAAGCAACTATGTATTCCTTTCCCTCCTCAGAATGAAATTAATCCATCCGTGAGGGTGTGCTCAGTTTCCTCTCCTTTCATGGAATAGAAAATATCTATCTATAAGGGCGTGCTTATTTCCTCTCCCTTCATGGCATAGAACAAATCCAACCATAAGGGCGTGCTAAAGACAACCACTTCGCGAAGGGAAATAACATCCCATTAGTGTCTTTTGACCCCCCTTCAGACGGGTAAGGTCCTAGTTAATACCCCTTCAAATGGGTAAGATTTTTATTGATCTCCCTTCTCGCGGGTAAGATTCTTATTGATCCCCCCTTCTCGCGGTAAGATCCTGATTCGATCTACTTTAATTTTACTTTCTTTTTAGTTATCCATATCAATTTCCCTTTAACTCATAACAATACAAATAACCCATAAACTATTCACATAACTGGCTCATACTTTATCAATTTCAAAGATTATACATCACAATTCAATAATTTCTCATACTTCTTACACTAAGAAGGAATGAACATAATCAGGTCATCTCAGCGTCATAATTCTAGGACATCTATTCCATAATATTAGATGTACTGTCCTTACTGACTCAATTAAGTCTTGTATAGAGACTACTCAAAAAACTCAGCTATACATTAATAGTTTTTAACACTACTACTTCATTCCATTATACAACTATTATGAGGAGTTTTGTCCCCCATTACATCGTTTCATCATATATTATTTCATAACGGGGAGTTATGTCCCTGATATATCTGTTTCTACCTATAAACATTCATACTGTCTTGTAAGGCTATATGCCAACGTACATACTTTACGTCATTACTCATTACTTATTTACGTCCCCATTTAGCTTATTACATATAATATCATTTCTTTACCATATCATATAATATTTATGTCATTAAGATCTTTACTCTGGTGTATTTTAAGGCTATAAGCCAAATACCCTTTCTTATACCCTTACTTATATCTTTCTTATCGTTCATATAACATTCATGGTATGATGTCCTCAATAGAACACTACTTCTTTAATCCTATGTAATACTTATCAACATAACATAAGTATTAACACATATTCATCTTTTCATATTGAACACATACATAAATATATTCATAATACTAACCATGCATCTTGAAATGGGTGAAAATTGCATGTACTCACCTTGGCTAGTTAGAGAAGTCTAACTAGGGTTACTCCATTCCCTTGACCCTTCCATTCCATGTACTTTACTCTTTTATTACCTAAGGAGTTCATTAACATTTTTATTAAAACATGTTAGGTCTTAAGAACAAGTAAAGACCACTTAATCCAAGTCTTACTATACTCATTTTTCATGTTTTCACACTCTATTGAACATATACTAAAGTTTAAGGGATCAAACCACTCAAATAGGGTCATAATGGGAGTGAATTGCATGAATTCAGGTCACACGGGTCGTGTAAGACTACACGGGGTCGTGTTGGACTTCCAGACTTGCTGCCTATTTTCACACGGGGTCGTGTGATGCTACAGACCCTATTTTCAGCTTCAAATTTTTGTTCTTTCTTTGCAACTTTAGTTCATTTCTTGGTTCCGTTTGTTTCCAACCTTAACAAAACTTTACCAATAGGTTCTATTAACCTTCTAACATGTCAAGAACATATTTTTAATCACATTAAGTCTTATGTAGTTCATGACTTAATGGTTAAGACCATATAATGTCACAAGAGCTCTAAGGAAGCTCATATGCACATCAATTCTAATACAAGAGACCATTTCTTTCTAACTTCTATATATACATATATACAATCAAGGAATGATCAATTTAAGGTCTTACAACTCCAACCATACTTTATTAATCATCAAATCATGGCTACCTTTACTAATTCATATGGTTTTCATCCATGGAATCATCAATTCCATTCCACCCTTCAAATTCCCATTTTATTATAACTTCTTCTTAATTACTTGGAATCATTAGGAAACCTTTTATATGAGTTTATTTCATCCATAAAGACCATTACAACTACTTAATTACATCCAATTATACACTATGATCATAAACCCCCAATTTCTAGGGTTCATAAGAATCAAATCATCAAATCATGATTCCAAACTATCCATATGTTGGATAGTGATCATAAGGTGACTAAAAACATAATCTAACTACTTAGAATCATTAGAATTACTCCTCCTCCAACATATGAAACTCGGCCATGAAACCCTAAACGAGATTTCTAGCTAGAGAAGATGAATTCATACCTTAAATGAGTTAGTAGCTCAAGGAATCTGACCATACTACGTTGCTAGCACCAAAACCTTCTTAAATTTATGCAAAATCGCCATCCTCTTCCTCTCCCATGGCTGAGATCGTTCCAGAGAAGAGAATGGGGGAGAAATCCTCTATTTATACTTCCCTACTTTGAGGAAATGACAAATTGGTCCCTAGACTTTCATACTTCTCATTCTTTGTACAAAACTTACTTAAATTCTTGAAACTTCTAAGTTTCATAGTTTTGCCCCACTTATAAACTTAATATACATATTTAGGATATACTAACACATAAAAATCTCATTATGAGGTTAAATACTTCAAAATGACGAAAATGCCCTTTTTGGTCATTTTCTATATGATATAAAGGTGTGTTGTCGCCAAATATTCTAAGTAAGTGCGGAATAAGAGATTGCGGAAATTGAGAGTCCGAAATTATGAGTTTCGGAGAGGGACAAGTCCTAAGACTTGAGATGGATGCAGAATTATAAATAAGAGTTAATACTTAGAACAGATCTTAATAGCTCAACAATAAATAGTAAATATAGACATTTAAGTAACTTGGAAATATAAAGACTTAAAGTAAGAGTACTAGAAATGAGAGGGAGATGAGAAATGCAGATGATAACATAAGAGTTGATGGAATGAGAGAATATGTTAATAAGAGAAAGTGTTACATAAAGTCTCTCTAAACCATGAGGACTGAAGATGAACTTGGTCTCCCTTTTATAGACTAAGGGAGGACCTTCTGGTATTAACCTATGGACTAAAGAGGAGACAACACGTCTCTCTTTAGTCAGATAAGAAGGGTAAATCTATTATTTTAATACTATGTCAGACTAGGGTGGCTTGTCTATAATTTAATAATGCTCTAAAGTACAATAGACATGCTTCTAGATGACCATGCTTGATCTAGTTTAATCATAACCTATAAGTTGACGTGCTTATCTTTGCCTTATCTCTTAGATATTCTTTGTTCTTCAGTATTCTTTGTTGAATGCTTAAGTATGATATTTCCAGTGATATATTTATGTTGATAGTCCGAAATCCTGAGTGGATTTCGGAGTCCTGTCTGATGTTATCAGAGTGTATCTGGAAATAGTTATGTATGTTCTGACTTCCTGACTTGGTTCTGAGTATGAACTTCCGAGCTCAATCTTCTGAGTGGATTACGTTCTGTTACTAAGTTTCTCGGAAAGTACGGAGTCCGAAATTCAATACTGAATTTCGGATATAGACAAGTAGTCAAAGTACAGATTATCCGAGGCAACATATATGATAAAAGATTGTTCATTACAAAAGCATTCAAGAGAAAATGAGTTCATTCCATCAATACAGAAGGTTTGACAATACAATCCCAGAACTTATCAAACTACGGTTGGTCAACGATAATTAGCACTAACAATTCCCCCTTCGGTGACCAAACGAGGGTTTTGATTTAGTATCGTTGATCTAGTATTCCTTGTTTTACAGCAAATCTCCAAAATTTTCTGACTTCCAGAAGCCACTTCATTCTGGTAAGGAGTTCTTTCTTGGCTTCTGGGTCTGAGGATTTTGATCTTTCCACAGCTATGATGTACTTGTCTAGCATGCTATTGGTAACTCTTCCAAGTTGTTCAGCACGAAGAAAAAGAAATTCTTTTTCATTCTTGTACACTAGGCCAAGTTCTGGATCAAAGGTGGCATCTTTCTTCCAGTTAGTTCTGTTGTCTGGCATAGACAAGTCTGGTTTTGGTATGATCTGTGGTTCCAGATGATCTTTGATGATCTTATACATTTCTGCATCATTGTAGCAGAATTCTTCTACTAAACGAGGAAAAAATCTTCTCGCCGCAACGTAAGCTTCTCTAGCGACTTGATCTTCTTTATGAGACAGCTTCATGGTTATCGAGAAAATGTCAGCTGGGTTCATATTTCTGAAGTCAGCTTCTGTTATCCGAGATGTGTTGTTGTAGTCACCATTTCTGACAAGCTCAAATTCAAAGAATTCTGCTTTCTGTAAATGTTTCCTTTTAATACTTCGGACTGCAGTTACGACTTCATTTGACCAAGTTTCTTTTTGAGGTTTGGTCCATCTCTTGAAGAATTGCAAGTTTCTATCGTAGGCAGCTAGATCTCTGAAAGGTCCTGAGACTGCCGAGAGGTTTAGAGTATATTTGTATTTTTTTGCGTTGGGGGCCAGAGGAAGATCCCAGTTATATTCTTTTGATGGGGGAGGATTGTATGATTTGAAGGGTTGAAACTCTGAGTCGGTTATTAATCGATAATTGGTGTTTGAGTAGATGGAATTGCTGGGACCAATTGGATTAGCTTGATATTGATCATGTTCCAACTCGTTGCTGAATTCTTTAGCATGTTTATTGGCTTGATCATCAAAGAATTTTGATTTTCTTTCCTTTATCTCTGGTGGATCAGAATCCTTGATTGGTAAGTATACAAAGATCTCGTCGTCTGAATGATTGGATTTCTGATGAGGAGATTTTCGAGAGGAGGGGATTGGAGTTGGGGATTTCGGAGGAGGGGATTTCGGAGTTGGAGGTTTCGGAGTTGGTGATTTCGGAGTAGGAGATTTCGGAGTTGGAGATTGTATGTTTTCTGATTCCTTGTTCTGATTTTCAACTTCATTAGTTCTGGTATCAGTAGCAGTTTCATTTTCTTTTTGTGGAATGTTTTCTTGGTCTTTTGTTCCACTTGGACCAGCAGCAGAATCTATTATCATGGCAGTCGGTTGATCGGGTTCTGCTTTGTCATTCGCCTTTCCCCCTCCTGGGGCTCCTGTAGGAACGGAAGGGGTCACAGGTAGGCGAGCCAAAATGGAATCAATCTTGGCGGAGACTTTGGTGACTTCCTGCTTGATGCAATCAGGAAGAGGCGTATCGTACATGGTCTGGAGAGCCTCCATTACTTCGATATTTAGCTTGGTGCAGAGTTTGATTTGTTCAATAGGACCTGACATAGTGCCGGTAATGTTCTGCATGGTTTGAGTAACCATCTGAAGAAGAACAGTGTTGGTTCTTCGAAGAGAGAAGTTTTCAGCCAGAACGCCATTTAGGTATTTGGCAAAATGGTCCATGGCTTCTTTGAGTTTGAGTTCCACATTTGTCAGGAGCTCAGGAACTTGTTGTTGGCATTTCTCAACGTCGATCAGCATCTTTTGTGCGGTCTTCATCATGTTTGTTGCATCGGTTTCGCGTTGAGCATCTAGGTTTGCGAGCCCATCATTAATGATCCATTCAGCGTTAGTGTCGCAAGTGAGAAGAATTTCGGTGTCTTTCTTTTCTAAAGCAACAATTCTTTCCTTGAGTTCAGCGATTTCTTTGATCAAGGGCTCTTGATTTTGTGAGGACTTGAAGTCAGTCAGGAGTGCTGTCAGAGCATCAAATTTCTGATGAAGAGAATCATCCTTAAGTAAGGAGTTGACGGATTGAGGCTGAGGCGCTTTGGCAGCTTTGTCTGAGGAGGAATTGGTGTCGCTTAGATCGATCAGATGCATTTGCGACGAGTAAGGTTTATCCACCTCTTGATCAGCACCAAAGATGGGGGTGCTGATTGGAATAGATTGAGTTTCAGAGATTAGGACGCGAGAGTCGGATTCAGTAGGTTGTTCTAATGTTTGCTTTCGGTGCTGCTCTTTCTGAATTTCTTAAGCACAGAATTTGTCCCATGTGAGAGGGATGATAGCGGATGCAATGTTGGACCAGTTAGTTTCGGTAGTTTCAAAGAGGTAGAATGAGGAGTCTACCAGTGGCTCAAGTGATGAGTGGAGGAGGGAATCAAGTTGTTGAATGAGAGTATTGATGCGAATTCTTTCTGCCTTGACATAGTCAGAGTCTTTGTCAGATGGGGGACCAAAGATGAACAGAGTTTGAAGTTCCTTTTGTTTATATTCAAATTGATCTCGAAGACGTTCAACTAATACTTGTTGGTCTCGTACTGCTTGTTTGAATTTCCATTTAGAGAATTCAGAAGCATCTGGAGGAGGTTGAGTGAGGTTTGGAAGGAGATCAGTGTGGGGAGTTTGGGTTGGTGAATTCTTTTTAGGTGGGGAAGGTGGGGAAGGTGGGGGTTGATTTTGGTATACTTCCATGAATGTGTTATCCGGAGTATCTTCCGAGTCTGGAGAGTTCTGTCTTTCCTCCAAATGTTCTGACTCGGAATCTTTTGAGGATGGTTCAGAAGTCTAACAATAAAGAACGTAAGTTAGATATTGAACATGGATATTGGATGAAATTCATACCTGATATAATCACAAATGTTTGAAGTGTACAGTATGATGTATAGATGATATACTTAATTTGAAATCATGAAGTGAGATTTAAATAATCAAGTTGTTGTGATACTGATTGTTGGTTTTATCATATTATCATAGAAAGGAGTTAAGAAGGATGTATGTCAGAAAATAGTCATAATTATGAAACTGCTGAATGATTAGAGAATATATGAATCGGGGGAGATGATATAGCGATAAAATATAAAGAGGGAAAAAAGGGGGTATCAGAAGTAAAAAAAAATTCGGAGAAGTGAAAAGAAGGATGGAGGATTCAGAAGGGGAAGTTTAGAAAGAGGGATTATCAGAGGATAGAGACTTCTGACTGAAGAGAAGGAGAATTTTAGGAGGGGTAAAAAAAAATTAGGGGGGGGGGGGGGGGGAACATTATGAGAAGTGAGATGTGTCTGATTCAAGGAAAGAGTAAGAGATACCGTTTTGACTTTTCGTTGCTTCTTTTTCGGTGGTTGCTTGGATGGGGAAGATTCAGAAGCTTTCTTCTTGAGTTTCTTAGGGGCCTCACATCGTTTAAGAGAGTGAGGAGGATAAGCATCGACTCCTTCAGTAGAAGTAATGTGAGTGATGACAGCAGGGTGTGATGGATCTGCCAAATTCAGGAGTGCTTTAGGTAGTCTTCGTATTTCCC
This sequence comes from Cichorium intybus, assembly GCA_023525715.1. NCBI lineage: Eukaryota > Viridiplantae > Streptophyta > Magnoliopsida > Asterales > Asteraceae > Cichorium > Cichorium intybus. Next base: position 47,969,757 of record CM042010.1, on the reverse strand, counting down.
CGAATATGGGGTCCGTTTTGACAGTGTATGGTTTGGCCTTAATCATGACCAGTTTGTCGTCTGCAGATCTTCGATCAGGAAAGGCAAGGTTAAGACTCTGATATATGTGCTCGATGCATATAGCCCAAAAACGTGCAGAGTGAATTTGACCTGTGGGTTTTAATGAGGAAGGTACATAATTGATGAAGTCATCAAACAATATTCCGGCGTAATCGACTTTTCGACCGGAGTAGAGGCTCCAAAGAAGTGTCATAAGATGTTTGTTCAATTGGTCTGTACCACCCATTTTGCCGGTTAAGCACTTAATGATGTAGTGTATGAGACATTGCCATAAAGGAGAGATGTGTCCTTTAGACATATGAAAGAGTTTTGGCAAGTCATACATATAACCCATGTTATAGATCATAGACTTAAGATCACCATCGGTTGGTTGGTCAAAGGTGGAGGTATGGTAGGGAAGGTTTAGGGCTTGTGCGAAGGTTTTCTTGTCGATGACGACACGGTGATCGTTGTGCAGGGCGATGGCATAACCGCTGTCACATTTTGTGGTGGAGGAAACTACTTCCTGTAAAAGAGAGAGTGGAATGGTGGGAGGGGGATGAAAGAAAGCTTTTGCCAGTGTGTGTCTCGAAAGAACATGAATTAGAACTTGTAGGTGTGGCTTGTAGGCTTTGAGATCGTCTGAAAGTTGAAGATTGGATACGGCGATATTGACAGTGTCGGTATCGCTTCTGGAATGGGAAGCCATTGAAGAGATTTGAGGATTGATCGGATGGAGAAGTTTTGAGAATTTTTTTTAGGGTTAAAGGATTGTAGACGGCGGTGAGAAAGGATTAATGAGAAAGGGGGTTTATATGAAGAGTGTGAGAGATCAAAAGGAAAGGAACGGTTATAATATTTCGAAAAAGTGAAATGAACCGCCAGTTTGCGAAAAGGAAGGAACGTGTGAACAGTTGGGTCAGAAAATGGTATGCTTGACATTAAATGCAATGAAATGATGAAAGAGGATGGTCCATTAAAGGACGGACATGTGTGACAGAGAATATCCGTTGGAGAAAAATGGATCGTGTGGATTTTAATAATTGGGAAATAAATGTATTTCATATTTAATTTCTATTCCACTATTAAATGTGTCGTGACGATATGTCGCGAGTACGGATGAGAGTTCCGACTTGTTCAGAAATGAATGAGAATTCTGATAGACTAGATCTATGGAATCAGAGAAAGAAATGTGAAGTTCGGAGTCGAATCATGTTTCGGAGAAATTGATATTTCTGATAAAAGATATCAGAAGAAGAGCGAGAGTTCTGATTATGTTTTGAAGAGCGAGAGTCAGAGGAAAATTGAGTGTCTGAATATGAAGTTCGAAGGAGACTTGTGGAAAGGATAACTGTAGAGTTGTCATGTCAGTGCTGTAAAGAGGGGTAATGGTGTTGTCTGTCTGTAATACTTAGTCAAATCATGTATCAATCTCTATGTTGTTAATCTCGAAGCGATGATGTGTCGTGAGAGGAGGAAGTTTGAGTGATTATAAAAGGAGGTTTGAGATCAACATGAAAGGTATTCGAAAGGGGAATTAGATGTTAGGTATGGCAGGGAGACGTCCATTTAGTCGAGATGAGAAGGTTGAAGTGAGGATGCAAGATGGGGAGTTTGCGGGTGCTGTTTATGGTGGTGTGATCAAGTATGTATGGAACAATCGATATGAAGTAATGATGACAACTTTGACTGACGGATCTACTGGTGGTCCATTGAATATACACGTCGATTTTGTGTATCTTCAACCGGTGCCTCCAAGGGTTTTGGTGGAGTTCAAGCAATATGACTTCGTGGAGGTATGGTATCGTCGTGGATGGTGGCCAGCTGCTATTTCAAGGAAGACACCATTCAACCAGTTCCATGTGGTGTTGGTGGATGGAACTAGGTTGTTTGTAGATGAGTCTGAACTAAGGATTCATCAGAGGTACCATCTCGGAGAGACTCCGATGTGGCAGTACTATAAACTTTGATGAAGAGAGGTAAAAACAAAAGGGGGAGATTAGTTATTTGGTGGGTAGAATGTCTTTTGTGTTTGAAGATTAGAGTTGTATTTGTCTGTATATGGTTGTATCTTTTGTTTGAGCAAGATATGTAAGCCTTTGACTATGTAAGAATGAAACTTAACTTTGTTATGAGTTGATATTTTTGTTGGACATAATTATCGGAATATTTGTTAATCAGAAGAAAATTATCAGAGAGGGAATGGATTTCTGTCGTTTTGTGAAGAGAGAGAGTAGAAGTGTGTAGAAAGAGGGTTAGGTGAATGTGTGTAGGTGAATGTGTGTGTCAGTTCTCGAAAATCCGCATGGGGAAAGGATGGTTGTATCCATTACGCCGCTTAAGTCGCCTAGCAGTCTTATCAACCGCTTTGGCCATGATGCTGATTTGATGGATGCATTAACTGCCCACTAGGGTCATTATGACCTCTAAGTAAATGAATTACGGTAAACGAATGGGCATGTTGGTTGGTTATAAAAAAGGGTTTTCGTCCAATTGTTTAACCACGCAAACTGAACACGTAAATTAGCTTATCTTTTCTTGCTTTCAATCATGACTCGTTTCTTCTTCAAATGTTTCGATGAGGTTGAGGTGAAGTTGACAACTGGAGATTTTGCTGGTGGTTTCTATGAGGGGGCAATTACAAAGACTTGGAAACGGCAGTGTGAAGTGCAGCTGAGATGCTTGCCAGATAATACAACTGGAAAGATGATGATTGTTCGTGTCAAATATGGTCTCCTTCGTCCTATCCCACCAACTGTGGTGGTTGAGTATAAGGTTGGTGACTATGTCGATGTATGGGATCGACAGGGATGGTGGGCTGGAGTTGTTGATAACGTGATCGGCGAAGATGTTTATGACGTTGTGCTGCTGGATGGGAAGATGGTCGGGTGTGTGATTTGACTGTACGAATCACACAGAGCTTTGTGTATGGACATCCTCCAAAGTGGCAGTACAACAAACATTAGGAGGAAGGGGAAATGGATCATCTTTTGTTTTTAATGTTTTTGTAATCGTCTTTGAGTAGTGGAATCTTTAAGTCATATACTTTTGGAATGTTTGAAAATATGACTTAATTGATTCAATCAATGTAATGCTTATATAAATGAATCGTAATTTTGGTGTTTTATGCGTGTTGATAATATGTGTTTTCATGAAGTTGTTATGAGAGATATTGGAATGTTTGAGAACAATCGGAAGGTTTAGAAGTTTTGAAAAAAATAAATAAATCGGAAGGAAGGAAATTCTGAGAAAAGTCGGAAGAATTAGAAATTCTGAGAAAAGTCGGAAGAATTAGAAATTCTGAGAAAAGTCGGAAGAATTAGAAATTCTGAGAAAAATCGGAAAAATTAGAAAATCAGAAATGAATCAATCATTCTCTAAAGAAGTCAGAGTCAGGATTTAGCATACCTAATTTGTCTAAAAATTTGTTGAATTTAGTGGAATCTAAGGCTTTTGTGAAGACATCAGCTACTTGATCATCGGTAAGAATAAAGTATAATTCGATGTTACCTTCTAAAATTTGATCCTTAATGAAGTGATATCTTAGATCAATGTGCTTTGTCATAGAGTGCTGAATAGGATTATGAGAGATAGCAATGGCACTCTTGGAGTCACAATAAATCGGAACTTGAGGGAATCGGTAGCCGTAATCTAATAGTTGAGTCTTCATCCAGAGGACTTGTGAGCAACAGGTGGATGCAGCGACATATTCGGCTTCTGCTAATGATAGAGCAACACAGTTTTGTTTCTTAGAGGACCAACTGACTAACCTTCCATTAAGGAATTGACAGCCTCCGGATGTGCTTTTCCGATCTAATTTACATCCAGCATGGTCTGAATCGGTGAATGCTTGAAGTTTGAAGTTATCTCCGATTGGATACCATAGTTCCATGGCTTTAGTTCCTTTTAGGTATTTGAAAATTTGTTTAACTGCTGACAAATGGGATGCTTTCGGAGCAGCTTGATATCTCGCATATAAGCAAGTTGAAAACATAATATCGGGCCTACTGACAGTTAAGTATAGTAGGGAACCAATCATTCCCCGATATAATTTGTGATCTACCGACTCGCCTTCGGGGTCTGCAAAGAGTGTGTGATTTGTGGAGATTGGAATCTTGGTAGTAGAGCAATTTTCAAAAGAAAATTTCTTCAGAAGTTCATTTGTGTATTTTTCTTGATGTATGAAAATTCCTCGTGTTATTTGTTTGATTTGAAGGCCTAAGAAGAAGTTTATTTCTCGATTCATGCTCATGTGAAATTTGTCGGTCATCACTTTTGCAAATTCATCGACCATTGCTTGATTAGTTGATCCGAAGATAATATCATCCACATAAACTTGTACGATCATGATGTGATTTTGATGGGATCGGACAAAGAATGTCGGATCAATGACTCCTCTTCTGTATCCTGATGAAACTAGAAAAGTTGATAGTGTTTCATACCAAGCTCTGGGTGATTGCTTTAAACCATATACAGCTTTATTTAGACGATACACATGGTTGGGTCGAGATAGATCTTCAAAGCCAGGAGGCTGTTAAAGATAGACTGTTTCTTGGAGATCACCTTGAAGAAATGCACTTTTAACATCCATCTGATGTACAATGATGTTTTTATGTGCGGCATAGGCTAGGAAGATCCGAATGGCTTCTAGTCTTGCTACCGGTGCATACGTTTCGTCATAGTCAAGTCCTTCAATCTGACTGTAACCTTTTGCTACTAATCTGGCTTTGTTTCTGACTACAGTGCCCATTTCATCGAGTTTGTTTCAGAAGACCCATCTGGTACCTATGACTCTGTGATTGGAGGGTCTTGGAACAAGATCCCAAACTTTATTTCTTTTGAATTATGACAGTTCTTCTTGCATGGCTTTGATCCAATCGTCGTCGTCTAAGGCATCAAGGACTGTCTTAGGTTCGATTTTGCTGATAAAAGCGGCATAGTGGCATTCATCCTGAATTGATTTCTTTGATCTTGTTTGAACTTTGGATGAAGGATTTCCGATGATTTGGTTCGGAGGATGACTCCGAGTCCATTTGTGTAATCATGGAAGAGATGCTGGGTCGGAAATAGGAGGAGAGATATCTTGGATGAAGTCAGTGTCATATATAGATGTGTTTTGAATTTGTGATTCTTCGACTGATGTATTTTCATCGGTTACAGGTATAAGAAGCGGTGAATTATTGATTATAGCATCAGAAGGGTGGGCTAAGACATTTTCTGAAAGGATGTTTGCTAATGAAGTGTCTTCTGAAGGTTGATGGTCCCCCTCGGATTGAGGAAACCCATCAACATGTGTAGGGAGTCTCGACTCCCCCTCAGAGGTTGCTAAGTGAAAAGGTTCATGATTCTGAAGACTAGGAGAGGGGTACTGAGGCTCCCCCAAGATTATTGGAGAGTTTATTGGAGGATCTGCTTGATTTTCAAATGAGGTAGGTTTTGAGGAAGTGGTTGGTCCTGATGCTGAGATGATTTGCTGAATTGCATCAGGAGAATGAACAACTTCAGCTTCTTTTGCTGTTTCTGATGGATCAAAGAGTAAGTCGTAATCAATTTCAACTGTATGAATGGGTCGATGTCCCACTGGAACATCATTTTCCATTACATATAGAATATCTTGATTCTTCTTTCTCCATTGGTATTGATCGTCGAATTCTATGTCAAAACTTTCTTCTATAACTCGTGTTCTTTTGTTTAGGACTCGATAGGCTACTGATTTTGATGAGTATCCCATGAATATTGCTTCATCACTTTTGGGTGCGAATTTTCCCAAGTGATCTTTGTTGTTTTTAATGAAGCATCGGCAGCCAAATATATGAAAGAATTTAACATTGGGTTTTCTTTTGTTTAAAACTTCATAGGGAGTCATCTGTAGCCTCTTGTTGATGATGGATCGATTTTGAACAAAGCAAGCAGTTCATATTGCTTCTGCCCAGAAGGTTAGAGGAAGATTTGCAAAGTTTAGCATTGATCGGGCTGCTTCTACTAGAGTTCTGTTTCTCCTTTCGACTACACCGTTTTGCTGTGGTGTGTATGGTGCTGAGAAATTATGCTCTATTCCTTTGGATGTCAGAAATTCTTCGATTTGCTTGTTGTTGAACTCAGTTCCATTATCACTTCGGATTCTTCTTACAGGAAGTTGAATCTTAAGTTCGATTGATGTGATAAATTTTTTGAGTTCTGAATAGGTGTCTGATTTTAATCTTAAGAAGAACACCCTGGTGAATCGGGAGTAGTCGTCCACGATGACTAGGATATATTTCTTGTGATTTATACTAGCAACTGTCGATGGACCACAGAGATCCATATGAATAAGTTCTAGTGGACGATTAATATTTGAATCGGAGATTGTTTTGTGAGATTTCTTCTTTTGTTTCCCAAATGTGCATGCTGTACATAAGTTTTCGTTGTCAAACCTCAGAAGTGGCAATCCTCTGACCATTTCTCCAGTTACCAACTGATTCATGTATCGGAAGTTGAGATGAGCTAGTTTCTGATGCCATAACCAACTGATTTCGGAGTGAGCGTTTGTTAATAAGCATAGTCTTGGTTTTCTAGGAAACATAGTGATGTCTAGAGGGAACATATTGATTTGTCTTCGTGATCGGATTAGACATCTGTCTCTGGTACTAGTCATATTATAGCTGAATTCATTGTCAAATTCAACTCGGAGACCAGTACTGACTAGTTGACCTACACTTATTAAATTATGTTTTAGTCCGAGGATGTAGGCAACTTTCTGAATGGTAAAGTTTCCGTTCGTCAGTACACCATAGCCTTTGATGATGTCGTTTGCGTCGTTTTCGAATGTAACATATCCTCCAAAATTGACTTCTCTATAATCCCTTAGAAACTCCAATCTTCCGGTCATGTGCATTGAGCAGGCACTATCAATTAGCCATTCATCATCCTGCTCTTCCGTGCTAAAATCCTGAAAAATTAAACAGTTAGTTTGGGCATCCAAACTTGTTTGGTCCCATTTGTTTTAGTAGGCATGGAAGATTTGGTGAGAGTTTCTGTTTTAGAGGAAGAATTTGATTATGAGGCAGGAGATTTTATGATCCATTTTTGAACAAATCTTTTTATTGGTTTTGAGGAGTAGATATTTGTATTCTTGAAAGTTTTTGAAGTGCTAGCCATAATTGGTTTAGAATGGTGTTTGCAACAATGGCAACAAGTATTATTTTGTTGTCGTTTTAAAATTTTCGGAGTGATATCAGAACGATGATAGTTCTGAGATCTGGTTCCGATGACAGTTGTCGTTTGTTTGTTGCTTTTGAATATTTTTGTAAAAGATATCTTTGGTTTCAAGAATTCATTCACTAGCTGCTTAGAAGTGGATGGATCTTGTTGAGTTGTTTTTGAATTTCTTGTTAGTTTTGGAAATTCTGAGTTGTAATCCTTTTTTCTGATGATTTGAAATTGTTGAATGGGTTTGATTTTTGGAGTCGGAAGTAATCCCTTGTGGATATACTTTCAGAATGTGGAAGAAGTAGATCTCTGAGTATGACTAGGAATGTTGAGAGTTGGAATTGCTTCCGACAACTTCTTAGTGTAGAAGCATTTCTTCTGTTCAAGTCGAGCATGTGATCGAGGTGATCGTAGATCTTTTCTGTTTAGAGTTGGTTTTATTCCTTGACTGGTTAGAGTCTTTCCTTTTCCTCTTTGAAAATTTCTCTTGGGGAAGAGTCAGATAAAGAATCACTTAAAGAGTCTATCTCTTCATGATTAACTTTAAGATTTTTGAGCGAAGTTGTGATTGGTTTTTCTGAAAAAATATGTTGAGATGTATCTTCGGATGACTTGGATTCGGAACACAAGGGTTCAGAAGTCATCTTGGAGATGTCACCAGCATTAGGGTTTCTGATTTTTATTTTTTAAAATTTTTTATTTATAGTGATATTGCTTGGGGACTTCTCCATTTCAATTTTCTCATCAACTTTCTATTGGTCTGAGTTTTCCAAGATTTTGGAAGTGTCTTCTAAAAGACAGAGTTGCTGAGACTTTGATGAGGAGTTATTTGTGATCGTGGTCATTTGTCTAGGCATGAATGGGACTGAAGATATAGACAATTTACTGATTTCGGCAGTGTCTGCTTCTGAGAAGTATGAGAAGGGAATGTTGACTCCTATTTTTAATTCAGAAGTGGCATTTTCTGATTCAAAATCTAGAGTTTCAGAAGAGTTAATGGTTGTGTCTTTATCGTGTTTATCATCATATTCATTTGATGGATATTGAAAGAATGGACTTTTTCTGTTGTATATATAGGATAATTTTTATTTGTGGTTTTTCTTGCCCATCCCCAATTGAAAGTATTTTTTGAAGAATTAATATTGGCAGGAGATTTGAAAATTTCAGTTGCATGATACAACTGATCTATTAATTTGTTTAACCTTACATTATCACTTCGGGCTAAATCCCTTTGTGATGTCAAAAGCTGATTTGAGTTTTCTAACAAAGTTCTAGAGGTTTGTTCGATCTTCAAATCAGCAGTAAGCTTGTCACAAAATAGCTTTTTATCTTCTAGTCTACTTTTCAACTTTAACACCTCGTCATACCCATCATCTCTTTCTTCCAACACCCGCTGATATGCCGCTAAGGCATCTGCACAAGTGTTAGATATATTTTCTAGAGCAGGTTCTAGATTGTTAAAGTAAATTTGATGTGTATGTAGCATATTACGTACCTGTTCTATGATGCTGACACCTTTGCCTGTCTTGTGATTGACCATGAAGGCATAGTTCTTTGGTGTGTAAGAATATAAGGATTCTGCGATGTTGTTAGGGTGTTTAGAACTTGTCAGACCTGGGATTGGAGTTTCTCGATTTGCCTGTACCATCATGCATTCTCCAAATCCTTGTCTTCGTTTTCTTTTGTTTTCAAACTGTTCATCATCATCTCCTGAAGACCATATTTCCACATTTCCAGATGCTATGAATGCTTTGACTTCTTCTTCTTTTGCCTTTGGATAATTTCTTGGTGCTCGGCTGTAACGCCAAGACACTCTTTTTATGTAATAAAATAAAAAGGGGTAAAATGGTCATTCTACCTTAGAAGGGTAAATTGGTCTTTTGGACAGAAAAGAATTTAGTTTGAAATAATATTTTGAGTTTTGAACTTAAAATGTTATAAAAACTGATTTTGGTCATTTTACCACAAAAGGGTAATTTGGTCATTTGACCATGTGAAGGACCAAATATGAAAAATATTGTTGTTTGTGGCAAATGTATAAAGAATGGAAGTTTTATTGTAATAAAACTTGATTATTGTGGCCAAAGTTCAAGAAATGGAACTTAGGGACCAAAATTGTAAATTTTGGAGGTATAAATAGTTGGAATTTCTCCCCACATGTGCAGATTTTGGGCAGCAACGGGAGAGAGTTTTCTCTCTACAAATTCTGCAAAAGTTGAAGAATCCTTGAAGGTTTAAGTTGCATTTCGGATCATAGCTATGGAATTGAAGAAATTGAAGCTTGAAAGGTTAGTTCTTCAAGTTCTAGCTTGTTAGTCCTTGATGAATTTGATAGGAACTGAAAACTGCATTTTCAGTTAGGATTTTATGGTTAAAATGGTTTAATACTTCCATTAAGTCATGCTAAAAAGGACTTAATTCAAGATAATGGAAGTAGGTTGTTATTTATGATGAATTTGAAGTTTTGGGGGTTTTGGGACTAAGAACCCTAATTCTTCATTTTGATTAATTTAGTTGTTTTGAATGGTTGAAAACCTTGTTAAAGTATAAGGTTTTAGCCTAGAAACAAACCCCAAACGATTAAGGACTGGATTAAGGACTTAATAGGCTAAAACTGCGTGCTACAGTGCACAAATCGCGGCTGGACAGGAGACCTGCGCAGGCGCCAGGCACGGTGCGCCCAAGCCCCTGGCGGGGTGCGCCCAGGCGCAGTGCGCCCTGTCCTAGGCGCGGTGCGCCTCTAGGCAGGGGCCAGGCAGGGAATCAAAAACGCTAACTTTTGTTTGGCTTGTCCGATTTAGCTCAAACTTGAACCGTAGCCTCGTTATGGTCTGAAAAGTTTGGGAAAATTTTTATATTGAGTTTCCGACCCCTCGGGGGCACTGTAGATCGATACGAATGCCTCGGTGAATAGTAAAATTCACATAAAGATAGTAAATGTAAAGTTTATTATCTAGGCATTGTTTATAACGATATAATATTGGACTCTTACGTATTAGAGTCAATTTAGATGATTATTAACCTATTATCATTTGGTATATAAATGAATATATAGGTATGGGACAAAATGGTTGTGGTGCACGCAAAGGCAGGAAACAACCGGGATTTAAACGTAGCTAGTATCCAGGTGAGTAATCTCACTGATATCATATGTGATATATGATGACTGAATTGTTACAGGTTGAAACAGCTTCGAGGGACGAAAACGACAAGTGTTAAAATATATGTAAAAGACAAGACCAGATAAGCCGTGAGTCATTGCGATGACAAGAACGGAGCTGTGAGTCAATACATATATATACACTATGAATGACAAGACCAGATAAGACGTGAGTTTATAATAGACAAGAACGGAACTGTGAGTCAATAAAATTACAAGACCAGATAAGCTGTGAGTCTATAATAGACAAGAACGGAACTGTGAGTCAATATATCTATGTAAACTGTTATATAGACAACAGCGGGCTAACCCGTGAGTCTAGGAAACAGCGGGCTAACCCGTGAGCCACAGTTTATTCTGATGAGTTAGATTATATAGACAACAGCGGGCTAACCCGTGAGTCTAGGCAACAGCGGGCTAACCCGTGAGCCAAGGCAACAGCGGGCTAACTCGTGAGCCATATTTGATTTTGATACAAGCTGTTAATAGATGGTGCGGCCACTTGTGGCTATGATATTGGATGCTATATCCAACTGGTGCGGCCTATACGACTATGATAATATTACAGGTACATGGTGCGGCCTTTTGGCTATGATATCGGGTTATTAAACCCAGCTGGTGCGGCCTGCGGGCTATGATTTATATATTGATAATGTTTTGGTGCGGCTTATATAGCCATGACATATGATGCAGTCCATTGTGACTAAGAAACATGGGACAGAAACAATAGATATGATTATCTGTGCAAATAACTGATGTGGTTTGATAATTGCAGGTTGAAATGAAGTAGCCTGTAAGGCTACAAAAAAAAATTTAGGATGTGAAATCCTAAGAGATATATGGTCAGCCAGTAAGGCTATGAGTTTGGATTCGATATCCAGACAGATATACGAATATATTTGATACATGTTATTTGCAGGTTACGATTACTCACTAAGCTTTGTAGCTCATACCGTTTGTTAAATGTCCCTGCAGGTTAACCCTGACAGGGGTAAGGATAGAGTCCGTGACTCGAGAAGTAGGACTCTTAGAAGCTGTCAGTAGCAGCCCGGCTTCAAAGGAGACTACGGTATTTTATACTCTCCTTGATACGCTTGTACCCGTTTTTATTAAAATATACCCCTTTGTTTATGGTTTTAAGTACTGAAAACTTTGTTAAAAATGAAAAATTTTCAGGGGTGTTTTTGTTTTAAAAGTCGGGTGTTACAAGTTGGTATCAGAGCCGTGGTTTAAGTGAACTAGGTGTCTATAGAGTAGATTCCTGGACTTAAACCTTGAGACAGTAGACACGATGAACCGTTAGGTGTATATAGTTGTTATTATACATATATAACCTAACTATTGCTGACTTCTAACGTACAAGAAGTATTAGCAGTGAATATTACTGGGAGAAATTTAGGACGTGCAGCTTTAAGAGGCGAACCAGCCCATTCTCAAGGCTCCATTGAACGAGGGGCAAAGAGACAAGTAGCAGAAAATCCACGTGACAAGCAACAGTAGTTGCTGTGGTCAGAGAAAGAAATTTGGGTGCTCACCCTGATTGATATCAAGATGAAAGAAACGTAGCTGAGACTACAAGAAAAAGCAGAAAACGATTAGTGGACGCTTCGGGAGAAGTTACCACAGACTGGTCCAACCTTAAAAGGAAGGGACCAAAACCGAGCAGTTATGTATTGTGAGAAGTGCAGGAAAAGCACTCAGAAAATTGTAGAGTTGAGACTCTACCGTTGAAGTGCTGGAATTGCAGAAAATAGGAGCATATTGCTCGAGCTTGTTGGATAGCACGGAAGTGTGTCTAGCACGGAGCTATATAACACTTTCTTATGAAATACTCATATGCTAAATGTGGAATAACGGGTGATGAACCCAGGAAAGAAAGAAGAAATGAATGGTTAAAAAGAACCAGCGGTACCTTGAGCATTCCAGCAGATTGTGGAAGAAGCTCGTGAGGAGGCTGATATGATCTCCAATATAATTGTTCTGAATATAACTCGTGTATGTTATATTTGATCCAAGAAGCTATGCTTTGGATCGGTGACACTGATGTCTTGATTGGATATTTCATCAACGATTATGGATGAAATTTTGGAAGTAGCTATAGCAGATACCAAACATGTTCTAGATATTGAACACCTGGAAGGTAGTTTGCCTAGGATTTACGGGACCATTTTTCCCTAAAAATCTGAAGCCGATAACTACCAGTGAATCTGAAGAAATTGTGCTTATGAATTGGTTAGCAATGAATTATGCTAACATGAATTGTAGAAATAAGAACATTATGGTTCTTAAAACAGAAATGAGCGGATGAAGATCCATGGTAAATGACCGTTGTTGAGAATACCGGTTATTTTCCTTTGCTTAAACTCGAAAAAGAGTTAGTAAAGGAATGATGTTGTAGTTGGCATACGTGGTATGGGCCAAGTTAAATAAAGCAGTGATAGTAGTGTATTACTTTAAATATATTCTTGGATGTTTCATCTGAAAAGAACTTCCAGGATTTCTGCCAGAAAGGCGAGAAAAGTTTATGAAAACTGATTTTGGGAGCCGTTTTGGTATACGAGCTCTATATTGATTTACATCTGTAGAGATGGCATGGTTGGAAAACAACTAGAAGAAAAATTAGTATTGGGGTCTCTTATGGCCGTATGTGTCATCGTATGGAGCCCTACTTTGTTTGAAAAGAAGAAAAACAAGTTGATGCATATGTGCATTGACTACTGAGAATCTGATATTCTCGAGACCAGATCGAATATGAGGTACATTTGTACCAGATATTGGAGTTAATTCACTAAGTTAAGTGATATGTAAAATCCTCCAAGTATGAAAATTTGGATAAAAGAAGTTTCATATTCTTTGGGCATGTAAATAATGCCAGAGATGATAAAGTAGATCCAGTGGAAATGATACTGTGATAAGACAGAAACCGCCTTGGAATCTGACTGAAATTAGTAGTAGTTTCCTTGGATTGGCGGGTTAATTTAGGAGAGTTGTAGAAAACTGCTCCTTGATTGCTATCCAGTTGACCAAGGTTGACTAATAAAAGTATAAAGTCTGAGTGGTAGAAAGACCACAAGTGTCTTGTAAAGGTTTGGAATAAACCTTGTGTGAAACTCTGATGTTAGCATTATTGCTAAGCAGAGAAGATAAATTGTTTTATAGAAATGCATCCAAGGTTGATTTTGGATACATGATATTGCAGTAGCAATTATGACTTTGACATTGAAGCTTTGGAGACACTACTGATGTGGTGTAAAGCTTACTGTTTATATGGATCATATAAGTTTGAAGTACTTAGTTGATCAAAAAGAAGCTAAACATGCGATAGCAAAGACAGATGGGTTACTTAAAGATTTCGGTTATGAAATCTTATACCATCTCGAAAGGCGGGTGTGATTATAGATGCCTTGAATTAGAAAGAGTATCTTTTGAAAGATACAACCACATGCATGAGTGTGGCGAATTGATTACCTGAGTTGATTCGGGTAGCACAAGAAGAAGTGTGCAAGTCTGAAAACGTGAAAAGTGAATGAATGATTAGCTATTGAAAGAAGCTAGTTAGAAACTCACGGCAATTTAAAACCCTTGGTGGTTGTGTATGTGAGTTCCAAAGCAAAATGAAATATGGGATTTACCCTTAAAAGATGTATATTTGGGTAGATATGCAAAATGCCCGGGACAGTACCAAACTGTGCAGGATGATATAACCTATGTATTGGTGGCCGGGGCTAAAGAAAGACATTGAAAAATATGTGAAAAGTGTTTGACTAGTGTGTAACTACAGTCAAATCATTAGAAGCAAACGGAAAATTTAACCGTTGTCGGTCCCAAAGAAGAAATGGGACGAAAATATTATAGACTTCGTAATAAAGTCTTTGCAAGTACTGCATGGGTATGACACCATATGGGTAATTGCAGGTTGATTGATGCAGCCAGTGCAAATTTGTACTGACTAAAGAAGAAATTAAGATCGAAAAGTAGCGAAAAGCTAAATAGATAAAGTAATTTGTCGACGTGAGTTATCGGCACGGATTGTATCAGGCCGAGATAATAGAATTATTCGTTGATTTTGGCATAAATTTCAAGAATAATTAGCTTAAAAGTACTAGAAAGTATTGTAGATAATTTGCAGATCGATAGACACGGCGAAATAATGACGCAGAATTTTAGAAGATGTGCTTGAAGATTGCACAACAGACCCTAGTGGAAGATGAAAAGATTGCCTATCTTTGGTAGAACCCGTAGATAATGATAGTTTTGTACCAGCATTTAGATGGCCTGTATAATGTATAGTATAGAGTATCGTGTTGCACGCAGACTTACTAGACTGAAGTTGGGGAGAAGCCGTTGGCTGGACCCGAGATTTTACTTCAAAAAGAAGAAAAGATTAGGCAAATTCGAGAAAGCTTAGAAATAAATAAAAGTCGACCAAAGTAGTATGCGGATTGCCGAGTAAAACCGTTGAAATTCCAAACGAGGAATGACGAGGTAATCAAAATATCCCTTGGAAAGACTAAAAATCTGCTTGGGACAAAAAGGAAAGTTGAGTCCTTGTCTATTGTAGCTTTCCAGGTATCCCAAAGAGTAACAATTGGGGTGTACCGATTGAAGTTTCTTGATGAACTTCAAGATATTTATAAAGTTTTCTATGGGTCTCATGGTTCTGAGAACATAGATGGATAAATTCCAACGAATCCCTCATGTTGAAATGAGGTAGATAAGTGATTAAGGTGCCCGGGGCAACCGGAGGAATGATATGCGAGTGGTGATATAACCACGAGATAAGAAGACTAGTATGGTTAAGTGCTTAGGCAATACCATAAAGGTTTCCATATGATATGAGAAACCGGAATTGTAACGAGAAAGAAATACCCTCTATTGATAGTATGATTTCGGGGACGAAATCTTTTGAAGGAGGGGAGAATTTGTAACGCCAAGACACTCTTTTTATGTAATAAAATAAAAAGGGGTAAAATGGTCATTCTACCTTGGAAGGGTAAATTGGTCTTTTGGACAGAAAAGAATTTAGTTTGAAATAATATTTTGAGTTTTGAACTTAAAATGTTATAAAAACTGATTTTGGTCATTTTACCACAAAAGGGTAATTTGGTCATTTGACCATGTGAAGGACCAAATATGAAAAATATTGTTGTTTGTGGCAAATGTATAAAGAATGGAAGTTTTATTGTAATAAAACTTGATTATTGTGGCCAAAGTTCAAGAAATGGAACTTAGGGACTAAAATTGTAAATTTTGGAGGTATAAATAGTTGGAATTTCTCCCCACATGTGCAGATTTTGGGCAGCAACGGGAGAGAGTTTTCCATCTACAAATTCTGCAAAAGTTGAAGAATCCTTGAAGGTTTAAGTTGCATTTCGGATCATAGCTATGGAATTGAAGAAATTGAAGCTTGAAAGGTTAGTTCTTCAAGTTCTAGCTTGTTAGTCCTTGATGAATTTGATAGGAACTGAAAACTGCATTTTCAGTTAGGATTTTGTGGTTAAAATGGTTTAATACTTCCATTAAGTCATGCTAAAAAGGACTTAATTCAAGATAATGGAAGTAGGTTGTTATTTATGATGAATTTGAAGTTTTGGGGGTTTTGGGACTAAGAACCCTAATTCTTCATTTTGATTAATTTAGTTGTTTTGAATGGTTGAAAAACTTGTTAAAGTATAAGGTTTTAGCCTAGAAACAAACCCCAAACGATTAAGGACTGGATTAAGGACTTAATGGGCTAAAACTGCGTGCTACAGTGCACAAATCGCGGCTGGACAGGAGACCTGCGCAGGCGCCAGGCACGGTGCGCCCAAGCCCCTGGCGGGGTGCGCCCAGGCGCAGTGCGCCCTGTCCTAGGCGCGGTGCGCCTCTAGGCAGGGGCCAGGCAGGGAATCAAAAACGCTAACTTTTGTTTGGCTTGTCCGATTTAGCTCAAACTTGAACCGTAGCCTCGTTATGGTCTGAAAAGTTTGGGAAAATTTTTATATTGAGTTTCCGACCCCTCGGGGGCACTGTAGATCGATACGAATGCCTCGGTGAATAGTAAAATTCACATAAAGATAGTAAATGTAAAGTTTATTATCTAGGCATTGTTTATAACGATATAATATTGGACTCTTACGTATTAGAGTCAATTTAGATGATTATTAACCTATTATCATTTGGTATATAAATGAATATATAGGTATGGGACAAAATGGTTGTGGTGCACGCAAAGGCAGGAAACAACCGGGATTTAAACGTAGCTAGTATCCAGGTGAGTAATCTCACTGATATCATATGTGATATATGATGACTGAATTGTTACAGGTTGAAACAGCTTCGAGGGACGAAAACGACAAGTGTTAAAATATATGTAAAAGACAAGACCAGATAAGCCGTGAGTCATTGCGATGACAAGAACGGAGCTGTGAGTCAATACATATATATATATATATATATATACACTATGAATGACAAGACCAGATAAGCCGTGAGTTTATAATAGACAATAACGGAACTGTGAGTCAATAAAATGACAAGACCAGATAAGCTGTGAGTCTATAATAGACAAGAACGGAACTGTGAGTCAATATATCTATGTAAACTGTTATATAGACAACAGCGGGCTAACCCGTGAGTCTAGGCAACAGCGGGCTAACCCGTGAACCACAGTTTATTCTGATGAGTTAGATTATATAGACAACAGCGGGCTAACCCGTGAGTCTAGGCAACAGCGGGCTAACCCGTGAGTCTAGGCAACAGCGGGCTAACCCGTGAGCTAAGGCAACAGCGGGCTAACCCGTGAGCCATATTTGATTTTGATACAAGCTGTTAATAGATGGTGCGGCCACTTGTGGCTATGATATTGGATGCTATATCCAACTGGTGCGGCCTATACGGCTATGATAATATTACAGGTACATGGTGCGGCCTTTTGGCTATGATATCGGGTTATTAAACCCAGCTGGTGCGGCCTGCGGGCTATGATTTAAATATTGATAATGTTTTGGTGCGGCTTATATAGCCATGACATATGATGCAGTCCATTGTGACTAAGAAACATGGGACAGAAACAATAGATATGATTATCTGTGCAAATAACTGATGTGGTTTGATAATTGCAGGTTGAAATGAAGTAGCCTGTAAGGCTACAAAAAAAAATTAGGATGTGAAATCCTAAGAGATATATGGTCAGCCAGTAAGGCTATGAGTTTGGATTCGATATCCAGACAGATATACGAATATATTTGATACATGTTATTTGCAGGTTACGATTACTCACTGAGCTTTGTAGCTCATACCGTTTGTTAAATGTCCCTGCAGTTTAACCTTGACAGGGGTAAGGATAGAGTCCGTGACTCGAGAAGTAGGACTCTTAGAAGCTGTCAGTAGCAGCCCGGCTTCAAAGGAGACTACGGTATTTTATACTCTCCTTGATACGCTTGTACCCGTTTTTATTAAAATATACCCCTTTGTTTATGGTTTTAAGTACTGAAACCTTTGTTAAAAATGAAAAATTTTCAGGGGTGTTTTTGTTTTAAAAGTCGGGTGTTACATCGGCAGTCAGCAGCGTATTGCCGTAGACCTCTGCAGTTGTGACATTTGATCACCTCTGATTGTTTCGTTTCAGCAGTTGGAACAGGGTTAGAGCTTATAGCGGGATCTGGCTTTGTTTTTTCTTGGTGTTGATCTTCCGGTTTCTGGTAATAACGATTGGGATTCTGATGTCCTCTTTGATAGTTGTTTCTGGATTGAAATCCTCCATTTTGATTGGTGGGACGATAGTTCTTTTTGGTGTTAGAGTAGGATGGTATCCTGTTAAATTTTTGGCTTATCAATGCGATTTCATGTTGGTATGCTGCTTCTTCGGCTTCGTCGTATTCTGAGTAGTGAGAGTCAGAAGTTTGTACTGGTGCTGGTAGTGCAAGGGTAGGAGATTTGGATTGGATGGATGGTTGGGAGATTGAAGATGATATGTGTTGCTTTGTTGGAGTTTGGTAGTTTGAAGGGTAAGAGATTTGTGGTTGAGATGGATGGTATGAAGGTATGGAGTTTGTTTTTTGAGACTCAGTATTTTGGGTTGCAATGATCCGAGGGCTAGTGATGTTTGAATTGGCTTGTTGCTGAGGAATGTTCTTTGTCTGATGGTTGTGCTCAGCAATTAAGGCTAGAGGTCCTCCAAGTTGAAGTTGCTGATTACCTTTGATATCTCGTTCTTGTCCGATAAGATTGTTGTACAGTCTGTACATGTTGAATGTTTTTAATTTGCCAGAATCTTGAAGAATCATCTTGACGAGTACCTAGTCTTTTCCTAACCCTTCAAGAAATCGGAGGTTGATCTCTTGATTGGTTCTTTCTGCTCCTGAACTTAGGAGTTTGGTAACGATTATGGAGAACCGGGTGAATGCTTGACTTAGGGATTCTTCGGCAAATGTTGAAAAGTGCATGTAGTCTGACACACTTGACACCAACTTTTGATCTTTTGCCTCTTTTGTTCCTAGGAACATGTTTTGAAGAAGAACCCAGATCTGCTGAGCTGTAGTACAGTTTTGTATGAGATCGAAGAGTTCTGGTGGTATTCCACATTGAAATTCAGTGAAGGCGATTTGATCATTGTCCATTTTCTCAATGTCCAAGGGGGTTAGCCTTGGTTGAGAAGTGCCACCTAGTGCTTCTTCAGCTGTGTTCGGCCTGGGAGTGAAGGTTGGAAGATGAGGACCTTCCTAAACCGAACGCCAAATGTCTTTACCTTTGGTTTTGAGATAGTTGCGCATACAAGATGCCCAACCATTGTACTCAGTAGGAATGAGTATGGGGGCTCGATTAGAGCTTCCAACACTGTTAGCAACGTTCAACGAGTAGTTCATCTGCATTGTGAAAGAAGAGAATTTCGAAATGCTTTTACGAGAAATGTAAGTGAGCTACAATAGCATGCAAAGATCCACAGAGGATTCTAAGGTTGTTGCTTCAGCCAGGGTTTTGAGCAAACTGGACACTTAGAACCTTATAGACAGCTATTCTGGCTCTGATACCAATTGTTGTCGCCAAATATTCTAAGTAAGTGCGGAATAAGAGATTGCGGAAATTGAGAGTCCGAAATTATCAGTTTCGGAGAGGGACAAGTCCGAAGACTTGAGATGGATGCGGAATTATAAATAAGAGTTAATACTTACAACAGATCTTAATAGCTCAACAATAAATAGTAAATATAGACATTTAAGTAACTTGGAAATATAAAGACTTAAAGTAAGAGTACTAGAAATGAGAGGGAGATGAGAAATGCATATGATAACATAAGAGTTGATGGAATGAGAGAATATATTAATAAGAGAAAGTGTTACATAAAGTCTCTCTAAACCATGAGGACTGAAGATGAACTTGGTCTCCCTTTTATAGACTAAGGGAGGACCTTCTGTATTAACCTATGGACTAAAGAGGAGACAACACGTCTCTCTTTAGTCAGATAAGAAGGGTAAATCTATTATTTTAATACTATGTCAGACTAGGGTGGCTTGTCTATAATTTAATAATGCTCTAAAGTACAATAGACATGCTTCTAGATGACCACGCTTGATCTAGTCTAATCATAACCTATAAGTTGACGTGCTTATCCTTTGCCTTATCTCTTAGATATTCTTTGTTCTTCAGTCTTCTTTGTTGAATGCTTACGTATGATATTTCCAGTGATATATTTATGTTGATAGTCCGAAATCCTGAGTGGATTTCGGAGTCCTGGCTGATGTTATCAGAGTGTATCAGGAAATAGTTATGTATGTTCTGACTTCCTGACTTGGTTCTGAGTATGAACTTCTGAGCTCAATCTTCTGAGTGGATTACGTTCTGTTACTGAGTTTCTCGGAAAGGATGGAGTCCGAAATTCAATACTGAATTTCGGATATAGACAAGTAGTCAAAGTACAGATTATCCGAGGCAACATATATGATAAAAGATTGTTCAATACAAAAGCATTCAAGAGAAAATGAGTTCATTCCATCAATACAGAAGGTTTGACAATACAATCCCAGAACTTATCAAACTACGAGTTGGTCAACGATAATTAGCACTAACAAGGTGGTGCTGCCTGAAATGGAGATTATTGATTCATTTTTAGAGGGTTGTGAAAAGGGTTTATAGCTCATGACCATATTAGCGTTCGGAGAAAACGTAAATATGACCATTGATGTGTGGGATAAACCACAAAGGTCAAAAGGTTCTTGGTTTAAGTCTACAGGATACCATTAATTAGTCTCTTATTATTTATTCACATTATATTGGGTTTAATATTAGTGACACCCGAGTGAAAAGACTTGTCTGAATGAAAGGAAACTTTCCAACTTCGTAGGAGATTGTTGGAAATTTGATGGGTAAATACAAGTTGACAAGTTTTCATTTTCCCACATTGGTGGGAAGAAGAATATTTTGTTGGTTGATAAGATTTTTTTCCATCCCCGGCCTTCAAAGGGTTTATTGGGTCAAGCGATGGGCCAGGCCCACATGAACGTCGAGGGTTTTACACTGATAGCTTAAAACTGACGAGCAACGTATAACTTTTTTAAGGACATGAGTTCTTCGGTGCAGTCTTACAAGTCAAGAATTCGTGATCATCAGGTGGGTTTTAATTTTTGTTACATCTTTTAATTTGTTCGACAACGAGACAATCTCCTACCTTTCTTATAACTAGATCTGGTCACGAAGGATCAAGTAATTGATTATTGTACGATATTCAGTAATTATATAATAATAATTTGATCTATTATTTGTGACTAATCGACACTTAATTCTCTATATTATTTATCAATATATTGTATTAGATTTTACTAACAATTTGTTATAAGTTTACAATACTAATTATCAGATTTTTTGTTTGTTAAATCTGAAATACAACATAGGTTTGCATGATAATGAGGATGATTGTGTGAAGATGAGGCGGGCATGCCTTTTCCTTGTGTATGCCCCTTATCCCAAGGTTTTGATATTTGTATATTTAGTATAAAGTTTAAGGATGATCTCACGAAATGGAATTTGATTTTTGAAAAAAAAAAAAAAAATACCATCAATCAAAGAGAGGTAGGGATAAAGTTGGTTAATAAAAAATGCTTATCATGTGAGACACAATATATGGCTACAAACGAGTAACGAGAAATCTGAAACAGAGTGACGGATTAAGATGTATTAGGTTGAACTCCAACTTGATATGCTATTCATAATTTTTTAATACAAGTTATGGTTGACAAGGAACAATCAAACTCTACCCAAAAGCTCAAATAATTTTACAATATCGATTAAAATGATACCAAAATAAATAATTTAAGGGTTCCTGAAAATATTTATCGGATAAAAGTTAACCAAAAGTTTTGTTGTTAGTACATATATTTATTTTACACGAAGATTGAAATAAACTTATTAAAGATATCAAACCACAATAAGGTAAAAGCATCCACAATCATCTACCTCATCTATGGCCTTTTATTTTATCATATTATACTTTTATAAACTTTTTAAAATTTTTTTAAACATAAACCTATTGAGTTAAACATTCTTAAATCATTGACTACTCTTAAATTTTTTTTAATTAACTAATTTACCATCATCTATGTGAAATGTTTTATAAAGTCATATCATCTAATTTTTCATTTTTAAGCATATGCAATATTTTTAAAAAGAAAAAGTACTAAGCAATTAAACAAAATAAATATATAACAATACAAAATTTTAAAATAAATATATAGTAAAAAAATAGTAAAGCTTTGAGAGGTAAATATAATTAAGTAAAACCGAACCTTGATTATTAAATAGAATGGTTAATTTTACAGATCAGAAATCAAAAAATTATTTAGTAGAATCCACATTTGATAATATTGACCCAAAAAACTATAATCTCTAAAAAACATTTTATAAGGTTATTTCTTAATACTTGATATTTCAAATAATCCATCATTAAAAATGCTCTATCAAGCACTTTAAATAAGTAATCCCAAATACCATTTTTAAGCTTAAAAGAATTAATATGATTAATATTGTCATAGAATCTTGACTTGTTTGTATCAATGAGTTTGTTTATTATATAGGCTTATTATATTACAATACACAAAATTAAAACGAATAGTATTAGATATATAGTAAAAAAGAATAACTTTTGAGAGGTAAATATAATTGGAGGAGTAAATAGAATATTACTCTATTAATTAAAAACCGTAATTTTGAGAAACGTAACATGGGGTTTTTTGGCCTGTTGTCACACGCGGATTTTCTTTCCGGTCCGGGTCGTACTTCCGGATCTCTCTTCTTCCTTCTTTTGTGCTTTCTCTGATTGCATATACAATTTGTCGAATTTCCGTCCACCGCTCCACCGCTTCGCTCCCACTACTGCTCCACCGCCCCTTCTCAAAAGCCGACGGTCGTTGGTGGTCGTTCGTTGGTCACTTCGGGTTCGTTTTGGATGTTTCATCACGAATACGACGACCTGAGGAGCATCCTCACAACCATCGATTTTCGTTTCTGATTTCTTAGGGATTTCCCCTCTTCTCCCCGACGACAAAGCTGAGATCCAGATTGCTTATGGTCTCTGTGGTTTGCGACTCCGACCAAGGGCGGCATAACCGACTCGCCGGCGGGGATCATTGGGTATTGCCACCATCGGTCGGTGCTTTTGACTGCCAGATTCCAGCCGCCGGACTCAGGTATGCACCTCCCTTATCTGTTTGATTTCTGATTTCGAAAAAAATGCAAAAACCGTCATCCTTTCATTGCTCCTGCGACAGCTTGGATGAGCAGCGAAATCGGCGAAATCAATGAGTTGCAACCCTAATCGGTATGCGTTTACTATGAATTTAAATTTCTTCGGAGAAAATTGAACTGTTTGCCTTGTCTGCTTAGGCTAAGTACACACGTAGATGCTTTTGGACGATTGTGATTTCAGTTTAGTTTACTCTAATATGAAATCGGCGAAATCGATGTGTTTCCCTTTAACTAACTGTAGAAAGTTGATTGTGCATTCTTCGGATTCATGTTCCAAAAAAGAAAATTCATCTGTTCACCTTGTCTGCTTAGGCCAAGTACACACTTAGATGATCATCATCCTGTATAATTCTGAATTCACTTTGATTTATACTGCACCTTGTCGTTGGTGCAGGCCTTTGAGAAGTTTACCAGGCTTATGTTTGGTAGGAAAGAGTTGTTCAAGGATACGCTTAAAAAGCTGCTTATGCATGGAAGTTGATCACTGACCTTCGTTTATCAGGTAACCTTTACTTTGAGCCTGTAAGATGGTATCAGGATGAGGATACCAGGTTTAAGAAAGCAAAGCTTCACTGTTCTCTCTTTTTCACTTTTTGTCAATCTCAGGAGAAGAGGCCAAATGGTTGCGACTTTATATTGATGAACCTGCTTTCACTGATCTTCACTGGGTACTCTCTTGTCATTTCAAACTCTTTAGTTATGAACATGCTTATGGTTATGGATGTTTAGGGAATGTACATCCCAGCCATAGAAGGACAAGGTATTGAGGAACAAAAGCAGAAATGGTTGCTATTGGCCCAAGAGATGCAAATTATTGGCTGTTATGCACAAACAAAACTTGGTCATGGCTCCAACGTGGAAGGTCTTGAAACAATTGCAACATTTGATCCCCAAACGGATAAGTTTGTCCTTCACAGTTCTACTTTAAATTTAAGCAAAGTGAGTAAACATTTATTTTCATATTTTTCTAAGTAGTATTTTGATATTTATTTGACTCAATCGTTTCTTTTGTGCTCCTTAATGTCGAATAGTGGTGGCCTGGTGGATTGGGTAAAGTGTGAACATATGCCGTCGTTTATGCTCGCCTCATAGTAGGTGGTCAATTCCATTTTTATCTTGGATATTTATCTATATATTAATTACCGTGAATTTAGGCAACATTGGGTACGTTTTTTTTTTTCTTCGGGTTATGTCACGCGTGTTGACGGGTCGTTTACTTGGATCTTCCCACCGCTTTCTTCCTTGGTCGCCCCACTTCCTCGATTTTGCGTATTTGTCTACCGCTTCACCGCTATACTGGATTCTCCGCCGGTCATGGCTTCCTTCCTTTCCAGTCCCGCTTCGTCCCCTTCATCTACATCGTCTCCTCATCACTTCCCCACCGCTGGTCACGTCGGTTTACTTTTGGCTCCTGTTATCGCGAATGAAATCCACGAAAGGTACTACACACAAACAAAATATCAGCCACATCTTGTATGGACACTTGAAGAAGTTTTTTAGATTATATTTATATATAATACATGTGTGCTCTTTTTAGTAGAATTTTTTTATGATGTATTTGTTGTGACTGTTGCAGGTTAAAAAGAATACAAAAAACGAAACACATCAACACGTAGATGCTAGGTCAAAGGCCAGGTATAAGAAAATTATATTTTAATGAACTTCATAATTTATTATATTATCAAGAAAAAACTTCAAATTTTTTGCAAGTAGTTATCTGATTTGGATTGCTTATTGTCGTGTAGATGTTTGTGAGGGGCGAAATTCTAATTTTGTGATGATTTATGGATTGTATAGGTAAAACTATGATGGCCCGGATTCTTGGAAAGTTACTTTTTATGGTTAGGATTTTACCAACAGGAGGTGCAAAGAACGGATTTAGTTGGTCATACGGGACCAAAGACGAGGAAAGTGGTATGTGAGATATAAGAATTATATTTGATTTCCATAAATGGCAATGTACTTTAATTTTTTTTAGCATCCGACTTTTGTTTCTTTCTGTTATAGCATTGCACTTTCATGTTTCTTTTTTTGTTTTGAAAAGTGTATCTATTTTTAAAAATCAACCCAATTATGACATTGCTATTGTTCGGCAGTGTACGCTGTTTTTTATTGCATTTAACCGGACCCGTGCTCCAGCAATCCCGAACCCGTGAGGGTATTCATGTCTTTTCACAGACTGGAGATGTTAAACATATCAAAAATAATTTTGCACTATTTGAAGTCTACTGTTATGAGTATATTCCAAATATTTTACTGCAATTTCAAACAGTTTATGTTTTTTAACTTTAACAATAATATGTTTTTTAAATAACAAGGGACTCTTTTGAAAAAATGTTTGATAACGATTCTTTGTTTACTCCATAGCAGAAAGAAGTTGCTCAGCTTACATGTGAGTGTGAAAGACACGTTTGGGACAAAATCTGCTGGAATGGAGCAGGTAACTTTATCTGTTTATTATAGCATCCCACTTTCAATTCTATTACAGCAATTGTACTTTTAAAAATCTCAACAATTTTCAGTTCTATTACAACAATTGTACTTTATTATAGCATTTATCCGGACCCGTGCTCCAGCGATTCCGAACCCGTGCGGAGCACGGGGTCCCACTAGTTATTGAATAAAATGGTTTATTTACACATTATAACTAAAAAAATTATTTAGTAGAATCTATATGGTTGATAATGTAGAAGGAAAAACTATAATTCCTAAAGGAAAAAGACATTTTATGAGGTTATTTGTAAATAGTTGACATTTCAAAAACTTCATAATGCTCTAATAAAACCCTTAAATAAGCAATCCCAAACACATATTTAAACTAATAAATTAAATCAATTAATATTACTATATAATAAATTGCAAGGGGTTTCTAGAAGGTTTGGTGGGGGTAGGGGGTTTTCCGGTTTTTAAGGGGGTGGATGTTTACTTCCAATCATATTGTGCCATTTGTTGTTCCCGAAAACACTTTCATCGCCACCTTTTGGTTTCCTTCCACCGCTCCCTCTTTTCACGACACCTCCCATCTCTTCTCCTTAATCGACTATACCCAATCCGTTCCCGACCTCCACCTTCCTGTACAGCACGTATCTCCTCCTTGATCGTCTCTTTAAACCTCGAACTCTCATATAAACAGTTACTTGGAGGCCATACTCGATGTAGGTCTGGGCTTGATTATGAAAAATCATCTTTACTTCTCCGTGAAAGACGCCGGTTTAGTCATACACGCTACTTCGTCGATGGCGTTATCTGTAAGACCCGTATCCTGATTATAACATATACTTAAAATAAGAGTGTTAGGAATTATATGATTTTTGGTAGTTATAAAGCTAAGAAAAACTTTAGTTACAATTTCATATGAAAATCAGCATTTTGTGTCGTTTTTAGAAAAATCATAATTAATTCTAGGAAAATCGTTTGGACCTCAAACCAGTGCACAAAGTTTACAAATTGAGTCTAGTACAATTACCAAAAATAATAGTAAGCTTGAAAATGACATTATCTATGGTAAAAAAATGCAATCTTTACTGATTAGTTCGGAATTGACAGATTAGATAGTCTGTTTTAAAAAATTCATAATAAATCATAGAAAAATCGTATAAATACGTAAAATACATCCCTGGAAAGGTATTGAGATAAATTTCTGGAATATCAAATAAAAAACGTGAATTTCATTGGTTTAAAGTCGGCTAAACAAGTCTTGAACAGACTGATTCTAGAAGGTATTAATTTCAACAAAGTTATATTATTAAAATATTTTGTCAAAAGTGTCATGCCATTTTTTATTCAAGAATTCAAGTATAAATACCCCCCAAAACATCTCATAAACCACACCAACAAATCTCAATCCAATATATAGAGGTTTCTAAGCACTAGAGTGTAAGAAGTGAGCGGAAGGAAGGTCAAAAGGCTAACGAAGAAGTTATAGATCTCGACGACTGGTCATAAGGTAACTACAAACCTTTCTATAGCTTAATTAGGTATTGTAAAATAATTTTTGTGTTAAGAAGTAGAATATGTAATAAGTATAACATATTCATTTCCAACAATAGTAAACAAAAACCTTAAAAACGTCATTATTATAACAATTCGTAATTCTGAAAATAATACCGATTGATTTACTTATGAGGACGGTGACTAGGCCGATTACTTGGGATTTGGTTGTTGGATTTTTCGAAAGGCTAAAATGCTGAAAGGATCCTGCCACCCCATCTAATCTTCTACCTGGCCGTTCTTTACTTGATAAATCATGGAGTATCATGTTGGAATTATTGAAGGGTTTTATGATGCGACTATAATATAGTTAAGGATTAAGAAATGATAGATTTCTTATTATGTTAACAGTTAAAGTTGAAAGGAAATACAAAGGCGAGAAAGATAAACGATATAGTCAACTACAATCAGGTGAGTCTTCTCACTATACTATATGTGACAATGCATGCGTAGGAAGGAAGATATGTTAGACTAAGGTGATCTTACTTGTTATGATAATTGTATGAATTATTGCTATGATAATGATTGTTTGTGGACGGAACGGGATAGCCCGCGAGCCAATAGGCGGAACGGGAATAGCCTGCGAGTCATTAGACGGAACGGGAAAAGCCTGCGAGCGATAAGACAGAACGGGAACTGCCCGTGAGTCTTCAGGCGGAACAGGGATAGCCCGTGAGTCTCACAGACATATGAATGGTTATTGTGTGTTGTATGTTATGTGATGGATCGTATGGTATTTTGAGGAACTCACTAAGCTCCATGCTTACCCTTTCCCTATATAAACTACTGTTTCAGGTACATCAGGTACCATGGATGGCAAGGCGTGACGTGTATACACTGTGCTGCTTCATTGGAGGACTGTTTTTGAATGGAAGTTCCGCTATGTTGTGATTTCATTAACTTTTGTTAATCCTGGGATGTTTTCATTAAACTTATAAGTTATGGAATTTTGTCAAAATTAATTAAGTGGCTTTTCTTATATTGAAGTGTCCGTTTAATTTTTTTTAATTTTACCCTAAAATTTTGGGATGTTACAAGTTAGTATCAGAGCACAGCTTGAGAGAATCAGGCTCACTTAGTGAGTTCTGGACTCAAGTTGAGGCTTAAGAGTTTTCTTAAAACATTTTTACGAAAGAAGGATGTTTTACGAAGGGTGAAGTGAAGACACAGTGTGTACCGCCAGCCGACGCCAGTATGAGAAAAGGGGTTAAGTATTTAATATTGTAGATGTTAAAAAAAACATATGGTATATGTTTGCTGAAATGCCTGGTAGAGATCACACATTGTTGTATTATTATCTGCTATTTGCTAATAGAACTGTATGCTAGTGCCGATAGGTTGCTTAGAGATTTCCACTAAGTTGTATACAATATGGACTGAATAGTCATAGAATGTGTGAGTTGACCTTATTGCGTGTTCCTTGTTTGGTTGTTGCCTTAGGGAAGATTCTCTTATTTGAAAGACTGTTTAGTTCGATATTGTATACAACTACGTTCGCGAAACAACCTGTCATCACTGGAGGAAGTTCCGTCTTAGTTAGAATAGCAGGGTGGGGGTGGAATTCCAAGTATTCCTAGAAGGGTTGACATATGCCTTGTAAGGGCATGTGTGTTAAAATTATCGGTGAGAAGCGAATTGGATATTTCGAGACGGGTCTTGGAACGGACATGGATAGGTGTGGAAGGTAGTAGTAGAGATCCTACTATCGAAAGCATAGGATCCACGTTCGAGTCGGGAGTTCGTCACGAAGGATCCAAGGAGCTGAGTATGTGAGTGTCTAGCATAATTAACTTAAATGCTAGTGTAATGTGGTAAAATTTTATCCATTCAGTTTTTGAATGTTGATTATGAGGTTCAGTAGGAACAATTAAGATGCGATCATACCAGTTTGGTTGGACCGATCATGCTTAAGTTGATTACTGAGCTTAAAGACTGTTGAAAGGGAGAATGCCAAAATGCTATTGTGGTAGCTATTTTTCATGCAACTAATGGGCGCACAAGTCGGACAGGGACTAGAGGATGCAAAGGTGAGTTTTCCACCTCACGGTCAAAGAGGTGCAAGCGGCGCCTGAGATGATGGTGGGTATTTTTGAGTCAACTCTGTACATGCCTAGTGCTGTGTAATAGTGGCGCTACCTACCCTTGTATTGATCTTGCTTGAGTGATTGATCAGGTCGTGTGGGTTGAGAGTTTGGATCACTCACTCGTGATTGAGGTAACTGACGATAGAGGTGTTGACTAGGGTCGCAAGCGGATGAGTAACATATGGTGGTTGATGTAAACATCTTTACATTATCGAAACATGTTTATTGAGATAGTGTTTGCCCTCGATGCAAGTTGTTGGCTGAGCAGAGTGGGCTTGTTTTTCGTTCGAGAGTAAGGGCTCGTAAAAAAATATTTATAAATCGAATAAACAGACTTGGACTTTAGTCCAAGTGGGAGAGGAATACAAAATTAAGGGAACAACATGAATATTATATTGAATCGATGAAATTATTAAAATTATAGTAACACATCAATATATTTAATTCATTACTACAACTTTATATTAATACATTAAGAAAAGTTTACAGAACTACTAACCTAAACCAGAGAATCAGAAAGAAGCGAGAAAAGATCTTCTACACTCCAATCTTTGTCATCATTAGGTTAACTTGTACCTTCTCGAGGATTTGGAAGTGGTATGCTTTCAGTTATTGGAGGAGGAGCTCCAAGGTATGGGGTCTCGATAGGGTTGGAACCTGTAACCCCATGATTAGGGGCTAAATATTGACTCATTTGGGGCGTGTGTAAGTAGGGCAGTGATGAGGAAGGGCTCTAATTCGGAACCAGTTGGGGGTAGCTATAAGAAGGAGGAAACCAGGCTAGGTCACCTACAAAGCCTCAAAAATTCTCCTCACTCGAAGACTCGAGTAAACCAGGGTTAATACTACTCATACCAGAATTAGATGGCAGAGATTGCTGCTGTGTATGAGTTCTTGATGAAGTTTCTCCCTTTTCCTGAATTTTTCTTTTCCTAAATACAACCTTATGAGCAGCTTGTATTAGCTTCTTTGTGCCGTCTGTTAGACCCGATTGTGACCCTTTAATTATCGCTTCTTTTTCTTTTTTTAGGTTGGGTATTAAATCTCCCGATAATTCTGTTGCCTCAATAAATTCATTACCAAATTCCTGTGGCACAAATAACTTTAGTAATTTCAACCTTATGATATAAAAGAATTAAAAAATGTAGTTCTTTACCTCAGCACGATCAATAAGGGTTTGCAAACTCGTAAGTTGTCGTTGGGGCCAATGATTGATACCTAATTCTCTACAACGTTTTTTTTAATTGTGTCGTTCCAATGTTGAGTTCCTTCGCAGCTTTCTCAATTGGTTCGTTAAAGTGTTCAGCTATTATTTCCCTACTTAATAAATGTCTGAAACCTCTTCCACTGCCACCTGCTATGTTTTCTGAACTAGAAGGTTCAAATCCAATTGTATTGTTATCATTATGGATCATTTGAACATGATCCTGATTTTTTGACCCAAAGATGGATATTGATTCATCAAAATTAGTGGTTTCTATCGGTAGTAATTGTTGGTTTTCAACCAAAAACCCAGGATTCTGAAATCCTTCTAGATTCCTTTGAATCAACTGAAGGTGATCTTGATATTGAAAACCAACCTCAAACTCGGGATTCAATTCAATATTGATGTTATTAATCGTCTGTAATTGATTGTCATTTGGATGTCGGTCATGAATCCTTGATTCATGGGGATGATCCCACTACTCGTTAAGGGTACGTCGATGAATGGATTGTAGTCAGATTGACCATCCACAAATGGGTCTACAAATAACAATTGTCAGATGATAAAACAAAATTAAATACTCATAGAAGCAATCATTTAAAAGAATTTAACCTGGTAGAAGGTATGGAGTCTGATCAAGTGTAAAGTCTAATGATGAATGCACCGGATCTTCTGAGTTAATGTTTAACTCGGGAAAAATTTCCGGCTCACCGTGGAGTTGCTCTATTGGTAGTATATCTGGAAGACTGTATCATAATTCAAAATCAAACAAAACATTAAAAAGATAATCGAAGTATGGATGATAGATGTCTAGAATGTTAGAGTCACCGAACTCTATTAAGAATGCTTGGATTGAAGTACCCTCTTCTTGTGGAAAACCAGGTCCAGGGTTCGGCAGATCGCCCATTAAAGATCTGTTTTCCATGACTCAGCTTTAAATATGAGTTCGTTTACGAACAAACTAGTGATAAGAGAGGATGAGACTGAAAATGAATGTGGAAATGAATGATACTACATACCTGTATGTATAGTATCTTGCAGCTGGAACCGAAAGGACACACGGAACTGAAAGGACACCTCACGTTTTAATTACCGAAATTCAAACTAACTACAGTAGATGTGACTTTTCACTACCCCAAGTGACATTTTTTCAAAATTCCCTGCTTGACTCTGGTGAGAACGAGATAATAAAGAGACTATTGAAATAAAACAAAATTTTATGTCTCCATATAATGGAAATAATTTAAAGAGTGTTCAGTACTCCAAAAAAAAACCTTACAAAAGATGATGTAAATTTTATATTTCGGTGAAACACAAAAATTTGGAGATTCTACAAAAATAGACTTATTTAGCCAAAAAAAATATATAAAAGAAATGTTGAATTGAGGCAAATGTGTGTTGAAATATGACGAATTCATATAAATACGAAATAGTGTTAAAAATTAGGTGTTGCAAGTTAACTAGGTTAACTATGTATATAAGTAGATTAGAAAGTACTAAATATGTACTGTAGATAGTAGCCGGTCAAGTCGATGTGTGGGACTGTGAGAAACAGTTAGAGTTTTTTTTTTGTACATCTAGAGTAATTAGAAGAAAAGAAGTATGGAGTGAATGAGAATAATAGAACCTTAAGCATTATTACAGAGGTATGTGAATGTTAAAAGGGAAAGATAATTAAATCTTGTAAAGGTTCGGCAATAAGACGAGGAGGATTTTTGAAGGACATAAGGACTCGATGGGAAATACATAGAGGCGTCCGAGAATGCGGATTTCAGGACGAAATCCAAATAAGTGGGGGAGACTTGTAAGACCCATATCCTGATTATAACATATACTTAAAATAAGAGTGTTAGGAATTATATGATTTTTGGTAGTTATAAAGCTAAGAAAAACTTTAGTTACAATTTCATATGAAAATCAACATTTTGTGTCGTTTTTAGAAAAATCATAATTAATTCTAGGAAAATCGTTTGGACCTCAAACCAGTGCACAAAGTTTACAAATTGAGTCTAGTACAATTACCAAAAATAATAGTAAGCTTGAAAATGACATTATCTATGGTAAAAAAATGCAATCTTTACTGATTAGTTCGGAATTGACAGATTAGATAGTCTGTTTTCAAAAATTCATAATAAATCATAGAAAAATCGTATAAATACGTAAAATACATCCCTGGAAAGGTATTGAGATAAATTTCTGGAATATCAAATAAAAACGTGAATTTCATGGGTTTAAAGTCAGCTAAACCAGTCTTGAACAGACTGATTCTAGAAGGTATTAATTTCAACAAAGTTATATTATTAAAATATTTTGTCAAAAGTGTCATGCCATTTTTTATTCAAGAATTCAAGTATAAATACCCCTCAAAACATCTCATAAACCACACCAACAAATCTCAATCCAATATATAGAGGTTTCTAAGCACTAGAGTGTAAGAAGTGAGCGGAAGGAAGGTCAAAAGGCTAACGAAGAAGTTATAGATCTCGACGACTGGTCATAAGGTAACTACAAACCTTTCTATAGCTTAATTAGGTATTGTAAAATAATTTTTGTGTTAAGAAGTAGAATATGTAATAAGTATAACATATTCATTTCCAACAATAGTAAACAAAAACCTTAAAAACGTCCTTATTATAACAATTCGTAATTCTGAAAATAATACCGATTGATTTACTTATGAGGACGGTGACTAGGCCGATTACTTGGGATCTGGTTGTTGGATTTTCTGAAAGGCTAAAATGCTGAAAGGATCCTGCCACCCCATCTAATCTTCTACCTGGCCGTTCTTTACTTGATAAATCATGGAGTATCATGTTGGAATTATTGAAGGGTTTTATGATGCGACTATAATATAGTTAAGGATTAAGAAATGATAGATTTCTTATTATGTTAACAGTTAAAGTTGAAAGGAAATACAAAGGCGAGAAAGATAAACGATATAGTCAACTATAATCAGGTGAGTCTTCTCACTATACTATATGTGACATTGCATGCGTAGGAAGGAAGATATGTTAGACTAAGGTGATCTTACTTGTTATGATAATTGTATGAATTATTGCTATGATAATGATTGTTTGTGGACGGAACGGGATAGCCCGCGAGCCAATAGGCGGAACGGGAATAGCCTGCGAGTCATTAGACGGAACGGGAAAAGCCTGCGAGCGATAAGACAGAACGGGAACTGCCCGTGAGTCTTCAGGCGGAACAGGGATAGCCCGTGAGTCTCACAGACATATGAATGGTTATTGTGTGTTGTATGTTATGTGATGGATCGTATGGTATTTTGAGGAACTCACTAAGCTCCGTGCTTACCCTTTCCCTATATAAACTATTGTTTCAGGTACATCAGGTACCATGGATGGCAAGGCGTGACGTGTATACACAGTGCTGCTTCATTGGAGGACTGTTTTTGAATGGAAGTTCCGCTATGTTGTGATTTCATTAACTTTTGTTAATCCTGGGATGTTTTCATTAAACTTATAAGTTATGGAATTTTGTCAAAATTAATTAAGTGGCTTTTCTTATATTGAAGTGTCCGTTTAATTTTTTTTAATTTTACCCTAAAATTTTGGGATGTTACATTATCGCTGAGTGTTGTTTTGACGGATTCAATTTCGCTCATCGGTAATTGAACTTTTCCCTTATTTTGATTCTTTTCTGCTGAATATCAAATATTTCTAGCATGGTGTTGTTGAATCCGTATAATCTAAGTTTAGTTTAACACTATCCATTTTGATGTATCGAGTTTGAAGTTCAGCAGGTTTGACTGGGTTTTGATTTTGCGAGGTTGGACGACTGATAAAGGATCACTGTCAATCTCCTCCACTAACATTACTCCACTGCTTCAATAGATGAGCAGGAGCAAGAGATTTTCGATTGTTGAGAGAGGTTGTTAATGTTTGTTTTATTCCATTTGGAAATTCTAGATTCATGTTTTCTGATTTTATTTATAGTGATTTCAGTTTTTGAAATATGCCCCACAAACCCTACTTTGTTTTTTGAAAAGAGCTTCTTTGGTTCATCGCCAAAATAGATTGGTGGTGCAGTCTTTCATTTACCCTCTACTATTACCGGTCATTCGGTTGGATTTCGTTCAACTGTAACAGTTTTCTCTTTACATATATTCAATTGTGATTTTTTACTCCTTTCGATGCAATTCCTTGCTTTTAATTTGGTTTTATCTATTAATTTCCAGGTTTCATGGTAGCCATGATTTTCAACCTTCCCTATGTTCAGTAAAATATTTTTAAAGATACGCATGAGTAATATATTTGTTAGTGAGATGATTCTTATTTTTGTATATCTATGATTTCTCTCCTAATCCTCACTCTATTTGCAATTGGTTAAAAACAATTGCATGTGAAGGCATCTTATTCTGTGGTGGATCCTAAGAAGAGGTATTGACTCCTTTTTATAGCAACGTAGTTTCATTTTGTTGTTTGTTTTAGCATTTTGCTGTTTCTAATAGAAAGATGTGAAAGTAGGAGGTTATTGTTGGATTAGGTGTCTAAGCCATGACTAATAATTTGTATTTACCTAATTGATAGTAGCAAAGTCCATTTGGGTTGCCCTCAAGGCTAGAGGTTTAGCAGAAAATCTAGGAGAGAGAAAGATTGATTTATTATATGATTAATAAATCAATAGAAATAAAATAAATATTTTATTAATTTATTATGGTGATAATATATTAATTAGAAACTATATTAATTAATTAGAAATTAATCTGGAATTAATTGGAATTAATTTGGTGATTAATTTGATTAATTAAAGGTGCAGGCGCTGAATTGTAATTATTCAATAGTTGAGCAAGTGACAATTATGGTAGTTTAAGTGGGCAACGAAATTATGGAGGGATTATCCATAATTTCGATTATTATATGTTAGGATAAATAGATTTGAATTGATAGATAAAGGTTTATCTTATTTGAATTCAAAAAGGTTTATCTCTAAAGGCTTATCTGGTGGCCACTTGGAAACTATAAATAGAGACCCCTAGGCACCATAAAAGCCACGACTTTTTCTACTCTTCCCTCTCTCTGGAACTTTCGAAAACCCTAGTTTTGGGTGTGACTTCATTTGAGGCAAGGCACTTGCGTTGCTTAGCTTGCAAGAAACAACTAAAAGGTTAGTTTTCTGATTTTATTCTTTAGTAATTTTTCTTGTGGCCTTTTAGGAAATATTTATATGTTCAATAGTAGAAAACATAGATCCTCATAGGTTGCATGTGAACTTAGGGTTTTAGTTCATAGATTTGCATAAAACCCTTCAGTGGTATCAGAGCTTTTTGGTTGTTTTCTTGTTGAATTGCTATAATTGTTTTCCTAAAAAATTAGCACAGCTGGTTGAGGAAAGGTTGAGGACTTTGGAATCATTTGACATAGATCCAGTTGGACAGGACTTTGGAATCATTTGACATAGAGTCACATGACGATTAAGTTCTTTATAAAGCACATGTGGCAAGAAATGAATCACCCAAAGATCCAGAGGATAGGATTTTGGAATCAGTTGACTTAGAGTCAGATGATGATTGCATATCTTGAACAAATTAATAAAGTCATAAATTTACATAGAGATGTAAAAGATATTAAGATTTTGAGCAACATACACATAAGTTTCTGTGTATTGCTCGAATCTTCGAACACAACACAATTAGTTATACTTCATGATATTTGCCAATTAGTATGACAAATATGGCTTCGCTTATCAGAATAAGCGATTGATTGAAACCTTGAAGTGTTCAAGGATTTCAAAGGAAGTATAAGATCAACAAAACCTGAGTGACAACATAGACTGAGAAAATGTTTCACAGTTTATCCTCTTCCAAGAACATTAATGGTTATAATGTATCTTAGGGAAGATGATGGAGCATTGGTCGAAATAGTTCGATCCTCGATGTATAAGATACATTTCCAATTGGTTTTCCAATGAATTGAATATTCAACCAGTCAGACAATAGAAACCATATTCCGACCATATCTTAGACTAAGTAGGTTATGCAGACACTGTCTGAAATGTAAAGCTGGGATCGTCCCACTTGTACATAGAAAGTCCAGGGTCATGTAGCGTTCGTCTGAACCTCATGACTAGCCTGAACCTGATCAGCAATGTCGTTTCATTGGCTATCCCGCTGTACCTGTGAAAGAATAGCTCTTTTAGAAAGGACTCATGTTCTAAGGAAACAGTGGGAGTTAAGACAGTCCTGGATGAGATCAGGATTAGCCAAGTGAAAGAACCTTTATTCATCACTAGGCTTTGGGCAGTAATCAGATTCCTGTTAAACCTGACATACTCTTCTCTTAACCAGTAGTATTAGTTACCGTCATAAAGTGTTGTGATCTGGGTGACATACCAATTAGTGGTAAAACACTAAAGTTGGTACGGATTAGCAGTCCGACTACTTGGAAGCATTTGTGAGCCCGGTTGTTACCAAATAAGAGAACCTTAGGGCGAGACACGTCTATGTAACAATTTGATTGATTTTACACCTGGTCTAAAAACCAGTGGGAGTAACTGAATCATCAAAAGAAAGCGACATGGATATAAATGTACTTACTGAACATCTGGTTGAGTGAGACGATACTCAGAGTCAAGCAAATGATTCCGAGAGAAGCACTCTCAATAGAAGATAAAATCTGAAAGGATACTGCGTGGCACATTGTGAGACGTTAGTGGAGCGCATGTGGATTACCGGCACACTAATAAGGACTCACAAAGAGCATGCAAATACAGTAGGTACATGGCCCCATGATTCATCCCACGGGCACCTCGCAAGAAAGGAAATTCGGATTCTCAAAATGTGCCAAAAGTTTTGGATTTTGTGAACAGCCTGAAAGATTCCCATAACTATGTCAGAAAGGTTTCGGATTCTCAAAATGTGCCAAAAAGGTTTGGATTTTGTGAAGAGTCCGAAAGAGTCAAAGCCAGTGGGAGTGTCGCTGTTATCTACTATCTCCATATGTGGGTTATATACTGTTTCTAGGAAACGTCTTTTTCATTACAAAGTGTAATGACTTGGTGTTAAGAGACGGATTTCTATGAAAGACTTAATAGAGATACGACATACTCAGGTGGTTGTAAACGTCTATAAGATAGATCGAAACTCTGCCAAGATGATCTTGATGAGATTAAAGATGCATAGCCCCAGGAAATGGTTTTTCCTATCATTGCAAAGTGTGATGACTTGGCATGAAAGAAATAAAGAAGGTGCAACATACTCACGTAATTCACAAACATCTATTGGATAGATGAAATCGTCAGCATAGACCTAGCCATTGTAAGCATAATCTTGATAAGATTCAAGATGTATAAAAAGAGTCTCCGAAAGGAAATAGTTTTTCGAAAATCATGACACAGGGATTATAAATAATCTTTGGATTCTGAAAGGGTTTGGAATAAGATTAGATCGGGTTCCACAAGTTTCTTGGATCGATCAAAATGTCATGAATATATCCTGATGACTTGATGCTTAGGGCATAGTAAGTTGGATTCAGGACATTGTCTGGATGGGAATACTGGATGGTTTGTTTTCATTGGAAAATGATTGGGGTGAAAGTAATAGTAATAATTTGAAAGATTTTTTCAAAGTGGTAATTTGACGTTAAAGGACTTCATGGTTAAAGAATCTCGTTGGTGTTCTGATGGAGCGCGTGTGGTTCACCGGCACATCATAGCACCTCGAATCAGTCTTAGGGTGCAGTCAAGTAGACTAAAGACCCCTAGAACCATAGGAAGTCACAGTACACATTACCAGAATGGAGTTAGGAGAGAAAAATACAGGATAACGTATTGAGATGTCAACGGAAGAACATCCGATTAGATCATCTGCAATAAAGTGCATCAGTATAAGATACTCTGGATATATAGAAAGAGTGAAAGGTTCATAAAGACATAGCTGTAAAATTAGAATTGAAAGTTTAAAAGAAATCATAAAACTGATAATAGTTTATGACAAGATCCGACTTGGTGATTACCTCGTATAGACTTGGTAATAAGCAGGAGTAGCTGCCAGTCAGATCTTTATGTTTTGCTTTCACATGTTTTACTTCCCGAATAATTTAATTATTCAGAAAGGTCCACAGTCGCTCATACTTTGGGAAGTAAGTATTGAATCAAGACTGTCATGAATTGGTTTGTAGACTGTCTAAGGAGTTAGACATAGCAATATGATTGCTACAACATTCATAAGTACTTAGAAATAGAGATTTGAGTATTGGATAAACCCACGCTCAATAGATTGCTTCATGGATTATATCACAAGCAATGTTGAGACGATAATATATTATGATCTTGAAGTGGAGAGATATGAGTTATAATTTACAAGGCAGTTGTTCATTGATGGTACGAAAACGCATCGGTAACTCGATGTTATAAAACGTGTTGTTGTGAATAATTTGACTTGTAAAAGATATAAGCATATGAGTCGAAGCTTATTCGTTCCTTGACCCTGATGGGAAACAGATATCTATAGGCCTCTCGATGATTTTGAAGTTGACTAAAGTGCTGGCCAGCCAGGCCTGAATTGATGTGTTCAATTATAAGTCCTAAAGTCATTAGCAAAATCGGAAATAGGAAACAGAGTACCGGACATAGATTGATCTCAATCCATGTCTCATGTCCGGAAATATCTTGTTGACCGAAGGATCATATGATCACTTATCTATGGACAGAACTGACTAGGTTAGAGTTCGGCAACAGTTTCTAGGAAGCTACAGTTTGCTGATCAATTAGAGGATAAATTAGTAATTATAGTCATAGACTTATCCAAGTGGGAGACTATTGGATTAGGTGTCTAAGCCATGACTAATAATTTGTATTTACCTAATTGATAGTAGCAAAGTCCATTTAGGTTGCCCTCATGGCTAGAGGTTTAACAGAAAATCTAGGAGAGAGAAATATTGATTTATTATATGATTAATAAATCAATAGAAATAAAATAAATAGTTTTTTAATATATTATGGTGATAATATATTAATTAGAAACTATATTAATTAATTAGAAATTAATCTGGAATTAATTGGAATTAATTAGGTGATTAATTAAAGGTATAGGGGCTGAATTGTAATTATTCAATAGTTGAGCAAGTGACAATTATGGTAGTTTAAGTGGGCAACGAAACTATGGAGAGATTATCCATAATTTCGATTATTATATGTTAGGATAAATAGATTTGAATTGATAGATAAAGGTTTATCTTATTTGAATTCAAAAAGGTTAATCTCTAAAAGCTTATCTGGTGGCCACTTGGAAACTATAAATAGAGACCCCTAAGCACCATAAAAGCCACGAATTTTTATACTCTTCCCTCTCTCTGGAACTTTCGAAAACCCTAGTTTTGGGTGTGACTTCATTTGAGGCAAGGCACTTGCGTTGCTTAGCTTGCAAGAAACAAATAAAAGGTTAGTTTTCTGATTTTATTCTTTAGAAATTTTTCTTGTGGCCTTTTAGGAAATATTGATATGTTCAATAGTAGAAAACATAGATCCTCATAGGTTGCATGTGAACTTAGGGTTTTAGTTCATAGATTTGCATAAAACCTTTCAGTAGGGTTAAGCACTATCAGCATGCACGGTGCATAGGATTAACAGATGATATTAGTTTTTTGTAATTATATAGGATTTGAAACTTGTTGCAATATGAATGTAATTAAATTTGGTGAATTAATAATATAGTTTTGTTGATGAGTATTTGATACTACCATTTGTTGATTGTTTATTATTGTGTTTCAATTTTGCATGTTTACTTCCTGAGTAATTTAATTATTATTCGAATATCCACAGTCACTCATACTTTTTAGGGAGTAAGTATGAATGAAGACTGTCATGAATAGTTTTGTAGATTGTCTAATGCGTTAGACATAGCAATAAGATTGCTACAATATTCATGAGTACTTAGAAAATAGGGATTTGAGTATTGGATAAACCCACGCTCAACAGATTGCTTCATGGATTTCATCATAAGCAATGTTGAGACGATAATATCTTTTAATGTTTAAGTAGAGACATATGAGTTATGTTTTACCAAGCGATTGTTCATTGACAATGCGAAAACGCGTCGGTAACACGATGTTATAAAACGTGTTGTTGTGAATGATTTGACTAGTAAAGGACATAAGTATATGAGTCAAAACTTATTCGTCCCTTGACCCTGTCGGGAAAACAGATAACTGTAGGCCTCTCGATGATTTTGAAGTTGACTGAAAGGGTTGGCTATCCAGGACTAAATTGATATGTTCAATTTTCAGTCTTAAAGGTCATATGTATATCAGAAATCGGGAAACATAGAATCAGACCAGGATTGATTTCAATCCATGTCTTGAGTCTGAAAATATCTTGTTGGACGGAGGATCATTTGATCACTTATCTTTGGACAGAA
Source organism: Cichorium intybus (assembly GCA_023525715.1). Lineage (NCBI taxonomy): Eukaryota > Viridiplantae > Streptophyta > Magnoliopsida > Asterales > Asteraceae > Cichorium > Cichorium intybus. The sequence goes on along the minus strand of CM042010.1, from coordinate 47,929,003 downwards.
CTGACTAGGTCAGAGTTCGGCAGCGGTTTCTAGGAAGCTACAGTTGCTAGTTAATTAGAGATTAAATCAGTAATTTTAGTCATAGACTATTCCAAGTGGGAGACTGTTGGATTAGGTGTCTAAGTCATGACTAATAATTAGTATTTATCTAATTAATAGTAGCATAGTCCATTTGGGTTGCCCTCATAGTTGAAGGATTGGTAGAAAGTCCAGTAGAGAGAAATATTGATTTATTATGTGATTAATAAATCAATAGAAATTAAATAAATAGTTTATTAATATATTTGAGTGATAATATATTAATTAGAAACTATAATAATTAATTAGAAATTTTTCTGGAATTAATTGGAATTAATTTGGTGGTTAAATTAATTAATTAAAGGTGTAAGGACTAAAGCTGTAATTATTCAATAGTTGAGTAAGTGACAGTTCTTAGTGAGTGTGTGGTTGGCCGAATATATATATATATATATATATATATATATATATATATATATATATATATATATATATATATATATATATATATATATATATATATATATATATATATATATATATATATATATATATATATATATATATATATATATATATATATATATATATATATATTCGAATGATATATATTTACAGATAAATATGGTTTGAATGATTAAAATAAAGGTTTTATCTTAATTTGAATTCAAAAAGGTTTATCTGTAATGTTTATCTGATAACCACATGGAGGCTATAAATAGGGAGCCACAAACCCCCCATAACCTGCGATTTTTACATACTCTCTCTGAAGGATTTTCGGCCAAGCTCCAAGCTAGGGTGTGACTGCATTTGAGGCAAGAGATTTCTGTTGCTTTGCTTCCAAGATTCACTAAAGGTTGGTTTTTCTTAATCTCTTCTTTTAGTTTATATTTTCTGGGCCTTTTAGGATTTGTTATATGTTTAACTAGAAGAAAACTTAGATCTATATAGGTTGCATGTGAACTTACGATTTTTAGTTTATAGTTGCAGAAAACCTTTCAGTAGGTGTCTAAGGCATGACTAATAATTAGTATTTTTCTAATTAATAGTAGCATATTCCATTTGGGTTGCCCTCATAGTTGGAGGATTGGTAGAAAGTCTGGTAGAGAAAAATGTTGATTTATTATGTGATTAATAAATCCATAGAAATTAAATAAATAGTTTATTAATATATTTGAGTGATAATCTATTAATTAGAAACTATAATAATTAATTAGAAATTTTTCTGGAATTAATTGGAATTAATTTGGTGGTTAAATTAATTAACTAAAGGTGTAGGGACTAAAACTGTAATTATTCAATAGTTGAGTAAGTGACAGTTCTTAGTGAGTGGGTGGTTGGCCGAAAAAAAAAAAAAATATATATATATATATATATATATATATATATATATATATATATATATATATATATATATATATTTACAGATAAATATGGTTTGAATGATTAAAATAAAGGTTTTATCTTAATTCGAATTCTAAAAGGTTTATCTGTAACGTTTATCTGATAACCACATGGAGGCTATAAATAGGGAGCCACAAACCCCCCATAACCTACGATTTTTACATACTCTCTCTGAAGGATTTTCGGCCAAGCTCCAAGCTAGGGTGTGACTGCATTTGAGGCAAGAGATTTCTGTTGCTTTGCTTCTAAGATTCACTAAATGTTTGTTTTTCTTAATCTCTTCTTTTAGTTTATATTTTCTGGGCCTTTTAGGATTTGTTATATGTTTAACTAGAAGAAAACTTAGATCTATATAGGTTGCATGTGAACTTACGATTTTTAGTTCATAGTTGCAGAAAACCTTTCAGTGGTATTAGAGCTTTTTGGTTTGTTTTCTTGTTAAATTGCTATAACTGTATCCTGTAAATTAGGGTTTATTGTTTCTAAACCCTAATGTGGCCAATTCGAGAATTAGGGTTAGGGTTTCGAAAACCCTAGCCCCTCCCCTCTTGCTTGGCGTGTTTTTAGGATAGGTTTAGAAGGCTTTCTATTTTTGGTAACTTTAATTGTTTAAATAGATAAACCTTAAACCTCTTATCCTAAAAATCGAAAATTAGGGGATAAGGATAGGTTTAAATTAATTTGATTATTTTGTGACACCTATCTGCAAAATTAATTAATTTAATTAATTGATTAATTAAAAGATAATTAAAAGGATTTAATTAATTTTGATTAAATTGTTTTTAATTCCGAAAATTAATAGATAAATCTAGAAATACTTTAAAAGGTTTAAAATATCAAATTTAATTAATTTAATTAATTGGTTAATTAAAAGATAATTAAATCGGTTTTTAATGGTTAATTTAATTTTTAAATTTAATAGCTTAAATCGACAATAAATTAAAAGATAAACCAGAAACAATTTTTTAAAGGTTTAAAAAATTACATCTTATATATATTATAACTAGGAAGTTATTTTTTATTTGTATGAGATTAAATGGTTAGTCAAATCATTAGAAGGCCTCATTCACGAAGCTGGTCTATAAAGTGGGTATAAGGAGATTGCCTATAAAATGGTGGTCTAATGGGTGAACACTCTCGCCCACCGCTCGCCTGATCAGTGGATGGTCGTTAGCCGAACAGGTTTGATAGGACCGCCTAATAATCACTAAAAGTATAATGATTCAAAGTACTAGAACACTTAATAAAATCCCAATCCTAATAAAATCCTAATAATCACTAAAAGTATAATGATTCAAAGTTACATAAGCAGGACCGCCTAATAATCACTAAAAGTATAATGATTCAAAGACTACTGGCCCTATGAAATGCACAAAGAGCTGGCAGAAAAGTTCCGTAAGCAAGAGCGCATAGAGAGGCGCGAGGTAGTCAAAGCTTTCACCAATGCGAAGCCAAAGGATGGAGAGTCCATTTGCAACCACGTGCAGAGGATGGAAGGATACGTGGAAAGGCTTAGGAAGCTTGAGATGCCAGTTCACGAGGATTTAGCTGTAGACATAGTGCTAAATTCTCTGCCTAGTTCATATGACTAGTTCACGCTGGCGTATCATCTGAACAACTCTCAGGCCACTCTGGCCGAACTACATCGCATGCTCCGCACCGCCGAGGACGGAATGAAGGGTAAGAGTATACCCGATGCTAATCAAGCCGTCCTGGCAATTACTGGTGGAAAAGGGAAGAAGAGAAAGGGCCCTCCTAAGCAGAATTCGAGGGAAAAGGTGCATGTTGGATTGTCCAGCAACGGCTCCAAACCCAAGACTTCTGGCATTCCTCACAATGCCAATCCCAAGGAAGCAGAGTGCTTCTATTGCAAGGAACGGGGCCATTGGAAGAGAAGCTGCCCTACATACCTGCAAGATTTGAAGGATGGCAAAGTCAATCCGTCTTCAGCAGGTATTTACACTATCTTTAAAAACTCACCATCTTCCAGTTCTTAGGTCCTTGATACAGGATGTGGTTTTCACATTTGTTCTGATTTGCAGGGCCTAAGGAAAAGCAAGGAGGTGGAGCACGGTAGACTCAACCTGATCATGGGGAATAGGAGATCGTCGCTTGTGACCAAGATCGAGACTTATAGTTTAGTGCTCAGTAGTGGTGTTTGTTTAGAACTTTTAAATTGTTGCTATTCGCTAGAAATGGCAAGGAATATTATTTCATTTCAGGCATTGTTTAGACAAGGTTTACAGTTTTCGTTTGATAATAGTAATGGTTCCATTTCTTTTTTTCAAAATCGTATTTCTGTATTTACTGCTTTACCTTGTGATGGTGTGTATGAAACTGTGCAATGTGTAGACAATTTAGGTCATAGTGTAAATTTTATTGATTCTTCTAGTGGTGTAGAAAAGGCGTGCTTGTGGCACTGTCGTCTTGGGCACATTAACAAGAAACGCATCGCCCAACTCCAAAAGGATGGAGTGTTGGAATCATTCGACCTTAAATCGGATGAAGTATGCGAGTCTTGTATTTTGGGCAAGATGACTAAGTCACCATTCAAAGGTTCCTTTGAAAGAGGTGAAGGTCTGTTGGACATCATACACACAGATGTGTGTGGTCCCTTCAGATCAACCACAAAAGATGACACACGGTTCTACGTGACCTTCACTGACGATTTTAGTAGATACGTGTATATCTACTTAATCAAACACAAGTCAGACACCTTTGAAAAGTTCAAAGAATTCAAAAATGAAGTTGAGAATCAATTGGGCAGGAAGATAAAGATGCTCAGGTCCGACAGAGGCGGAGAGTATCTTAGTATCGAGTTCCTAGACTATCTAAAGGAATGTGGAATAGTTTCACAGTTATCGCCTCTTCGGACACCACAGTTAAACGGTGTAGCCGAAAGGCGTAACCGAACCCTATTAGATATGGTTCGTTCCATGATGAGTCGAGCTTCACTTCCTGTTCACTTTTGGGGGTATGCCTTAGAGACTGCCGCCCACATCCTAAATATTGTCCCTACTAAGAAGGTTGCTAAAACACCTCATGAGATGTGGACGGGGAAAGTTCCCTCGTTAGCACATATCAAAGTCTGGGGTTGTGAGGCTTTCGTTAGACGAGAAACTCACGATAAACTCGCAGAGAGAAGCGAGAAATGTTTTTTCATTGGATATCCCAAACAGTCCTTTGGATACCTGTTCTACAGACCGAGCGAGGACATGGTCTTTGTAGCAAGACGGGGAGTCTTTCGAGAGAGAGAACTCATATTCAAAGAGGACAGTGGGAGTACCATTGACCTTGAAGAAATTCAAGAGTCACCCGAAAATGCAACCTTAGGATAAACTAGCAACTAACAAGAGGAAGAAATTCCTGTTGGTCCAACCGACATATCCTTACCTCTTATGTAAGAACCCAAAAATATTGGTAAAAGTTATAAAATAAACATATGTGAAGTTTTGGTTGAATTATGTCTTAATAGTAGAAATTTGTATAAAAAGGGCAAAATGGTCAAGGAATGTGAAAATATGGAAATTCGACCCAAAGACACGTCTAAATGGAAAGCAAGAAATAAAGGAATAATTAACAAGTAATATCCATATGTTGAGAAAAAGGGCATTTTGGTAATTCTCCAACTTACCGTTATGAAATGAAAAGATTTATATTTCTATTAGAATAAATTAAATGAGGTAGAATGAAAGTATGAGTATGAAGTATGAATACTGAAAAGATAAAAGTGAGTAAAAAGTGCAAAATGACCAAAAAGAGCATTTTTGTCATTTTGAAATATTTAACCTCATAACGAGATTTTTATGTGTTAGAATGTCCTCAATGTGTAAAATAAGTTTATAAGCGGGGTAAAACTCTAAGACTTAAAAGTTCCAAGAAATAAAGAGAGTTTTATACCTTATGTGAAAAATATGAAAGTAGAGGGACCAAAGGGTCATTTCCTCAAAGATGGGTAGTATAAATAGGAAAAATATCTACATAATCATTATTGTGAATGAGTTCAGCAACGGGAGAGGATGAGGATAATGGTTCTTGAGGAATTTGTAATGGTTTTGTAGCTAGCCACATGATATGATCGAATTACTAGCATTTCCAACACAAGCAAGGTAAGAATCTGTCCTATGTTGTATAATTCGTAGAAAAATCATACAATGTCCAAATCAGGCGATTCTAGTGCCCAGGGTTTCTTCTCGATGTCTTTTTCAGTTCATCAGTTGGGGTCCAGACCCCATTCCGTCGTTTTATAGGGTTTTGAACCCGATTTCCATGAGTATGATTTCTGTGTACAATGTGTTGTGAAATTTCTTGTAAAATCGTGTGTTCACTGGATTGTTCTGAAATTTTGTGTGGAGAAGAACCTTGTCATGATCCATACTCGACCAAAAGGGATTGACTCAGTTCATTGTTTTGGTTTGTACTTTGGTGTGTGCAATCCGACCTCCACAGATTGGTTGCTGCACACTTAGGTCAAGTTGTGGAATTTTTAATTCCCAAATGGTTCATAGTTTAGGTCTGAAAATTTGATGGGAAGCTCATCCTCATGTATAGTGTGTTCCATCCACAGGGCTTGATCCAATTCCGTTAGGAAGCTAGGGTTCCAATTCCTTCTCTTTGACTGAACCAGAATTGTAGTTGTGCACATTGTCCTTGTTGCACGATTTTAATTCTTAATTGGCTTATGCTTTTAGTTTGATTTTTGGATGAGAGATTTATTTTCATGTCTACTGTAACTCGTCCAAAAGGCTTGACTTATTTCCTTTCATAAGTTAGGTTGTTGGACCAATCTTGTCAAGCTATGCTGAGTTGTGACAGAAATGTTGCTGCTCATTTCCTTCATGTTGTGTGATTTTTAATTCTTAATTGGGTTGTCTTTTGGGTCTGAATTTCGGAGGATGGTCTCTTGGTTATTTCTAGTATGCCTATGTAAGAGGGTTTTCCTTGATTTCATTCCCAAGTGGAATGGAATTGGTGATTCCTCCACTAATCCAGATTTGTGACAGATTGCACTGTCAATCTTGTCACTTATTTTCTAAGGTCTTAGAGTGTGATTCAAGTCTCGGTATATTCTCGAGACTTGTCATGTATTGTGTCTACTTTTCAGAATGTTTGAGTTTGTGCCATTCGAGTTTCTGAGTTGGGAGTTATGGTCAATTCTTTGACCATGTGTCTTAGATGTCAAAATCTAAAAATGAGTTAATAATGTGATATTAATCTATTACGATGTAGATTAAGAGGTCTTTAATTGTTACTAAGGCCTAGCTTGTATTAACTAGAATGTTAAATGAACTCCTTAGGTATTAAGGAGTAAAGTTGAAGGAAAGGAAAACACAACGGGAAGAAGTGATTCTAGTTAGACTTCTCTAACTAGACAAGGTGAGTATGTGTGGATTTTTCTAGTACATAGCAAAATGATATTTTCAGAAAATGATATTTCCAAATACTTTTAAATACTAAGGTTTGGAAATAGTTTTGAAAGTAGCTCTAAGAGCTAAGTGTTTTAAAAGAGATTTTGAAGAAGTTCAGTTTTTAAAGCTATTTTGAAAGAAGCTCCATATATGGGCTTAAGATGTAGAGATTAGTATTTAAAGAAATTTTGAAAGTGTGTCAAAAGTTTATAACTTTGAGTTTGTTATGAATTGTGTTTATGTTTGACCAATTTGAGATGAAGTGAATAAAGTAATGAAACAAGAAAGTAATGAAAGTGATAAAAGTCAGTTGTCCAGACTATGATCATCCACATAATCGGGAGATCTGAAGACACTACTGGGATGGTACCTCCCGTTGCGAAGTAGTTGTCTAGCTTAGCATAACCTTATGGTTGGATTTGTTCCAAGCCATGAAGGGGAGACAGAAGTAGCACAACCTTGCAGGTGGATCTGTTCCGTCCCGTGAAGGGGAGTTGGTAAAAATGAGTTAAACCAATTCATGAGTTTCAGTTGGTCTTGAGAAATGAGAAAAGAGCAGTTTTAAGAATTATTTATGAAAAGCAGTTTTGAGATTTATTATAAAAATCAGTTTTGAGTATTCTACTTGTTTTGTATTACAAGTTTTAAGTAAGAAAGTTTTGGGTCTAAAACCCATATTACTCACGAGGCTTTATGTCTCACGTATTATTTGTTTTAAAATGCTATGTACTTAGGTAAGAAGAGCAGGAGCTTGACTACTACATAAGCTCTGAAGTTGGGACCAGTGTAAAATACAGATAAGTTTAAGCTATGGCTTTTGTATGCAGTCTGTAATACCCCTTAAGAATAAGTTTGTAAAAAAATTTTAGCGACTTTTTGCAAGTCGCGTAGTGTAATATATCTTGTTTTATAAATGGTTTTGAGAAGAGGGGTGTTACAGTTTTGGTATCAGAGCCATAGTTTAAGCGAACTAGGTGTCAATACTTGAACCTAGACTTAAACTGTGCAGGAGTTAAGTAGGGTACATACTTAGCTATGAGGTCGTAAGTAAGGAGAAGTGGGAGTAAACCCAAAGCAGTGGAACATGAATCCTGGTGGTAAAGCTGGAAGCAAATATGTATAAGTGATTATAATAATATGGGCCTGTATTATCATAATTACAAGATATATATTTGAGTCTGGTGAAACCACACAGGAATCATGTGAACCTGTAAGGGGATGAGTGTAGGAGATTTGAGGGGTATGGGTTTGGTATACCTATGTGGTAAAATCCAGTGTGACGGGAAATGTTGAAGTATAATTGAAAAGTATTAGAGATGAAATAACAAGTATGATGTATGTAGGGGTAAATTCTCATACCCTATATGAGAATTATTATAAAATATGAACGAAGATGATTAAAAATAAGATAAAGAGGATAAAGAGGTTCCAAGTTCTAATCCCACTCCCTCCCTTTCCCCATAGGGAGTGTTAGGTTTCAATCAGGGGATGGCCACTGGCCACCTCTCTACCCCCGTAGGTGATTGACCCGGACCACCCTGCTGCTAGGTGTGCGTGGGCCCCGAGGTTGCTTCATCAGGGTCATCCAAAGGATGGGTCGGGTGGGGTCCTCGGTTATCAAAAAAATAAAAATAAAAAAATAATAATAATAAGATAATGAGTGGGTGAAAGGAAATAAGGAAAATAATATAAAGTATATGTAATTGAAATTTGAGAGAATAGTAAAAGAGAAATGAAAAAAAATGTACAGCTGAAAAATTCCGTTGTCTAACGGAACGAAGTATGATTTTGGAATGAAAATAAATGTAATGTCACTATAGTGACCAAAGAAAGAAAGATTGGAAAAGAGTATGAATATATATATATATATATATATATATATATGTATATATATATATATATATATATATATATATATATATATATATATATATATATATATATATATATATATATATATATATATATATATATATATATATATATATATATATATATATATATATATGAATAAAACTCATATAAGAAAGAAGAATGAAAACACTTAACCGGGAAAAAGTAAAAGAAAATTAGCTGGGTTTTTGTAATTGTAGACAAACCCAATGGAGGTAAGAAAAGGGTAAAGAATAAATATTGAGAAGTAGTATGATGCGTATCCCATGGACAACCAAGGGATTAAAGTATGTATACAAAAAGTTGTGATTAAATATGTTAATATAAAATGAAAGCAAAATACTTAACTAAGTATTAGATAAGGAATCAAGGACAGAAATGAAAGTGTAAGAAATGGGAAATCGTGACTTCCAAACCTTAAAGTAATATGACAAGTAAAGACATCTAATGGTTGAAGCAAATAACTAAGTCACAAGTATAATACTATAATAAGTAACATAACAAATTAAGTTACCTGAATGGGAAGGAAATGAAAAATGGAAAATTGTTAAAGACTATGAGTATGTTGCATTATTATAATGCGATTATAAGAAAATGAATTGAGAAATGGAGATTGAATGCCTAATCAAGTGTTAGGCGAAAAGTTAAAGATAAGACAGACGATGAGGATAATGAGAAGAATATAAAGAAAGTTATCAAAGAAATGGTGATGAGAAAAATGGTCATTGGAATTAGATTTAGTGATCATATAAAAGTAAATGTCTCGATAAGTATTAGACAAAGAGTCAAAGATGAGATAAGAACTAAAATAAACAGACATTAAGTTACTACTTCCAAATGGGAGTGACGGGTAAAAGTATCCAAATATTGTGAGAAATGGTTAGTACATAACTAGTAATTACGAAATGTAATAATATTTATATATGTGCTAATAGATATAAAAGAATTAATGAGTAAGTTTTGGGATTTATATAAGGTATAAAAGTATAAAGATAGCTACGAAATAAGTATTCTAATTAGAATACTATGAAGTGTGAAGTAAAAGAGAGAAGTAATGTAAATGGCCAATAGCCTTGAAATACAAAAGAACGAAAGATAATGAAAGAATTAATAGAAGTTGTGTATCATCTAAAGATACATAAGAAGTAAGTCTTATATGAAATATGGGATATATAATGTTGTAAAGAAATATAGAGTGTAAAGAAATGGAGTTTAAATGAAAGAATAATGTAATGTGTTAGGCATGTAGCCTTATAACACATAGAAAAGATGGTAAAAGAAGTAAGGGGAGAAATTTTGGGTTTCAAACCTAAAAAGTTTATAAGTAAAATGTATAAGATGTAAAGACTAAATGTCTAAGAAGAAAAATGGTGGCAATATATATGGTTATGAAAGTAGAGTATGCTTAATAAGTATAATGAGATAAAACAAGTAATTGTGGGATCAGAAATTCAAGTCCTTATTGATGTATTATTATAATGCAGTTGGAGTAAAAAGAAAGATAAAAAAATTATTTTTAGCATTAGCCACAACAAGTAAAGAGTAATGAATGATATTGGTGGTTGAGGGTTGTGACAAGAAATTGTCATGGGACAAAAATGGCTAAAATATTTAGTTTGAGTTCGTAAACCAAAAGATAATCAAGTATATGTATACGAGTATATTATACAATTAAAAAAACTTGTAAATATGTGTTAAGAAGTGGTTTGAGACCATGGTTTGCATCTCATTGTTAAGTTGGAATCATAATATAACCAAAAGCATATAAAGTTGGTAATTAAATTCTTGACAGCTTTGACTTTTTATAAGAGTCAAACTTAGAATGTAATCACGAAACTATTTGAAGTATGTATAAGGTATACTGAAACTGAGTTTGGAATTATGAAATATTAAATGCAATAAACTAGAAGCATCAAAGAATAAACATAGTGGAGTCGGGTTACCAAGTAGTAATTAAGAGGTAAAAGAGAGACAAAATTTATTTGTAAAAGTCTAAAGTGGGACAAGAGTTTGAGAATTGATATTTGTGATCAAGAAGTTAATAAATATGATTTGTGAAACCTAATTACACCACAAGATGATAATATCATAAAAAGTGTAATAAGATGATAATGGTACATGGGGTACCTCAGAAGATAAGAAGTGTACTCATAGGAGTACTGTAAGAAAGCTGAGAAATGAAAAAGACATGATTATATTAGTAAGTGTAATGAGTAAATGAGACTGAAATCTCATAAATAATAAAGGAAGATGAAAGAAGTATATAGATTGCTAATATGTCGAAATGTGAAAATAACACAAGTAAAGGGTGATATAATACATGTATGAATGAAAGTAATACATATAATGTACAGGAAATGAGTAAGAAGTATATGAAAACGAAGTTTTACAAAAGATGAATTTAGAATGAAAGTAATAAGTATGATGGTGTAAAAGTAGTATATATACAAAATGAAAAGAGATATGTATTGATAGAAAGTAATACATGTAGAATACAAAGTGGACAATATAATAATGGATTGCGAATGTATGGAAGCTAAAAGAGAGTGAAAAGAAGTATACAATTTCATAAATAAAAGTGTTAAGAGAAGAAAAGAATGAAGTTGATAGAAATAATAGGTAAACTTCAATAGTAAAACTGTACAAATCTACAAGGTCAAACATTGTGTATTATACATAGAAAGAAAGCTAATGATGTGTAGTTTCTAAAATAAAAAGCGGTATGTTGTTTCGACTCTTCTAGAGTAAGATATGCAGATTTTTATGAAAGGTACACTGTTTTGACAGATTCTGTCCCAAACAGAAAAATGAGAATGTAAAGTGTAACGAAAGGAGGAAAATGCATTCCTTATGAATGGTAATAAGCCGAGAGTTGTTAGTAGATGTAAAGAATAATAAATTGAAGTTTAAAAGATTTAAAGAATAACTATGTAAAGATAAGAAGTTGTAAAACTTCTAAAAAAGGGATAACAGTAAATTATTAATGTAATAATGAGTGAGTAGAGGAATGAGAAAACGAGAAGAATGAAAATAAATGAATAGTATTATAAGTGAAAAGTAAAAAAAATAAGGAGGTGTTGAAAAAAAAAGTTTGCTTAAGTAAAATGTCCACTGAGGGACAAAATTTTACAAAGAAAAGATTTGGTATATTTATGAACTTTGTATAAATACAAATTATGGAAAAAGTTTTATAAGTAAAGCATGTGATTAGTACAATCTCATGTGTTTTTGGTAAATATATGAGAAGAATTCCAAAGTAGACTCTTATTTTTGATAAAAGTATGGAAGTATGAAACTCTTTTGGTAAAGTGAGTTTTACTAAGAGATTTTGTATATAAATAAAATGAGGTAAAAGGAATATAATTAGAACATAGAGTGTGAAGTATGAGCGAGCAACTAAAAGTTGAGGAAACGGATAAAATGACTGAAAGGGTATTTTGGTCATTTAATAAAAGTATTATATATGCCGTTATAAGTATTTTGAATACTACAAGGAAAAGAGGGTAAATGACCAAGAAGGTATTTCGTTTATTTGGATAAATGAAAAATTTTAAAAAGAGATATTCATATGCAAGAATATATCTAATATAAGAAGAAGTTTAGAAGAGGGATAACCTCTAAAACCACAAAGTTCTGAAAAATTTAATTAGAGAGTCTCGTGTATTAAATAAGAGATTAAAAGTTGAGGGAATAAAATGTTATTACCTCAAAGATAAAAAGTATCAGTAAAGAAAAGATATCCATACTATGTAAATTACAAAAAGATTCCGAGGACGGAATCCTAGGAAGGGTGGTTGTAAGAACCCAAAAATATTGGTAAAAGTTATAAAATAAACATATGTGAAGTTTTGGTTGAATTATGTCTTAATAGTAGAAATTTGTATAAAAAGGCAAAATGGTCAAGGAATGTGAAAATATGGAAATTCGACCCAAAGACATGTCTAAATGGAAAGCAAAAAATAAAGGAATAATTAACAAGTAATATCCATATGTTGAGAAAAAGGGCATTTTGGTAATTCTCCAACTTACCGTTATGAAATGAAAAGATTTATATTTCTATTAGAATAAATTAAATGAGGTAGAATGAAAGTATGAGTATGAAGTATGAATACTGAAAAGATAAAAGTGAGTAAAAAGTGCAAAATGACCAAAAAGAGCATTTTTGTCATTTTGAAATATTTAACCTCATAACGAGATTTTTATGTGTTAGAATGTCCTCAATGTGTAAAATAAGTTTATAAGCGGGGTAAAACTCTAAGACTTAAAAGTTCCAAGAAATAAAGAGTGTTTTATACCTTATGTGAAAAATATAAAAGTAGAGGGACCAAAGGGTCATTTCCTCAAAGATGGGTAGTTTAAATAGGAAAAATATCTACATAATCATTATTGTGAATGAGTTCAGCAACGGGAGAGGATGAGGATAATGGTTCTTGAGGAATTTGTGATGGTTTTGTAGCTAGCCACATGATATGATCGAATTACTAGCATTTCCAACACAAGCAAGGTAAGAATCTGTCCTATGTTGTATAATTCGTAGAAAAATCATACGATGTCCAAATCAGGCGATTACAGTGCCCATGGTTTCGTCTCGATGTCTTTTTCAGTTCATCAGTTGCGGTCCAGACCTCATTCCGTCGTTTTATAGGGTTTTGAACCCGATTTCCATGAGTATGATTTCTGTGTACAATTGTATTGTGAAATTCTTGTAAAATCGTGTGTTCACTGGATTGTTCTGAAATTTTGTGTGGAGAAGAACCTTGTCATGAGCCATACTCGACCAAAAGGGATTGACTCAGTTCATTGTTTTGGTTTGTACTTTGGTGTGTGCAATCCGACCTCCACAGATTGGTTGCTGCACACCTAGGTCAAGTTGTGGGATTTTTAATTTCCAAATGGTTCATAGTTTAGGTCTGAAAATTTGATGGGAAGCTCATCCTCATGTCTAGTGTGTTCCATCCAGAGGGCTTGATCCAATTCCGTTAGGAAGCTAGGGTTCCAATGCCTTCTCTTTGACTGAACCAGAATTGTAGTTGTGCACATTGTCCTTGTTGCACGATTTTAATTCTTAATTGGCTTATGCTTTTAGTTTGATTTTTGGATGAGAGATTTATTTTCATGTCTAGTGTAACTCGTCCAAAAGGCTTGACTTATTTCCTTTCAGAAGTTAGGTTGTTGGACCAATATTGTCAAGCTATGCTGAGTTATGACAAAAATGTTGCTGCTCATTTTCTTCATGTTGTGTGATTTTTAATTCTTAATTGGGTTGTCTTTAGGGTCTGAATTTCGGAGGATGGTCTCTTGGTTATTTCTAGTATGCCTATGTAAGAGGGTTTTCCTTGATTCCATTCCCAAGTGGAATGGAATTGGTGATTCCTCCACTAATCCAGATTTGTGACAGATTGCACTGTCAATCTTGTCACTTATTTTCTAAGGTCTTAGAGTGTGATTCAAGTCTCGGTATATTCTCGAGACTTGTCATGTATTGTGTCTACTTTTCAGAATGTTTGAGTTTGTGCCATTCGGGTTTCTGAGTTGGGAGTTAAGGTCAATTCTTTGACCATGCGTCTTAGATGTCAAAATCTAAAAATAAGTTAATAATGTGATATTAATCTATTACGATGTAGATTAAGAGGTCTTTAATTGTTACTAAGGCCTAGCTTGTATTAACTAGAATGTTAAATGAACTCCTTAGGTATTAAGGAGTAAAGTTGAAGGAAATGAAAACACAACGGGAAGAAGTGATTCTAGTTAGAGTTCTCTAACTAGACAAGGTGAGTATGTGTGGATTTTTCTAGTACATAGCAAAATGATATTTTCAGAAAATGAGATTTCCAAATACTTTTAAATACTAAGGTTTGGAAATAGTTTTGAAAGTAGCTCTAAGAGCTAAGTGTTTTAAAAGAGATTTTGAAGAAGTTCAGTTTTTAAAGCTATTTTGAAAGAAGCTCCATATATGGGCTTAAGATGTAGAGATTAGTATTTAAAGAGATTTTGAAAGTGAGTCAAAAGTTTATAACTTTAAGTTTGTTATGAATTGTATTTATGTTTGACTAATTTGAGATGAAGTGAAGAAAGTAATGAAACAAGAAAGTAATGAAAGTGATAAGAGTCAGTTGTCCGGACTAGGATCACCCACATAATCGGGAGATCTGAAGACACTACTGGGATGGTACCTCCCGTCGCGAAGTAGTTGTCTAGCTTAGCATAACCTTATGGTTGGATTTGTTCCAAGCCATGAAGGGCAGACAGAAGTAGCACAACCTTGCGGGTGGATCTGTTCCGTCCCGTGAAGGGGAGTTGGTAAAAATGAGTTAAACCAATTCATGAGTTTCAGTTGGTCTTGAGAAATGAGAAAAGAGCAGTTTTAAGAATTATTTATGAAAAACAGTTTTGAGCAGTTTTGAGATTTATTATAAAAATCAGTTTTGAGTATTCTACTTGTTTTGTATTACAAGTTTTAAGTAAGAAAGTTTTGGGTCTAAAACCCATATTACTCACAAGGCTTTATGTCTCACGTATTATTTGTTTTAAAATGCTATGTACTTAGGTAAGAAAAGCAGGAGCTTGACTACTACATAAGCTCTGAAGTTGGGACCAGTGTAAAATACAGATAAGTTTAAATTATGGCTTTTGTATGCAGTCTGTAATACCCCTTAAGAATAAGTTTGTAAAAAAAAATTTAGCGACTGTTTGCAAGTCGCGTAGTGTAATATATCTTGTTTTATAAATGGTTTTTGAGAAAAAGGGTGTTACATCTTAGACGCTCTAGTAAAGTTAGCATGCCACCCGAGTTTTATGGATTCCATATAACTACAGATGGAGATACGTTTGTCAGTGATAGGACACTGATAAATTTGGATGAACCTGCTAACTACCGGGAAGCGATGGCGGGCCCTGAGTCTGCCAAGTGGAAAGAGGCAATGGACAGCGAGATCAAGTCCATGTATGACAATCAAGTTTGGAACTTGGTTGACAATATGCCGGGTCGAAAGACAGTCGGGTGCAAGTGGATCTTCAAGAAGAAGACCGACATGGACGGAAAGGTACACACTTTCAAAGCAAGACTAGTTGCGAAGGGCTTTACTCAAACCACAGGGAGTGACTATGACGAGACCTTCTCACCAGTGGCTAAGATAAAGTCAATTAGGATTATGCTGGCCATAGCTGCATTTCATGACTATGAAATTTGGCAGATGGACGTCAAAACCGCTTTCCTTAATGGGAAGTTGACTCAGGATGTTTACATGAATCAGCCAGAGGGTTTTGTTGATGCAAAGTATCCTGACAAAGTGTGTAAGCTTGAGAAATCCATCTATGGATTAAAACAAGCTTCTCGCAGCTAGAATCTTTGTTTCCATGAGAAAGTCAAAGAATTTGGTTTCTCTAGGAGCGAGGATGAGTCTTGCGTATATGTCAAAGCTATGGGAGTATAGTCACTTTCCTGGTGCTGTATGTAGATGACATACTGCTCATGGGAAACGACGTTCCGACTTTGCAAGATGTCAAGTCTTGGCTCGGGAAGTGTTTCGCCATGAAAGACCTAGGAGAGGCAGCCTATATTCTCGGGATAAGAATATTGAGAGATAGGAAGAAGAGACTAATTGGACTTAGTCAGAGCACATACTTGGAAAGGGTACTGAAAAGATTTAGTATGGAAAATTCCAAGAAGGGAGAGCTGCCAATGCAAAGTAATGCTAAGCTGAGTAAGACTCAGAGTCCAAGTACAGACGAGGAAATTGCGGACATGAGTCGGGTACCTTACGCTTCGGCTGTGAGGTCGATCATGTACGCCATGACGTGTACTCGTCCCGACGTGGCTTTTGCTTTGAGCATGGTCAGTCGATACCAGGGAAACCCTGGTAGGGCATATTGGACAGCGGTCAAAAACATACTCAAGTATCTGCGAAGGACGAAGAACTTTGTTTTAGTCCTTGGTGGCAGTGACACCTTGAGAGTTGACGGGTATACCGATGCCAGCTTTCAGACAGATAGAGACAACGGTCGGTCTCAGTCGGGCTGGGTATTCCTGTTAAATGGGGGAGCAGTGACTTGGAAAAGTTCCAAGCAAGAGACGGTGGCTGATTCAACGTGCGAATCAGAGTACATCGCAGCGAGTGAAGCGGCAAAGGAAGCGGCTTGGCTGAAGAACTTCATCGGTGACCTTGGAGTAGTCCCGAGTATTCAGGAGCCTATGGAACTGTTCTGCGATAATGAAGGAGCGGTGGCTTTAACAATGGAACCGAGAGATCATGGAAAGTCCAGACACATCGACAGAAAGTACCACTACATAAGACATAGGGTAGAAGAAGGTCACCTCATAGTGAAGAGGGTATCATCAGAAGATAATCCTGCAGATCCCTTGACAAAGGCTCTGAGTAGGGTTAAGCACTATCTGCATGCACGGCGCATAGGATTAACAGATGATATTAGTTTTTTGTAATTATATAGGATTTGAAACTTGTTGCAATATAAATGTAATTAACTTTGGTGAATTAATAATATAGTTTTGTTGATGAGTATTTGATACTACCATTTGTTGATTGTTTATTATTGTGTTTCAATTTTGCATGTTTACTTCCTGAGTAATTTAATTATTATTCGAATATCCACAGTCACTCATACTTTTTAGGGAGTAAGTATGAATAAAGACTGTCATGAATAGTTTTGTAGATTGTCTAATGAGTTAGACATAGCAATAAGATTGCTACAATATTCATGAGTACTTAGAAAATAGGGATTTGAGTATTGGATAAACCCACGCTCAACAGATTGCTTCATGGATTTCATCATAAGCAATGTTGAGACGATAATATCTTTTGATCTTTAAGTAGAGACATATGAATGGAAGTACGTTGGTATTTAATGTGTGGAATATGCAGGGATGAGAAGCTTCAAGAGATGAAAGAGTTTGAGGAAGAGGGGAGAAATTGATGGAATTGCATGAAGAAAAGAAGGCTGAAATGAAAAGCAGTCACTGGAAGGAAGAGATCGACTTGGAGGAAGGGTTTAATACCGACTTGATGGACAAATATACCCCTAAGGATAAAGTGCAAGGATGAGGTCAGAGTTGAGTACTGGCATTACCTAATTACTGAAAGACTCGTGGGTTATATCATTCTACTTTTTGTTTGTTTTTATTATAACATTACTTTGACAAACTACCCAATTATAACATTTTCTTTTTTTATAAATTGTTTCGCTGAAATAATCTAATGTGTGTTATCCTTTCTTCCGATCAAGATTCATACAAAAACAAAAAGTTCTGCAAAGTCAAAGAAAAAAATACCATAAAACAAAAAGAACAAAATCAGAGCCAAACAAAACCCGTGCGGAGCACGGGTCAAACCTAGTTGCTTCATAAAATTTCGACTTGTTCACATCAGTGGTTTTACTTATTATTTAGGGTTAATATTGAAATTGGTCATTAAAGTATTCTATGAGTGCTCATTTAATCAATGAACTCTTTTAATATTACTAAGGGTGGGGGGAGTAATACCCACTGAACTCACGCGACACGCCAGCTTTTCTCTCTCCTCTCACTTCTATCTTTCCCCATCTTTCACCAATCTTTCACCCATTGAACCAGTACCCACTGAACCCACCGAACCCACAATGCCACATCAGATTTTCAATTTTTAAAATCATTTATTAATTTAATAAATGATTTTTAATATTTAATTTAATATTATAAATAATAATAAAAATGCAATTAATAAAATAAAAATCACAAATAACATTAAATTCAAAAGTCAATGAACATTTAATTAAAAAAACATACCATTAAAAAAATTTAAAAACAACCTAAATATGGGAAATTAAATCCTAAATACGAGAAATTTAATCCTAGATGTTTTTCTATGCCCAAACAGTCCAAAAGACAGCTATTACCGCTAAGAGTAAGAAGGGTTTCAGCACACTTATAGGGCTCCCTATGGCATTATTAATACGAGAAATTTAATCCTAAATACTAGAATCTAAAAAAAAACTAGGTGTCTCTTTTATAACATCCCACGCTTCTGTGTGCTTAAACTCTCTGTTATGTGTCACCAGATACTGTTGTAGGACTTGTTCCACGACCTCTTTGGTTGAAAGATTTGTTGACGTAAATTTGGTTAAATTGTACCATTTTTCTGTTCATATCTTCCCATTTAGCGTTAAGCTGATGGTGACTCCGATAATGAACCGTGCTTAGAATTCTGTGGAACTCTTCCTCCACACGAGTCCAGAATATTTAGAAGGATGTCGTATCCGTTTCTTCGGTGATGGCGACCCAGGCTCTTGTCAAAGCCACCTCTTCTGGTCTAGACCAAAAACGAATCATCCTATTTACGTTGGCTGCCATTTTTTGAGAAAACTAAAGAGAAATATTTAGAAAGAAAGTAGAGAATGATGTGAAAGTTTGAGAAAATAGTGTGAAAGGTTGAGAGAAATGTGTGATTTTTTTAATGGGTAGATGGAGGTATTTATAGGAGTGAGTAAAAAGTTAAATTTTTAGTATTAATTTTTTTTACATAATGTGAAAGATTGGGCGGTTTCACCATCCTCCACACGAGCCCAAACCACCTGAACCCGCCGAAACCGATGGAGAGGGGGCAGCGGTACCGCCCCAACCCACACCATTTTTGAGCTCGAGTCCGATGATCCCATGCACTACTCCGTCGACCCTAAGATCTGTTAGTTTGTGTATTCTTTACATTACATTCTTATGGTATGGTATAGTAGGTTTCTTAAGATTTCTAGAGTACTTTAAAAATTGTTTTTTTGACGATTTAAGGTTATTTAACTTTATTTAGGTTTATTAGATCCTCCAATTTGCTTTTGTTTTTTTTTACATATTTTCACAACTTTATGTTTACAGCTTTGTTTCTTTTTTTAACTTCATTTTTACTTTGTCTTAGGCGTTTTTTACAACTTTATTATTTACTTGCTTTTTACATCCTTTTCACAAGTCGTTGTACAAATTAATTTATTAACTTTGCTGTTATATATTTTTTTCCATAATTTATATCTACAACTTCATTTTATTTCGTTTTAAATGTTTTTACAACTTCATCTTGCATGACTTTACCTGTTGTAAAACCCTCTTTTTGATCTATCAAGTGATTATCAATTTGTCCTTGAAGATTGCAATAACTTTGACTTCTAAACCTTCAATCACCACCAAAGCCAAAGTTGTGAACAAATATGTAAAAAAAATAAATAATAAAGTTGTCAAAGAGAACGGTGAAAAATACATATAAAAAAATATAAAAAAAGTTGTATAAACGTTGTGGAAAACTTGTAAAAATCCTTGTATAAACCAATTATGAAACAAAATTAAAAAACGAAGTAAAAAATAAAGTTGTAAAAAAATTATAAAAAATGCAAAATAAAAAAAAAGTTGTATAAACGAAGTTGTAAAAGATGAAGTTTTGAAAAAAATATATAAAGAATCTTGAAACATCAAAATAAATAAATTAAATATAAAAATTCACGATTGGTCCATTGGTTTGCAAAAGTGTCATTTTGAGGACAACTACTAGAAATGCTATGCTATTGGTCCTTATGGTTAAATTTTGTTGCATGGTTGGTCTTTCAAACGTTAAAGTCAAACTTTGGAGCTGTTATTTTTTAAAAAAGTATATATGAAAAGTAATCATATATACTCTCAGACCAAATCTATAAAATGAAATAAACTTCAAGGACCACTTTTGCAATTTAATACACACACATGTCGATTACCTCATTCCATTACCATACTACAAGTGCACAAGCACGTTTGTTTCCTTGTTTAAGCTCTCATAACTGGAAAAAATAATAAGTTAAGAAACAATATTACGACTAACCTATTTATAACTTATAATACATCATAACTTATTTCGCGTTCCAAGTTTGACTAGTAAGGTTTGCAATGTCGACCATAACTTATTATTTCGAGACTAACATCATCTTTTCTATGATGTTCCTACACCATTGTCATACGTTTAGTGGAAACAAAAGTTTCAATTGGAAATCGTACATTAAGATTATTACATTTCAAATTCACATAGAGCTTCTTTGTCCTCTATGTCTTGTAACATCTCCCACATCATCGCTAACTTCATTCCAAATACATAGAAAATTAAAACAAAAACCATAATATTAGAATCGATGATAACAATATGGTCATATTTAGATATAATATCTCAAAGTACAAAATAAAACTATATCAAGTCTTATTATTTGGCTTGATATATCCAAATCAAAACCAATCCCTATTTTAGAAACTTTCAACCAAAAGCACAAGGCTTCATCATTATCTTCTACAAAACCTTAAGGATTTCTTCCTCTTGTTTCTCTACAATATTACAAATATTACCCATAAAGAACGTATCAAATTTCGATAACCAAACCCATAGAAGCAATGACTATGTGTTAAAATTTGGGTTTTTCCGATGGTCGTATCACAAGGAGCTGGGGGTGGTTGACGATGATGATATTTAGGGGTCTGAGGGTGAATGTGAACATGAGACGGTGACCGATGGGACGCTAAGGTTCTTATTTTATTTCTTTGTATTTAAACACTTAGTCTCTGTAGTTTATAAAACGGTGAAATAACATAAAAGACAAATTTACAGATGTTTTAGTCATTTCATCATACTTAATGTTCGATTTTTAAAGGGGTCAGATAAAAGGACCATCCATACAATATTTGAAGCAATAAAATCCACTGGAAAATTAATATGATACTTTTTTCAAACCACATAGGCAAATTAAGAAATTTTGACTTAATTAAATGATAAAAAGTTAGGTATCCAAAGAAAGCAGCCACGCAATCCTATAAAATGCCATAAAATGTTATAATGATGTTAAATAGGTAAAATAACAAAAATTAAAAGACCAATTTCAACAGCAACCCACATTTATATCGATAGACCGAAATACTTATTATTTTTTTTTTTTTGAACAACCTCCAACCAAACATATACTACATCATTGACTAAAATATTTATTTAGTTATACTAATTTTGCTAGACTAAAATATATTAAACAATTATTTTAGACCGAAAAATAATGATTTTAAAAGATAACAAAGTTTTGTATAGGCATTCAATTCTTTAAGTTATTTTATACGTATATTACTACCAAATTTGTTTAAAAATTTGTTTATAGTGTTCAAATATCATTAGGGTGGGGGGAGTAGATCCCTCCCATCCCACTGAATCCACGCGTCACGTCAGCTTTTCTCTCTCCTCTCACTTCCATTTTCCTCATCTTTCATCAATCTTTCACCAATCTTTCACCCATGAAACCAGTACCCACTGAACCCACTGAACCCACAATGCCACATCAGATTCTTAATATTAAATTAAATAAATAATACCCAAAATAATAATTTATATTTTTATATATATATATATATATATATATATATATATATATATATATATATATATATATATATATATATATATATATATATATATATATATATATATATATATATCTACACTCATACATACGTGTGTATGTATATATATGTTTTTGTGTGTATATATATATATATATATATATATATATATATATATATATATATATATATATATATATATATATATATATATATATATATATATATATATATATATATATACTCATACATACGTGTGTATGTATATATATGTTTTTGTATATATATATATATATATATATATATATATATATATATATATATATATATATATGTATATATGTTTGTGTGTATATATGTGTGGGTTCATTGGGTTCACCAAGCCACAACACATCCCTCCCATCCCAATCTTTCCGAACCCGCAAGGGGCGGGGCAGTGGTACCATCGGTACCGGCGGTACCGCCGAGCCCAAACCAATCTTTCACCCATCTATCGAGTTGCTCCGTCCACCCTTATAGCTATATTGAAACCATAAACAACCTCAATGATAAATTCTTTAAGAGAAAAAACCGTAACCGACTAAATATATATAATTATCCTTTTAACTAATCATGCAAAGAAGGCAAAAACTAATACAAATTAAAAAAATATAAACATATATTTTTAATCAAGTCTACTTGTTTTAAAACATAGCACGACTGCACGAACACAAAACAAAAACAAACAAATTTCTATCCGATGTCCTCTTCACACTTGAATTAAAATAGCATCTGGGGATTTGATTCAGATAGCACTGATCTTTACTTCATCTCCAATTCCAACAAATTCTGCCGCCGAAAAGGATTCCGGAGTGCTTTGATTTAATCTCCTCAGCTGTCGTCTAAAACCCCGATTGCAACAACCGCCGTCAAAATCTGCCATTATTATCCTATTAATTCAACATCAAGAACACACACTCGCATATTCAAAGTCTGACGCACAGATAATATGGGGAAAGAAGGAATAAAGATGGAAGATAGATGGGGTTACGAGATCAACACCTGTTCTTCCTCTTGCATCTCTTCAATTAACTCTTATTATCACGAGGTTACCTTTTTCTCTGTTTTTATATGAAATTATGTACGGATTTGACTTAATTTTCGATGGAAATTGATCATTGTTCGTTTGATTGTTGAAGATGCTTAGCTATGGAAGAAAGAGGGCTGTGATAATGGAAGCTGTTGATCATGATCCTAATTGTGTATTAGCAAACATTTTGGCTGCCCATTTTTCCTGTTCATCCGACCCTTCTCGAGTTCCTTCCCTTCTTCATGCTGCCAACTCCAATATTGTAATTTCACACTATTCTCTATCTGTTTAAGCAAGTTTCTTTACTTATTCGGTAAATAAACAAAATTGGGAAAATTCCGATGCTTCAATTTCGCGATTTCGCTCTAAACTGTAATTTCTGCTTCAGGAATATGCAACTCCATATGAAAAAGCAGTTTTTGAAGCAATCAATTGTTTGATTTCACCAAATCGGGACGATGATGTTGCTTTCGAGTTGCATTCCAAGGTTTGATTTTAGTATTCCAGTAAAAATATTCTCGATTTATCATTTATCTTGATCATTTAGCTTAAATTTGGTACGATTTACATGTAGTTATTGAAAGATTTCCCTAAAGATTTGGCGTCTTTAAAGAGAGGTCAAGTTCTATGTTTTTACATAGGTCGACCCGATCTATCTTTGCAACTCATTGAACAGGTTTAACTTCTTTATCTCAAGAACAAATGTAAAGACTGTTTTACCCTTTTGAATGCTAGTAATATCATTTATGGTTTTGTGTTTTCTTGAATCTTTTTTAGGTACTTCCTGCAAATAAAGAAGAAGATTTTGTATATGGAATGCTTGCATTTCCTCTTCTAGAACTTGGCCGAATGGAAGATGCTGAAAAAGCTGCCAAAAAGGGCTTTGAAATAAACAAAGAAGATCCATGGTCACAACATGCTGTGAGCTAATCTTTTCCAATATTACTAAAATACCCTTAATATGTTTGATTTCAAGGATTTATGTTGTGATTTAGTATTCATGGGAGTTTGAATGTGTGTCTAAAGTGATTCTTGTGATTTGAAGTCATGATCGTCAATTTTGAGTGTTTGGCAAAAACTGCTTGTGATTTTTATATTTTCATAATATTACTAAAATACCCTTTTTTGCAGTTGTGCCACGTGTTTCAATACGAGTGTCGATTTAAGGAAGCAGTTGAATTTATGGAAGAATGCTCAAAATCTTGGGGTCCTTTATCATCGTTCATGTAAGCATATTTAATATAAGTGCTTGTTGAAAAGTGAAATTTTTTGGAAATTTGGGTTCATATAAATTTTGCTTTCAAAGTTGATTTGGTTATGATTGTTAACCTAAATTCACCTATAGATCATGTTGATTATCATAACAATATCTTGTAAGGTGTTGTTTCTTTTTGACTTAATACAGAAAAAACAACTTAATGCGAGCATCTCCAATCATTTGATTTGCCACATCACATTTCCAATAAAATGCTATTAACTTAAACCATCTACAATCATTGACTAGTTTTAAAGCTTTTTATGAAATTAGCTATTTTACCATCATCTTTTTAAAATAAGTTATTAAGCCCTCTCATCTAATTTGTTACTTTTAAACATATGTAATATTTATAAAATTAAAAAGTACTTGTTAATAACATTAAAAATATATATATTACAATGCATGAAACTAAAATAAATATTACTAAATCCAGAGTCCATATTTCACTTTTAACTCATCACATAATATTACTAAAAAGATAATAAAATTGTCACGTTTATAGTTATCAGAATAAAAACAACAAAAATATCATACAATCATTACAAATTTAACATTAAATATTGGAGACTAAAATAATTAATCAAAAAATAATACAGCTTTAATAAGGGAGTAAAATGGAACATTATTCAACAAAGGAGGTTAATTGTGCAAAACATAAAACTAAAAAAAAACATTTAGTAGAATATAAGTGGTTGGTATTATTGACCCAAAAAGCAATTCACCCAAATGATAAAAAAAACACTCTTCGAGGCCGATTATTAATATTTGACCTCCCATTCCAAATCCTCTAACATTTTACAAATTTGTCCTTATTTAATTTTTATTTCCATGTCTCAAAATGTGCCATCATCTTCTCAAATATTTATAAACTTCACAATACTTTATCCACAAAACACTTAACAAGGGTAAAAATGGAAACAAGGCCTATTAGTTCAATAAAGATTTAAACTTTACGTGTAGGAACACTCACAATTGGTGGCATGTTGCTCTTTGTTACTTGGAAGGTAATGCTCCCTTTGAAAAAGTCCGAGAAATTTATGACAATCGTATTTGGAAAGAATTGGATAGAAGCGATGCCACTCCCGTTGAGGTTTTTACAAATTTGCCCTCATTTAGTGTGCCGTTATTTTCTCAAATATTGTTTAAACATCATTTATCCAGACAACACTTAATGGTGAAAAAAAAAAGAAACAAGGTCTAATTTTGTGTTTTGGCTATTTAGGTATACTTGAATGCAATTGGATTGTTGTTGCGGGTTTATGTAAGAGGCGAAATTTGTTTCTTTGATGATCATTTGAAGATCTTAGCAGGTTATTTATCAGATCGAGTGAGTTTATCTGATCTTTAAAAAAAAATTGATAATGGGTTAAAATTAAGGTTAAAAATTGTTTCTTCTTTGCTTATTTTGATATGGTTTTTAGGCATTTTGGTATCTTGAATGGCACCTTGATTTATTGATATTATGGGCTCTAGCTTGTACCGGAAAGTCAACCGAGGGTCAAGATTTACTCAATGGATTAAAATCAAAGTTAGAAAACTCTCACTTAATTCTTTCATATTTTCCGTATGAATTGTCTTTAATTTTCTTACTTTGAGTGTTTTGTTTCTCATAGGGTTTCCAAAATGAATTCAAAGAAGGGAAAGTTAATGCAGAAAGGACTCATGGTTTGTTTTCATAACTTCCACTTAAAAAAAAGGGTTTTTTCCGTGCTTTAAAACCGAATATAAACTTCCCATTGGAATAAAATAAATCTCGACAAAATTACAGTTTTTTTTATAAGGCTAAATGCAAGAAACAACAACGTACTTTCATTTGTTTGCTTATTATAGCATTTTACTTTTATTTCTTATTACGGCATTGTATTTCAAAAATCTAACCAATCATAGCATTGTACTTCCAATTTTTTTTTCTTATTAGGACATTATAATTTATACAATGAAAATCCTACTGAATTATAGCAGTAAAATAACATTGCTATAATTGGATAGAATCTTGTAAGTACAATGCTCTTTTAGGAACAAATACAAGTAGGATGCTATAATAAACTAATATATGAAAGTACATTGCTATAATAAACTATTATATGTTTTTAGCTTGCAGAAGCTGCATTCGAATATGGAAGAGGCGACTTCACTAAAGCATTAGAGTTACTCGGTCCAGATTTTGATGCTGAGAATTGTAAGGTATCGATAAATTCCTTCTTTTAGGTTGATTATGTTTCTAGGGCTAGAAGGGCGTTTACGTCTTTTGCACAGACGCGAGGTCGAGAATGATTTTGGGTGGGAGAAAAAATTGCATTTTTATTTCATTAATACAAATACAAGTACCAAGTACATGCTTTTTGATTGGAGAAAAATAAAATGAAAATCAATTTTTATAAGATTGAACTATTTTCTTATATGCAAAATTTCACTTTGTAGATGGTTGGTGCTTCTGGTGAACAACTTGATGTGTTTAATGAAGTTTGGTACGTTATGTTACTCGATGCTGGACAAGCTGAAAAGGGTACGATAATTTTTTTTGTCTGGGGACATAACAGACTGTACTGCGTTTGACATGCATTGGACTGAGACTGATGAAGCTGATGTCAATGAGACAAAAATTGCAATACTTTTGTCCAACCCAAAAAGGTTGGACAGAGAGCAAGAGACTCGCTCTTGCTCTCTTGTATGTGCAAAAGACAGTGCCCTCATCTACATCATCGAAAATAGCTCTAGAAATTATTAATTGCTAAATGTTGCATTTGCAGCGGTTGAAGTGATTAAGAAGCAATTAAAGAAGAGAGACGGGACCCCGTTTTTATGGCGCTTGTTGGTATATCACGTTTCTTTTCGTATAAATTTTCAACTATCATTTGAAAAAAATATGTTTTATAATATGTATATTAGGGTTTTTAAATTTTTTTTGATTTTAGGAGAGGGGTTATAAGATATTGGGGAAGCAAGAAGCTGAAAGTGTAAGGGAGAAGGCGAAGGCTTTAGAGATTGCTTACTTTTAGTGAAGATGGGAGCTTGAAGAATCGGATAATTTTTAGTTGTCCTTGTGTACTTTTGTTGTATGTTAGAGTTTATGATATGTACGAGTGTTTTTACTATAATAACCTTAAGAATGTATAAGTTTGTTGTGTCATGGTTTCTGTTATGAGTAATAATAATATCTCGAGAATAAGGAGATGTGGTGTGGGACCATCAATCCTTTTATATAATGAGAAAAAGATCGAGACAATTTTTTTTTCTTGTGGTTATAAACTAAATATAAGAATAAGAAGTCTCGAGTTGAGTTAATTTATTTTACTATGTGGTTATTGTAACACCTGTTTTCATAAAAGAGGGTAAAAATGGAAAACTAATAAAGGCAGAGTGTTAGCGGCGCTATCGTGAAAGGTGTCGTGATGATGTATTGGTGCTTTTGGGTGTTTAGCGATGTTATCACGAGTAGATAGTGACGATGTGATTGATGGGAAGTGAATGCCCCACCAAAGAGAGGGGAAAGATATATATATAGAATACAAAGTTACACACAGGGAAAACAAGAATAATATAATTACAGAAGCTACCATAAACTATACAGACTAGCTAACACCCCCCCCCCCCCCCCAGCGAGAGGGAGGCGGACCCAACTGAAGCATACGACGAAAGAACTCGAACTGCGGGCGAGGTAAACTCTTTGTGAAGATGTCCGCCACTTGAAGCTTGGTTGGAATGAAGCGAGTGTGTAACTTTCCGGTAGTAACAAGCTCACGAATGAGGTGATAATCCAGTTCAATGTGCTTGACTCGTTTGTGGGAGATAGGATTTTGAGTAAGAAAAATAGCACTTCTATTATCACACAGGAGGGTCGGACGACTAGCAGGTAAAGCGTGTAGCTCTTGAAGCAGATGTGAGAGCCAAATGAGTTCAGCGGCTGTGTTAGCCATAGCACGATACTCAGATTCACAGTTGGACCGAGATACTGTGGGCTGCTTCTTTGCACTCCAGGATACGAGATTTCCCCCTAAGAATATTGAGTAGCCATATGTAGAGCGACGGGTTTCAAGGCACCTAGCCCGGTCAGCGTCGGAGAAGCCGAGCAGGGCGGACTGAGAGCGGGAAGTAAAGGTCAAGCCGTATGCCAACGTGCCTTTGATGTAACCAAGAATGCGTTTAACTTGCTTAAAATGATCACTAGTGGGAGCACTCAAGAATTGACTCACCTTATTGACAGCATAAGAAATATCCGGGCGCGTAATAGTCAAATATTGTAACGCACCAACGATAGCATGATAATGTGTGGGATCAGAAACCGGTTCACCCTCCTTAACAAAAGAAATGTTAGCAGACAGCGGCGTGAAACATGATTTAGCATCCATCATGCGGGCTCGACTAAGTATCTCCTAGGCATACTTAGATTGATTAAGAAAGAGCCCGTCTTGAAAGTAAGTAACCTCAAGACCAAGAAAATAATTTAGGCGACCCAAATATTTGATAGCAAACTCCTGATTCAACTTGGAAATAAAGGATAGGATAACTTTCTCATCACTGCCGGTGAGAATCAAATCATCAACATAAACCAACATATACATAACACACGTGTCTCTTTTGAACACAAATAAAGACGTGTCGGCCCGACTTCCTTTGAAGCCATTGGCAAGAAGAAAGGTGCTTAAACGGTGAAACCATGCCCTAGGCGCTTGTTTGAGGCCGTATAAGGCTTTGTTGAGCTTGCAAACATGATGCGGAAAGTGAGGATGATCAAAACCCGGCGGTTGCTCCATGTAAACACACTCATTAAGGCGGCCATGCAAGAAGGCGTTGTTAACATCAAGTTGATGTAATTTCCAATTGTGAAGGACCGCAAGCGAGAGAATAACATGAACGGTTGAAGCCTTGACCACCGGACTAAATGTAAGGGAGTAGTCGAGACCCGGCATTTGAGAAAAGCCTTGAGCAACAAGGCGTGCCTTGTAACGTTCCACCGAGCCATCAGAGTGAAACTTAGTTCGATAAAGCCATTTAGAGCCCACAATGGTCCGATTGGTGAGACGAGGGACAAGGGACCACGTGTTGTTTTTATGCAAGGCATCAAGTTCTTTTTGCATTGCCTTAACCCATTTTGGATCCTTCTCCGCGGTTGTAAAGGAGGTCAGGTCAGTGGTAGCATAGAGAGCAGAATGCAGAGGAAGGTGGGTGAGTTGAGACAAATCGGCGATGTGACGAGGTTTAAAAATCCTGGCTTTGGCCTGAGTGACCATAGGATGACACGAACTAGCGAGAGCCGAGACTTGCGGTTGTTGGTGGGCGGAAGGAGATGGCGGAGGAGACATCATAGGTGTAGAAAAGGTAGGGACAGTAGGCGGGTCAAGTTGTGGGGTTAAAGGTGGAGCGTTGGGTAGAGAAGCGGGAGGAGGATCCATGCACTTTGCACAAAGTGCATGGAGAGGACGAAGTAGAAGGTGGCGAACTAGGGGGAACATGAGGTTTGGTAGAGCGATGAGAGGGGAAATCAGAAAAGGTGACGAGGGGTAAGTCAAGATTTGGCGCGGTAGCGGTGGGCGTCGAAAATGGGAGCAGTGCCTCGTCAAATTGGGCATGGCGGGAGACATAGATTCGTGAGGTGATAGGGTCTAGGCAACGAAACCCTTTATATTTGGAGCTATATCCAATAAAGACACACGGTAGGCTACGTGGGGCTAGTTTGTGCTCTGAATAATGTCGAAGATACGGAAATACCCGACAACCAAACGTCCGGAATGTATTGTAATCCGGAATACGATTGTAAAGAATTTTGAATGGGGATTTCCCATCCAATACCTTAGTCGGTAACCGGTTGATAATATGAACCGCCGAGGTAAACACATCCACCCAAAAGGTGGAGGGCAAATTAGCGTTAAAGAGCATGGCCAACCCGGATTCCACAATGTGTCGGTGTTTTCTCTCCGCTCTAGCATTTTGAGGAGGCGTGTACGAACAAGATAGCCGATGATGTAACACCCCATTTTCACACAATTTTTTTTTCACTAAGACTTTATAATACAAAACATTTAGTTATACATATGGGGTATTACTATTCCGCATCATTACCACAATTTAAATATTTTGTTACATGCTTGACACAACGAAACTACTGTCCCACACTCGACTCTTCTAAGTCCTTTCTTGATCACCTGAGTACATAGCATTTAAAAAAAAAAACATACGTAAGACATAATGTCTCGTGAGCAATATGGGTTTAGACCCAAAATAGTTTTCCATATTTCAAACATTCCAAATTTTCATATTATTCAATTTCCTATGAGCGCACCCATAGGTATTCCTTTTCATTTGTGAGCACATTCATACGAGCGCACCCGTAGGCTTTATACGAGACGCACCCGTATAACTCCTCCCTCAACAGCATGAAACGAATTCATCCATCAAGGTACCAATTAGACAACTACTTCGCGAAGGGAAGTACCATCCCAGTAGTGTCTTTTGACCACCCCTACCGCAGCAGGCGTGATCTTTATCGAGATACTTCTCAACTCATCAACATGGCTCAATCACTTTATTAATTCTCTGTATTTCTCGTTTATCATTTCTGTACACATTGTACTTACTATTTCATAGTATCATTTCCAGTTTCACAAAACCATTTCCAGTTCCATAGAATCACTTTCATTTTACTTACTATTTCATAGTATCATTTCCAGTTTCACAAAACCATTTCCAGTTCCATAGAATCACTTTCATTTTCATTAAACCATTTCAATTTCCATAAAACCATTTTGACTCCCAAGCATTGTATATAAAATTCATTTCTTTGTATAAAACCCATTTTGTTATGTACTCACAAATCCACATACTACTCACCTTGGCTAGTTAGAGAAGTGTAACTATGGCTACACCCTTCCTTGTCCTTTCCGTT
Source organism: Cichorium intybus (assembly GCA_023525715.1). Taxonomy (NCBI): domain Eukaryota; kingdom Viridiplantae; phylum Streptophyta; class Magnoliopsida; order Asterales; family Asteraceae; genus Cichorium; species Cichorium intybus. The sequence continues at coordinate 47,897,701 of CM042010.1, read as the reverse complement.
TATTGACCATTTACTTCTTAAGCACCTAAGAAGTTTATTCAAACTTTATTAATAACATGTTATACTTTAACAACATGTAAGGACTACTTTGTTATGTTTCACTAGGCTCATATCACAATATTTTTATGATATTCATCCCTTAACACACCTTTTTACTTATTCTTATTATCTTTTAAATGACATTTTATTGACCATTATACCCTTGGAAAGTCACATACACAATTTAGACTCATTTTTCATGTTTTCATGCTCTATAACACTTATGGGATCAATTGGAGACCAAGGCTAGATGTCTAGGGGTAAAATAGACTCTTTACCACCTTCCAGTAGGTTACACGGTCGTGTAATTCTGCTCATAAAAGTTACACGGCCGTGTAACTCCCAGATCCTTCAAAAACTTGAATTTTTCACTAAAAATCATGTATCGGGCTCGTTTTAACTCCAAACTTCACCAAATTTTGACCATAGGTTCTATTGACCCTTTATTATGTTAAGAACATGTTTTCACTTCTATTAAGTCTTATTTAGTTCATGACTTAATGATTAAGACTATAGGATGTCACAAGAGCTCTAAGGAAGCTCATATACACATCAACTCAAATTTTAAAATCTAGTTTTGTCCATTTTCTATACATATATTTATATAACCAATGGATGATTTATTTTAAGGTTTTTACAACCAAAAACATACTTTTTTTAGTTACCAATTAATGATTTCCATTAGCCATTTCCATGGGTTTCATTCATGGAATCACCAATTCCATTCCACCCGACAAATTTCAGTTTTTGTTCAAACTTTCATTTTATTATTTGAAACTCTTAGGAAACCACTTCTAATGGTTTCTTCATACTTAAAAATCATTTATGACTCATTCTAACCAACTCTTTATGTCAAATTAACACTTTGATCCTAAACTCAAATTTCTAGGGTTTAATTACACATGAAATCACCAAACTTGATTTTAAGTTATCCATATGTTGGATACTGATCAAGATGTGATTAGAAACATAAACCAACTACTTTTACTTGTTTTTAAACCATGGAATCATGGATTCCAAGTTTCTTCCAAAAATTTCCATTTTTGACATTTTTACCCAAAATCTGAAATTACTCAAATTTATCAACTAGGAATGATTTATTACTTCTATTATGAAATATTAGACTTATCAAGAACCAATAAAACCAACTTGTTCTTACAAACCCATTAGTTAGGGTTCTTGAGCTCAAATTCTCATTTTATTGATTTTTAACATTTTCAATAGATGAACTTGGTTTAGATAGTGATTAAGACATCAATTAAGGCTAGGAATCATAGGATAATCCTCCTCTAGCCACTGAAATCACGAAGCTATAGTAACACACTCACGGGAAATGGGTTAAAAAACCCTAAAAACAAGATTACTAACCTTATATGGCGTGGAATTCTTCAATTCCAAGTGGAATTGATTCAATTCCTCACAACGTTCAAGACCCGATCACCCTAGCTCTCTCTGGCTCTCTCTAGAAGTCTCTCCCGTGTTCTATGAACTGGGAGAAGATTTTTCTTCTTTTTATACCTAGCTACTTTACACTTTGGTCCCTCAAGTTCTATTTTTTCCCAAAATGGTACAAGAACTTCATTTGATAACAATATAAGTTTATTTTCTTTCATTCTTACCCCACAATTATATTTTCTTTACATTAAAGTCATTTGTGTGCCAAATGACCATTTTGCCCTTTTTGACCAATTTTTACTATTACGCCCTCGTTCAAACCCAACTTTTCATATGTTCATTTTATGACTTTTACCAAAATTTTCGGGTGCTTACACTCTCCCCTCCTTAAGAGGATTCCGTCCCTGGAATCTTTTCATCTTTTGCATAGTACGATTATCTTTTCTTTACTTACACTTTTATCTTTGAGGAAATAACCTTTTACTCCCTCAACTTTTTAATCTTTTATTTAAGATGCGTAACTTTCTGAATAGTTTTCAGGAATTTGTGTTTTAAAGATTATCCCACTTCTAATCTTTCTTCTTATAATAGGTATATTCATCCGAATATCCTTTTAGTAATTTACATTTATACACCTAACCAAAATACATTTTTGGTTATTTTCTCTTTTCCTTATAATATTCAGAATTCTTATGATAACATATATAATACTTTTATAAATGACCAAAATACCCTTTTAGTCATTTTATCCATTTTCTCAACTTTTTAGTCGCTCACTCGTACTTCATACTCTATGTTTTAATTACATTCCTTTTTACCTCGTTTCATTCATATGTAAATCTCTTAGTGAAACTTATTTTACAAAGTAGTTTCATACTTTCATACTTTTATCAAAAATAACAGTCTACTTTGTAATTCTTCTCATATCTTTACCAAAAACATATGAGATTATACTAATCATATTCTTTACTTGTAAAACTTTTTCCAAATACAATTAAACATAATTTGTATTTATACAAAATTCATAAATACACTAAAACTTTTCTTGTAAAATTTTGTCCCTTAGTGGACATTTTACTTAAGCAAATTTGTTTTACAACACCTCCTCATTCTTTTCACTCTTTACTTATAATATTATTCATTTATTTTCACTCTTCTCTTTTTCTCATTTCTCTACTCATTCATTATTACATAGATAATTTATTACTATTTCTTCTTTCCAGAAGTTTTACAACTTCTTATATTTTATATATTTTATTCTTTAAATCTTTTAAACTTCAAGTTTGTTCTTCTTTTTCTCTACTAACAACTTCCGGTTCATTACCATTTATAAGGTAAGTATTCTCTTTCTTTCGTTACTCTTTACATCCTCACTTTTCTGTTTGGGACAGAATCTGTCGAAACAGTACACCTCATACGAGAATTTACATATCTCACTCCATAAAAGTCAAAATGACATACCGCCTTTTGTTTTAGAAACTAGACATCCGTAGGTTTCTTTCTATGTATGATACATACTTTTTAGCCTAGTAGATTTGTACAGTTTTACTGTTGAAGTTGACCTATTGTTGCTGTCAAACTTCATTACTCTTACTTTCATCACCTTTACTACGTAATTATAGGATTTATTTAACTTTATAATATCGTTCATACATCCTCATCATATTGTTATCTTCCTCCTTTTATATTTCACATGGGTTATTCTCATGAATACTTATCTTGTATCCCGTGGTACTCATAGTATCTTTGTATCTTGATTTATTAATAATTCAAACGTTATTCCCATTCTTATTTCATGATTTACGAAATCTCAATTTCACGTGCCTCTTACTCGTTCCCTGTACATTATATGCATTACTTTTACAATTACTTACCCTATATCACTCTTTACTTGTATCATTTTCACATTTTGACATATTAGTAACCAAGATACTTCTTTCATCCTCCTTTATTATTTATGAGATTTCGGTCTCACTTACTCATTACACTTACTAGTATAATCATGTCTTTTTCATGTTTCAGCTTTCTTACAATACTTTTATAAATAAACTTTTCATCTTTTTAGGTACCCCGTGTACCATTCTCATGATATTACTTATGTTTTAGTACTTTCTTGTCGTTCTTATTTCTCACACTAGTGCTTAGTTTAACACTTTATCTCCTACTCACTTGTTCTCCACCGCCCCTTCAATTGGTTACCATAATTGATTCAATTTTTCAAACGACTTATAAAATCTCATACATTTTGTGTACGACAATTCATCTTTTCATACTTTTTACACTTTTCATATATTTTTCTTTCTCATTACTCAGATACATCATAATATTTTTTTTATAAAATTTCCTTTTCTGACTCGTCAATTATTTACCCATCCCATCATTCTTTCATAGTCATATAGATTAATACCATTTTTTTCCATAAACAGTAAAACTTTATATCTCATAATTTTTTTTTACTTACTAACTTCTTGCATCCGCTTTTATTTTTCCCGAAATTACCATTTCCCCCCTTCTTTCTCATTTACCAGGAAGAAATTTAACCAACACAATTCTTGATAATACTTATTTCTCGCTTCTCATATTTAATTCTTTTAATACTTTCACATGTAATTCAGGTTTTACTTCTTTTTTATCATTTACTACTCTATACTTATTATGGCTAATGCCAAAAACTTTTGTCTTTCTTACTACCCAAATACACCATTTTACCATTTGATTACCAATTCAAGTATTTACTTCCTTTCCTCATTGTACTCTTTTAACATACATTATTTTCGTATTTATATAGTATGACCCTTCTTTCATAGATATTAAACCTTTGCATCCCACTCCTTTTCTATACATTTTCTAGGCTTTAAGCCCAAATTTATTTCATCATATCTTTTACCATCATTTTATATGTGTTATAAGCCTATATGCCCCACACATTACATTATCTTTTCGTTTACACCTCATTCATTTATACGCTTTATTTCTACATATATTAAAGCTATAAGCTTATTCATTCCTTTACAGTATTATATATCTCGTATTCCATGTCATACTTTCTTCTTATGTATTTTATGATGAAATACTGATACCATATATTTTTTTTCCTATATCATTTATTCTCTTTTATTTTGAGACTGTATGCCAAATACTTTATCTCATTCTTTCGCCTCTTAGTTTATAGTATTCTAATTAGGATACATATTTCATTTCCACCTTTACACTTATATATTATATAAGTTTCATACTTAATCATTCTTTCACACTCATACACGTATATATATACACACTACATTTCATAAATACTGGCATGCACTGACCGTTTTTCACAATCATTGAATACTTTTACCCGTTATATTCATTCACATTCGGAAGTAGCAACTTCCTCTCTGTTTATTATAGTTCTTATTTTCTTTCTTTTAAGTTATCTTTGATTCTTTGCCTAGTACTTACTTAGGCATCTACTCTTATTCCTTACTTTATATTGATTATGACCTTTAGTCATGTTTCTTACATGCTTTTGGTTTTCCTCGGTTAACATACCCCGATATACCCTTTTTATTATTTGTATTTCTTTTTATACTTCCTTCATTTGGTTGCGGACTTTAATTCCAAACAACCAATATCTTATCATCATTTTCTTTAATAAATTTTTTTTGTTATATCCCTCTGATTATCCACATCATTTATCTTATCTTTAATTTCTTGCCTAACACTTGTTTAGGCATTCAATCTTTATTTTTCAATTCATGTTCTTATAATCACATTATAATAATGCAAAATACTTAAGATATCATAATCCTTAACAGTCTTCCATTTTTCATTTCTTTCTCATTCGAGTATCTTACTTTATCATATTACTCATTATAGCACTATACTTATGACTTAGGTATTTGCTCCAACCATTAGATGTCTTTACTTGTCATATTTCCTTCGGGTTTGGAAGTCACGACTTCCCATTTCTTAATTTTCTTTTTATTCCTTATCTAATACTTGGTTAAGTATTTTACTTTCATTTTATACTAACATATTTGATCATAACTTTTAGTACACATACTTTAATTCCCTGGTTGTCCCTGGGAGACATATCATACTACCTCTCAATATTTATTCTTTACCCTTTCATACAGCCATTGGGTTTTATTGACATATATGTATTCATATTCTTTTCCAATCTTTCTTTCTTTGGTCACTGTAGTGACACTATTTTTTTTCTTTATTCCATGATCATAATTCAGTTCCGTTAGACAACGGAATTTTCAACTGTATAATTTTTTTTATATTTAGTTTTTATTAGATAGGTATATCAACCCTATGTCACTCACACCTTCCACACACACCCTTTACAGATTCACATGATTCCCTTGTGGTTCCACCAAACTCAAATATATATCCTGTGATTATGATAGTACGGGCCCATATTATTATAACCACCTATACATATTTGCTTCCGGCTTCACCACCAGGGCTCATGTTCCACTGTTTCAGGTTAACCCTCACTTCTTTTTACTTTCGACCTTATATAAAAGTATGTATCCTACTTAACTCTTACACAGTTTAAGTCTAGGTTCAAGTTTTGACACCTAGTTCGCTTAAACTATGGCTCTGATACCAAATTGTAACACCCCATTTTCACACAAATTTTTTTTTTCACTAAGACTTTATAATACAAAACATTTAATAATACATATGGGTTATTACTATTCCGCATCATTACCATAATTTAAATATTTTGTTACATGCTTGACACAACGAAACTACTGTCCCACACTCGACTCTTCTAAGTCCTTTCTTGATCACCTGAGTACATAGCATTTAAAAAAAAAACATACGTAAGACATAATGTCTCGTGAGCAATATGGGTTTAGACCCAAAATAGTTTTCCATATTTCAAACATTCCAAATTTTCATATTATTCAATTTCCTATGAGCGCACCCATAGGTATTCCTTTTCATTTGTGAGCACATTCCTACGAGCGCACCCGTAGGCTTTATACGAGACGCACCCGTATAACTCCTCCCTCAACAGCATGAAACAAATTCATCCATCAAGGTACCAATTAGACAACTACTTCGCGACGGGAGGTACCATCCCAGTAGTGTCTTTTGACCACCCCTACCGCAGCAGGCCGTGATCTTTATCCAGATACTTCTCAACTAATCAACAGGGCTCAATCACTTTATTAATTCTTTGTATTTATTGTTTATCATTTCTGTACACATTGTACTTACTATTTCATAGTATCATTTCCAGTTTCACAAAACCATTTCCAGTTCCATAGAATCACTTTCATTTTACTTACTATTTCATAGTATCATTTCCAGTTTCACAAAACCATTTCCAGTTCCATAGAATCACTTTCATTTTCATTAAACCATTTCAATTTCCATAAAACCATTTTGACTCCCAAGCATTGTATATAAAATTCATTTCTTTGTATAAAACCCATTTTGCTATGTACTCAAAAATCCACATACTACTCACCTTGGCTAGTTAGAGAAGTCTAACTATGGCTACACCCTTCCTTGTCCATTCCGTTTATTGACCTTTTACTTCTTAAGCACCTAAGAAGTTTATTCACACTTTATTAATAACATGTTATACTTTAACAACATGTAAGGACTAGTTTGTTATGTTCCACTAAGCTCATATCACAATATTTTTGTGATATTCATCCCTTAACACACCTTTTTACTTATTCTTATTATCTTTTAAATGACATTTTATTGACCATTGTACCCTCGGAAAGTCACATACACAATTTAGACTCATTTTTCATGTTTTCATGCTCTATAACACTTATGGGATCAATTGGAGACCAAGGCTAGATGTCTAGGGGCAAAATAGACACTTTACCACCTTCCAATAGGTTAGACGGTCGTGTAATTCTGCTCATAAAAGTTACACAGCCGTGTAACTCCCAGATCCTTCAATATTTATTTTATTTATATTGATTTATTAATCATGTAATAAATCAATCTTTCTGCTAAACCTCTAGCCATGAGGGCAACCCAAATGGACATTGCTACTATCAATTAGGTAAATACAAATTATTAGTCATGGCTTAGACACCTAATCCAACAGTCTTCCACTTGGATAAGTCTATGACTATAATTACTAATTTATCCTCTAATTGATCAGCAAATTATAGCTTCCTAGAAACTGCTGCCGAACTCTGACCCAGCCAGTTCTGTCCGTAGATAAGTGATCATATGATCCTTCGTCCAACAAGATATTTTCAGACACGAGAGATGGATTGAGATCAATCTCTGTCCGATACTTTGTTTCTCGATCCTCGATTGCCAATTAGTTTCCAATAAGATGAATACTATACCAGTCAGTCCATATAAACCATATTCCGACCACATCCTAGACTATGTAGGTCTTGCAGACACTGTCTGAAATGTAAAGCTGGGATTATCCCACTTATACATAGAAAGTCAAGGGTCTTGTAGTATTCATCCGAACCTCATGACTAGCCTGAACATGATCAGCATTGGCGTTTCATTGGGTATCCCGCTGTAACTGTAAAAGAAGAGCTCTTTTAGAAAGAACTCATGTTCTAATGAAACAGTGGGAGTTGGGACAGTCCTGAATGAGTTCAGGATTTGCCAAGTGAAAGAACCTTTAGTCATCACTAGGCTTGGAGCAAAAATCAGATTTCTGTTTTGCAACTGACATAATCTCCTCTTGACCAGTAGTATTGATCACCATCATAAGTAGCTATGATCGGGGTGACATACCGATTGGTGGTAAAACATTATAGTTGGTGCGGATTTACAATCCGACTACTTGGAAGCATTGGTGAGCCTGGTTGCTGCCAAACAAGAGAACCTTAAGGCGAGACACAGTCTATGTGATTGATTGATTTTGCTCCTGGTCTAAAAACCAGTGGGAGTAACTGAATCATCAAAAGAAAGCGGCATAGACAGATACATACCTTCAAAACATCTGGTTGAGTGAGACGATACTCAGAGTCAAGTAATTGATTCCGAGAGAAGCACTCTCAATAGAAGATGAAATCCAAAAGGATACTGTACGGCACATTGTAAGTCGTTAGTGGAGCGGGTGTGGATCACCGGCACACTAATATGGACTCACAAAGAGTATGCCAATACAAAGGTACATGGGCCCGGGATTACTCCACGGGCATCTCGCAAGAAAGGATACTCAGATTCTCAAAATATGCCAAAGGATTGGATTTTGAGAAAGGGCTGAAAGATTTCCATTAAGATGTCAGAAAGGTTTGGATTCTCAAAATGTGCCAAAAGTCCTGGGTTTTGTGAATAGTCCACAACCGTGTCAAAGCCAGTGGGAGTGTTTCTGTTATCTACTATCTCGATATGTGGGTTACATATTGTTTCTGGGAAACGTCTCTTTTCATTACAAAGTGTAATGACTTGGTGTTAAGAGGCGGATCGCTATGAAAGACTTAATAGAAATACGGCTTACTCAGGTAGTTATAAACGTCTATGAGATAGATCGAAACTCTGCCAAAGATGATCTTGATAAGAATCGAGATGCATTGCCCTAGGAAAGGAGTTTTCTATCATTGCAAAGTGTGATGATTTGGCATGAGAGATATAGAGAAGGTGCAACATACCCACATGATCCATAGACATCTATCGAATAGATGTTATCATCAGTATAGACCTAGCCATTGTAAGCATGATCTTGATAAGATTCAAGATGCATGAGAAGAGTCTCCGAAAGGAAATAGTTGACACAAGGATTATAAATAATCTTTGGATTCCAAAAGGGTTTGGAATAGAATTAGATCGGGCTCCTCAAGTTTCTTGGATCGATCAAAATATCATGAACATATCCTGATGACTTGATGCTTAGGGGATAGTAAGTTGGATTCAGGACATTGTCTGCCTGGGAATACTGGATAGATTGTTTGAACTTAAGTGAGAATTCATTGGGAAATGATTGGGGTGAAAGTGATAGTAATAATTTGAAAGTTTTTCAAAATGGTAATTATTAACGTCAGGACATGATGTTAAAGGACTTCATGGTTAAAGAATCTCGTTAGTATTCTGATGGAGCGCGTGTGGTTCACCGACACATCATGACACCTCGAAAAAGTCTTAGGGTGCAGTCAAGTAGACTAAAGAACCTAAGAACCATAGGAAGTCACAGTACACATTACCAGAATGGAGTTAGGAGAGAAAAAGACAAGATAATAAATTGAGGTGTCATCGGAAGAGCATCCGATTGGACCATCTACAATAAAGTGTATATGTGTAAGACACTTTGGATACATAGAAAGAGTGAAAGATTCATGAAGACATAGACATAAAAATTAGAATTGAAAGTTTAAAAGAAATCTTGAAACCGATAATAGTTTATGACAAGATCCGACTTGGTGATTACCTCGTGGAGACTTGGTAATAAGCAAGAGTAGCTACCAGTCAGATCTTTATGTTTCACTTTCGCATGTTTTACTTCCCGAATAATTTGATTATTCAGAAAGGTCCGCAGTCGCTCATGCTTTGGGAAGTAAGTATTGAATCAAGACTGTCATGAATTGGTCTGTAGACTGTCTAAGGAATTAGACATAGCAATAGGATTGCTACAACATTCATGAGTACTTAGAAATAGAGATTTGAGTATTGGATAAACACACGCTCAATAGATTGCTTCATGGATTATATCACAAGCAATGTTGAGACGATAATATCTTATGATCTTGAAGTGGAGAGATATGAGTTATAATTTACAAGGCAGTTGTTCATTGATAATATGAAAACGCATCGGTAACTCGATGTTATAAAACGTGTTGTTGTGAATGATTTGACTAGTAAAAGATATAAGCATATGAGTCGAAGCTTATTCATTCCTTGACCTTGATGGGAAACAGATATATGTAGGCCTCTCAATGATTTTGAAGTTGACTAAAGTGCTGGCCAGCCTGGACTAAATTGATGTGTTCAATTAGAAGTCCTAAAGTCATAAGCAGAATCGAGAATCGGGAAACAAAGTATCGGACAGAGATTGATCTCAATCCATGTCTCGTGTCTGAAAATATCTTGTTGGACGAAGGATCATATGATCACTTATCTATGGACAGAACTGGCTGGGTCAGAGTTCGGCAGCAGTTTCTAGGAAGCTACAATTTGCTGATCAATTAGAGGATAAATTAGTAATTATAGTCATAGACTTATCCAAGTGGGAGACTGTTGGATTAGGTGTCTAAGCCATGACTAATAATTTGTATTTACCTAATTGATAGTAGCAATGTCCATTTGGGTTGCCCTCATGGCTAGAGATTTAGCATAAAATCCAGGAGAGAGAAAGATTGATTTATTACATGATTATTAAATCAATATAAATAAAATAAATAGTTTATTAATATATCATGGTGATAATATATTAATTAGAAACTATATTACTATTCCGCATCATTACCACAATTTAAATATTTTGTTACATGCTTGACACAACGAAACTACTGTCCCACGCTCGACTCTTCTAAGTCCTTTCTTGATCACCTGAGTACATAGCATTTTTAAAAAAAACATACGTAAGACATAATGTCTCGTGAGCAATGTGGGTTTAGACCCAAAATAGTTTTCCATATTTCAAACATTCCAAATTTTCATATTATTCACCTATAGGTATTCCTTTTCATTTGTGAGCACATTCCTACGAGCGCACCCATAGGCTTTATACGAGACGCACCCGTATAACTCCTTCCTCAACAGCATGAAACGAATTCATCCATCAAGGTACCAATTAGAAAACTACTTTGCAACAGGAGGTACCATCCCAGCAGTGCCTTTTGACCACCCCTACCGCATCAGGCCGTGATCTTTATCCGGATACTTCTCAACTCATCAACAGGGCTCAATCACTTTATTAATTCTCTGTATTTCTCGTTTATCATTTCTGTACACATTGTACTTACTATTTCATAGTATCATTTCCAATTTCACAAAACCATTTCCAGTTCCACAGAATCACTTTCATTTTACTTACTATTTCATAGTATCATTTCCAGTTTCACAAAACCATTTCCAGTTCCATAGAATCACTTTCATTTTCATTAAACCATTTCAATTTCCATAAAACCATTTTGACTCCCAAGCATTGTATATAAAATTCATTTCTTTGTATAAAACCTATTTTGCTATGTACTCAAAAATCCACATACTACTCACGTTGGCTAGTTAGAGAAGTGTAACTATGGCTACACCCTTCCTTGTCCTTTCCGTTTATTGACCTTTTACTTCTTAAGCACCTAAGAAGTTTATTCACACTTTATTAATAACATGTTATACTTTAACAACATGTAAGGACTACTTTGTTATCTTCCACTAGGCTCATATCACAATATTTTTGTGATATTCATCCCTTAACACACCTTTTTACTTATTCTTATTATCTTTTAAATGACATTTTATTGACCATTATACCCCTGGAAAGTCACATACACAATTTAGACTCATTTTTCATGTTTTCATGCTCTATAACACTTATGGGATCAATTGGAGACCAAGGCTACATGTCTAGGGGCAAAATAGACTCTTTACCACCTTTCAGTAGGTTACACGGTCGTGTAATTCTGCTCGTAAAAGTTACACGGCCGTGTAACTCCCAGATCCTTCAAAAACTTGAATTTTTCACTAAAAATCATGTATCAGGCTCGTTTTAACTCCAAACTTCACCAAATTTTAACCATAGGTTCTATTGACCCTTTATTATATTAAGAACATGTTTTCACTTCTATTAAATCTTATTTAGTTCATGACTTAATGATTAAGACCATAGGATGTCACAAGAGCTCTAAGGAAGCTCATATGCACATCAACTCAAATTTTAAAATCTAGTTTTGTCCATTTTCTATGCATATATTTATATAACCAATGGATGATTTAATTTAAGGTTTTTACAACCAAAAACATACTTTGTTAGTTACCAATTAATGATTTCAATTAACCATTTCCATGAGTTTCATTCATGGAATCACCAATTCCATTCCACCCGACAAATTTCAGTTTTTGTTCAAACTTTCATTTTATTATTTGAAACTCTTAGGAAACCACTTCTAATGGTTTCTTCATACTTAAAAATCATTTATGACTCATTCTAACCAACTCTTTATGTCAAATTAACACTTTGATCCTAAACTCAAATTTCTAGGGTTTAATTACACATGAAATCACCAAACTTGATTTTAAGTTATCCATATGTTGGATACTGATCAAGATGTGATTAGAAACATAAACCAACTACTTTTACTTGTTTTTAAACCATGGAATCATGGATTCCAAGTTTCTTCCAAAAATTTCCATTTTTGACATTTTTACCCAAAATCTGAAATTACTCAAATTTATCAACTAGGAATGATTTATTACTTCTATTATGAAATATTAGACTTATCAAGAACCAATAAAACCAACTTGTTCTTACAAACCCGTTAGTTAGGGTTCTTGAGCTCAAATTCTCATTTTCTTGATTTTTAACATTTTCAATAGATGAACTAGGTTTAGATAGTGATTAAGACATCAATTAAGGCTAGGAATCATAGGATAATCCTCCTCTAGCCACTGAAATCACGAAGCTACGGTAACACACTCACGGGAAATGGGTTAAAAACCCTAAAACAAGATTACTAACCTTATATGGCTTGGAATTCTTCAATTCCAAGTGGAATTGATTCAATTCCTCACAACCTTCAAGACCTGATCACCCTAGCTCTCTCTGGCTCTCTCTAGAAGTCTATCCCGTGTTCTATGAACTGGGAGAAGATTTTTCTTCTTTTTATACCTAGCTACTTTACACTTTGGTCCCTCAAGTTCTATTTTTTCCCAAAATGGCACAAGAACTTCATTTGATAACAATATAAGTTTATTTTCTTTCATTCTTACCCCACAATTATATTTTTTACATTAAAGTCATTTGTGTGCCAAATGACCATTTTGCCCTTTTTGACCAATTTTTACTATTACGCCCTCGTTCAAACCCAACTTTTCATATGTTCATTTTATGACTTTTACCAAAATTTTCGGGTGCTTACAGATGAAGAGTCCCATTAGCATCAAACAAGTCCCGAACACGGTGATTATCAAACTCGGTGCCACCATCGCTTTGAAAAACTTTGATTTTGCGTGAAAATTGAGTTTGAACAAATGTAACAAACACCGTTATAGCCTTATAAACATCAAATTTGCAAGTCAATGGATATAACCACGAGAACCGAGAATGATCATCGACAAAAATAATATAATAACGAAAATTATCATGAGACGCAACCGGTGAGGGTCCCTAAACATCACAATGAATTAGATCAAGAGGATGAGTTGCACGTTTATGGTTTAATTCAAACGGTAATTTATGACTTTTGGCCATCTGACAAGATAAGCAAACCCCTGGTTTGGGAAGTACAGTAGTAAATGATAAAAGTCCAAGTTTATGCAAAGAAAATAAAGTATCAAAATTTACATGCCCAAGCCGAGAGTGCCAAGTTTCAAAGGAGGCTTTGGGAGTCTTATTCGAGGCGATTAAAGCCTGTGGACGTGAGTTCAAAACATATAGCCCTTGATCACATTTGCCTTGGGCCAGCACCCGTTTTGTTGTCCGATCCTGAACAAAGAAATTAGGGTGAGAAAGTAAAACATCCACATGGTTATCATGGGTGAGTTTGCTCACAGATAAGAGGTTTTTGGAGAGATGAGGCACAACTAGAACATCATTTAAGACCACATTATTAAGGAGACGAGAAGAACCGGTATGTGAAATTGGGAGGCGCTGATTGTTCCCAAAAGTAACACAATGGGTACCTGAGGCCAGAGTGGCATTGGTAACGTTATCATCGGAGGCCGTCATGTGATCCGTAGCACCGGAATCAACATACCAATCCGGAGCAGCAGAAGCAACATGACAGTGAGCAGCAAAGGCTTTTGCAAAGGTCATCATCAACAGTAGGGGGTTGCGAGGCATAAGTTGATAACTGAGGACACAGGTTAGCATAGTGGCCATTGGTGCGGCATAGTTGGCAATGAGGTTCACGTCTCCCACGACCACGACCACCATTTGAATTGAGTGCCCAGGATGTCCGGCCACCGCGACCACGACCAGCCGGAGAGGTGGGTTGGCGATTGGCAGTAAAGGTAACAGTAGGAGAAGAAGACTGATGTATGTCTTGAGAAAACAGCTCGTGGCTTTCGGTTCTAGCGAGCAAATCAGTAAACGATGGTGCAGGTCTAGCGGATCTAATGGTGGTAGAAAAAGTTTCAAAAGACGGACCTAAGCCGCAAAGAAACTAGTGAAGTTGGTCAGTGTCATCCACTGGATGGCCAATAGCAGCGAGCTGATCGCAAAGGGTTTTAAATAACCGGCCATATTCCGCAACAGGTTTAGTGCCCTTCTGAATGAGTCGAAGTTGATCGCGGATGGTATGCACCCTTTCAATGGAAGAGTTGCCATAGGCGGCTGCTAGGGCGGTCCAGATTTGGCAGGCTGTGGATAAACCGACAATCAAGGTGACGGCTTCCTCTGAGAGAGAGGCGTGGAGAATAATAACAGTTTTCTGATCAGCCAAGGTCCATGCCAAATAATCAGGATTTTCAACAGATTTATCAGCCTGAAGACGAGTAGAGGGCAGTGCAACACCGGTGCCATCAACATGATTCAGAAGGTTTTGATAAGATAGATTAGGGATGATCTGATTTTTCCATAAGAGGTAATTGGAGGATCCAAGTTTGATGGTTAGCATATGGATGATGGTGTTCAAAGGAAGGTTGGTTTCGCCGGTCGATGAAGACGCCGTGGTAGAAGAAAGAAAAATAAAGAAAACAGGTGGGAGAAGACAGAAGGTACATGAAGAGGAAAAGAGGGAGACGGTGGGAGGGGAAAAGAATATATATATATATATATATATATATATATATATATATATATATATATATATATATATATATATATATATATATATATATATATATATATATATATATATATATATACATAGAATACAAAGTTACACAGGGGAAATAAGAATAATATAATTACAGAAGCTACCCTAAACTATACAGACTAGCTAACAGACGATATGGCTAAGCGATGTAGTTAGCGATGCTAATTGTATCATTTAGCGACGCTATCTGTAGCATGGACAAAATGACTTAAAGGCTTTGAGTCGGTTATTCCAGACCTTCAGCCCTTTCTCATTTCATGTAAATAGAGAGAACACGAGATTTTGCAAGCTTGGAACTCCGGTTGAAGGAAGTTAAGCTTGGTGGAAGATTTATCACCCATCATTTGAATTAGAGGTAATGTTTTCTTTAATTATATCACATGGGTATTGAGGGTTGATTTAGACAGAAGGATTGTAAATCCTTGCTGGAAATGGTCTTTTGTAATTGATAAATCGAGTAATTGATTGAAGGGGTAGTGATTTAGATGCCTTGTTAGTCAAAATGTGTATATTTGCTCAAATATGAAAGTTTGGGGTTAATCTGAATCCAAGAGATGTTATGGCCTAATTCCGAGGTTGTGGTACCTTAAGAATTGCATGACAACCAAATAGATGTCAAAAACAAGGTTGGAAACGGGTCTGAATCAATTCAGAGATGAACTTGTAGCTTTCTTCTTCTTTAGCGGTGCTATGGTTGAACAGTAGCGTCTCCATGGTTGAAGATCCTCATTAGCGGCGCTATCCTTAGAGGTAGCGGCGCAATGTAGGCAGTTTTGTAATAAAAGTCCTTTTATCCAAGGGATTAAAGTGGTTACCTTAGTGGTTAAAATGTATGGGTTCATTGTGGTAATTGGTAGTTTCTGGAGTCTTCGGGAACGAGGAAACGAGCTCAAGGCAGGGGGATCATACAACACAATTATCGAGGTGAGTAACCTTACATAGCATTGTAGTTTTGGCAATGTATGCATGCTTTGTTTGTTAAGCGATATATGTATGCGTATTGTATGTGTATATCAATATGCATGGATAATTCCATAAACGAGTGTAACGCCAAGACACTCTTTTTATGTAATTATAATAAAAAGGGTAAAAAGGTCATTTTACCTTAGAGGGGTAATTTGGTCTTTTGGACAGAAAAGAATTTAGTTTGAAATAATATTTTGAGTTTTGGACTTAAAATGTTATAAAAACTGATTTTTGGTCATTTAACCGCAAAAGGGTAATTTGGTCATTTGACCATGTGAAGGACCAATTATGTAAAAATGTTGTTGCTTGTGGCAAAAATATAAGAAATGAAAGTTTTATGTCATAAAACTTGATAAAAGAGCCAAAAGTTCAAGAAATGGAACTTAAGGACTAAAAATGTAAACTTTGGAAGTATAAATAGAGAAGAGTTGACTCTCTCTTTGACTAGCCATTTGTGCAGCAACGGGAGGAGCAAGGAAGATGCGATTTCTACAGGAAATCATGGAATTGAAGTAAGGAATTGGAATCATAGCTTGGAATTGGTGATTCCTATGTTAATCAAGGTTAGTAAACTTGATTTTAACCAAGTTCTTGAAGTGTTCTTGATTTGGTTTTATAGAAACTGAAATTTGTAAATTTCAGTTATGTTTATGTGGTTTAAATGGTTTAATGCTTCCAATAAGTCATGCTAAAAGGACTTAATTCAAGAAATATGGAAGTAGGTTGCTATTATTGAAAATTTGGAACTTTGCTCAATAACCCTAGAATACATGTTTATATGATTCAGTGGATTCTAATGAGTTCTAATGAGTTCTAATGAGTTCCAAATGTTGTTAATGATGAGAATAATCAGTAGAAGTGATTAATTTTGAAGAATTTCGGTTTTTGGACCAAAATGTCAAAAACAGGAATTGTTGGAAAATGTTTGAAATATATGATTTCCATGGGTTAAAACTAGATGTTAATGAAGGGTTTTGGTCTTGGAACAAACCCCTATCGTTTAAAAAGAGAATTAAGGACTTAATAGCTGAAAATGGGCATTTGTAGCATGAAAAACGGACAAGAGAAACTGCACAGCGGCAGATAGGGTCCCGATCACCAAGGAGATAGGGTCGCGATCGATAGGGACGCGATCCACATGGGGATAGGGTCGCGATCCAGCGGCTGCATGAAAATGAGCAGATTTGCTCCTGTCTTCTGTTATGCTTTGGTCCAATTTTGGGACTTGATGCTAGACTTGTCCGTTTGACCTCAATTTTTGAACATAGGTCTAATATGATGTGAAATTTCGGGGAAAATTGTCGGAATACGTATACGACCTCCCGAAAGTACTGTAGCAAAATACGTGTATTTTGTAAAAATGTATAATTTAAAGAAAGATGGTAAATGGGAAGTTTATCATCTAGACATTGTTTGTAATGTTATTACATTGGACTCTTATGCATTAGAGCCAACTGAAATGATTATTAACCTATTATCATTTGGTATATAAATGAATATATAGGTATGGGACAAAATGGTTGTGGTGCACGCAAACGCAAGAAACAACTGGAATGTAAATGCAGCTAGCATCCAGGTGAGTAATCTCACTGATATCATATGTGATATATGATGATGATTGAATTGTTACAGGTTGAAACAGCTTCGAGGGACGAAAACGACAAGTGTAAAAATATATGTAAAAGACAAGACCAGATAAGCTGTGAGTCATTGCGATGACAAGAACGGAGCTGTGAGTCAATACATATATATATACATTATGATATGACAAGACCGGATAAGCCGTGAGTGTAGGAAACAGCGGGCTAACTCGTGAGCCATAGTTTATTTTGATGAGTCAAACTTATATAGACAAGACCGGATAAGCCGTGAGTCTAGGCAACAGCGGGCTAACCCGTGAGCCAAGGCAACAGCGGGCTAACCCGTGAGCCATATTTGATTTTGTATTGTATGATATTCTGGTGCGGCCTATACGGCTATGATTCTGGATGTTATATCTAACTGGTGCGGCCTATATGGCTATGATATTATTGTATAGAGACGGTGCGGCCTTATGGCTACTATTTCGGGTTGCTGAACCTAAACTGGTGCGGCCTTCGGACTATGATTCATACGCTGGAAATGTTTTGGTGCGGCTTGTATAGCCATGACAAATGATACGACTTATATAGTCATGATATATGGTATAGTCAGGTATGACTAAGAAAGATGGAATAGAAGTGATACAGAATTGATTTGAATGGTATGCAAATAACATACTGGATATGACAAAGTGTACAATTATCGGATGTGATTTGAAAATCACATGATATCACGATTCGGCCGGTAGGGCTATGCAGTAGGATATGAAATCCTGAGATACATATGATTAGCCGGTAAGGCTAGCAGTCTGGGTCCGATATCCAGACAGATATACACGTTTGGCCAGAAAAGGGCTATAAAACGGGATTTGATATTGACAGATGAAATGATCGATATATGTATCATATATAAAGAATTATATATGGATGTATTCATTGTACACGTTATTTGTAGATATGATTACTCACTGAGCTTTGTAGCTCATACCGTTTGTTAAATGTCCCTGCAGGTTAGCAATACCCTGATAAGGGTTAGGATAAAGTCCGTGACTCAAGAAGTGGACCTGTAGATGCTGTCAGTAGCAGCCCGGCTTCAAAGGAGATATGGGTATTATATACTCTCCTTGATACGCTTGTACCCGATTTTATTAAAAATATACCCCTTTGTACTGGTTTTAAGTACTGAAACCTTTAATTTAAATGAAAATTTTTTTAGGGGTGTTTTGTTTTAAAAGCCGGGTGTTACAAGTTGGTATCAGAGCCGTGGTTTAAGTGAATTAGGTGTCTATAGAGTAGATTCCTGGACTTAAACCCTGAGATAGTAGACATGATGCATAGTTTGGTTTATATAGTTGTTATTATACATATATAACCTAACTGTTGCCGACTTCTGACGTATAAGAAGTATGAACTGTGAATCTTCTTGGAAGACATTTAGGGCGCGAAGCTCAAGGAAATGGACCAGCCCTTTCGCAAGGCTCCGTTGTATGAGAGCCAAAAAGGGTACGAATAGTAGAAAATCCACATGATGAGCATTAGTAGCTGATGTGGTCAGAAACAGGAATTGGGTGCTCACCTTGATTGATATTCAAGGTGAAAGAAAAGTAGCCGAGACTACAAGAAAAGCAGAAAATAATAGTGGACTTCTCAGAAGAAGTTAAAACGAATTAGGTCTAACCTTAAAGGGAAGGGACCAAAACGAAAAGATGATGTAATGTAAGAAGTGCAAAAAAAGCACTCAGAACATTTTAGAGTTGAGACTCTATCGTTGACATGCTGAAATTACAGAAAATGAGAGCATATTGCTCGTGTTTGTTGTATGGGACGGAAGTGGTTCCATCGTGGAACTATAGATCACTTCTTTATGAAATACTCACATGCTAAATGTGGAGTAACGGGTAATGAACCCAGGAAAGAAAGAAGAAATGAATGGTTAAAAAGGACCAGTGGTACCTTGAGCATTCCAGCAGATTGTGGAAGAAGCTCGTGAGGAGACTGATATGATCTCCGATATAATTGTTTTGAATATAACTCGTGTATGTTATATTTGATCCAAGAAGCTATGCTTTGGATTGGTGACACTGATGTCTTGTTAGAATATTTCATCAATGATTATGGATGAAATTTTGAAAGTAGCTATAGCAGATAGCAAATATGTTCTAGATATTGAACACCTGGAAGGTAGTTTGCCTAGGATTTACGGGACCATTTTCCCTATAAATCTGAAGCCGATAACTACCAGTGAATCTGAAGCAGTCGTGCTTATGAATTGGTTAGCAATGAATTATGCTAACATGAATTGTAGAAATAAGAACAGTATGGTTCTTAAAACAGAAATGAAACGGGTGAAAATCCATGGTAAATGACCGTTGTTGAGAATACCGGTTATTTTCTTTGTCTAAACTCGGAAAAGAGTTAGTAAAAGAATGATGTTGTAGTTGGCATACGTGGTATTGGCCAAGTTAAATAAAACAGTGATGTAGTGTACTACTTTAAATAAATTCTCGGATGCTTCTTTTGAAAAGAACTTCCAGGATTTCTGCCAGATAGGCGAGAAAAGTTTATGATAAAGCTGATTTTGAGAGCCGTTCCTGCTATTTAGGCTCTATACTGATTTGCATCTGTAAAGATGGCAGAGTTGGAAAACAACTAGAAGAAATTTTTGTAGTAGGGTCTCTTATGACCGTATGTGTCATCGTATGGAGCCCTACCTTGTTTGAAAAAAAGAAAGACAAATTGATGCATATGTGCATTGACTATTGAGAATCTGATATTCTCGAAACCAGATCGAAAATAAGGTACGATTGTACCAGATATTGGAGTTACTTCACTAAGATAAGTGATTTCTAAAATTCTCCAAGTATGGAAAATTTGGCTAAAAGAAGTTTTATATTCTTTGGGCATGTTAATAATGCCAGAGATGATAAAGTAGATCCAGTGGAAATGATACTGTGATAAAAATGGGAACCGCCTTGGAATCTGACTGAAATCAGTAGTTTCCTTGGATTGGCGGGTTATTTAGGAGAGTTGTAGAAAACTGCTCCTTGATTGCTGTCCAGTTGACTAAGGTTGACTAATAAAAGTATGAAGTTTGAATGGGTAGAAAGACCACAAGTATCTTGTAAAGGTTTGGAATATACCTTGTGTGAAACTCTGACGTTAGCATTGATGCTAAGCGGAGAAGATAAATTGGATTATAGAAATGCATCCAGAGTTGACTTTGGATACATGATATTGCAGTAGCAATTATGATTTGGCATTGAAGCTTTAGAGACACTACTTGTATGGTGTAAAGCTTACTGTTGTACGGGTTATAAAGTTTAAAGTACTTAATTGATCAAAAAGCAGCTGAATATGAGATAGCAAAGATAGATGGGTTACTTAAAGATTTCGGTTATGGAATCTGGTGCCATCTCAGAAAAACGGATCTGGCTATAGACGTTTTGAATTGAAAAAAATAACCTTGAAGGTTACATCCACAGGTATGAGTGTGGCTAATTGATTACCTGAGTTGATTCGAGTAGCACAGAAAGATGTGTGCAAGTCTAAAAATGTGAAAAATGAATGAAGGATTAGCTATTGAAAGAAGTTAGTTAGAAACTCACGACAATTGAAAACCTTTGGGGTTATGTATGTGAGTTCCAAAGTCAAATGAAACATGAAAATCATCTTGAAAAGATGCATTTTGTACTAGATATGCAGTATACCCGAAGCAATACCAGATTGAATAAGGCGATAAAACCTATGTATTGGTGGCCGGGATTGAAGAAAGATATTGAAAGACATGTGAAAAGTATTTGACTTGTAAGTAAAGTAAAGTCAAACCGTCAGAAAAGTTCGAAGAAATGGATCCGTTGTTGATCCTAGAAAAGAAATGGGACAACATTGTTATAGACTTTGCAATAAAGTCTCTGCAAGTACTGTATGTCGATGAACAAAATGACCTGATGATGCAGATTTTAGAAGATGTGCTTGAAATTGCACAGCAAACCCTAGTAGAAGATGAGGAAATTATCTATCTCTGATAGAATTTGCAAGAAATAGCAGCCTAATAGTTTGATGACTCATACGAAGAATGGTATGGAATACTGTGTTACTCTCCAATTTATTGGATTGAAGATGTGGTAAAGCCGTTGGCTAGATCTTAGTTTGTTGCACAAACTGAAGGAAAGACTTGCTGGGTACGAACGAATTTGAAGCATGATTAAGAAATTGTAAAAGTGGTATGTGGATTACTGAATATAAACCTTTGAAATTCCAAGTAAAGGAATATGGTAGTATGAAAAGTGATTCTTTGGAAAGGTTAAATTTGTTTGGGACGACAAGAAAGAAATTATGTAGTAATAATTTCCAATAAATTCCTTATGATGAGATGAAGAAAGATACGTAGATAAGGTACCCGGGACAACCGGAAAAATGATATGCAAATTGTGATCCAATCACAAGATAAGAAGACTAGTATGTTTAAGTGCTTAGGCAATACCATATAGTTTCCGACATGGTGTGGGAGACCGAAAGCGAAACGAGGGAGACGTACCCTCAACTCCTTGTATGATTTCGGGGACGAAATCTTTTGAAGGAGGGGAGAATTTGTAACGCCAAGACACTCTTTTTATGTAATTATAATAAAAAGGGTAAAAAGGTCATTTTACCTTGGAGGGGTAATTTGGTCTTTTGGACAGAAAAGAATTTAGTTTGAAATAATATTTTGAGTTTTGGACTTAAAATGTTATAAAAACTGATTTTTGGTCATTTTACCGCAAAAGGGTAATTTGGTCATTTGACCATGTGAAGGACCAATTATGTAAAAATATTGTTGCTTGTGGCAAAAATATAAGAAATGAAAGTTTTATGTCATAAAACTTGATAAAAGAGCCAAAAGTTCAAGAAATGGAACTTAAGGACTAAAAATGTAAACTTTGGAAGTATAAATAGAGAAGAGTTGACTCTCTCTTTGACTACCCATTTGTGCAGCAACGGGAGGAGCAAGGAAGATGCGATTTCTGCAGGAAATCATGGAATTGAAGTAAGGAATTGGAATCATAGCTTGGAATTGGTGATTCCTATGTTAATCAAGGTTAGTAAACTTGATTTTAACCAAGTTCTTGAAGTGTTCTTGATTTGGTTTTATAGAAACTGAAATTTGTAAATTTCAGTTATGTTTATGTGGTTTAAATGGTTTAATGCTTCCAATAAGTCATGTTAAAAGGACTTAATTCAAGAAATATGGAAGTAGGTTGCTATTATTGAAAATTTGGAACTTTGCTCAAGAACCCTAGAATACATGTTTATATGATTCAGTGGATTCTAATGAGTTCTAATGAGTTCTAATGAGTTCCAAATGTTGTTAATGATGAGAATAATCATTAGAAGTGATTAATTTTGAAGAATTTCGGTTTTTGGACCAAAATATCAAAAACAGGAATTGTTGGAAAATGTTTGAAATATATGATTTCCATGGGTTAAAACTAGATGTTAATGAAGGGTTTTGGTCTTGGAACAAACCCCTATCGTTTAAGAAGAGAATTAAGGACTTAATAGCTGAAAATGGGCATTTGTAGCATGAAAAACGGACAAGAGAAACTGTACAGCGGCAGATAGGGTCCCGATCACCATGGAGATAGGGTCGCGATCGATAGGGACGCGATCCACATGGGGATAGGGTCGCGATCCAGCGGCTGCATGAAAATGAGCAGATTTGCTCCTGTCTTCTGTTATGCTTTGGTCCAATTTTGGGACTTGATGCTAGACTTGTCCATTTGACCTAAAATTTTGAACATAGGTCTAATATGATGTGAAACTTCGGGGAAAATTGTCGGAATACGTATACGACCTCCCGAAAGTACTGTAGCAAAATACGTGTATTTTGTAAAAATGTATAATTTAAAGAAAGATGGTAAATGGGAAGTTTATCATCAAGACATTGTTTGTAATGTTATTACATTGGACTCTTATGCATTAGAGCCAACTGAAATGATTATTAACCTATTATCATTTGGTATATAAATGAATATATAGGTATGGGACAAAATGGTTGTGGTGCACGCAAACGCAAGAAACAACTGGAATGTAAATGCAGCTAGCATCCAGGTGAGTAATCTCACTGATATCATATGTGATATATGATGATTGAATTGTTACAGGTTGAAACAGCTTCGAGGGACGAAAACGACAAGTGTAAAAATATATGTAAAAGACAAGACCAGATAAGTCGTGAGTCATTACGATGACAAGAACGGAGCTGTGAGTCAATACATATATATATATACATTATGATATGACAAGATCGGATAAGCCGTGAGTCTAGGCAACAGCGGGCTAACCCGTGAGCCATAGTTTATTTTGATGAGTCAAACTTATATAGACAAGACCGGATAAGCCGTGAGTCTAGGCAACAGCGGGCTAACCCGTGAGCCAAGGCAACAGCGGGCTAACCCGTGAGCCATATTTGATTTTGTATTGTATGATATTCTGGTGCGGCCTATACGGCTATGATTCTGGATGTTATATCCAACTGGTGCGGCCTATATGGCTATGATATTATTATATAGAGACGGTGCGGCCTTATGGTGACAATGCTATCGTCACACGCGTCAAAAACAATTTATAACCCACTTTTACTATGTAGATAGGGCAAGCGGGGTCGAGTCCAAGGATTTAGTGGTTAACTTTTAACGAGTTGTCAAGTAAATATTGACGGTGATGGTAAAAATATTGAAATTGTAATTTGAGAGTAGAGAAAGAATTACTTCCGGTTTAGTTATCAACAATTAGTTTCACATGTTTTACTATAATGATTCTGATATAATTACTTTGACATAATTACAATTTACTGACAATTACTATTACATAGGTAAATACATAACATGTTGGATCAATTATTTGTCTTTGTCTAACAATTGAGTAGATTGGGCACAAACAATGGTGTAGCAATATTATGTTTTATCTAGATGATAGTAACGTTACAACTTATTAACATATTATTTGGGCACAAAGTATATTAACTGATTATCCGTCTTAGCTCGTTATTTAGGTGAGATAGGCACGAATAATATGTTGGTAATACTATGTCTTAAGAATATGATAGCAAGTAGAAGTAGACACAAATGATTCACTAGTTGTATTCAAAGATATGATAGTTTAAAAGTTACAATAGTAAACATTTGTTCGGAATCAAAGTAAAAACATGCTATACTAAAGGTTGGATAACATTACCGGAAGTAATCTGAAAATATTAGCCTTCCATGATGATCGTGGAGATGGTCTTGGTGGTTCTTGACATGTAACTTGGTGCGTGTATCCTTCGGATGATCTTGAATTACTACTAAAATTACAACCGAGATAGATGATCTATCGGTTCTAAACAACTAACTAAGAGATATTTCGACTATTACAACAAATAGAAAGTGAATTGGTAACTTGATGTCTAGAGAATGTAAATTGGTGTCTTAATCCGTGCATAGAGAGCTTCTATTTATACTGGCTGAGCACAGTGCTCGCGTCGCGACCAAAGGACCCGTCGCGTCGCGAGGGTGCGGCTTAGTGCTACTTTTGTCGGACACTGGTCTGGCTAGTGCGTTTGTTGGTAGTCTCGCGATCAAGGAGTGGTTGGTCTCGCGTCCAAGGTCTTCGCGTCCAAGGTCTTCTCGTCCCGACCATAGACTTCGTCGCGGCGCGATTGCTGTAGCTTTTTGGGTCGTCTGGCTTGCTTCTCTTCACATCGCGACACAGGGTCTGTCAAGTCGCGATTGCTGTAATTTTTATGTGTTTTTGGTATTTTTAGTCTGAAGTTTGAAGCATCACTTCCTCGGGTTTGATTTCTTATCAGAGTTTCTTGGGTCTTGTTCCTGAAAATAAGCCATAAATGTTAGCACACAAATCCCTCATATTTTCCTCACACCAGCAGCTCCGGAGAACTCTGTTCAAGTTAAACATGAATCGTAATTCATGTTTAGCCACCTGTTAATATAAGCCTGTTTTGATGTTGAGCTTATCAGGATTTCCTATGGTAAATACCATAGTTCTGGCAGATTGCATCTGCAACACAACAGTGGGCCGTGATGTGCAGTGTATGAAAGATGAGATATTCTCTCGTTAGCTTGCAATTTTTGTGAGGATGTCTGGGGACGAAAGACAAATTAATCATTATTCTATTGAGAGAATTAATGATATCTTAATAGGCTTTCCCCGTGATTTGTGAGATGTTTTCTATACGAAAACAAATGGCTGGCTTGGCTAGTATTGACCCGACAGTAGATCTATTATCACCGCCAGACTTTTGGGAGTCTGTGGTGTGCATCAGGGGCTGCCGTTGGAATGTGAGCTTTTGCCTGGATATTGAGTGAAAACATGCATTCTTTATTGAAATATGACTGTTTGGTTAACAGACGAGGTAGGTTAGACGGATTTGTCTGAACCATATCTGTTATGAAGAAGCATTTTGCATGTTTTAAGGCAGTTTTTGGATTCTTTTGTTTTGCACAAAAATATAGTTTTTTGTGTGCCACGGAGCATCTTTATGCGATAAAATAGTCTTTAGATGATAGTGTTTTATTGTAAAAATAAAACACTATCAAAATACTACACACTTGAGGTTTGCTTGTCCTCAAGCAAAATAGAGTTTTTTCGCATTTTGATTTCTTTTTGGAAAATTTTATTATTATTATTATTAATTTTTTTTTTAAATGACATCGGGATCATTTGATACGTTGGGCGCTGAACTGACTGCCAGCATGTTAGATCACCTTCTGTAATGTAATCAATCAACACAAACAAACGTCATTCTGAACAATCATAAAAAAAAAATTCACACCATGCAAAATTAAAATCCACACCAATCAGTAATTAAAACACAATAGTATCTAAAAGTTCAAACCAACTAAAAAAATAATAAAAATAAAAACTCACTCATCATCATCCTCGTCATCGTCATCGTCATGAGTACCCGATGGCCCAGCCCCATCTCCCTGAGGATAGCTACTCCTTTACCAATCAGGTACAGGTGGAACAGTACCTGGATAGGGATATTGCGGCTGAAATCCCTGATGTCTGAAGAAGTCGGTCATGGAATCTGCCACCCACTGCTGCTGAACTTGATTGGCCAGGTGCCAATCCTGCATCTGTCGGTACTGAGTCTGGCTCTCTAGATGCCATGACTGCATCTGCTGGTAAATGGTCCCGAGATTAATCTCGGGCTCTGGATCCTGTGGTGGCACGGGAGACCTCTGACGCTGGCGCTGACGGCGCCTAGGAGGTGGAGGTGGTGCTTGAGCAGCCTCGGGTGCCTGCTCCTCCTGTTCTGGTTCTGCGAGCACAAATGTCCCTGGTGGACCTGCCTGTCGGATCACCCTCATCAACTCCAGATACTGATGCCCTATGGCTCTTGGCTCTCTCGGGGTCATGGACTGCATCGCTGGTAATGCTGTGATACCATATGAGTGAGCTAGTCGTGTGATCAAATGACCACTGCAGAGGGGGCTAGAAGATCGAGCCCCTGTGGCCTTACGGGCCAAGAAGAATGCCAGTGAGTACGGGAGGTTGCAGTGCCTCCCTGGTGTCAAAAGACACCACAGATAGAAGAGATCTGTAGCTGGAACCTTCTCGCTGCCCCTCCGTTGATTGACGGAGGTAGCAACAAGTCGGTGTAAAACTCTATGGATCGGAGAGCGGATCGCACTCTCTACTGCAGTCTCGGGAAGATATAAAGTATTAGCAATCTCTCCCCAGAAATCTTCATTGACCAATTCTTCGGGTGGGCTGGTGAGGCATTGAGCCAGGTACTCTCTGAACTCTGGTGTACGAGAATCACCATGTGGATAGAGACCCAGTCTCCATCCTAGCTCAACAATACTGCACTGCCTAGGTTCCCCTCCAAGTCGGAAGGAAAAACCCGTGCATACAAAAATGTCCTCCTCGGTCGGATCAAAGGTGACCGTGGAGAAAAACTCCAGCATCAGCTCTTTGTAGCTGTGTTCTCGGATCTGGAATAAGTTTCTCCACGCGTAACTGGTATATGCGCCATTGGTCTTGACCAAATATTGGTCAAGTGCTGCAGTAATCTCAATAGTATTAGCAAAATTCCAGTCTAATACTAGGGCTGGCTCAACATCCCTTCTTCTGTATCTTTCCAAGTTTGCCTCGTACACATTTTTCCTAGCTGCGGGAATGGTATTTGGGAATCGCAACCATGGATGTGAGGCGATGTCGTCCCTTTCGAAGGGTTGTTGCCTTTGCTCCCTTCTACGCGCCATTTCTGTAAATTTCCAAGTTATACAAATCATCAATCCAGTTTAACAAGCAAGAAAAATAGCAAAAACGAACAAAAATTCAGCCCCTGTTCAGCCTTCGCGACCTGGTCGCGTCCAGGTCGCGTTGAGCCTCGAGTCGCGAGGACCCCCACCGTCGCGATCGCGAGCGGTAATCGGACCGACGGGAAGCTCGATTGCTCCTGTTTTGCTCGGTTTTAGCTCAATGCATTAAGTCAATAATGTTCCTAAGTGCTATATCTCACTTGTACAAGCATCAATTCAAAGAAATAACAACATTTACAACAACCCGATCAGAAACCTAGGTTTCGGACCAATTCCGTGCGATTTCACTAGGAATTAACATGTAAAAACTTAATTCAAGAGTAGAGGAAGGATATAAGTACCTTGTATGACGAATTACACTAGAAAATTTGAAGAAAAACGGTGGTTTGATCGAACAATTGCCCGGCCGTGAGAGAGATCGCGAAGGGTGAAAGAGGTGAAAAATGCGGCGGCTGCTTAGGGTTAGGGTTATATACCTGATGACGCTCCTTCGCGACGGTGGGCATGGTCGCGACGGAGGTAGTGGTCGCGGCGCGAAGACTGGAAAGCTGGACTTTCTTAATCGCGTTTTTTCTGCTCTCGCGGTCGCGAAGGATTTTTGTCTCGTCGCGAGGGGTCTTCAGAGGGCTATTTTTTTCATTTTTCAACTTTGTTTTTATCCCCTCTTTTCACCTGTATGCCCGTATATTTAACACACACAATTTTTTATGTTTTTTATGTTTTTATGAAATAAAACACACCAAAAACAAATATTTAAACATACTCAAAACAAATAATTAAACACACTACACACTTATGCTTTGCATAAGTGTAAATGAGGGCTTGCAGTGAACACACCCACAAAGTTCTCGGGTTGCCTCCCGAAAAGCGCTAAGTTTAACGTCTTCAGCCGGACGCAGTGCCTCATACTCAATTGGTTAGATCTTTTGGATTAGTTAAAGCAATTTTATCAAAAACTACTTTTGAGTTATCCACCAATTGAATATAAGGTTTTAACCGTTGTCCATTTACTTTAAACGGTTCTCCTCCTTTTTCTAGTTTAATTTCTATTGCACCATGTAGTGCAACATCTGTTATGACATACGGACCAGTTCATTTGCTTTTTAATTTTCCAGGAAAAAGTTTGAGACGTGAATCAAATAACCACACCAATTGTCCTTTATGAAATTGTTTTCGGACAATGTGGCGGTCATGAAAGTCTTTTGTTTTTTCTTTATAAATTTTTGAACTCTCATATGCCTCTTTCCTTATTTCCTCCAGTTCTGATAACTGTAATTTCCTTTCTTCACCTGCATCAGTTAAATTGACATTAGCGTTTTTGATTGCCCACATGGCACGATGCTCAATCTCTACAGGTAAATGGCATGGCTTGCCATACACGAGTCTATACGGGGACATTCCAATGGGTGTTTTATATGCTGTCCGATAGGCCCATAAGGCATCGTCTAATCGAATGGACCAGTCTTTTCGGTCTGGTCTGACTGTCTTTTCTAGAATTCTTTTAATTTCTCGATTAGACACCTCTGCTTGTCCACTTGTCTGTGGATGATATGGTGTACCAATTTTGTGAGTAACACCATAGTGTTTTAAAACTTTTGCAAAAAATGACTATTTTTAAAATGGGAACCCCCGTCACTTATGATGGTTCGAGGGATTCCGTGTCTAGAAAAAATGTTCTTTTTGACAAATTTGCATACGACACTGTGGTCGTTTGTTCTGGTGGCTTCAGCTTCCACCCATTTGGACACGTAATCAACAGCTAATAGAATGTATAAATTTCCAAATGATGTGGGAAATGGTCCCATGAAGTCAATGCCCCAAACGTCAAAAATTTCAACAATTAATATCGGGGACATGGGCATCATGTATCGCCTTGAGATCCCCCCCCATCTTTTGACATCTATCACATGCTTTAACATAAGTGTAAGCATCTTTAAATAGAGAGGGCCAGAAAAAACCACTTTGGAGAACTCGGTGCCCAGTCTTTTTGGCACTGAAATATATGAGTGACAGTGACGGAGAATGTCCGTCTGTTCATCGTCTGGCACACATCTCCTGATAACCTGGTCTGCTCCTATTTTGAACAGGTCTGGATCCTCCCATAGATATTGCTTGGTTTGGGAGAAAAAGTATCTCTTTTGTTGAGTGGTCCAGTGTGGCGGTGTTTTTCCTGTTACAAAATAGTTAACCATATTAGCAAACCATGGTAATTTCTGCACAGAAAACAGTTGTTCATCAGGAAAATCTTCTCGTATTGTTTCTCCTTGAATTTCATCGGTTTGGATTCTGGAGAGATGATCAGCCACCACATTCTTAGATCCCTTTTTATCTCGGATCTCTATGTCGAATTCTTGCAACAAAAGTACCCACCGAATGAGTCGTGGTTTTGTTTCCTTCTTTTCCATCAGATGGCGGATGGCACTGTGATCGGTGTACAAGATAACTTTAGATCCCCAAATGTAAGATCTAAATTTATCCAAAGCGTACACAACCGCCAAGAGTTCCTTTTCAGTGGTGGTATAATTGAGCTGTGCTTCGGAAAATGTTTTGCTTGAATAGCAAATGACCACTGGTTTCTTGTCCACTCTTTGTCCCAATACCGCTCCTACAGCATAATCGCTAGCATCACACATTATCTCAAAAGGAAGAAGCCAATTAGGTGCTTGCAAAATTGGTGCTTCGGTTAATTTATGTTTCAGAATGGTGAATGCTTCTTGACAATCGTTATCAAAGACAAATGGTGCGTCTTTTAATAACAACTTACACAGTGGCTTAGAAATGGTACTAAAATCTTTAATGAATCGTCGGTAAAATCCGGCATGTCCAAGAAAGGAGCGGATGCCTTTTACCGAACTTGGTGGGGGAAGGGTGGAAATGATTTGTACTTTGGCTCTGTCGACTTCAAAATCGCGTTCTGAAACAACATGCCCAAGTACAATTCCTTCCTTGACCATGAAATGGCTCTTCTCCCAACTTAAAATTAAATTGGATTCTGTGCATCTTTTTAGTACATTTTCTAACTATTTTAAACAATTTTCAAAAGAGGAGCCAAATATCGAAAAATCATCCATGAAACTTTCTAGTGATTCTCCCACCATATCAGAAAATATGGCCATCATGCAACGTTGGAATGTGGCGGGAGCGTTACATAATCCAAATGGCATCCTTCGGAATGCGAAGGTGCCATAGGGACAAGTAAACGTTGTTTTAGCTTGATCCTCGGGATGGATGGCAATTTGGTTGTATCCCGAGTATCCGTCTAAGAAACAGTAGAATTTCTTCCCAGATAGTTTTTCGACTATTTGGTCTATGAATGGGAGTGGGAAATGATCCTTTGATGTTGCAGCATTCAACTTGCGGTAGTCGATGCAAACTCTCCATCCTGTGATTGGTCTGGTGGTCATCTTTTCTCCATCTTCTGTTTCGACCACTGTAATTCCGGA
The DNA here is from genome assembly GCA_023525715.1 of Cichorium intybus. Lineage (NCBI taxonomy): Eukaryota > Viridiplantae > Streptophyta > Magnoliopsida > Asterales > Asteraceae > Cichorium > Cichorium intybus. The sequence goes on along the minus strand of CM042010.1, from coordinate 47,866,058 downwards.
TTTCTTAGGCACTGTTTGGGTTGGGCTTACCCAATCGCTGTCGGATATTGGGTAAATAATGCCGGCGTCCAACCATTTGAGTACCTCTTTCTTGACTACTTCTCTGAGGTTTGGGTTCAATCGTCTTTGTGTTTCCCGGGATGGTTTCGTCCCTTCTTCAGTAATGATTCTGTGCATACACGTGGCTGGACTTATTCCCTTCAGATCTGCTATTGTCCATCCAATAGCTTCTTTGTATTTCATCAACACTTCTAACAAAGTTTCCTCTTGAGCACCTGTTAAATCAGCAGAAATTATTACAGGTAGAGTTTTGTTAGGTCCCAAGAATGAATATTTCAAATGTTTTGGTAATGTTTTCAATTCTAACACCGGTGGTACTTCAAAAGACGATTTTAACGGTGCTGAAAAGTTTGTGGGTAATTTTTCCACTTGTGGGATCCATGGTGTCTTCCATTGCTGTGTTTGAAAAACCTCTTCCATCATGTTAATCTCTTTTGTGTCCCTGTCCTCATTCCTGCTATTGTTAAGAAAACTTTCCAATTCATCAGATCTTAAGATGGTTGGTGTAGCTTGATGCACTAAGTCATCAACTACATCAACTTGATAACACTCATGTTCCGTTGATGAATTATTAAATGTATTAAAAACATTTAATCGGAGTTTTCTATTCCCAAAGGCGCTATCCATTGCTCCTGTTCTACAATTAATTTGGGCGTTTGTTGTTGCTAAAAATGGTCGTCCCAAAATAATTGAGGCTTGACTTTCCTTATAAGTATGTTCAGTATCAAGCACTAAGAAGTCAACTGGATAGTAAAATTCATCCACCTTGATTATAACATCGGTCAACATTCATCTTGGAATTTTCGTGGATTTGTCAGCAAGTTGTAAAATGATGTCAGTATGTTCTAGATTGCCTAGTTCATACTGATCAAACAAATTTCCTAGAAGAATGTTGACACTTGCTCCAAGATCTAAAAGTGCCTTTTTTATGTTTATGTTTCCCACGGTGACAGAGATTAAGGGTGCTCCTGGATCTTTTAGCTTAGGAGGAAGAGAGTTGGAGACTATAGAACTTGCATGTTCTGTTAAGTCTACTTTCTTTGGGAGACGCGATTTTAATTTTCTTTTCTGAATGCATAAATCTTTCAGAAATTTCGCGTATGAGGGGACTTCTCGAATTAATTTAACTAAGGGAATGTTTATTTTGACTTGGGAAAATACTTCCCACATGTCTTCCGACTTAGTTCGTTTTGTGTCTTTAGAAGTCGATGGTTCGATGGCTGAAGGATATGGTGCGATGTTATTTTGTTCAATTTCTATTTCTTTTTCTTTTAAAATTTTCTCTAATTCCTCTTTTTCATTGTATATTTCTTCGGTATCACTTTCCTCTTCTAAAGTTGGGTTGAGAAGAGAACTTACCTGATTGTCGACTTTCTTTCCGCTTCGTAAAGAGATGACTTGGTTGACTTGATGTTCTTTTCCCGGTCGTTGACTGTGAGACGGATTCACAGTCGTGTTGCTTGGAAATTTTCCTTCTTCTCTTTTCCCCAGTTGTTCAGCTAATTGTGCTATTTGCTTCTCCATTGCAGCGATCGTTTTGGTGTTGGTGTCGGTCTTCTGGTATGTTTGGGTGATGAATTCCATAATCTTGTCTAGTTTTGTTCCTTCATTTTCTGGTTCCTTTCTTCTTGTACTTCCTTCTCTTCCATTGTGGTTGTGTTGAAATGTCCGTTGCTGGTTTTGATGTTGATTTTGATATGGTCCTCTCTGATTGTTATTATTAAAATTCCCTTGATTGTTGTTATGGTAATTTCCTTGATTGTTGTTGTGAAAATTCCCTTGATTGCTGGGTCTGAAAGATCTTTGTGGATTATGGTGTTGACCATATCCACTTAAATGGTTGAGTTCTTCATGCGTTTTCGTGCAATTGTGCGCACTGTGTCCGGTGTTTCCACAATTTGTGCATGGCTTCTGTCCCTGCAAAACATTAACACCTTTCTCTTTTCCAAGACTTGTAAGCAATAAGTCAACCTTTTTGCTTAAAGCCATGATGTCAGATTTTACTCCAGTTTTCCATGTCTTATCGAGTGCTACTGTTGCCACTGTTTGGTTTGGATTATCATGTTTTTTTGTTGAGTAATTGGCTTTTGAACCATTACTCAATTGTTCCAAAAATTTCCATGCATTCTCACTATCTTGCAACATAAATGTACCACTTGAGGCAGCGTTTATCATGGATTGGTTTGTGCTATCTACTCCATCAAAGAAATACCGTACAAGTTGCCAACGAGGGAATTCATGATGCGGACACGATCGTAGTAATTCTTTAAGACGATCGAAAGCATCATGAAATTCTTCGTTAGGTTTTTGTGTAAAATCTTGTATTGCTTTTCTTATTTCTGTGGTTTTACTAGCTGGGTAAAACTCTTGTAAAAAGTTGGTTCTCAATTGATCCCAAGTATTAATACTTCCAGGAGCAAGTGATGTAAACCAATATTTTGCTTTTTCTTTTAAAGTAAATGGAAATAAATGCAATTTAAATGTGTCTCTATTGGTTTCCCTTGGCGTGTTTGCATTTGCTATTGCAAGAAATTCATACAAGTGATTATAAGGATCCTCATTTTTATAACCACGAAAAAGTGGAATTACTCCAATTAATTGTGGTCGAATTTCTACAATATGTTCGTTTCCGTGTGGAAATATTATAGGTGAAGGATCATCATAATCTCCTGGTTGAAAGTGAGATGCTACGGAATGTCTATTTGGTTGATCAAAATAACGATGATGGAATTGAAAATGATTACCTTCATGGAAGCCACCGTTGTGTCGATTTGTACCATTCCAATTATTGGTGTTATCTCCTTGATATCCACCATTGCCATTGTTGCGGAATTGTGGAGGATTTGGTGGATGTGCTTGTGGTATGGGATTATGAGGACCCGCTTGTGGAGGTTGTATGTGTGATTCATCGGGAACATCTTCTACTAAGACTTCGTCCAAATTCATTGTTCCAAATAAACGTCTTGCAATTCGATTGTTTCTAAGAGTTCTTTCGGGCTCCGGATTAAATAACAAGGGTGAATTGTTGCTACTATGTCTTGTATGCATAAACAAGTGAGTTTGCACAATAAAGAAAATAATAACAAAAAGAAAAATTTAACTTTAAGCAACTCTTTTAGAAATTAAGCGCACATAATCCCCGGCAGCGGCGCCATTTTGACAACGCTATCGTCACACGCGTCAAAAACAATTTATAACCCACTTTTACTATGTAGATAGGGCAAGCGGGGTCGAGTCCAAGGATTTAGTGGTTAACTTTTAACGAGTTGTAAAGTAAATATTGACGGTGATGGTAAAAATATTGAAATTGTAATTTGAGAGTAGAGAAAGAATTACTTCCGGTTTAGTTATCAACAATTAGTTTCACATGTTTTACTATAATGATTTCGATATAATTACTTTGACATAATTACAGTTTACTGACAATTACTATTACATAGGTAAATACATAACATGTTGGATCAATTATTTGTCTTTGTCTAACAATTGAGTAGATTGGGCACAAACAATGGTGTAGCAATATTATGTTTTATCTAGATGATAGTAACGTTACAACTTATTAACATATTATTTGGGCACAAAGTATATTAACTGATTATCCGTCTTAGCTCGTTATTTAGGTGAGATAGGCACGAATAATATGTTGGTAATACTATGTCTTAAGAATATGATAGCAAGTAGAAGTAGACACAAATGATTCACTAGTTGTATTCAAAGATATGATAGTTTAAAAGTTACAATAGTAAACATTTGTTCGGAATCAAAGTAAAAACATGCTATACTAAAGGTTGGATAACATTACCGGAAGTAATCTGAAAAGATTAGCCTTCCATGATGATCGTGGAGATGGTCTTGGTGGTTCTTGACATGTAACTTGGTGCGTGTATCCTTCGGATGATCTTGAATTACTACTAAAATTACAACCGAGATAGATGATCTATCGGTTCTAAACAACTAACTAAGAGATATTTCGACTATTACAACAAATAGAAAGTGAATTGGTAACTTGATGTCTAGAGAATGTAAATTGGTGTCTTAATCCGTGCATAGAGAGCTTCTATTTATACTGGCTGAGCACAGTGCTCGCGTCGCGACCAAAGGACCCGTCGCGTCGCGAGGGTGCGGCTTAGTGCTACTTTTGTCGGCCACTGGTCTGGCTAGTGCGTTTGTTGGTAGTCTCGCGATCAAGGAGTGGTTGGTCTCGCGTCCAAGGTCTTCGCGTCCAAGGTCTTCGCGTCGCGACCATAGACTTCGTCGCGGCGCGATTGCTGTAGCTTTTTGGGTCGTCTGGCTTGCTTCTCTTCACATCGCGACAGAGGGTCTGTCAAGTCGCGATTGCTGTAATTTTTATGTGTTTTTGGTATTTTTAGTCTGAAGTTTGAAGCATCACTTCCTCGGGTTTGATTTCTTATCAGAGTTTCTTGGGTCTTGTTCCTGAAAATAAGCCATAAATGTTAGCACACAAATCCCTCATATTTTCCTCACACCAGCAGCTCCGGAGAACTCTGTTCAAGTTAAACATGAATCGTAATTCATGTTTAGCCACCTGTTAATATAAGAATGTTTTGATGTTGAGCTTATCAGGATTTCCTATGGTAAATACCATAGTTCTGGCAGATTGCATCTGCAACACAGCAGTGGGCCGTGATGTGCAGTGTATGAAAGATGAGATATTCTCTCGTTAGCTTGCAATTTTTGTGAGGATGTCTGGGGACGAAAGACAAATTAATCATTATTCTATTGAGAGAATTAATGATATCTTAATAGACTTTCCCCGTGATTTGTGAGATGTTTTCTATACGAAAACAAATGGCTGGCTTGGCTAGTATTGACCCGACAGTAGATCTATTATCACCGCCAGACTTTTGGGAGTCTGTGGTGTGCATCAGGGGCTGCCGTTGGAATGTGAGCTTTTGCCTGGATATTGAGTGAAAACATGCATTCTTTATTGAAATATGACTGTTTGGTTAACAGACGAGGTAGGTTAGACGGATTTGTCTGAACCATATCTGTTATGAAGAAGCATTTTGCATGTTTTAAGGCAGTTTTTGGATTCTTTTGTTTTGCACAAAAATATAGTTTTTTGTGTGCCACGGAGCATCTTTATGCGATAAAATAGTCTTTAGATGATAGTGTTTTATTGTAAAAATAAAACACTATCATATGGCTACTATTTCGGGTTGCTGAACCTAAGCTGGTGCGGCCTTCGGACTATGATTCATACGCTGGAAATGTTTTGGTGCGGCTTGTATAGCCATGACAAATGATACGACTTATATAGTCATGATATATGGTATAGTCAGGTATGACTAAGAAAGATGGAATAGAAGTGATACAGAATTGATTTGAATGGTATGCAAATAACATACTGGATATGACAAAGTGTACAATTATCGGATGTGATTTGAAAATCACATGATATCACGATTCGGCCGGTAGGGCTATGCAGTAGGATATGAAATCCTGAGATACATATGATTAGCCGGTAAGGCTAGCAGTCTGGGTCCGATATCCAGACAGATATACACGTTTGGCCAGAAAAGGGCTATAAAACGGGATTTGATATTGACAGATGAAATGATCGATATATGTATCATATATAAAGAATTATATATGGATGTATTCATTGTACACGTTATTTGTAGATATGATTACTCACTGAACTTTGTAGCTCATACCGTTTGTTAAATGTCCCTGCAGGTTAGCAATACCCTGATAAGGGTCAGGATAAAGTCCGTGACTCAAGAAGTGGACCTGTAGATGCTGTCAGTAGCAGCCCGGCTTCAAAGGAGATATTGGTATTATATACTCTCCTTGATACGCTTGTACCCGATTTTATTAAAAATATACCCCTTTGTACTGGTTTTAAGTACTGAAACCTTTAATTTAAATGAAAAATTTTTTAGGGGTGTTTTGTTTTAAAAGCCGGGTGTTACAACGAGTATCAGTGGTAAAGTGTATAATTAAGGTCTAGGAATACTAAATCCTAGATACGTGTGATAAAATGTGGGAACGTGACAAGAACCTCGTGACCATAAGTGATGTATACTAAATGATTACATGACGAGTACCTTGTGATCATACGAGTTGTTGATATTGTGGCTGCATAACGAGTACCTTGCAGTCACGAGGTGGATGTAGTTATAGTCACATCGCAAGGGGTGTAGTGAGCTATGTGCTCGAGTCTACAGGGGTCGAGGATGGGACAGGAACTTGTGGTAGTGGTTGTGGTGGTGATGGAGGATGGTGAATATGGTCTATAATGTGGTTATTCTTTTATGTGGCTAAGCACTTGCTTGTGGTTATTCTTCTATCATATGGATGTGTTGATTATTAGACGAGTTATTTGTATGCTATTGTAATGTTACGCACTAAGCTTTGTAGCTTATGTGTGTGCAGGTTAGTAGATAGTAGCGCCCGACTAGATCATTGATCGATCGTGAAGATATCCACTTGTGGTTCCAAGGCTCGAGTATATGAATTTTGTAATAAATGTTCGAAATTTTTGGGTATACTCGGTGCTAAATCTGAGACGTTACAGTTCTTGAAAGTTTTTACATGTATGCAATTAATTCAATGATTATTTTGGTTGGAACAAAATATTATCTAAAGAAAAAAAAACAATTAGGCTTAATCAAATATATAGTCAAAATATAAGGACTTTCCTGAATTTATCCCAAAATTAAATGTAATTAAAATGCGTATTGAGTCTAGTGGGTAAAATTATAAAAAAATTAAACACACTTAAGACTATTTATATTGTATTATTAGTTTAAAAAAACCATATGAGATGTATTAATTTGTAATATGTAAATTGAAATTTTTTGGTAGTTTCAAATGTTTATTCTAAACCATATTAAAAGTTAAAAAATAATATTTTTATTAGATTTAGATAGATATCTAGATTTAGTTCTCTTTATTCATTTTTACCGTATTGAAAGAAAGCAACAAGTTTCACTTCTCAATATAGATGTTGTGCATCTCTTGAAATAACTACACTTTGAATCCTTCCAACACGAAACTGAAAAACTACGAATTTACAAGAAATTTAAAAGAATTGACGTCAACTCTAACACGAAATTGCAAGGTCGTGTCTTCGGTCAGTGATTAACAAAGAAACCCAACCCACAAAACTTGATCTTAAAACACACCGGGTCAAGTGTGGTCACAAAACACCAAAAGAAAAGAGACGACTATAACCTATACAAATACTTCAAATAAATAAAATATTCTCTGGAAATATTACAATCATAGATTGATAGACGACGAACAAAGGATAACAAAACATCTGCTTGATGACGTCACCGTCATCTCGAATGTTAAAGAAAGGGGTTTAAGGTTTCATGCTCTAAAGTCGTGCTAGTTTGTTGTATCTTCGAAATTTTCTCAAAGTTGGGCCCTTAATCTGATGGTCAATAATTAATGTCGATAATCAAAACATATGCATTCAAACAAATGACTTCTTTTATTATCATTAATTTATTTTAATATTACACCTTATTCATGGTGTTAAACTAAAGGAAACAATATATCTTTTAAAGCCATCCATGAAGTATTTTTAACTAAGTATTTTAAAATTACGTATAAGTCAAACTTGTATTTATTTCAAATAAATAATTATCTTGTCTTTTCATAGATGGTGTTAAGAAGATGTTGGAAACTTGGCTGTGTATTTTGATAAAAGTCACGAATATTGAGTAACCGAAAATAGATTATTGATATCAAAGTAAGATATATGAAATAGTGGCTAAACGAGACGATATAAGAGAGAACTTAATTAAAAAGGAGATTTAAATAATTTTTTTCATTTAAAATTTTCAATACAAAGATTATAAATGTAATTCCTCCTCAATCGTTTAAGGGGACTTTGATTCATCGGAATTCGAGGGAATTAGAATCTAATTTCTTCGGATTCCTATGTTTGGTTCAAGTTTTGTGTGAAGGAATTGAAATCCAATTCTTTTAAAATGGAGGGAATGAATTCCTTTGCAGGTTTGATGAAATTCATTCCATTGCAGAAGCAATATGCAAAATTATCATTATACCGCTTCTATTACTTTCAAATTGAAACCCTCCACCACCACCCACCACAGCCACCCACCGCCACCCCCATCCACCGTCACCGCCACCACCATCCCCAATGCCACTTACCGCCGCCACCACCACCACCACCATCGCTACCACCACCACCACCACCGCCACCATCCATCGACACCCACAACCACCATCACCACCACCACTACCACCATCGCCACCTACCACCGTCACCACAGACCACAGACCGCCACCAACCACTACCATTGCCAGCGCCACCACCACTAATGTCACCCACTACCACATCACCACTAGCACCACTACCCTCCATCTCCACCGCCACCCACCACCACCAACCATCACTCACCACCATCACCACTACACACCACCATCCACCACTACCAGCAATAACTTATAAAACAAAGTAAAACTATGATAAAAATAATGGTAGATTTGTCATCTATATGGAGTTCAATTCAATTTCCTGCCAACCAAACAGAATATGGAATTTGATTCTAATTCTATTTCCTGTCAACCAAACAGAATATGGAATTGGATTCCAATTCCTGATAGATTCCAATTTTTTGACAGATTCCAATTCCTTCAAAAACATTCTGCGAACCAAAGGCCACCTAAGCACATTGCACCAAGAAATCTACAAACAAAACATTTTTTTCCGATGTGCATTAGTAAAAAACTGCATATGCACATGTGCATATGTATATGCATATACCTACATATGCATATATGACGAAAATATCCATGTACATATTACAATAACTTGCATTTTGTTCGATTATTTTTACGAGTAATTTAAATGATGAGTTACAAACTAACTGTGTTATTTTTGTTAAACAAAAATCAACAGGGAAAAAAGTTATCTACTTCCCTCTCCTAATTATAGTTCTTTCTTGACCATTATTGGTGTTTGAATATATTTTGAATGCTCATGATTGTAAAAGTTATCTTATAAGGTGCTAAGTATCTCTAATTATTTGGAAAATATGATATAAAAGTAAATTCATTTCATTTTTTGGTAATTAGTTGTGATATATTTCAACAAATTCCTTATCATTATATAATCAATGATGCGGGGACGACATGTGTTAATGCGTTACATAATGATGTCAGCATTAGTATGAATGAAAGTGTGATAATGTCATCGTCAAATCTACCAAAGTTCTGTGATAGTATCAGAAGTGGACGGAATTTTCACGAATTAACAAACCTCATCACTTTGTCATGACTTATGAGGTTTCTCGGCCATTTGAGATTGTTTATGGGCTTAAAACGATGTTTTATGTTTTTATTAAATTTTCAGAAACTTTACTTTTGGTGTTTGATTTAGATAATTGATTACAAATCTTATCCTTATCGACTCTATTATCCTAGGATTAAGGAATGAAGCTTATCGTCTTTTCCTTATAAGTATTTTGTGTCCTTTTGTTTCTGAGGAAGTGTTTTGAGTATTGAATAAGAATATGTTTAGAGCTATCTTTTCAGTTCTTTGTTTTCATATTGTTTGTAATTTTAATTCATTCTGATGATCTGGGCATCATTTGGTATCAAAGAAAACATACGAATGGTTGAACAGATGCTTCGTGGGTGTTGATAACCTCGTGGTGCTAGCAATCATTCCGGTGGTGGACATGGTCTAGAGAATGACAATGTTGATCTACATGATATACATGACAGAGAGATTGAACGCTTGCAATGACGGATCCAAAAACTCGAGTTGTTAGATCAAGACTTGTCGGGAGAAGAGACTGAATCAAAACCGAGCATCTGGGGCAACAGTTACGATGAGGACAATCCTTTTGCTAGCTCAAGATGAGTTTTATCATGAAAGAGGATATTGTGATGATCCATTGAGGAACATTGGTGCAACGGTTGAGATTCCTGACTCACGAGAAATGCTTACTGTAACACCCCAATCTCACACAAATTTTTTTTTTAAACTTTATAATACAAAATATTTGGTTATACACACGGGGTATTACTCTTCTGTATCATTGCCACACTTCAAGCAGCACATACTTTGCATAACGAAAGCTACCGTCCCACACTCGACTCTTCTAATTCCTTGTTTGATTACCTGAGTACATAGCATTTTAAAAACATACGTAAGACATACGTCTCGTGAGTAATATGGGTTTTACACCCAAAACAGTTTTCCATATTTTAAACATTTCCAAATTTTCATATTATTTAACTTCCTATGAGCGCACTCATAGGTTTTCCTTTTCATTTGTGAGCACAATCTTACGAGCGCACCCGTAGGTTTTATACGAGACGCACCCGTATAGCTACTTCCTCAATAGCATGAAACGAATTCATCTACCAAGGTAATTAGACAACTACTTCGTGACGGGAGGTACCATCCCAGTAGTGTCTTTTTGCCACCCCTACCGCAGCAGGCCGTGGTCTTTATCCGGATACTTCTTAACTCATCAACAGGGCTCAACACTTTATTAATTCTTTGTATTTCTCATTTATCTTTTGTACACATTGTACTTATCATTTCACAAGATCATTTTCAGTTTCACAAAACATTTTGGTTCCATAGAACCATTTCAATTACCATAAAACCATTTTGTCCCACAAACCATTTTTTATAAAAATTCATTTCTTTTATATAAAATCCATTTGCTATGTACTCGGAAAATCCACACATTACTCACCTCAACTAGTTAGAGAAGTCTAACTAGAACTATCCCCTTCCTCGTCCCTCCTATTCATTGATCTTTTACTCAACCAACCGTATTTGAACCACCGCCTATATACGCATTTAATTCACATACTTGGTTAACACATATTTATACATTACAACTAATTCCACAGTGCTAAAGTCTAATATTATACAGTTATGGGTCATAACCAAACTATAACCCTTAATAACTAACTTCTTTTAATTTATAAACTTTCCCAAAAATACACGTATTTTGCTACAGTACCCTCGGGAGGTCGTATTCGGGATTTAAAAATTTTCCACGTAGTTTCAAACTATTTTAAACCTATGTTCAAAGTTTTAGGTCAAACGGACAAGCCTAGCATCGATTTAATACTTCAAAATTTTAACAGGGAACTACTTTGCTTCTGCCTCGGCCTCGCGTCGCGACCCAGGGCTTGGTCGCGTCGCGATCGCTGCTGGTGTTGGATTAGATGTCTAAGCCATGACTTATAATTTGTATTTACCTAATTAATAGAAGCAAAGTCCATTTGGGTTGCCCTCATAGCTGGAGGTTTGGTAGAAAGTTCGGTAGAGAGAAAGGTTGGTTTATTATGGGATTAATAAATCAATAGAAATAAAAGATATGGTTTGTTATTATATTAAAGTGATAATATATTAATTAGAAACTATATTGATTGATTAATAATTAATCAGGAATTAATTAGATTAATTTATGTGGCATTAATTAGATTAATCAGGAAGTCATGGATTAAAGTCGTACAAATTCAATAGTTGAATTGCGGGGCGCGGCGCGCCAATGTATAGGCCGCGGCGCGCGTACGTATAATCCGGAAAATGGGTGACGGCTAGGGTTTCTTGTTTCCCTATAAATAGGGACCCCTAGACCTCATTATTTGGTGCTCATTCTATTATTCTCTCTAGAATTTTCGTGACCTTCCTCTGGCTCCCTAGGTGTGATCTCATTTGAGGCAGGACACTTGTGCTGCTTAGCTACAAGATTAAAACTAAAGGTTAGTTTTCTGATTTATTCTTTTAGTTATTTTGTTTGGCCTTTAGGAATTAGTTACATGTTCAAAGTAAGAAAACATAGATCTTTTCTAGGTTGCATGTGAACTTAGGTTATTTAGTTCATGGTTGCGGAAAACCTTTCAGCTGGTGCAGACCAGAATGTCCGATTTTTATGCTACAAATTCTCATTTTTCTCATTTTAAGCCCTTAATACTCAACTTAATCACTAGGGTTTATTCCAAGACCAAAATCATTCATTTACTTCAGGTTTTTAACCATAAAAATCATAAATTTCAATTATTTTCCAAACATTTCGTTTTTGCATTTTTGATTCAAAAATCGAAATTGTCCAATATTAAGCTCTTCTACTGATTTATTTTAACATTTACCACACATGGAACTTATTAAAACCCCTCAGAACCAATTTGATCATGTTAATATGAATTATAGGGTTCTTGAACAAAATTCCAATTTTTCAACAATAGCAACATACTTTGGTGATTTTAAGATATGTTCTTAATACACAACTTAATTGATTTAGAATCATTCCATGACTAAAACTTTCAATTTGCATCAGGTTTTAACTCAATGGAATCACTGATTCCCTTCCTTTATCAAAAAATTCAGTTTTTACATTTTTACCCCAAAACCTTGGTTTCAATTCAATTAACGGTTACTACTAGTCTCTTTTATCTATTTCAGCATATTAGACTCATTAAAACCCTTTTAAATCAACTTGGTCATATAAACCCGTGATTTAGGGTTCTTGAACCGAAAACCCAATTTTTACCAATTTCAACTAACCCTTTGATTTACAATCGTTTTCTCAATACTTAGAACATGTTTGATGTTAGAAATTACTTAAACCACTTGGAACTTAACCGGAATTTCAGTTTCCAGTTTCATCCCGTGAAGAACACATGAGAAACTAGGTTAGGAGCTTGATTACTAACCTTGGTTTAGCTTGAAAATCTTAAATTCTTAGCAAAATATTGAAATCTCTGCTTCTTTCTTCGTGAATTAAAGAACCAGTGTTCCCTCGTGGCTCTCTCTCACTCTCTAGAACTCTCCAACATCTTCTGTAAATTATAAGAAGATATTTTCTATATTTATAGTTCCATATTTTCAATTCTACCCCTCAAGTCTTGCTTCTTGCATTATGACACAAAATCCAGATTTTATTACACAAAGTTCATTTTATCACATATTTGCCCCACATCACAAAAATTATTTTACATTTTTGGTCTATAATGCAACAAAAGACCATTTTACCCTTTTTATACAAAATTCTATTATTTCCCAAAATAGCACACAAATTCATTTTTATTACATTATGAGTTTTGTTTTCTTTCATTTTGACCCCAACATTATATTTTCTTTACATTAAAGTCATTTGCATGCCAAATGACCATTTTACCCTCTTTTCCTTATAATATTCAGAATTCTTATCATAATATATATAATACTTTTATAAATGACCAAAATACCCTTTTAGTCATTTTATCCATTTCTCAACTTTTTAGTCGCTCACTCGTACTTCATACTCTATGCTTTAATTACATTCTTTTTTACCTCATTTCATTCTTATGCAAATCTCTTAGTGAGACTTACTTTACAAAGTAGTTTCATACTTTTCACACTTTTATCAAAAATAACAGTTTACTTTGTAATTCTTCTCATATCTTTACCAGGAACACATGAGATTATACTAATCATATTCTTTACTTATAAAACTTTTTCCAAAATACAATCAAGCAGAATTTGTATTTATATAAAATTCATAAATACACTAAATCTTTTCTTGTAAAATTTTGTCCCTTAGTGGACATTTTACTTAAGCAAATTTGTTTTACAACCCTCCTCATTCATTTCACTCTTTACTCATAATATTATTCATTTATTTTCACACTTCTCGTTTCCTCATTCCGCTACTTATTCATTATTACATAGATAATTTATTGATATTTCCTCCTTCCAGAAATTTTTACAACTTCTTATCTTTTATTTATATTTTATTCTTTAAATCTTTTGAACTTCAAGTTCGTTCTTCTTTTTCTCTACTAATGATTTCCGGTTTATTACCATTTATAAGGTAAGTATTTTCTTTCTTTCGTTACTCTTTACATCCGCACTTTTCTGTTTGGGACAGAATTTATCGAAACAGTACACCTCACACGAGAATTTACATATCTCACTCCAGAAAAATCAAAATAACTTACCGCTTTTTGTTTTAGAAACTAGACATCCGTAGGTTTCTTTCTATGTATGATACATGCTTTTTGGCCCAGTAGATTTGTACAGTTTTACTGTTGAAGTTGACTTATTGTTGCTGTCAAACTTTACTACTCTTATTTTCATCACTTTTACTATGTAACTATAGGATTTATTTAACTTTATACTATCGTACATACATTCTCACCATATTGTTATCTTCCTCCCCTTATAATTCACATGGGTTACTCCCATGAATACAAATCTTGTATCCCATGATATTTGTAGTACTTTTGTATCTTGTGTTATTAATAATTCAAACGTTACTCTTATTCTTATTTCATAATTTATGAATTCTCACTTTCACATACTTCTTACTCGTTTCACTACTATAAAGTGACTTCATTTTTCTCACGTAAATTATATATATTACTTTCATTAATACATGTATTATATCACCTTTACTTACAATACTTTCATATCTTGACATGTTTGTAACCTCAATACTTCTTTCATCCTCGTCTATTAACTATGAGATCTCGGTCTCACTCACTCATTTTACTTACTAATATAATAATGTCCTTTTCATGTTTCAGCTTCCTTACAATACTTTTATAAATAAGCTTTTCATCTTTGTAGGTACCCCGTGTACCATTCTCACGATATTGCTTACCATGATTAATTCAAAATTTTAAACGACTTATAAAATCTCATACTTATTACACTTTTCACAAATCATATTTATTAACTTCTTAATTACACATATAAATTCTCAAGCTTTTGTCCTACTTTAGACTTTTACAAATGAATTTTGTCTTTCTTTTACCTCTTAATTACTACTTGGTAACCCGACTCTACTATGTTGATTCTTTGATGCTTCTAGTTTATCGCATATAATATTTCATAATTCCAAACTCAGTTTCAGCATACCTTATACATACTTCAAATAGTTTCGTGATTACATTCTAAGTTTGACTCTTATAAAAAGTCAAAGCTGTAAAGAATTTAATTACCAACTTTATATGCTTTTGGTCATATTATGATTCCAACTTAACAATGAGACGCAAACCATGGTCTCAAACCCCTTCTTAACACATATTTACAAGTTTTTTTTTATCTCACGTACTTTTACTTATAACTTCCTACGCTTTAGGCCCAAATTTTCTTCCATTATATCTTTTACCATCTTTTCTATGTGTTATAAGGCTACATGCCTAACACATTACATTATTCTTTCATATTTCATTTAAGACTTATTTATTATATACCTTTAGGTAGTACTCAACTCCCGTTCATTTTCGCATTATCTTTCACTCTTTCGTATTTCAAGGCTATATGCCAAATACATTATCTCACTCTTTTACTTCATACTTTTATATATACCCCTAAACTTACTCATTCTTTTATATTTATAAGCACATCTACACATATACACTCTTCCTTATATTTCATCATTACTAACCATGTACTGACCATTTCCCACAATCTTTGAATACTTTTACTAATTATATTCATTCATATTCGGAAGTGGTAACCTTCCTGTCTGTTTATTATCGTTTTTTTCTTATCTTTGATTATTTGTCTAATACTTATCTAGACTTTTACCTTTATTCTTTACCTCATATTATTTATGACTCTCAGTCGTCATTCTCACATTCTTTCGGTTACATTTTTATCATTTATATTTCTTCCTTATACTTATTTTATTTGATCACCAGATCTAATTTCAATGACCATTTTTCTCATCACCATTTTTTTTAATAACTTTCTTTATGTTCCTCTCATTATCTTCATAGTTCGTCTTATCTTTAATTTCTCGCCTAACACTTGTTTAGGCATTTCATCTTTATTTTTTTTTATTCCTTATCTAATACTTGGTTAAGTATTTTACTTTCATTTTATATTAACATATTCGACCATAACTTTTAGTACACATACTTCAATTCCCTGGTTGTCCCTGGGAGACATATTATACTCCCTCTCAATATTTATTCTTTACCCTTTCACACAGCCATTGGGTTTTATTGACATATATCTATTCATATTTTTTTCCAATATTTCTTTCTTTGGTCACTGTAGTGACATTACATCTATTTTCATTCCAAAATCATACTTCGTTCCGTTAGACAACGGAACTTTTCAACTATACATTTTCTTTTTATTTCTCTTTTATTATTCTCTCAAGTTTCAATTACATATAATTTACGTCATTTCTCACATTATACGGTGATTATCACAACCATATATGTGAACTTTCCTCACTTATTACCTTTCTCATACTCGTCATCTTATTTTCAATACTCTTCATTCATACTTTCTTATGCTTTATTACATATACTTTATACTGATTTATATAGGGTATGGGGTTTTCCCCACTACATACCTCATATTATTTATTCCATCTTTAACACCCTTCCATTAGACTTTAACATTTTCAGTCATACTTGATTTTATTACATAGGTATACCGAACCTATGCCCCTCAAACCTCCTAAACTCGTCCCTTACAGCTTCACATGATTCCTGTGTGGTTCCACCAAACTCAAATATATATCCTGTGATTATGATAGTACGGGCCCATATTATTATAACCACCTATACATATTTGCTTCCGGCTTCACCACCAAGACTCATGTTCCACTGTTTCAGGTTAACCCTCACTTCTTTTTACTTCCAACCTTATATTAAAGTAGGTATCCTACTTAACTCTTACACAGTTTAAGTCTAGGTTCAAGTATTGACACCTAGTTCGCTTAAACTATGGCTCTGATACCAAATTGTAACACCCCAATCTCACACAATTTTTTTTTAAAAAAACTTTATAATACAAAATATTTGGTTATACACACGGGGTATTACTCTTCTGTATCATTGCCACACTTCAAGCAGCACATACTTTGCATAACGAAAGCTACCGTCCCACACTCGGCTCTTCTAATTCCTTGTTTGATTACCTGAGTACATAGCATTTTAAAAACATACGTAAGACATACGTCTCGTGAGTAATATGGGTTTTAGACCCAAAACAGTTTTCCATATTTTAAACATTACCAAATTTTCATATTATTTAACTTCCTATGAGCGCACCCATAGGTTTTCTTTTTCATTTGTGAGCACAATCCTACGAGCGCACCCGTAGGTTTTATACGAGACGCACCCGTATAGCTACTTCCTCAATAGCATGAAACGAATTCATCTACCAAGGTAATTAGACAACTACTTCGCGACGGGAGGTACCATCCCAGTAGTGTCTTTTTGCCACCCCTACCGCAGCAGGCCGTGGCCTTTATCCGGATACTTCTTAACTCATCAACAGGGCTCAACACTTTATTAATTCTTTGTATTTCTCATTTATCTTTTGTACACATTGTACTTATCATTTCACAAGATCATTTTCAGTTTCACAAAACATTTTGGTTCCATAGAACCATTTCAATTACCATAAAACCATTTTGTCCCACAAACCATTTTTTATAAAAATTCATTTCTTTTATATAAAATCCATTTGCTATGTACTCGAAAAATCCACACATTACTCACCTCAACTAGTTAGAGAAGTCTAACTAGAACTATCCCCTTCCTCGTCCCTCCTATTCATTGATCTTTTACTCAACCAACCGTATTTGAACCACCGCCTATATACGCATTTAATTCACATACTTGGTTAACACATATTTATACATTACAACTAATTCCACAGTGCTAAAGTCTAATATTATACAGTTATGGGTCATAACCAAACTATAACCCTTAATAACTAACTTCTTTTAATTTATAAACTTTCCCAAAAATACACGTATTTTGCTACAGTACCCTCGGGAGGTCGTATTCAGGATTTAAAAAATTTTCCACGTAGTTTCACACTATTTTAAACCTATGTTCAAAGTTTCAGGTCAAACGGACAAGCCTAGCATCAATTTCATACTTCAAAATTTTAACAGGGAACTACTTTGCTTCTGCCTCGGCCTCGCGTCGCGACCCAGGGCCTGGTCACGTCGCGATCGCTGCTGGTGCAGACCAGAATGTCCGATTTTTATGCTACAAATTCCCATTTTTCTCATTTTAAGCCCTTAATACTCAACTTAATCACTAGGGTTTATTCCAAGACCAAAATCATTCATTTACTTCAGGTTTTTAACCATAGAAATCATAAATTTCAATTATTTTCCAAACATTTCGTTTTTGCATTTTTGATTCAAAAACCGAAATTGTCCAATATTAAGCTCTTCTACTGATTTATTTTAACATTTACCACACATGGAACTTATTAAAACCCCTTAGAACCAATTTGATCATGTTAATATGAATTATAGGGTTCTTGAACAAAATTCCAATTTTTCAACAATAGCAACATACTTTGGTGATTTTAAGATATGTTCTTAATACACAACTTAATTGATTTAGAATAATTCCATGACTAAAACTTTCAGTTTGCATCAGGTTTTAACTCAATGGAATCACTGATTCCCTTCCTTTATCAAAAAATTCAGTTTTTACATTTTTACCCCAAAACCTTGGTTTCAATTCAATTAACGGTTACTACTAGTCTCTTTTATCTATTTCAGCATATTAGACTCATTAAAACCCTTTTAAATCAACTTGGTCATATAAACCCGTGATTTAGGGTTCTTGAACCGAAAACCTAATTTTTACCAATTTCAACTAACCCTTTGATTTACAATCGTTTTCTCAATACTTAGAACATGTTTGATGTTAGAAATTACTTAAACCACTTGGAACTTAACCGGAATTTCAGTTTCCAGTTTCATCCCGTGAAGAACACATGAGAAACTAGGTTAGGAGCTTGATTACTAACCTTGGTTTAGCTTGAAAATCTTAAATTCTTAGCAAAATATTGAAATCTCTGCTTCTTTCTTCGTGAATTAAAGAACCAGTGTTCCCTCGTGGCTCTCTCTCACTCTCTAGAACTCTCCAACATCTTCTGTAAATTATAAGAAGATATTTTCTATATTTATAGTTCCATATTTTCAATTCTACCCCTCAAGTCTTGCTTCTTGCATTATGACACAAAATCCAGATTTTATTACACAAAGTTCATTTTATCACATATTTGCCCCACATCACAAAAATTATTTTACATTTTTGGTCTATAATGCAACAAAAGACCATTTTACCCTTTTTATACAAAATTCTATTATTTCCCAAAATGGCACACAAATTCATTTTTATTACATTATGAGTTTTGTTTTCTTTCATTTTGACCCCAACATTATATTTTCTTTACATTAAAGTCATTTGCATGCCAAATGACCATTTTGCCCTTTTTACCAATTTTTACTATTACACCCTTGTTCAACCCAACTTTTACATATGTTTATTTTATGACTCTTACCAAAATTTTAGGGTTCTTACACTTACCATGATGAATTTATTAAATGGTTAAGCACCTTGAGCAGGTGTTTGATTAGAGAGAAATACTGGAACACTTGAAGGTGAAGTTAGTTGCAATCAAATTGAGGAAACATACCTATTTTTGGTTGGATCATGTGAAGAATTAGAGAACCTTGCAAGAAAAGCAAGGTTCGTACATGGGAAAAGATGAAGATATTATTGAAGAAAATTTTTTGTTCTCATAACCATCAATATAAAGCTTTCACAAAGTATCACAATCTGTCCCAGAAAACCATGTAAGTCGAGGAAGTCATTCATGAGTTTGATCGGCTTATGATGTTGTGTGACGTGGTAGAAAAGGGATAACAACTTATTGCTCAATTTTTTGGGGGGGGGGGTGTTAAAACTTGAGGTCTGAGATGTGGTGAGTCTTCGGCTTGATTGGAGATATTTAGATGTGTGCTAGCTAACCTTAAAACTGGAGAAACAAATTAAGAGTAAGTCTTCAACAAAATGTAGCCAGTTCTCTCCCCAATAAATAGGACCGCAACCCTTATCGGCCCTAAGGTTCCTGTCCTAAAAACCCCTACCTGCACGCCTAATGTAACAAGTGGCAGTAATACCCGACCATCACAATGTTATAAATGTCGTAGTATTGGCTATCACTTTTGACTGTCTGAACCATAAGTTGATGACATTTTATATGATGCTAATAGGGATTGATTTAATATGAGGAACTAAAATTAGTTTAACCTGACCATGGACAGCCATTAGTAATCCAACGAGTTCTGAATTTTGCTATTTCAAATCCCTTGCTGATAATTCATAGTTAATAAACAATATCTTTTGTACAAAGTGTACTGCTAAACGCAATGTATGTATCATGATAATGATAGGAGCAACTGTGAGAATGTGGTTTCAATCACATGGTATAAAAACCCAAGATGAAGGAAAATGATCATCCGAAACTACACCAACTTACTTGGCTGGAGAAGGGCAATGTTGTGAAGATGAGTAAGCATTATTTAGTGCATTTTTCCATTGGTAAAAGGTATCGAGAAAAAAGTGTTGTTTAAAGTCATTCCTATGGATACATGCCATATTTTGTTAGGGAGACCATGACAGTATGATAAATGGACAAAACATGATGGGTTTTGAAAGGATGCATGTCATATTTTGTTATAAAAGGGCGTGATTAGAGAGAGATGAGTCCTTGTGTGGTTTTTGCATTAATGGTTCCCAAAAATGGAGGCACATTTTGTATGTTTATTGATTGTTGAGATGTTAACAAGATAATGAGCAAGTATCATTTTCCCATTCCTTGGTTGGACGATCTGTTAGACCAACTACATGGTGATATCGTTTGTGTTGATATCATTTTTGTCATCTATGTTGATATCATTTTTGTAATTGTTCATTCAATCAAATGTTAAATAGATAATAATATCCATAATGATGTTACCCAAACATTAAAAAGGAACTATTACAACTTAAAACTACCTTAAAATACAATAACATTTATCAACTCACTTGGATATTTTTGTCATTTATGTTGATATCGTTTTTTTTTTTGTAATTATTCATTCAATCAAATTGTTTGAGCGTTAAATAGATAATAATATACATAATGATGTTATCCAAACATTAAAAAGGAACTATTACAACTTAAAACTACCTTAAAATACAATAACTTTTATCAACTCACTTGGATATTTTTTGTCATTTATGTTGATATCGTTTTTGTAATTGTTCATTCAATCAAATTGTTTGAGCGTTAAATAAATAATAATATCCATAATGATGTTACCCAAACATTAAAAATGAACTATCACAACTTAAAACTACCTTGAAATAGAATAACTTTTAGAGAATTTTCCTTATTATTAAATTAAATTTTCGGAGAAATCAAACACAATCTTTATTTATTTATTTTTTGGATAAATCTTTCTGACTTTCTTCTTAATCAAGAGATCAATACAAGTGTCAAAAACACGGGATGATATTAAGAGAGATGTTTAGTGGATTCCACATGTCCTTATATAGATGGATAGGAAGATGAACGAGGAGAATTTAGTAGGAATAAATAGAATTTTTCTTATTATTAAATTAAATTTTTGGAGAAATTAAATCCAATCTTTATTTATTTATTTATAATTGGTATATAAGTTTCATTGTTTCAGCTTCTTCTCAGTTCTCACGCTATTTTCCCGTATCTCGCTTTCCCATCAAATGGAATTCTTCAAGAAAACCTCAGCGGTAAGACTGAAAACTCACCTAGACAAGTATCTGATTGCCGACGACGACCAGTTGACCGTCCGGCAAAGCCAAACCGCCGCTGGAACACGTCGTGCACGGTGGTTGATCGAGCACGTTGACTCAAACAGCCATGTAATTCGTCTAAAAAGCTGCTACGGTCGTTATTTGACAGCCTCCAGTACGCCGTTATTCCTAGGCATGTCGGGGAAGAAAGTCCTCCAAACGTTGCCGGAAAACACCAAGGACCTAGCAATCGAATGGCAGCCGGTGAGGGACGGATTTCAGGTGAAGCTTAAGGCTTCTGATGGAACGTATCTGAGGGCCAACGGAGCCATGCCGCCATGGAGAAACACTGTTACGCACGACAGCAGTTCTACGAGCTCGACGCATAATTGGATCTTATTTGATGTAGAGGCGGTGGATATACCGGAGGACGAGGAGTTTAATGATTATTTAACGATGGTTTCGAGTTTATCTTCCGTCTCCGATGAACTTTCCGGCCTGGAGTTCGTCGGTTCACCGGTGTCAATCCGCTCTTCTAGTTTCTCACCACGCTTCTCAGCACGGACTATGTTTTCAATGAAGAAGGTACCTTTTCTATTTCTTTTTTTTTTAATTACACAAAATCTATGCATCAAAAATATAAAATATACAAAATCCTCCAAAACTCGTAAATTAGAATACCCTCTAAATGACTATTAAATAATTCAAAACATTTTTTCAATCATAGGTGTTAAAATTGGGACCATGGCCATAAGATCCTTTGATCTTATTATTAACCAACAATTTCGGTTACAACAAGATATGTAATCCAATGCCATCTTATTCGTTTAGTCTTGGTTTTTTATTTTTAATAAAAAAATTAATGGATTAGGGTTTAGACCGGAAGAATCAAAGTGGAAAGGAAATGGGGTGAGAAAAGGAAACAAGAAGGGACGATAGAAACTAAGATAAAAATGAAGAAATCTCATTTAAATGGGGGTTAAATAGAAACAAATGAAGAAATATCATTTAAATGGGGGTTAATAGGAGAATTTTGAAGGAGGGGCTATGATTCTTGAAGCTAAGTAAATATGTTTGGTAAGAAAAATAATTGTCTTAGGATAGTAAAAATAACAATGTAAATAGTGAATGGAAATAAAGAAAAAAAATTGATTTTACTAGAAGAGTGAAATGATATTGGTCTATAACTCATTGGTATAAATTACAAAATAATAATAATAATAATTTCTGTTTCATTGATATCCCGTAGTACATATACTAAATATATTGTCTACAGATTTACCTTAGGTTCCTAACTAAGAAGTAGGATATACAAGAAATATATAATTCAATTATAGATATATGCCTTCCAAATATTGTGGATATTTTTACATTTGCCTAGATATATGGCTAGAATCCTAGGAGGATATAGAAACATAAAATTTAAATATAGGAAATATATATTCCAACTAATATGCATATCTTGACATAAAGAAACAGGTTAATTGTGGTTTAGAATTGTCTTGATGAGTGTAAAATGTATTAATTTCGATAATTTTGGTATGCATTATTACAACATAATATCAAACAAGAAGTATTATTGTATTGAAAATATTATTAAAGATGTTAAAGTGTTGCATAAAAGGAAAAACAAATGAAATTAAACGATATAATTCTAGTGGTGGAGGTGGAGTTGATTGTGGTTTTGGGTTTCTTCTAAAAGTGTGCACTTGCTTATTGGCGACGACTAGGATGTCATTGTCCATGCGCAAAGTATTTAATAAGTAATTTGTTATTTAAATAATTAAAATGTCTGCTGATTACATATATAAATTAACAAGCCAACAAAATTATTAATATAAAAAAAAAAATAATACTGCTCTAAAACATTTTTTTTATTTTCAAAATATATGATATCTGATTAAGATATATGTATAGAGCTAGATTCATATCTAAATACACGTATATTATGTCAATATGTAATGTATTAAATATAAAAATTATTAACCGGATTTTTATTAATTACTTTTCATAAACCTGGTTTACTTTCCAAATTTATTTATCAATTATTTTTTTAAATGGATAATTTGATTATTTTCCATAACTCTGTTATTTTTCATAAATCCATATTAATACTTTTTATATTTAATCTGTTACACATTGACAATATATATATTATTTATCTTAATTTGAACCTAGCCTACATGTATATAGTCAATATAACAAATAGATGCAACATCATATACAAAACCCATAATTTCACAAAAAGAATTTGATAATTAGTTGGAAGTGTTGGATATTTGATATCCATATCAATAAATAAAAATAAAGTAGTGTATGAATCTAATCTTTTCGAATGTTTACTAGCAGACAAAGTATGTTTTAAGAGAGGTTGTATATCTTCCTACTAAATCTTTTTACTGATGTTCCTACTCACTAGATCAATACAAGTGTCAAAAACAAATGATGAGATTAAGAGAGAGGATAAGTGGATTTCACATAACATTATTTAGACATTATTTAGTGGATAAGAAGATGAAATAGGAAGATTTAGTAGGAACAAATACAATTTCCCTAAAACAAAATTTTGCCGAAATGATATTTGTATTTACACTGAAACCATTTAATATAAAAATATAAAAATATAATATAAAAATATAAAAATATAACATACCAAGTACCAACCTAGTATTTATAATCGAAGGAGTATTACACCAACAGGCAATAGCCAGCCATTGTCAAGTTACTTTCCAACTTCAAGGTTATATTTTATTTCGTATAGGCTTTAATTATCTTGACGGTGATATTAAATTCATAATAAAAATACAAGAATAAGTGTTTAAAGTATTTATCAATAACAATATTTGTCAATCCTCATTCATTCCTTAACAAAATTTCAACTTAATTTCTAGAGTAAATTACAATTTTGGTCTTTGTGGTTGTCCCAAAATTGCACTTTTGGTCATCTTTTTGGTTTTTCACGCACATGGTCCCTGAACTGGACTTTTGCTTACACATTTGGTCCATTGGCCAGGTAAAAAGACTAAAATGCCATTTTTATTTCTTTTTCATTTTTCTTTTAATGTATTGTTTATTAAATCAATTAAAAAAACAAAAAACAAAATCCTTTTCTCTGGCGAACTCGCTTCGTGTTCTTGATGGTCGATGGTATCCAAAACAGTTTTGCAGCAAGAGATCGATTCGATGTTCTTGATGGTCGATGGTATCCCAACTTCTAGCATAATCACAACTAAGTTTTCGTACGAGCAAAGGATGAAAAGTGGGGAATTTGGAACTAAACCCGATTGAAACTCAAAACCCAAGCATCCCAAACCGTAGCCGATTCTTCCTCTCTTTTTCCCGTCCATCTCTATTCCATCTGTTAGAAAAACGGGTGGGTTTAGAGAAGATCCGGATTGTCCTATGGATCGTGTGATCACTTTCCGAACTGATATTTCCACCCTATGCCCGGGTTACAGGAAATCCAGTCTAGGATAATCCAAAGGGAACACCTACGAATTTAGGCACAAACTCGTAAGCCAAATTGCCAGAAGTTTTTATGTTCGTGAGGAACGATTGGAGAGCTAATGATTTTCGTGTCCCTCTTCTGATTAGAAGAGGCGTTTATATAACCCACGAATTAGGGTTATGGGATCATGGGCCGACTTAAGATTTCCTTAGGGTTAGGGTTTAATTGATGGTTTCCATAATTAACGATAATCAGTTAATTATACCATATTAACCCTTAAGAATTTGGATTTTCCACTAAGTGACCAATCCAAAAATCTGAAGACCTTTTGGGGCGCTGCCCCAAACCCCGCGGGGGCGCTGCCCCTCGACCCTGCCCGCTGACCGGTCAAGGGCTCTGCCCCTTGGACCCCGCTAGGGGCTCTGCCCCTTGGACCCCGCTAGGGGCGCTGCCCCTTTGGAATCCCCAAACCCAGGGGCGCTGCCCCCGGACCCCCGACTAGTCGTCGTACCGGCTACTTATTCGATCTTATACATGCGTGCACTCCGCACATTACCCGAACATGTATTAGAGTACAAACTAAGTAGCCCCTTAGCTCACATGTTAGTTCCAATTACATAAAATGACTTGGTGACACTAAAATCACCAACACCATCGATACCGCACCACCAGGAACTACCCCACCTCCACCATTGTCACAACAGGAAGTTGTCTTTACTTAAACCAACATCGGAGATGGGATTATTAGAGGATGCGGCAGCAGTCTTCTTTGAGGCATTCAATCGAGGTCCGGCGACTTCGTCTCTAGATTCCACCTCGAGGCATTCAATCGAGGAATCAATCTCCCCTGAATCGATCAAAAGCTTCGTCAATCTCACCTGAATCAATCAACAGCTTCCTCACATGCTCTGTGCTTCGTCAATCTCCCCTGAATCGATTGAGACATTCAATCGGAAATCGTGGAATTGGTTGAGTCGAGGAATCAATCCACGTCGGTAATTGGAATTTGGTGAATGAAACTCGATTTCGGTTACCGGTCTTCTTTGTTTAGGTTAGTTTCGTTTACCAGTCTTCTTTGTTTAGGCGACTTCCGATTAGTCGATTACCACTGTAACTAAATTCTGCCGCCATCAACAATGGTTTAACGCCCAAAACCGTCCCCCAAGGGACGTTCTATGATGATATCAATGGGTTACAACAAGTTTTTGTGTGTGTGTGTTTCCCACTTTCCTAATTTCTGATTCCTTTTTTTCTCCTTCTGTCAATCGTGATTTCCCTCTCAATCTTGATTCAACGCACACAAGAATGGATATGAAATTGAGTGTGTGCGTGAGTTTTGTTGTTGCTGAATAAATTGATTTCTAATACCAATGATTCTGGACAACGAAGAACAAGACTGAGAAATAACATCTCCGGTGGTGGCAGAAGGGGAGATGGGGGAGGCAGACGCATGTGGTGGCAGAAGCGGAGATTGGGGCGGCAAACGCAGGTGGTGGTAGAAGGGGAGATGGAGGACGTCGCCGGAAAAAGAGGAATGAGATTTGGTTTTTTTTTAATTTAATAATTAATAAATTAAAAGAAAAGTAAAAAAGAAATTAAAATGGTATATTGGTCTTTTTACCTGGCCAATGGACCAATAGTGTAAGTAAAAGTACAGTTCAGGGACCATGAGCGTGAAAAACCAAAAGGATGACCAAAAGTGTAATTTTGGGACAACCACAGGGACCAAAATTGTAATTTACTCTAATTTCTATTTAGTGAGTCTACCAGAAATATGTAAACTTAAAGGGCTATAATGAGCTACTATGTCAAAGAATAGAGGCCTATAGTGAAATAAATTATCTTCTTGTCTTGAGGGGTTATATATGACAGAAAAGGTACTAAAAGGGCAGTAAATTATAATTTTTGCACATTTCACATTTGAGCTAGAAAAAAGAAAAACGTTTGCGAAAGGCGCACGTAACCGTGTCACACGAGAATTGACTCTTTCAAATACGTGGACACATAATTTATTAGTTCTAAATCTAAAATCTAGTATTTTCTCTTAACTAGTTTATCGAGTTTTCTTTGAAACATTTTCTTAGATAAGCACTTATAGTGATTTGAATGTTAAGCTTTGATGTGTTAAACGGGTGCATAGGACATGTTTAAATGTGGTAATTTTTTAAATACACGTCAAAACACAAACGTGGCCAATAAAGAATGGCAACCGATTTCATCATCGAAGTTTGAGTTTTTGAAATTTCCAAAAGATTTGTTTTGGGTAATACATACGGAATTAATTGTATGTTCTTTTATATTTATTGGAATCAAAGAGGATAACCGAGTTTATCTATATTTTTATAAACTAGGCCGACTTTATCTATATTTTTATAAACTAGGCCGACTTTATCTATATTTTTATAAACTAGGCTTTCTGTATAGTTTAGTCGTTTTCTTAATTGGTGGCAAAAGTTTTCAAGTCTTTTAGAATACTGTTAATTTTCATTCTTTGCATGTGATTAGAAAGTATTTATGAGAATCGATTAATTACAAACTTTTATAGTGTTAGATATATGTTAGGAAACTATTATATGACTTTTAACAAGTTAAAGTTTGTAATAATCTGTTCAGTAAGAAATTATTTATCTTGATCATGATTATTTGTTTATTAAATAATAAGTTGTACCCTAGTTGCAACAAAAATGTTTTTCTTAGAAAACATAATTTACTTATTACTTAGACCAACAGGTATGGGAACCCTTTGGTGTGAGGGATTCTGGTGCCACATAGGCGCCACCTCACCTTCCCCTCACTAACCCCTCACCCCTTAATTTTTAAGAAATGGTATCCCCCCACTACTCCTCACTTATATATATATATATATATATATATATATATATATATATATATATATATATATATATATATATATATATATATATATATATATATATATATATATATATATATATACACATATGTGAGTAAGAAAGAGAAAAGAGAGAGAGAGAGTCCCCTCCCGGTGTTCCAACCCCTCACCCCTCAACCCCTCACCTTCCCCACACCAAGTGGGACGGTGTTCCCGTGCGGTGTGGGGTTGACACGCTGGACACCGCAGAAACACCCCCTCCATACCTCTTGGTCTTACTTGTCACTCACTCTCTACTATATTGTAGAATTTTTTTCATCCTCCCTTTTCATTGTTAATACTTCTGTGAAAAAATCATGTATTGTTAACAATATCCTTGTATACTATATTCTAGACTAGATAAAAGATAATGATATCCATTAAACATCAATAACTGTTAAATATACCAATAAAAACTAATCAAAATATAGACTATGACAAAATTTAAAACTAAACCGGAGTTAAAAAAAAAACTCTATTTCGAAAACTTGACCAACATATATGAATGTCTTCAAAATTTATATATCAACCCATTAAACTATCACAAATGATAAAGCACTCAAATGATTAATGTTTGTTTATTATAATGTAAATATCAACATTATCTATAATAATTTATTATAATAATTAATTGTCTTATTTGAATATTTTGTATTCAAAACTTAATTTTTAAAACTAAAAGTATGATTATAATGGGCAAAAATAATTAAATTAAAGGAACAAAAACAAGACCACTTAAAAATCAATTCTAAAGTATTACAATGAAATACAAATTTAAATATGATATTGAACAATTTCAAAAGTTAAACAAAACTAATGACTATGATAAAATTTGGGAACAAATTTATTACTAGGTCCTCATTATTTTAATTTAAAGATTAAAAGAATAGTGATAATCATGGGCAAATGAAGAAACTTCCTTCTTTGTTCATTAAGTAAAACTTGGTGGTCCATCCATCCTGGCTGGCGCCGACTGTGTCCCACACGGCCCGACGCCGCTTCGAACCCTATATAATTCGACCATATTCTTCTAGACTTTTCGTCAATATCGTAACGCACTCGGTCAAATTATATCCGATTCAGATTCAGATCAACTCCAACATTTCTTATCTGGGTTTCGATCTTATCGCCGGAATATTTCATTTCTGATTCGGTTTTAAAAATCCCCAAACGCAGAGGCCTTCATTTCAGCATACTCAGCATACAACAGCGCCGGTGATGGATCTCTTCAACAACGCAAAGGCCGTCCGGCTAAAGAGCCACCACAACAAGTACCTTCACGCGGATGAGGACGAAGAATCTGTGACCCAAGACCGTAACGGCGGCGCCAAGAACAACCGATGGACAGTCGAGTTTGTAACGGAGAGTCACGAAGACAACATCACAATTATACGTCTGAAATCGTGTTATAACAAGTACTTGACAGCTTCTAACCAGCCGTTCTTGCTCGGAATGACTGGCCGGAAAGTTCTCCAGACTGTGCCTCGCCGGCTGGATTCGTCGGTGGAGTGGGAGCCGATCCGGGAAGGGAATCAGGTGAAGCTCAGGACGCGGTATGGACAGTTCTTGCGGGCGAATGGCGGACTTCCGCCATGGAGGAATTCCGTTACACATGATATTGCTCATCGGACGGCGTTCCAGGATTGGATCCTGTGGGACGTCGATGTGGTGGATATCGTCGTGCAGTCTCCGGCGGCTAGACCAGCGCCGCCGTTGGTTTTTCATTCCGATTCTTTTACTTCGTCGGAATCAAGCTCACCAACTTTCTCAGAGGTATGAATCTTTATAAATTTATATTTATTTGCAATTATTGGCTCTAAAATCATAATTAGAATCATTTTTGCTTATTAACAATCAATTTGCTATATACAAACCAATTGCCCTTTAATCTTTATGCTTTTTGAACATTACCTACTGTCAAGATTTGATTAAAAATTAGTTTTTGAGAACTTTTTGGACATTACCCAACTGGAAGTTTGGATTGATTTTTGCTTTTGTGAGCTTTTTGGTTAATTTTTATGCTTTTTGAACTTACCATTTTTGTTAAATGTGATTGAGAACTTTTTGGGTATTAGCCAATTGTCGAACCTGAATCGATTTTTGCTTTTGGGAGATTTTTGGGTAATATTCTGTGCTTTTTGAATAAATGTCAAATTTGGACTAGAATTTTGTGTTTGTGAGCTTTTTGATTAATTTTTATGCTTTATGGATAATATATATAAAGAATATATACGACTGTATTAAGATCGATTTTGTTTTTGTAAACTCATTTTTTTTTTTTTTTTAATTTGCAGTCGACCGATGTGCCTCATAGTTCACCTCCAAAGATGGAAGAAGGGAGAGCGATATATTACCATGTGCTTTCGGACGATTTTGGTGAAATTGACGAAAATGCCCAAGGATTTTGTATTAATTTCAAGGGTAATAGTGTCATTGAGTTGACTCGGAAGTTGGAAGAAGAAACGGGGTTGAAGGACATAACGGTGTGCACACGAAGTCCATTAAACGGGAAACTTTACCCTCTTCGATTACAACTTCCTCCTAATAATGTTACCATGAAAGTTGTGGTTGTTCAAAATTCGGATACATTGGAAGGGTTTTGAAGATTTATGGTTTGTTAGGGGATAATTTATTAATTTTGATATGGTATGGTATGTTTTGAATGGTGTATATAAGGAGAGGAATTTTGAGATTTATTTTTAGAGAAATATAGGTATATGTGTATGTTAAGTATGATAAGAGTTCTATGTATGTTGGTGTCAACTCCATGCGTACTAGATGATCATGAAATGATGTTGGTTGAAAATGTTTGGTGTAAAGTTATATAAAAGGGTGTCGATTATGATTTAGCAAGTGGCTTTGTTGATTATAGTGTTAGAGGTAAGATATAGCGATGTATTCTATTGATTTGTTTATTATAATTTTCTATTTTCATATGTTTATATTGGTGTGTACTATAAAAAAATTTATCAAGCTATAGCGATGTCTTTAAATATAATATGGTGTTTATTGATACTAAAAAAATTTGTAAATAAGATACATGATTGTATAGATTTTTCAAAAGTGTGAAGTTTGACGAGAAAAGAAAATATAAGGAAAGTAAGATGCTATATCATACAAAATTTCAAATATCTCAGAATACCTTGTTATTGTTTGTATTTTTAGAGCTTTTAAGAGTTTGGGTTTTTTAAATTTAAAAAATAATAATTAAAGAACAAACTTAGTTTTAAAGTATGTCCTTAAACCTTTTATATTAATAAAATGAAAATACCTCCTAATGGAAAAATTACTTTAAATAACGTTTAAATAAAAGTTATTATAACAAAATACATAAGAGAAGAAAAGTTCATAGAAAGTTGAGAAGTAGTACGCCTGGTTACCAAACTATTATAAGAAAGTTACCAAATTACCATTAAAATTTATGTATCCATTATTGATTTGATTTTACATATATTAAAAGGTATAATTATTTTTTACAAACACTTTTATAAAATTAAAAGCTCTAAAATCCTGTTTTAAATTTCTGCTCCAACTTCTAGCTATCTACTCAAGATAAAAAGTTCAGGCCTTTAGCTTCTAGCATTAACTCTAAATAAAAAAAATCCATGCTTCTAGCTTTCGGTAACTACCATCTATTGTTATTCAATCATTAATTTCAATATTCTTGTACTTTTTAACATGTCACCTATTTAAAATGAATTGCCATGACAATTGATTGTTTATTTTAAACACTAACGTTTACAAGTACGATTTTGGTGAAACTGACGATAATGCCTAAGGACTTTGTATTAGTTTTTAGGACAATAATGTCATTGTGTTGACTCGAAAGTTGGAGGAAGAAACAAGATAGAAGGACATAACGGTGTACAAGGAAGTCCATTGTATAGGAAACTTTACCCTCTTCGATTGCAACTTTCTCCTAATAATGTTACCATGAAAGTTGTGGTTGTTCAAAACTGTGGATACATTGGAAGGGTTTTGAAGATTTATGAGTTGTTAGGAGATAAATTATTAATGTTGATATGGTTTGGTATGTTTGAATTTTGTATACAAGGAGAGAAATTTTGAGATTCATTTTTAGAAGAATATATGTATAATGTTAAGAATGATAATATTATATACGACCTCCTGAACAGTTTGCATCGTTTTTTTTCGGTTCAAGCGAAGACTATGGTTACAGTTCATATATGAATTTGTTAGATACCTGTGACTCGATTGCTGAAATAATATCTCTCCCCCAAAATGCATGTTGGGGTAAACCTTATATAGGCTAATGGTGATGAAATGATGTTGGTTGAACATGTATGGTACACAATTATAGAAGGGTGCCAATAATGATTTAGCAAGCGATTTTATTTATTATAGAATTGGACGTAAGATATAGCAATGCATTTTATAAATTTGTTTATTATAGCCATCTTTATACAATTTTATCGGTATATCCTATAAGAAATCTACTTGACTATAGCAATTTCATTTGAATATTAAATGGTTTTTGTTGATATAAACAAATTTTAGATAAGATATATTGGTTGTATAGATTTTTCAAAAATACAATATTTTAACAAGAAAAAAAAATACAACATTGTATTAGTAAGAAATGAAAAATGAGATGTCATATAACAAACATGGTTAAAAGTATGTTGTTATATTTTGTATTTTACAGTTTAGTATACAGTTTAGTATAAAGCTACTATGGGTGCGCTTAGTATTTAGAGTTGTTATCTTTTTGTATTTTACACTTTATTATAAGGCTAATATGGACACGTTTAGCAATGAGTATTCTAGAGCTTTTATGAGTTTGAGCTTTTAGGAGTTTGGACTTTTACAATTAAACAACAAATTAAAGAAAAACTTTGTTTTAGAATATGTGCTTACAACTTTTATTTAAAAAAAAATATTTTAATTAACGTTTAAAGAAAAGTTTTTGTTTATTATAACAAAATCATAGAATTTCCCCTTTGTCGTTTAATGTAATTATATATATTTTAAAGGGGCAACTATATTTTTGTCAAACATTTTTATCTAAAAAAAAAACTCTAACTTCGAGTTTTAAATAAAAATTTTCACTCTTTAGCTTTCAGCTCCAACTTCCAACTACTAATTCTAAATATAAAATTCAGGCTTTTGTTTCCAGCTATCAACTCCAAATAAAAAAACTCCAAATAAAAAAACTCAGGCTTCTAGCATCTAGCTCCGACTACTGGCTACCATCTACAACTTATTTTCGTCTCACACAAACTTTTTGTTGCAGTTTGTTGATCTTATAATTCTTTACAAAAGATTATTTCATAAATAATCAAATGATTTTGGATAAATAGTATCACTTATGAATTATGACAAGACTTGTATTTATAAGTACATAATTAAATTTGGCAATGGACTTTTTTATTGCGAGTGGCAGGGTTTTTCATGTATATTTTAGCAAAAAAAATCAGCCATTCTGTTTCTACCAATTGTTAAATTTTAGATGATCGTTTAATATACTACTTATACAAAAATAAAAGTGTTATTTAGTCGTTAATTTCAACATCCAGGTACTTTTTAACATGTCACACATGTCAAATAAATAGTCATGACAAATGATTATTTATTTTAAACATTAATATTTACAAGTACGTTTGAAGTGCCACATAAACTATACATTTCATATAAGATATGCTTTAACTTTAATTATGTAGTTATTTATGGACCATTCAGAAAACCTTTTGATAAAGATGTATACTAATAGACAAGCAAGTCAATTTAACTCGATTACTTTCCAAAAACATTCTAACTTTCACAAGACATTATAATGAGAACATTTTGACATAATGACAGTGACAAACAAGTCGATTTAACTTTAAATAATTTCAACGCGTAACTTTTGTGATATACCTTAACGATATTGACAATCTTTAAGAAAGATAGGTACCTTCAACACAAAGTTTTGCTAAAAAAACAAAAATTTAACATTACTAGAATACTAAAAAGGACGTGAAATTTAGTAAATCTAATTAAAAATTTCCATAATACACCAAATTTCAATCATGTTCCATGTTAAGTCAGTGGCGTGCACTCTCCCTGTTAGGTATATGATAAAGACTCGCCTTTAATGATTGTGCTAGTGATTATCCTACCCATATGCCATTTGGCCGATTGTGCGTTGGTATGAACTTACGACATTTACAACTTATTGGGACCCATTTCTTCTTAATAATGTTGTATAATACAACTCAATCTATTAGCATTACAAGATTTCAACAAAAGAGGGATTAAACTAAAGTATTTGGTATCTCTGTCTCTCTCCAACTAAGTCCAATTATGTTTACTTTTAGTTTCCATGGCAATGACACTTACGTGTCAACGCGTCTCCTTTACCTTCATGTAACTTAGCTAACCGTTTGAAAAAGAAAAAAAAAAAAAAAAAAAAAACCTCCCTCCTTATATCAATATAAGATGAGAAAACACTATTGTAACATATTGAAAAACTTGCTGAAAAATTATGATACAAGTTCCCCAATTTGGTTCATGAGTCACCATCATCAACTTTCATCACACGTTTTGCATTTATGTCAATCAAATTCCCAAGTGTAAATCCGTGAACCCGCTAACAAGAAATACACCTTTTCCATGGTAACATGTGCATACCAATGTGATAATATAACTCAAAGCAATATGTTGTTTTGTTCATGAACATGTTTATAATCATTCTTTCTGGTTTTCATATTGAATAAAATCTCCTCCTCTCCCCTCTCACCTATATACGTACAAATATCACATCGACAGTCCTGTGTGTTAAATGATTTTGATTCTTAATTATTATTTTGTTCACATTCGACCTAAACCATATGATTCGTTGGTAATGTTTAGAACTTCCATGTAAACATTTATAAATTCGAAGTTAGAATTATACATTAATAACTTGGAAAAAGTGACGTGTCACCCGCAAAGAACTCATGAGCCACACCATCTATCTCAATGGTGCTACACCCTGGCTCCTTGGCTACACCCTTATCCGCCATTAACTTCCACACCGAACCAACCTCATCCCACTTACGAGCCACTGCATAAACCCTAGATAATAGCACATAAACACCACTAAATCCACCCCCTTCTTCACACTCCATAATCTTTCTCGCCATTTCTTCACTAAATTCAATTCCCACACTTCTTTTCGAACAAGCATCAAGAATACTCCTCCAAATTACAACATCGGGTTTAATGGCCATGTTTGACACTACATCTAGTGCCTCACCGATGAGCCCGGCTCTAGCCAGAAGGTCAACCATGCACCCGTAATGCTCCAAAACCGGTTCAATCCCATACTTGGTTGTCATAATGTTGAAATAGGTTTGACCTTCGTTGACCATTCCACTATGTCTACAAGCACTTAAAACCCCACTAAAGGTAATGGAATTAGGGTTTATTCCTTCTTTCACCATTTCTTTGAAATAGTCTAAAGCTGATTCCACTTCCCCATGCATTGCGAATCCAAGAATCATTGTGTTCCATGATGTGACGTCACGTTTTGTCATTCTTTTGAATACCATTTTAGCAGTTTCTAAAGATCCACATTTGGAGTACATTTCTAGGAGACAATTGTTGACCAAAACATCGTTGGCAACTTCAAGATTGCATCTTTTTAAGATATATGCATGGGCCCAGATTCCGAGTGATAAAGCTCCTAAACCTGCACAAGCGCGTAAGATGCTTTGGATTGAGAAATTATCTGGTTTGAAACTTTCCTGCATGTTACGGAAACATGTTAATGCGTTGTCAAACTCGTTTAATTGGACAAGGGTGTCGATCATGGCGTTCCATGAAACTACGGTTCTTTCTGGCATTTTGTCGAACACGTCTTGGGCATCATCCAAACTCCCGCATGACCCGTAGAAATGGATTAAACTGTTGTTGATGTATACATCTGATGCGAGTCCAAGTTTGAGAATATGCGCGTGTAACTGTTTGCCTTCGGACATGGCGAAGAGATACGCGCAAGATTTGAGAACAAACGGGAACGTGTGCTTATCGGGGGTGACATTCCCTTCTGATAACATTTTCAGGTAGAGTAAAATGGCTTCTTGCTTTCGGTTGCTACTCCGGGAACAAGCTCTGATGATGGTGTTCCAAGCGAAAGAATTCGCGTTTTCGATATGGGTCTGGAAGAACAAAGATGCATAGTGGAGGTCGTGGAGAGATGAAAAATGGAGAATTCGACTGTGGAGGAAAAGCGTGTGGGGATTAGTGGTGGAGGTGGTGCGGAGTGTTTGGGCGTGGATTTGCTTGAGCTGAGACATGGATGTGCACTGGTTTAGTAAGTGGAGGAGACGGCGGTGATGGTTGGTTGTTTGGATGTAATTATTGTAGTTGACGGTGGTGGTGGTGGTGGTGGCGTTCACCGTCGGAGAAGGTGTGGTTGCAAGAACCATAACTGTATGAAGAAACAATTCAATCGTTTGATTCTGTTACAGATTGAAATCGGGAGAGATTCTAGTTACATCATTTAGAAGAGTCGATACAGTTCGGTGGGACTGGTTTTGTAAAATGGATTAAAAAGAGGGGTTCAAATAGAAAACACGTATATACAAGGTAAAACGGATACGGCTGTGTTGACTATCAAATCTTTTGTTTATTTGTATGAAACTTTGATAATCACTCCACTAAACATAATTACAAAAAGAATAGAGATATTATGTTAGTTTCTTTGAAACAAAACACTTTAATTAGCTCGATCCATTCTATATGCTTAAGTTTATTTTTGCATATTATTCGTCTAAGTATTGTCAACCGTATACAATCTGCATTGAGCTACTTTTATATAAATGATTGAAATTTTTACCTTTATACATAGTTGATAGTTCAATATATTTTCTGTAACAATCAATCATGTACATTCCATTATTCATATTTCATGGATTGTTACTAGAGGTAAACAATGGGTTTGAACCTTAAGGTCAGGTCTGACCCGGTCTGCGAGCGGACAGCCTTGACTTGACCGCTCAATAGGCCTGCAGGCTTTAGTCTGTCGGCCTCTAACAACCTAATTTTTAAGGGGTGTGTTCAAGCCTCGACGGACTATATCGTGCTTTTTGCAAGCTTGCACGAGCTATATCGGGGCTTGGGTTGAGGGTCTGGCCAAAGTAAGTCAAGTCAGGTCGGGGGCTTATATAATTTTTTTGAATTTAAATTTTTTTATAAGATAAAATACATGAAGATTTGTCAATAAAGTAATGTCTGAAATATTGGAAAAATAACTAGGAATGCGAACTGCCTTAAAATACGAATATATAAGGAAGGTT
This sequence comes from Cichorium intybus, assembly GCA_023525715.1. Classification (NCBI taxonomy): domain Eukaryota; kingdom Viridiplantae; phylum Streptophyta; class Magnoliopsida; order Asterales; family Asteraceae; genus Cichorium; species Cichorium intybus. The sequence goes on along the minus strand of CM042010.1, from coordinate 47,828,824 downwards.
AACTTTTGTATAAAGACATGTTTAAATCGTTGGAACAACGTTCATAAAACCTACTGCTCAAACTTAGTGGTTGCTTCAAATGGAACATGCTAAGATGGTGTTTGTTCATTTTTTTATAGATTTTTTCCGTTCTTATGTTTAATGGCGAGTAGACTTATATGAGAATGACTGTTTCTTTTTCTTTTTTTTAAAACAAAAGACATCAAAACATATGCTTGTTGTTTTTGTTGCAAAAGATGTGAAAAATAGCTTTTAGAATTGGAAGATATTTCTAACCCTTAGTTTTTAAAGTTTGCTATATTTTTATATTTGTTTTTTCGTTTTTTTTAGTGTTTTTTTTTTGGTTTGTTTTTTCTTCACTTTTTCTGATTATTTTTGTCACTTTTTGGTTATTTTCAAACATTTATAACTTTTTCATTATAACTTCAAATGACCTGAATCTTTTTCCTATATTTTTGTTATCTAAAATATTACAAAAGTAACTTTGAAGACTTTTTCTCAGTTTCTTTTTTATTTTGAGATAATAATTTCCAAATATAATCTCTATAGTTCTTTCATTTATGCAACTTCGTTTCTATTCAGGTTTTGATTGTTATTCTTAACTCATTGAATTACTTTCTTAATACTATGAAGTCATCATGACAAGTTCATGCACATATAAAAACATCATATTCATCAAAAGACCAAATTGCCATCCTAATCATATTATCCATTTAACTTTGACACTAGAGTTTATATTCAACATAATTAAGCTCACAAGGTCATGGAAATTTCTACTTGTCACATTACATAACTAGAAAATATAAAACCTACAAATTATATTTTGATTTTATTTTTCTTTTAACCTCAATAGCTGCTTCATACATATCCCTCGTTAGATGATTAAAATGGACCATTTTTCCCTTGATATTTCATTTGTACACATGTAGGAGTTTTTAAACTAAAGAACATCTCACAGCTTATATTTTTTATATTTCTTTTGAAAATATTTATTTTAAAATTTTTAAATGCTATACAATCATGCATTTAGCCCTTTAATTTCTTCTGAAATGACATTAGTTACGTCTCACACCGGTTATTAAAATCTACGGTTTTTTGTTTGTTTTAGCTAAACACTGATCCGAAACATATAGTACTCGCCTCTAACAATTTGTGTCTCGCTGCATTGTGCGGGTAATCCATGTGACACCCCAATTCTACTGTTTGCAAATACTATGGTTTTTCGTATAAATACATGAATACAAAAATACAGTTTATCAAAAACCGATAATTTACATGTTTAAAACTGTGGGTGTTACAAATCCATACCAAATCTAACCATAGTAAGCAAGAGAAAGATTAAACCTTGCGTCCAAGTTAGGAGCTAACTCAAGTTCCACTCCAGCTAAACTTCATCCAATTTATAGCAACTTATTTTAACCTGGAATACATGGCAAAACATAGAATACGTAAGACAAAAATATCTCGTGAGTTACATGAGTTTTAGACTCAAACCTTTAACTTCTTTTTCCAACTTTTTATAAAATTTACATCATAAAACTTCTGTCAAAACTTTATAGTAATAACATACTATAACTCTTTACTTCTCTATATTATTTCATAACATACTTTGGAAAAATAACATCTTTCAAAACCTTATAGTAGTAACATACTATAACTCTTTACTTTTCAAAATCACTTCATAATATACTTTACAAAAATAGCTTCTTTCTTACTTTCTTTGACTGGTTTTATAAGCTTGCTGGATTTTTATACTTAGGGCTTTAATCACCATAAGTGATACCCCAAGTCTCTATGGCTAGAAAGAACGGATCAATCCTCACCATAGAAGTGCTGAGGCAATCTACTTCGCGATAGGGTTTTTGCCCCAGTAGACCCCTTACCTAACCCGGGTAGGTTGGAACATAGTTCCCTTACTAACGCTGCTTGCTACAATTACCAGTCATACAAAACATTTTCTGCTTACTTTAACATTACTTACTTACATAGTGGCTAATTGCCAAACTTCACCATTTCATGTCTTTATGGCTGAATGCCAAATTCATAACTTTTATTTCACATAAACCATATGTTTAAAACATGTCTTTATAACATTTTAGGCTTAATGCCAAATCATACTTTCCAAACATCTTATGGCTATATGCCCGTTTGTACTTGAAAACATATACAGTTTGTAACCAAAACATACTTCTTAAACATCTTGTGGCTATATGCCTATCCATACTTGAAAACATATACAACTTGTATTCAAAATATACTTTCACTTAACTTGACTTGTAGTTCAAAACATAACTTCAAACATAGCATTATACTTGCATAAACAAGTTGAAAATAATACTCTTGCATATAATTTCACATAAAGAGATTTTATAAGAAATCTTGAATATACTTACTTGCCATGTACCCCAAAATGGGTAAAAATACTGCATGTACTCACCTTGTCTAGTTAGAGAAGTCTAACTAGAATCACTTCTTCCCGTTGTGTTTTCCTTTCCTTCAACTTTACTCCTTAATACCTAAGGAGTTCATTTAACATTCTAGTTAATACAAGCTAGGCCTTAGAAACAATTAAAGACCTCTTAATCTACATCGTAATAGATTAATATCACATTATTAACTCATTTTTATATTTTGACATCTAAGACGCATGGTCAAAGAATTGACCATAACTCCCAACTCAGAAACCCGAATGGCACAAACTCAAACATTCTGGAAAGTAGACACAATACATAACAAGTCTCGAGAAGGTACCGAGACTTGAATCACACTCTAAGACCTTAGAAAATAAGTAACAAGATTGACAGTGCAATCTGTCACAAATCTGGATTAACGGAGGAATCACCAATTCCATTCCACTTGGGAATGGAATCAAGAGAAACCCTCTTACATAGGCATACTAGATATAACCAAGAGACTACCCTCCGAAATTCAGACCCAAAAGACAAACCAATTAAGAATTAAAAATCATACAATATGAAGGAAATAGGCAGCAACATTTCTGTCACAACAAAGCATAGGTTGACAAGATTTGTCAAACAACCTGACTTCTGAAAGGAAATAAGTCAAGCCTTTTGGATGAGTTGCACTAGACATGAAGATAAAGCTCTCATCCAAAAATCAAACTCAAAGCATAAGCCAACTGAGAATTAAAAATCGTGCAACAAGGACAATGTGCACAGCTACAATTCTGGTTCAGTCAAAGATAAGGCATTGGAACCCTAGCTTCCTAATGGAATTGGATCAAGCCCTCTGGATGTAACACATTAGACATGAGGATGGAATTTCCCTCAAAATTTCAGACCTAAACTATATACCATTTGGGAAATAAAAATCCCACAAGTTGACCTAGGTGTGCAGCAGCCAATCTGTGGAAGTCGGGTTGCACACACCAAAAATCCAAACCAAAACAATGAACTGGGTAAATTCCTTTTGGTCGAGTATGGCTCATGACAAGGTTCTTCTCCACACAAAATTTCAGAACAATCCAGTAAACACACGATTTTACAAGAATTTCACAACACAATTGGACACAGAAATCATACTCATGGAAATCGGGTTCAAAACCCTAGAAAACGACTTAACGAGGTCTGAACCCCAACTGATGAACTGTATAAGATATCGAGACGAAACCATGGGCACTGGAATCACCTAATTTGGACATCGTATGATTTTTCTACGAATTATACAACATAGGACAGATTCTTACCTTAAATTGTTGAAATACTTCTTAGATTAGCTAAGGTTTCATGAAGAAATTGCCTCAAATCTTCCTCCCATTTGCTTCTCCCATAGCCTCAAAATGATCAGCCAACAATGGGAGATATTTTCTCCCTTTTATACTTCCTATTTTTACACTCTAGCCCCTCAATTTCCATATCTTGAACTTTGGCCACAAAAATCAATTTTTATCACATAAATTTTAGTTTTCTTACATTTTTAGTCCAAAAACCGAAATATAATGTCAATATGAATCCTACATATGGTCAAATGACCAAATTACTTTTTTATGGTAAAATTACCAAATTACCCTTTTATGGAAAAATGACCAAATTACCCTTTTTCACCAATTTTCTCCAAACTCTTGGAATTTTACTACATTTCCCACTATATTATTTTAAAAATTTTCAAAATATTTTGGTCTTTACCTTAAGTATTTTCTCGAATATAAATTGAAGATTTTTGGGTCGTTACAACTACCTCCCCCTTATTGGGATTCCGTCCTCGGAATCATCACACAACTACTAAGTTAAGGGATCACTTCTCCCTCCTTTTAAAAGGCTCTCAGCCAAAGTTTAGTTCCTAGTAAATACTTCCTTTTATCAACACATAGTCATATTCTTTATTCTTTTTTTTAGTATTTCCTTTTATAATTGTTTTTGGTTCTTTAATCAACCTTTAAAGGTTTCTATTTTCAATTCTTTATGAGGAATTTACATAGTCTCTTCCTCCTGAATATTTCTTTCAATTTCTCATAAAGCGCTTCATATTTCTGCTTTATTTCCTCAAGAACTCACCTATCCCATATTCTCATTACATCTCTTTTTACCTCATTTCATTCATATATAAATATTTTAGTAAAGCTTATTTTACAAAGTGATTTCATACTTTCATATTCTTATCAAAAATAGCAGCTTACTTTGTAATCCTTCTCATATGTTTACCAAAACTTCATGAGATTATATTAATCATATTCTTTACTTATAAAACTTTTTCCCAAATACAATTTGGTAAAATTTTGTATTTATACAAATTTCATAAATACACTAAATCTTTTATTGTAAAATTTTGTCCCTTAGTAGACATTTTTCTTAAGCAAATTTTTTTATAACACCTCCTCATTCTTTTTACTCTTCTCTTTTTCTCATTCCTTTACTCACTCATTATTACATAGATAATTTATTGTTATTTCTTCTTTCCAGAAGTTTTACAATTTTTTATCTTTTATATATTTTATTCTTTAAATTTTTTTTAAACTTCAAGTTTGTTCTTCTTTTTCTCTACTAACAACTTCCGGTTTATTACCATTTATAAGGTAAGTATTCTCTTTCTTTCGTTACACTTTACATCCTCACTTTTCTGTTTGGGATAGAATCTGTCGAAACAGTACACCTCACACGAGAATTTGCATATCTAATTCTAGAAAAGTCAAAATGACGTACCGATTTTTGTTTTAGAAACTAGACATCCGTAGGTTTCTTTCTATTTATGATACATAATTTTTGGCCTGGTATATTTGTACAGTTTTGCTGTTGAAGTTGACCTATTATTTCTGTCAACTTCCTTGTTTTCTACTTTTGACATTTAAATTACTAATTATATACTTCATTTTAATCCCTATTAGCTTTCATACGTTCACTATAAATTACTATCTTTTCCACTCTATAATCTACATGTATTATTTTCTATAAATACATATCCCGTACCATTTAGTACATATATTACTTTCACATCTTAGTTTTTATTAATGACTCAATTGTTACTTTCATTTCTTAATTCTCAATTTATGAAATTTCATTTTCATATACTTCTTACTCATTTCCTATACATTATATGTATTACTTTCATTAGCACATACATTATATCACTTCTATTTATAATACATTCACAATTTTGACATATTGGCAATTTAAATGCTTCTTTCATCCTCCTTTATTATTTATGAGATTTCGGTCTCATTTACTCATTACACTTACTAATATAATCATGTCTTTTTCATTTTCAGCTTTCTTACAGTATTTTCATGAGTACACTTCTTATATTGTTAGGTACCTTGTGTACCATTCTCATATTATTAATTATATTTTAGTACTTTCTTGTAGTTCTTATTTCTCACACTAGTGCTCAGTTTAGCACTTTATCTCTTACTTACTCTTTTTCTACCGGTCTTTCATTTGTTTACCATAATTGATTTGATTTTTCAAATAATATATCAAATCTCATACATTTTATGTATGATAATTCATCTTTTCGTACTTATTACACTTTTCATGACGTTCTAACCATTCTTTTAGAATAATGTTCCACTTTACCATCTAGACTTATCTTGTATTCATTAAACTTTATTTTTATATATTTTTTTCTTCCTTTACATTCTTTCTTCTTTACTAAGAAGAAATATAGCTAACATATTTTAACTGTCAATTACTTTTCAAACAAAATTAAATTACTACTTCCATAGACAACTTAAGTTTTACCTTTTTCCATTCATTACCATTTACTTGTTTTGGATAATGCCAAAAATAACTTTTATCGTTCACCCCAACTGCATCATAATAATACTTCCATAAAGACTTGCATTTCTGACCCAACAATTACTTGTTTTATTTCATCATACTTATTAAGCATACACTACTTTCATAATTATATAGATTACCACCACCGTTTTTTTATAGACATTCAATCTTTACATCTCATACATTTTACTTATAAACTTTTTAGGTTTTAAACCCAAAGTTTCTTTCATTGTATCTTTTACCATTTCTCTTTATGTGTCATAAGGCTACATGCCTAACACATCACATTATTCTTTCATTTAAACTTCATTTCTTTACACTCTTTACTTTTTCATATCTTAAGGAGATATACACCATACCTTTCTTTACAGTATTATATATTTCATATTTCATATAGAACTTACTTCTTATGTATCTTTAGGTGATACACAACTGCTATTTATTCTATCTTTATTTTTCGTTCTTTTGTATTTCGAGGCAATATGCCCAATACATTATTTTACTCTTTTGCTTCATACCTTATAGTATTCTAATTAGAATACTATTTCATAACCACCTTTATACTTTTATACATTTTATATATATATATATATATATATATATATATATATATATATATATATATATATATATATATATATATATATATATATATATATATATATATATATATATATATATATATATATATATATCTCAAAACTTACTCATTATTTTATATTTATAAGCACGTATAAACATATATACACTTCTTTGCATTTCATGGTTACTAGCCATGTATGTAAGAACCCGCGAAAAAGTCAAAAAGGGTAAAACCGTCTTTTGACACGTTATAAAACTATTATGTAAAATATTATGTATTTGTAACATAATGATATAAGAAATAAGAAATTATATGAAATTTGGAGTTTTTAACGCGTGAATAGTAAAACTTGACCAAAAAGGACAAAATGGTCATTTGACATGGAAATGACCAAAAAAGTTAAGAAAATGTCAAGTTGGAAGTTAAAGGGGTAATGTTGCAAGATTTTGGGTCTTAGGACTATTTTTGTAAAGAAAGTGTAAATTTAGGACCAAAATGTAATTATTTTATAAATATTAAATATAAAATAAGAGAGTTATTACTCTCTATGTTCAGAAATCATTTGAGAGGATTCTAGGGAGCACAAGAGAGAGCTAGAGAGAAGAAGAACACGGGAGCTCAAGGGAATTGCCAAGAAATCAAAGGAATCAAGAGTTGGAATTAGTGATTCCAAGGTAAGAATTCCTAAGTTCTAACCTAGTTTTTGGGTATGTGCTTGAATTTGGTCTTTGGATGAAATTGAAACTGAAATTGCAGTTATAAATCATGTGGGTTAAGTAGCTAATGCTTCCAATAAGCCATTAGTTAAGAACTTAACTTAAAAACATGAAAGTAGAATGCTATTCTTGAGAATTTTCAAGTTTAGCCAAGAACTTTAATCTCTGCAATTGATCTATTAAAGTGTTTTTAATGGCTTAAAATGTGTTATTAGTCAAGGGTTTTAGTCCTAGAACAAACCCCAGGTGATTAAGACCTGGAATAAGAGCTTAAAGTCCCAAAACTGCATGCTACAGTGCCAAATCGCGACTGATCAGGAGCCTGCCCAGGCGCTAGGCGCGGCGTGTAATACCGTAATTTTAATTTATGGTAAAGTTAGTTTAATTTTTGATATAAACGAGATTAGATGAGTTAAAACACGATTTAAGGCGTTTATAAACCCATCTATGAGAAGTAGGATGTTAAAAATGGTAAAAGAGATAAACCGGGTCGAGTTAATGCCTTAGAATTTCATTGAAATGGAAACGAATCAAACCCGGGGCGGGTTTTAAAACCCGGGTCGTGTGATATTAAAAACCCGGACCGGGTTTCGAAAACCGGGTCGGGTTCCGTCAAAGAGCAAAAGAATGGGCCAAACGTCAAGCCGGGTCGTGCTGTCGAGCCAGGGGCGTGCTGCGGGTCGGGCCCGGGTCGGGCTGTCGAACCCGGGTCGGGTTTTGTGCCGACCCCACCCATTTAAATTCGCGATTTCTCCTCATTTGGTCATTCTCTCTCGATCAAAAACTCATATAAAACCCTAGAAACATTCATCTTTCGTTCTTGGACCAAATTGGAAGGCCAAATCGCGTTGGATTGAAGTGATTTTCGATATTTAGCTTGTTGAAGGTAAGGTGTTCACTTCTATCCCTTTTGAAAGATTGATTTTGGTCAATTGGAGTTGGTTTCGAGTTGTGGTAAAGAACCAACCGTGAATGGTTGGAATTTGAACATATACACTTGTTTAGATGTGTTGAATGTTCCCAATTCCGAGTTTCAATAGTTATGACCAAGCTTTGAGCTTGAAGGGTTGAAAAACAACATATTCACCTTTGTTTGGTGTAAATATGTTCATGTAGGTGTTAGGAGAACTTGAAGGATCGTTGGAGCTTTTGTGATTCTAGCTTTAATCGTATAAATCTTCAAACAGGTGAGTGATTTCTTTGGTTTGGGGTTTTTGAAACCCTAACTTTGATTTTGTGATATCGTTATATATTGTTATATATGTTGATAGTAGATTGTTAGTGGATGCCTTTATAGTTATTGGTGAGAGTATTGTCGAGTTTCTACGGTTGAATGAGTAGAACCGCGGAATTTGGGGGTTTCGGTAAACATTGAGTTGATATTTACCGTTTACACTCCTTTTTCCTCTTTTGATTGATATATCTTTGAGATAGATGATATTGAGATGATTGTGGATGTTGAAGAATTGATTTAGACTATGGTGATATAACCAAGTCTAGCGAACAGAAGCCTGGTACGCGCAAATTGGGAGTTCCACGTACCAAGCCGATATTAGGTGAGTAGTTATAATTCATTATGTATAGTTTGACTATATCTAAATTGAATTATGGTACATGTTAATTGATTGAGATAACTAAGTTGTATGAGTTAAACAAGGTTTAGAATTCACTGTTATATACCGTACTTGGTTTGAATGAATATACTGAATGACTGAGACAATCATAGAGATTGAGTTAATACATATGTTGTACATATATTTGTGTGTTGTATTGATATTGCGGTAGCTTAGAATTAAAGTGATTATGTTAATTGTGGATAACAAGAGACGAGTTATAGGCTATACTTGAGCATAAGATCAGAGTATATGCTAGAGTGAGTGACTTAAAGAGTCTTTGAGTTTGATTGCTACAACCATGATAACTGTTATTATTGAGCATAATTAATAGTGAAATGAGTTCATACGAGTATGTAGGATTGAGTTTATGAGTAGTATCAGTTGAGATACTTATTTATTGAGTTGATATTACTATTAATTAGCTGGTGTTTGTAAAGCTAATATGTTTGCAGGTTTCAGAGTTTAGAGAGAGTGAATATTGCTAATGAGACTAGCAAGAAGAAGAATGAGAAGAGAGTTTACTAAAAGAGATTGTGGAGTATGATTGAGATTTCTCACTAAGCTTTATAAGCTTACACTTGAATGTTGTGTTGTTTTGCAGGTATTTGTAGCTGTGATAGGGGAAGGCATGTGATAAAGAGAGAGATGGAAAAGTTTAGAGCCTGTCCTTTAGTGAATTAGATTATTTGTAATGCCTGGTAAATTGTAAGGACCTTTTGTGTAATTATTCATGTTGATAACATCTTGATCCTTGGTTTGAGTACAAATATACCCAATTTAATGAGTTATTGTTTGAAAATTTTTGGGTGTACTTTGTATGAGAAACCGGGTGTTACACGGCGCGCCCAGGCTCTAGGCGAGGCGCGCCCAGGCGCGGTGCGCCCTGGTCCTGGCGCGGTGCGCCCTCTGACAGGGACCAAAAATGTTAGAAATTTCAAATATTTCAAACGCTAGAAACCATAGCTAGACATGTCCGATTGACCTGAAATTTTAGCCATAACCCTAACATGGCATAAGAACATGTCGGGAATGGTCAAATCCGTAATCCGACCTTGCGGAAAAGTCACTGTAGCGGCAGTGGCGAAAATCACTATTCATGTTAAAACTAAATTTTGGAATTTGAGCTAGACTTGTCCAATGGACTTCAAATTTGAAACACAAGTCTAATATGGGATAAGATTTCATGGAAAAGAGTCGGAACTGAAATACGACCCCTCGGGGATACTGTAGCAATATACGCGTATTTTGGAGAAAAACCATAAAACGAGTTTATAAATGGTTATATATTTATTATAACCTGGAGTTATGTCATATGAGACTCTAGAATTATAAAGTTAATTATATTATGTATTTATATATATAATACATGTATAGGTGGTGCTTCAAACGTTGTGGAGCACGGAAAAGGAAAAGGAATACGAGAAGCTTAGAGAATTGTAACAACGTCAAGGTGAGTTTTATGATGATTTTCTATAGTACATAGCAAAATGATATTTTCAGAAAAATGAGATTTCCAAATACTTTTAAATACTAAAGTTTGGAAAATAGTTTTTAATGAAGCTCTATACAAGGGCTTAGAGTTAAAAGTAGATTTTTAAAGTATTGTTTGCAAAGTATTTTGAAAGAAGTTCCTTATAGGAACTAAGATGTCAAAAGCAGTTTTGAAAGTAATTTTTAGCAAAGAGTTATAAAAATGTTTGAGTAAGAGTTGTTTACAAATTGTGTCCCATTTTGACCAATTTGAGATGAAATGAAGTAAGAGTTAAAGAAAGAAAGAAGTATGAGCCAGTTGTCCGGACTAGGATCACCCACATAATCGGGGGATCAGAAGACACTACTGGGATGGTACCTCCCGTCGCGAAGTAGTTGTCTAGCTTAAGTATACCCTTGTGCTTGAATTCGTTCCAAGTCACAAAGGGGAGACAGAATGAGCATAACCGAGTGGGCAATTCTGTTCTGTCCCACGAGGGGAGCTAGTTGAATGAATTAATTAACTTAATTCATAAGTTTCAGTTGGTCACGAGAAAATGAGAAAGAAAGCAGTTTTATGAAAGAAAGACTTTTTAAAGTTTGAAAGTAAAGAAAAAAAGATATTTTGAGATTTATGAAATAAATCAATTTTGAGCAGTGTACTTTTAATATTTCAAGTTTTGAACAGAAAAGCTTTTGGGTCTAAACCCATATTACTCACGAGGCTTTATGTCTCACGTATACTATTTTTGAAATGCTATGTACTTAGGTGTAAGGAGCAAACGCTGCAGTTGGGACCGGTTTAAATATTGTAAGTTTAAATTATGGTATCTGTATTGAGTCTGTAATACCCCCTTGAGTTTAAGTTTGTAAAATATAAAAAAAAAATTTAAGTGGCTAATTTATAGTCACGAGTTGTAAAATATGTTTGTAAAGTAAGCTGTATTTGTATTCAAATATGGTAAAAGAAAAGGGGTGTTACAATGTACTAAACCTTTCTCACAATCTTTGGATACTTTTATCCATCATTCACATTCGGAAGTAGTAACTTCTCGTCTGTTTATTTTGGTTTTTCTTCAGTTAACATACTTCGTTATACTCTTTCATTACTGGTATTTCTTCTTTTATTTCATTCATTTGGTTGCGGAATTTAATTCCTCTTTAAATTGCTCTTATTCATACTTTTTCTCAACTCTGCAGACATATACTTTAATGCCTTTCAACCTGTCTAAGGAGTATTAACTATCTTATTGATTTCTTTTACTTTACCATACTAAGTGATATATATCCACTGCATTATTTTGTAATACTTATAATCTTACTTGTTCTTATTACATAGGCATATAACTCCTATGTTATCCTTACTACTTTCTTCAAAACCCTTACCCACCAGATTACCACAATTCCTTTACGATTCCACCAGTCTCAATACATATCCTGTGATTATGATAATACGGGCCCATATTACCATAATCACCTATACATGTTGATTCTGCTGTTACCATAAGGTCTCATGGGTCATTGGTTCCTTTAATATATCACACCATTATAAGTACATGGTGATCAATATTAGAAATCTTACTACTTTATAAACATCTCTTTTAATAATTTTAGACGGTTACGGAAAATATCATATAATTTTCCTAACGGTCAGATTTTTTTTTCACTTTAAACGTTAGCTTAACACTTCTTAGTGTTATATATCTATATATTTTAAATAATGCATAATGTCTTAACCATTTGAGACATCATATAGCATACTTTCATGAACTAACATTAATATAGCATGAGTTTAAGCCTAGGAGTGGAACGATCCAATCCTAATTCGCTTAAACTGTGGCTCTGATACCAACTTGTGACACACCAATTCTACTGTTTGCAAATACTATGGTTTTTCGTATAAATACATGAATACAAAAATAGAGTTTATCAAAAACCGATAATTTACATGTTTAAAACTGTGGGTGTTACAAATCCATACCAAATCTAACCATAGTAAGCAAGAGAAGGATTAAACCTTGCGTCCATGTTAGGAGCTAACTCAAGCTCCACTCCAGCTAAACTTCATCCCATTTATAGCAACTTATTTTAACCTGGAATACATGGCAAAACATAGAATACGTAAGACAAAAATATCTCGTGAGTTACATGAGTTTTAGACTCAAACCTTTAACTTCTTTTTCCAACTTTTTATAAAATTTACATCATAAAACTTCTGTCAAAACTTTATAGTAATAACATACTATAACTCTTTACTTCTTTATATTATTTCATAACATACTTTGGAAAAATAACATCTTTCAAAACCTTATAGTAGTAACATACTATAACTCTTTACTTTTCAAAATCACTTCATAATATACTTTACAAAAATAGCTTCTTTCTTACTTTCTTTGACTGGTTTTATAAGTTTGCTGGATTTTTATACTTAGGGCTTTAATCACCATAAGTGATACCCCAAGTCTCTATGGCTAGAACGAACGAATCAATCATCACCATAGAAGTGCTGAGGCAATCTACTTCGTGATTGGGCTTTTGCCCCAGTAGACCCCTTACCTAACCCGGGTAGGTTGGAACATAGTTCCCTTACTAACGCTGCTTGCTACAATTACCAGTCATACAAAACATTTTCTGCTTACTTTAACATTACTTACTTACATAGTGGCTAATTGCCAAACTTCACCATTTCATGTCTTTATGGCTGAATGTCAAATTCATAACTTTTATTTCACATAAACCATATGTTTAAAACATGTCTTTATAACATTTTAGGCTTAATGCCAAATCATACTTTCCAAACATCTTATGGCTATATGCCCGTTTGTACTTGAAAACATATACAGTTTGTAACCAAAACATACTTCTTAAACATCTTGTGGCTATATGCCTATCCATACTTGAAAACATATACAACTTGTATTCAAAATATACTTTCACTTAACTTGACTTGTAGTTCAAAACATAACTTCAAACATAGCATTATACTTGCATAAACAAGTTGAAAATAATACTCTTGCATATAATTTCACATAAAGAGATTTTATAAGAAATCTTGAATATACTTACTTGCCATGTACCCCAAAATGGGTAAAAATACTGCATGTACTCACCTTGTCTAGTTAGAGAAGTCTAACTAGAATCACTTCTTCCCGTTGTGTTTTCCTTTCCTTCAACTTTACTCCTTAATACCTAAGGAGTTCATTTAACATTCTAGTTAATACAAGCTAGGCCTTAGTAACAATTAAAGACCTCTTAATCTACATCGTAATAGATTAATATCACATTATTAACTCATTTTTATATTTTGACATCTAAGATGCATGGTCAAAGAATTGACCATAACTCCCAACTCAGAAACCCGAATGGCACAAACTCAAACATTCTGGAAAGTAGACACAATACATAACAAGTCTCGAGAAGGTACCGAGACTTGAATCACACTCTAAGACCTTAGAAAATAAGTAACAAGATTGACAGTGCAATCTGTCACAAATCTGGATTAACGGAGGAATCACCAATTCCATTCCACTTGGGAATGGAATCAAGAGAAACCCTCTTACATAGGCATACTAGATATAACCAAGAGACTACCCTCCGAAATTCAGACCCAAAAGACAAACCAATTAAGAATTAAAAATCATACAATATGAAGGAAATAGGCAGCAACATTTCTGTCACAACACAGCATAGGTTGACAAGATTTGTCAAACAACCTGACTTATGAAATGAAATAAGTCAAGCCTTTTGGATGAGTTGCACTAGACATGAAGATAAAGCTCTCATCCAAAAATCAAACTCAAAGCATAAGCCAACTGAGAATTAAAAATCGTGCAACAAGGACAATGTGCACAGCTACAATTCTGGTTCAGTCAAAGATAAGGCATTGGAACCCTAGCTTCCTAATGGAATTGGATCAAGCCCTCTGGATGTAACACATTAGACATGAGGATGGAATTTCCCTCAAAATTTCAGACCTAAACTATATACCATTTGGGAAATAAAAATCCCACAAGTTGACCTAGGTGTGCAACAGCCAATCTGTGGAAGTTGGGTTGCACACACCAAAAATCCAAACCAAAACAATGAACTGGGTAAATTCCTTTTGGTCGAGTATGGCTCATGACAAGGTTCTTCTCCACACAAAATTTCAGAACAATCCAGTAAACACACGATTTTACAAGAATTTCACAACACAATTGGACACAGAAATCATACTCATGGAAATCGGGTTCAAAACCCTAGAAAACGACTTAACGAGGTCAATCACCTAATTTGGACATCGTATGATTTTTCTACGAATTATACAACATAGGACAGATTCTTACCTTAAATTGTTGAAATACTTCTTAGATTAGTTAAGGTTTCATGAAGAAATTGCCTCAAATCTTCCTCCCATTTGCTTCTCCCGTAGCCTCAAAATGATCAGCCAACAATGGGAGATATTTTCTCCCTTTTATACTTCCCATTTTTACAATCTAGCCCCTCAATTTCCATATCTTGAACTTTGGCCACAAAAATCAATTTTTATCACATAAATTTTAGTTTTCTTACATTTTTAGTCCTAAAACCAAAATATAATGTCAATATGAATCCTACATATGGTCAAATGACCAAATTACCTTTTTATGGTAAAATTACCAAATTACCCTTTTATGGAAAAATGACCAAATTACCCCTTTTCACCAATTATCTCCAAACTCTTGGAATTTTACTGCATTTCCCACTATATTATTTTAAAACTTTTCAAAATATTTTGGTCTTTACCTTAAGTATTTTCTCGAATATAAATTCAAGATTTTTGGGTCGTTACAATCCAGGCCAAGCTCGCAAGGTTTAACATGCTAGTTTTTAGGGGGTGCCTATGGGTCGGGCCTTCTTCGGGCTTGAGTTGACCAGGCTTTGACTACAACTAGCTTTTGTCAGTTTGTGCACCTCTAATTTTTACAAAGCATTCCATTTATTATTCAACTTTACATTATAACATTAATCCATTTAACTTTAAAATTCGTCTCTTATTTTTCGTTACTTATCATTTACATAAATTACACAATAATGATAAACTTACAATACCTAAAAATATAATTCTTAAATTGTTATTATTGATTTTAATTTTTATTATTTTTAGCTAATTTATCTATTAGATCAAATCCAACGGTCTTTAGGAAAACTACATAAAACTGCATTCTAATTAATCTCAATATATGCGCAATGAATGCCTGAAATTAAATAATATGTGAATTTACTATACAACAGTCGTGATGAAACTAAAAATTATACATGAAAAATGAAAACCTTACCATTATCGAAATGAGCTCATTAGTCACCATTTGAATTTTGTAAAGCTGCTTGGATATAGATATACTATCATAACTTTTGAGAAAAAAAAACGATTATTCAAGAATCATCTAATTATCAAGACAAATTTCTCAAGAACAAACTGTTGGGTTTAAAATATCGAAACTGATTATGCGACATTTATTTTATTTACACAACAGAAATTATAACGTGCAGATTCTGACGTGGTCCAATATGCCGAAGCCCATGAGCCATTCAGTGATTTATGTTATTATGGGTTAGGGTTTTGAGTCCATGTATTTTATGTCTGTTTAGTATATAAATACGTTTTTAATAGCCGTATTAGAGGTGACGAAAAATAGAGATTAGGGCCTGAGT
This sequence comes from Cichorium intybus, assembly GCA_023525715.1. Classification (NCBI taxonomy): domain Eukaryota; kingdom Viridiplantae; phylum Streptophyta; class Magnoliopsida; order Asterales; family Asteraceae; genus Cichorium; species Cichorium intybus. The sequence goes on along the minus strand of CM042010.1, from coordinate 47,812,533 downwards.
CATTTTAGCACTTATTCAAGATGCTCGTCATGTTTTGTAATTAGGAGCACTATTCTTGTACTCAAAATATGATTAATCAATCATTTGACACCGTTTTGATTCATATCTTTTGTCGTATTGTGTTTGATTTATCGTATTTATTGTTCAGTTCATCGGATCGGGTCATAAAACAAACCTACCAACTACAACGTAACATTCTATTGAAAGTATTATAAAAGGATTAACCATTATAAAAACATTTAGTTGTTACAGGAGCAAACATTACCATTACATGCTCCTATTAATTTTATGTCAATACTTCTACAAAAAGTATTGCAATCACTGTTTTTAGTACAATGGTTTGGAAGCTCACGTTCACTCATGTTGTCGCTTTTGTTCTTAGACAAATATTGTTGGGTCTCTATAGATCCTCTCTCAGTGAAAGCATATGACATTTGCATACCTGCAAATTAAACATATACATCTTCTTCAGGCCCGCTCCAGACGGTGGGTGACACGGGCGGCCGCCCAGGGCCCATCGTCTTAGGGGGCCTAGAAATTGTATGTCATATATAATATATATGTATACATTTGTCTTCTAACAAACACAACTTGTGAGTAGTTTTATAATTTTTAAAAGCAAATGATATCTTAGGGATAAGCATTTTTAATTAATTATTAGATGCATTAAAACTGTTACATCTTAATGTGAATGATATAAGGTGTCAATTCTATGATAACGGTTCCAAATATGGAAGGAAAACACCAATGTATTAAAAACGACTGCTTGTAATTGATGTAGCTCTATCTACCTTTGAAACTATTATTATGAAAATGCTAGAAATTATTTGTTTTTATAAATTTTTATAAATAGTTTTGCTACATTTTTTGAGTGGCCTTTGTTTTTACTCTCATCCCAAGCCCCAAAAATATTTAGACCGGTTCTGATCTTCTTAACACTAAACTCAAAACATTTCAAAAATTATAGAGGAAGAGAGACAAATTTTACCGGAGATGGTAAGCAACAATGTGATCACGAACACAATCTTCATTGAATTTTGTCCCATGGTTTAATAGAATACAAATAAGCTTTTGTGTGTGTTAATATCATATGCTTATGATGATATATATATAGAGAAATTTTGTAGGGTTTTGAAATCTTTTTAAATGCTAATAATGACTGTTTTAAAGAACATTAGTGGTAGGAAACGTCTCCAAGAATCTCGCCATTAAATTTTATGCACGTTATTTAGTATAAGAAATCTCTCATCCGTTTTCTTGAAATCCTAATTAAAGCTTGTCCCTTTCTAATGCAAATATAATTTTCAATAATAAGTATAAGAGTAAACCTTAAGAATGGCCCTTTTGGTAGGTTTAGTAAATTTAAGTTAATATTTTCTTCCAAAAATGGTCTTAATTTACAAGTTTTGTTACTTTTATTTGTATTTGTTCATTTTTATTGTGATGTAAACATTATCAATCACTAGTAAATCTTTTGGTGGTCTCATTTGTCCGTGGTTTTCCCTATTTTTGTTATTCTTTTAGCATTGTTGTGTTTGTCTCTTAACTCTTTACCTTTATCGTTGAACTTATAATTGTTGACTCTATCCATAAATCAGATGTATTATTTTGGATTAATAAATCATTTGGAAAAAACTGTATTATTAGGGAATTTGCACTTTAGAAGTAGTGTACGGGGTGTGCTTAATATAATAAATGGAAAAACCTTTAAACTAAAACTCAATCGAAAATGTATGGATGTAATTTTGCATGACTGAAATGAGAAATTATAATGGCGTTTCAGGTAAAATGCTGGAAATATAAGGGCTTTTCTGAAATTTGCTTTTAATATAAACCGGTAAGAAAACCAAAGGGATGTCGGGTACTAAAGCTGAATTGAGGACTCAAAGATTGCAAAATTAACAACACAAGACCAAAAATGCACAAAAAAAACCAAAGGGACTAAAACTGAATATCCCAATAGAATAAAAGGTCAAAAACACCATACATTTATAACCCCAACTAAGTTATAGTCCAAAGTCCAAACATGTTTTTGCTAATCTTTATCCCACATAATTAACTTAACCTGGGTTAAAGAAAAGGGGGTCCTCCACTCCTCCATGGTCAAGACTCTGCACCAGCTTCAACCCCAGATGCATGGTGGTTGTACGAATTTCCAAAATTACCCCTCCCACCACCACCACCGCCACCCCTTCCCCTACCACCACCACCACCATGGTAGTTGCGTTGGTAATAATTTCCTGGCTGCTCGTAGTAACTGTTACGTCCATTCTGGTAAGGTCCGCCTCTGCCGCCACTTCGACCGCCACGGCCGTTGGAGTAACCTCTCCGACCACCACCACCACCGCCACGGCTGCCGCCTCTTTGGTTCTGATAGGGTCTCCGGTGAACTTGCTGGTCTTTGTTGTCTTCGGTTTGTGGTTCGATTGGCTCTTCATGAAACGGGATTTCAATGGAGTTTTCCGCTTCTTGTTGGTCCTGATGATAAAAGAAAATCAAAACTTTTCTTGGATGGAATGGAATCAGTCATTACATTCCATGATCATGTTTGGTTGGGTTTTAAAAAATGGAATGAGTTTTACATTTGAATTTTTAATGTAATGTTCACACTCTACTCTATAGGTTCCTTTTGTTTAAATTAAAAATCTTTTATTTACAACAAAAAAGAGTAATTTACATTTTTGGTCCTTGTGTAAAGTGGATTTTTTTCAATTTTGGTCCTAAAGAGTTTTCTCTTGCAACTTTGGTCCTTATTTGAGATTCTTGTAACGTTTTTGATCCTTGGTCCAAATAAAAGGAATATTTTTGTTCCGTATGCATAAATGGTTTTAGCAATTTTAGTCCAAAAAATATAGTCTTTTTACTTGCACCATGGATCAAAATTGTTGACAAAAACCTCAAATAAGGATCGAAATTGCAAGAAAACTTTTTGGGACCAAAATTGAAAAAATCAATTATACTCAAGGACCAATAATGTAATTCACTCTACAAAAATGAACATGATAAAAACTCATTATAACCCAGATAAGTTGTAATAAAACATTACTTTTTAGTTATACTTATGAAAAATTTGTATCACTAAAATTTACATAAATAAAAATGAATAATATTGATTTTTACATTCCATTCCATGAGTTAACGAAAAAAAAAGGGAACATGGTTTTTTTTTCATTTCACTGGAATGAATCATTCCATTCCTTTGCGGATTCCGTCATACCAAACACTAGAGACAAGAGAAAAGCAGTACCTTGTGAGAATTTTCAACAGGGGCAGATTGGTCTTCATAAGTTTCAGTTTGATGATCTGTCACATTATCTTCCTGCCAAACAATTGAAGTTTAAAAAACATCATTAAACAACAATGATGAATTATATATGTAGGTCATCACACAAGAATTGTGATGGACTTTCTATCAAGTTATTTACACCAAATTCTAGAGAGAAAACAATCAGATTTGAACATAGATATTGACTAGTCAAACAGGCTGAAATTATTTCACTAAAATGTGACAAATAGCAACATACTTTATCATTTCTAACACAATGGCAACCAACTTGCATTTTCCTACCAATTCAGGCATAATGTAACTCAGAAATGTGGGACTGTTGACATGTCATCATCCACATCATTTGCCACGTGTACAAGTACGCTGACATGGAATTTTCTATATGTAAATATTTTCACAATATGTAACCTGGATATATGCAGCTTAGGCAATCGAACATACAAAATTTTTGTAACAGTTTGATTTTTGGCCAGAAAAAATGGAGGGGGCAGCGAAGTAGATGAAAATAAGTAAATGATAATTAAAAAAATTAATGTCAAAAGAAAAACAAAACAACCTGAAACTGGTTACAAATTGCATAAATCGGTAGAAAAATGCAAGTTGGTTGCTATAGTAGGTAAAAAATAAAGTACATTGTCTATTTTGGTAAATATGATAGTGTACATTACTAACTCTGCAATTGAGAGAACCGTGTATTGATGTACAATATCTACACCAGAAGGTACAAGTGTGGCAAGTCCAGAACATAGAATTTTTAACCATTCACAATTCTAAATTATACTTAAAAACACCTATTGAGAACACATGGCACACTAAAGTTCATCTAGATAGCATTAAGATTTCAACAACCTACAATATAGTATTTTCTTAAATACCATGCAAGTTACAAACTCACAATCACATCGGTTACTGTTCAAACATTATAAAAATTGCATAAGTTGCCATAGTCATTACTAAACACACATAGATAAGAAAGATACAATATTGATAGCATTTCAGACAAGGGAAGATCAAAGTTCAAAACATAATTCCCATTGATCATTGTAGACATGATAAATCAGTGCCCAAAATAGATAAGAAACAACAATTATACCTTCTGTTCGTATGGAGGGACTGAACCTTCCACCTGAACTGGCACTTGGAATGAATAATTTCCAGCAGCTTCAGCCGCAACATCAGCAGGAGCTTTCATCTCTGGCGTTATTTTGAAGTAATCTGAAGCCATAATCTTTGTCAACTTCTCTCTCAAATCAGCATCTGTAAAACAAAACAGTTACTAAGAAGTAAGACAGGCTTATATATGCATAGCAATGAGTTGAATTGAACTATATGGTATCTTACAAGTAACATTGCTATTTGAATCAATCTGCTGCTCAGACTTCGAAAGCCAGAGCTTAGCGTGATCAATGCATCTCTGTAACGCATGTTGATGCGAAATACTAGAATCCACAGATCTCGAAATCAATAGAGAGCCCATCATTGAGATCAAATCCAAATCCCTCTCTCCCAAAATGACAGCAGCATCATCATCAGTAACATAGTCATACGCCAAGCAACAGTTCCTCTCGATCGTCCTCGTTAGCATTATTGAGTTGAACTCATTCTGTGATTTCACATCAAACATGCTCCCGAAGTAAATCAAACTCAGCAGATCATCCACAGCTAAAGCCGGCGGCTCCGTTTCCTGTGGCTCTTTATCTAGGGTTTCTGCTTTATTACTGTCTTCATCATTATCATTGTCTTCCGACGCCGTTGCCTGACGACGTTGGAGCGCGAGACTGATTTCTTCTTCGACGGCGACGGATAGGGGCTGACGAAACTTCTCTAGCTCGTCGACCGCGGCGATGATCGCAGGCTTCGATTTCAGAAGCTCTTCCTGTTCCTTGTTTTTGATATTAGATTTGCCTTGAGCGATGGAATCTTCCAGCTGTGCGATTCGGTTGAGCTTTTTCCTTAGGTTACGGATGCGCTTGTTGATAAGAGTGAGGACTGGTCCATCAGTGACGTCAGAAGTAGCCGTGCCTGACGCCATTCCTGGAATTCGAAGTTGTTGCGTGAAGAATGCGCTATGCGGAGGCGATATGGAGTAATCGGAGCCGCCGTCAACGGCGGTGTTGAAAGATTTTTGGTAGGGTTTGCAGGAGGACAAGATCGAAGCGGCGGCAAGTTGGGGTTGAAAGACTTTTACGGAGAGGAATGGCTTCTCGTTATCCCGGGTGTTTTTATCGCATTTCGAAAAAGGTTATTTTGGTGTCAATATTGGATTAAAAAAACCAAAATTGTTGAAAATAATAAGCAAATGAATATGTTGAATAAGATGAATATTTGAAAATAATATAATGATATTTTACTGAACGAACTTTGAACCAATAATCAATTGTTAAAATGCTTGTGAGATTCTAATCATCTGGAACAAAATTATAAATAAAACTAGGCGTATCCTTGCACGTTGTGCAGTAATAAAAATATTTGGTAAAAGATATTGTCATATTTTATAAGAATCTGAAAACATTAGATCTAATATATATAAATACGAAGGTTTAATTATAAATATGTCATAACAATATATATAATGTATCAATTATAAAATTTTTATCACAAAACTCAAACACAATATCATAATCATATATTTAATATAAGTATAATGTTATCAACATGTTAATTTAACCAACATCAATGAAACATTCAATAGTAATTTGAGAAAATTACTAAAATAGTCTAATCCCTTAGGGATTTTCCTCAAAATAGCAAAAAATTAAGGATATTCCCCAAAATAACCAAGAAAAACGCAGCTGGGCTTCATGGGCTGCGTTTTCCTCAATCGGGCTGCGTTTTGCTCCTTTGGGCCGCCTACGAGCTGCGTTTTGCTCCTTCGGGCTGCGTTTTCATAGGCTACCCACCCATCAGTCCAGGTATATAAACCCGGGGAAAAAAATGTCAAATTTTTCGATCCCGTAAACGAGAAACGCTCTGAAATGGCTTCGCAAGATTTCTCCTCATGGAAACACGTAAGTCTCAAATTTCATGTTGTTTTTTATGTATTACTTTATCGTTTTAGATGATAGATTATTGAATGTACAAAATATTTTGCGCAATGTATAACCTTTCGATGCACAAAAACTCAGTTTATGAGTACTCCAGAGGAAAACGCAGCTGGCTTGAGGGAAAACGCAGCTGGCTTGAGGGAAAACGCAGCCAAGGGCCTTAGCTGCGTAATGCTCTGCGTTTTGCCCAGAGGAAAACGCAGCTAAGGGCCATCAGCTGCGTTTTGTTCAGAGGAAAACGCAGAAAAGGCCCTTAGCTGCGTGTTCCTCAGAGCAAAACTCAGCTGATGCCCGGTAGCTGCTAGATGGTCGTTTTTTTTTTCCGAAAACCTTAATGATTCACACTAACGTTGTTTTTACCGACATTTACAGCATGCTGATAAGACAACGCCAGCGGTTATGAATTTTAAAGGCACTGGTAATAAGATACGGGAGGTGGTAGATCGTCTAACACCACCGCAACGTGCCATATTGGCTACCACCGCCTTCGCGCCTCAAGGCGTTGCTACTGTTGCGAAAGGGGACCCGTTACTATGCAGTTATATGATGATGCACGAGATCCGGCCCCAAAACGAAAACGACCGAAAAGGACGATTTCATTTCTTACTGGGAAACCACTACCTCTCGTATGGAGCCGAAGAATTCTGTTTGATAACGGGATTAAAATTCGGTCGGGTTGCCGGATCTAAACGCTTAATGAAGAAGGTCCAGTCAACATTTGTGTAACGCGTTTTCGGCGATCTGAAACCTGAAAATTTGACAACGGGGGATGTACACATTGTGATATTACAACCACGTTTTCGTCGACTATCTGACGAGGACGCCGTTAGGTGTGTATTGCTATACATTGTTATAGTCGGTTACCATGGACGAGAGATCAATGAAAAAGTAACCGTTGAATGGCTTTCGGTGGTGGAAAACTTTGACGATTTTAACAGGTATATAATAATTAATGTGTTTTATAAAAGAGAAATATAATAGATTACTTAAATTTAATAACATTTTTATGTCTATCAGATATCCTTGGGGGACTCAGATTTAGGAGACTGAATATAAAGAGTTAAATAAAATTTACACTAAGATCGAAGATCACGAGAGTTTGCCGGCTCCCCGACAAGCATTAAGGATGTCTATTTCAGGTTATTCATATCCGTTTAAGGTAATTTGTTTCAGGTTATTCATATCCATTTATAATTTTAAATTTTTCATGAAAGTTGCATATAATTTTAATTTTTTGTCATAGATTTGGATATGGGAAACCATACCGGCTCTCGAGGGTATATTTTCTCGACGGATAAATGAAAACATTCCCAGACAAGACACTGCTCCCTATTGCGGGTTAACAATAAAGTACCATATGGACATGACATTTCACTACATGGACACTATACGGGCTCCCATGGGCTGCGTTTTCCTCTAGATTGGCTGCGAATTCCTCTAGATGGGCTGCATTTTCCATATGCACAATATGAGGTTGACAAGACAAGACACTGCTCCCTATTGCAGGACACTATACATGTAACACCCAGTTTCTCATACAAAGTACACCCAAAAATTTTCTAACAATTTCACATTTAATTGGGTATATTTGTACTCAAACAAAGGATCAAGATGTTATCAACATGAATAATTACACTAAAGGTCCTTACAATTTACCAGGCATTACAAATAATCTAATTCAACTAAAGGACAGGCTCTAAACTTTTCCATCTCTCTCTTTATCACATGCATTCCCCTATCACAGCTACAAATACCTGCAAAACAACACAACATTCAAGTGTAAGCTTATAAAGCTTAGTGAGAAATCTCAATCATACTCCACAATCTCTTTTAGTAAACTCTCTTCTCATTCTTCTTCTTGCTAGTCTCATTAGCAATATTCATTCTCTCTAAACTCTGAAACCTGCAAACATATTAGCTTTACAAACACCAACTAATTAGTAGTAATATTAACTCAATAAATAAGTATCTCAACTGATACTACTCATAAACTCAATCCTACATACTCGTATGAACTCATTTCACTATTAATTATGCTCAATAATAACAGTTATCATGGTTGTAGCAATCAAACTCAAAGACACTTTAAGTCACTCACTCTAGCATATACTCTGATCTCATGCTCAAGTATAGACTATAACTCATCTATTGTTATCCACAATTAACAGAACTACTTTAACTCTAAGCTACCGTAATATCAATACAACACACATATATGTACAACATATGTATTAACTCAATCTCTATGATTATCTCAGTCATTCAGTATATTCATTCAAACCAAGTACTCGTATATAACAGTGAATTCTAAACCTTATTTAACTCATACAAATTAGTTATCTCAACCAATTAACATGTACCATAATTTAATTTAGATATAGTCAAACTATACATAATGAATTATAACTACTCACCTAATATCGGCTTGGTACGTGAATCTCTCAATTTGCGCGTACCGAGCTTCTGTTCGCTAGACTTGGTTATATCACCATAGTCTAAATCAATTCTTCAACATCCACAATCATCTCAATATCATCTATCTCAAAGATGTATCAATCAAAAGAAGAAAAAGGAAGTATAAACTGTAAATATCAACTCAATATTTACCGAAACCCCCAATTACGCGGTTCTACTCATTCAACCGTAGAAACTCGATAATACTCTCACCAATAACTCTAAAGGCATCCACTAACAATCTACTATCAACATATATAACAATATGTAACGAAATCACGAAATCAAAGTTAGGGTTTCAAAAACCCCAACCCGAAGAAATCACTCACCTGTTTGAAGATTTATACGATTAAAGCTAGAATCACAAAAGCTCCAACGATCCTTCAAGTTCTCCTAACACCTACATGAACATATTTACACCAAACTAAGGTGAATATGTTGTTTTTCAACCCTTCAAGCTCAAAGCTTGGTCATAACTATTGAAACTCGGAATTGGGAACATTCAACACATCTAAACAAGTGTATATGTTCAAATTCCAACCATTCACGGTTGGTTCTTTACCACAACTCGAAACCAACTCCAATTGACCAAAATCAATCTTTCAAAAGGGATAGAAATGAACACCTTACCTTCAACAAGCTAAATATCGAAAATCACTTCAATCCAACGTGATTTGACCTTCCAATTTGGTCCAAGAACGAAAGATGAATGTTTCTAGGGTTTTATATGAGTTTTTGATCGAGAGAGATGACCAAATGAGGAAAAATCGCGAATATAAATGGGTGGGGTCGGCACAAAACCCGACCCGGGTTCGACAGCCCGACCCGGGCCCGACCCGCAGCACGCCCCTGGCTCGACAGCACGACCCGGCTTGACGTTTGGCCCATTCTTTTGCTCTTTAACGGAACCCGACCCGGTTTCCGAAACCCGGTCCGGGTTTGTAATATCACACGACCCGGGTTTTAAAACCAGCCCCGGGTTTGATTCGTTTCCACTTCAATGAAAATTCTAAGGCATTAACTCGACCCGGTTTATCTCTTTTACCCTTTTTAACATCCTATTTCTCATAGATGGGTTTCTAAACGTCTTAACTCGTGTTTTAACTCATCTAATCTCGTTTATATCAAAAATTTAACTAACTTTACCATAAATTAAAATTACGGTATTACAAGTTCTTACCCCCTTCAAAAGATTCCGTCCTCGGAATCTCTTAGACTAGGCATGGCTTATACAATCATCTCACCATCGCAATCAATCATCACGTATGATAATAATATTTTCCTCTCGTCAACTCATATAACATGTACATACTGTCGCATCTTATTTACTCATAATATAGCTATAGAACTCAAGCTCCCTCGATTCACATTACATTTTAAAACTTTCTCATTCGACTTCTCTTTCCGCAAAATCTTTACACCCGCCATTATTCTCGTAATATGACCTCTATAACCACATTGGTTGTTACCATTTCACATGGACAACCACTCACTCTTTCAAGGCACTCCCTTGTTATAGCTTTGCCGATACGAAGGTATCTCACCTCACTCTTCAAGTGATACTCCAATCACTATCCTCATTTATATACACTCATATTACTTGTAACATTAATCTCAATTAACTATTTAGGATTCAACTTCCACTTCAAATCTCATTGAAATGATTTACTCTAACTCAATAAGAAAAACGGTCTCACCGTTTACAACCCATACTCTCTCAATTCGTTCCCGCAATCCCAACATACCAGTTACGATTTCTCCTACTAACACAGCTCACAGATACTAGGATAAAAATCTATAAATAACAAAATATTAGAAACTATCTCGAGTTTCACTCACGCCTCCTCTGAATTTGTTATTTAACTCTTAACACTTTGGTCACACATATCCCGTCTTAGTTGTCTTATCTCCACAACCGATTACAACTTTTCCAAAAGGTTATTTATCTTTGTTCCCATAACTTGTAACACCCAATACACAACTCATAATCCTCAACCAAATGGCTCCTGTTTATCTCAGTTCAACAACATACCTCATGTTGTTTCTCTCGATGTACTCACTTATTATATCCTCTCTTATGTGGACAATCCACATCACATTCTCACTAAATCATTAGCTCTATTAAATTCGATAATTTATTATTAAATAAATTCTCCATCATTATCATCTTAATCTCCAATTCATCAGAATGACACAAAATAGGTGATATATATATACAACTCATCGCAATCTCTACACATGACCAAAAATAATAAAATCTGACACCGCAATCTCTACGGTGAGATCATATCTCATTATCCGATTAACTCATTAATCTCAAGAAAATATAATGCAATATTATTATAGTAAAAATCTATTATTTATCGTCTTATACGACTAAATAGTTTTGTCATCTCGACACTCACGCATTTATCTCATTGGCAGTAATTGGTTTGATTGCTAAGGAACGAATCCTATCAATCACAAACACAATTACTTTACTCCTCCTTTTAACTTACATCTTTTCATGATGTATTTATAAAACTCTATCTAGTTCAACATACAAGAAATCTCACACATTTTCAACACGAGTATGTGACAAACGTACTTACTCACAACAAACACTTCTTAACAGTATTACTCACTATATTATCTCACAGTACCTCTATACTGTTACTTAGCCTCTAATTCGTTCTCTTCTCAACCCACAAGGTTTCAAGCTATGTAAGCTTACTGCTGTGTTCATATCTATCCACACGTAAGGTTAGTACATGTCTCATTACTCCACATCATCATAAAGTACATGCATGTCTACACGCAAGCACAACACTGCAGTACCACTCTCGCTCAACTTATGGTACCCCGTACCATCTTCCTGTCTCGTTACTCACACTATCTTATAGTACCCCGTACTATCTTCAAAACTTACTACTCACTAAAATCTCACGGTACCTCATACCATTCGTCGACCTCATTGCTCAACACTCTCTCACGGTATCTCGTACCGTTCTCTGTTCTCACCATTCAACGTTGTATCACGGTATCTCATACCGTTCTCTAGTCAAATCATGGTACCTCGTACTATCCTCTGATTTCATTCCATCTCCTCTTGACTCTGGTAGGTCTCCTCTACTGTCTCGAGCCATATAGACTCACCGTCACTCCTCCTTTCGTTTGAGTCACAAAGATCATCACTGCTCTAACCACAAGATACTCGTCATGTGGTTCCACAAAAATATGTGGCCTCAACCTCAGCTACTCAATATGTAACCCCACATAATATGTGGTCTCAATCACATTTACTCATTATGTAATCCGACAAAGTATGTGGTCTCAACCACTTTACTCGATATATGGTCCCACTAAATATGTGGTCTCAACCATATTTACTCATAATGTGGCCCCACAAATTATGTGGTCTCAACCACTTTACTCGATATTTAACTCAATCTCTAGGCCAATAAGGCCTATATGAACCACTCTAGGTTCTCTCAATTATAACCACAAGGTACTCTTTATGTAGTTACTCAAATATCCTTTGACATCTCTGTCACAATTATCTCATTATATGACTATTTCAATTTACAAAAACTCAATACTCAACGGATATAGTGTGCATTCATCCATACACTTACCATCTTTCTCAACTCATACTCTTTTGGCTATCTCAGCCACTCATTTTGATCAACCATAAGTACTAGTCATGTGGCCCCACAAAATATGTGGTCTCAGTCACATAAATACTCATGCACAGAAATCTCATCACATCTGTGAAACAACAAGCAATATATATATATATATATATATATATATATATATATACAATATCACAATTTATGTATTTTTTTACCATGTACATACTCATTATACATTCTTCTCCATGGTTGTTAAATACTCGTTAACCAACCACATATATTCTCAATTATATATAATCACAAAACAATCGTTATGTGATATGTAAATCTTACCTCAAGTGGACACGAGATTCTCATCTCGATGTCGGTTACTACACTTTATAATAACAGTTCTCTAACACATGTATTATCAACAATTAAACACATATACTCGTTACTTCTAACATTTTAAATAAATTACTTACATACCTCATAGCAACATAATCTTATTTTCTCATTAGCTAAAACCTGCATACTTCGGATCTCAAATCTCGAGTGTACTCGGCTACACTTACATGTCTCAACTCTTAGCTCATGTTCAGCTTATACTTATACGCTTCCTCATCATTGGTTGGAATTTCACCTCAATCGGGATCTCATTTCATCTTCAACTGGAATTTCACCATCAGCCAGAAACTCGTTTCATCATCAGCTGGAATCTCGCCATCAGCTGGAATCGCATCTCGTCATCAGCTGGACTCTCGCCTCAATTAGTATCTCATCTCATATTCAGTTGACATCTCATTATCAACTGAAGTTCTTGTCTCCTCGTTAGCTGATATCTCATATCAACCAAAATCTCGTCTCATCATCCTCTGTAGGTCCAACCGACTGTGACCAACTTCTCAACTCATTCTTCATCTGACTCAATACCTGTATTCACACACAGAATATAACAAATAATAAATATAACATAAGAGTTATACTCAACTCATACTCTAACATCTGCAGCAGTATCTTTTCCAAGCATGTGATAGGGGCTCTCTCCTCCTTGGTTCAAGTCTAGGAGTCTATACTCAAAGACCTAGTTCACTTAAACCATGCTCTGATACCAACTTGTAACACCCAGTTTCTCATACAAAGTACACCCAAAAATTTTCTAACAATTTCACATTTAATTGGGTATATTTGTACTCAAACAAAGGATCAAGATGTTATCAACATGAATAATTACACTAAAGGTCCTTACAATTTACCAGGCATTACAAATAATCTAATTCAACTAAAGGACAGGCTCTAAACTTTTCCATCTCTCTCTTTATCACATGCATTCCCCTATCACAGCTACAAATACCTGCAAAACAACACAACATTCAAGTGTAAGCTTATAAAGCTTAGTGAGAAATCTCAATCATACTCCACAATCTCTTTTAGTAAACTCTCTTCTCATTCTTCTTCTTGCTAGTCTCATTAGCAATATTCATTCTCTCTAAACTCTGAAACCTGCAAACATATTAGCTTTACAAACACCAACTAATTAGTAGTAATATTAACTCAATAAATAAGTATCTCAACTGATACTACTCATAAACTCAATCCTACATACTCGTATGAACTCATTTCACTATTAATTATGCTCAATAATAACAGTTATCATGGTTGTAGCAATCAAACTCAAAGACACTTTAAGTCACTCACTCTAGCATATACTCTGATCTCATGCTCAAGTATAGACTATAACTCATCTATTGTTATCCACAATTAACAGAACTACTTTAACTCTAAGCTACCGTAATATCAATACAACACACATATATGTACAACATATGTATTAACTCAATCTCTATGATTATCTCAGTCATTCAGTATATTCATTCAAACCAAGTACTCGTATATAACAGTGAATTCTAAACCTTATTTAACTCATACAAATTAGTTATCTCAACCAATTAACATGTACCATAATTTAATTTAGATATAGTCAAACTATACATAATGAATTATAACTACTCACCTAATATCGGCTTGGTACGTGAATCTCTCAATTTGCGCGTACCGAGCTTCTGTTCGCTAGACTTGGTTATATCACCATAGTCTAAATCAATTCTTCAACATCCACAATCATCTCAATATCATCTATCTCAAAGATGTATCAATCAAAAGAAGAAAAAGGAAGTATAAACTGTAAATATCAACTCAATATTTACCGAAACCCCCAATTACGCGGTTCTACTCATTCAACCGTAGAAACTCGATAATACTCTCACCAATAACTCTAAAGGCATCCACTAACAATCTACTATCAACATATATAACAATATGTAACGAAATCACGAAATCAAAGTTAGGGTTTCAAAAACCCCAACCCGAAGAAATCACTCACCTGTTTGAAGATTTATACGATTAAAGCTAGAATCACAAAAGCTCCAACGATCCTTCAAGTTCTCCTAACACCTACATGAACATATTTACACCAAACTAAGGTGAATATGTTGTTTTTCAACCCTTCAAGCTCAAAGCTTGGTCATAACTATTGAAACTCGGAATTGGGAACATTCAACACATCTAAACAAGTGTATATGTTCAAATTCCAACCATTCACGGTTGGTTCTTTACCACAACTCGAAACCAACTCCAATTGACCAAAATCAATCTTTCAAAAGGGATAGAAATGAACACCTTACCTTCAACAAGCTAAATATCGAAAATCACTTCAATCCAACGTGATTTGACCTTCCAATTTGGTCCAAGAACGAAAGATGAATGTTTCTAGGGTTTTATATGAGTTTTTGATCGAGAGAGATGACCAAATGAGGAAAAATCGCGAATATAAATGGGTGGGGTCGGCACAAAACCCGACCCGGGTTCGACAGCCCGACCCGGGCCCGACCCGCAGCACGCCCCTGGCTCGACAGCACGACCCGGCTTGACGTTTGGCCCATTCTTTTGCTCTTTAACGGAACCCGACCCGGTTTCCGAAACCCGGTCCGGGTTTGTAATATCACACGACCCGGGTTTTAAAACCAGCCCCGGGTTTGATTCGTTTCCACTTCAATGAAAATTCTAAGGCATTAACTCGACCCGGTTTATCTCTTTTACCCTTTTTAACATCCTATTTCTCATAGATGGGTTTCTAAACGTCTTAACTCGTGTTTTAACTCATCTAATCTCGTTTATATCAAAAATTTAACTAACTTTACCATAAATTAAAATTACGGTATTACAATACAGTACCTTATGGACATGACATTTCACTACATGGACACTATACGGGCTCCCATGGGCTGCGTTTTCCTCTAGATGGGCTGCGAATTCCTCTAGATGGGCTGCGTTTTCCGTATGCACAATATGAGGTTGACAAGACAAGACACTGCTCCCTATTGCAGGACACTATATAGTATCCTATGGACATGACATTTCACTGCATTTCGCAGTCAAACTCACTTTTTTCGTAGTCAAACTAACACATGCGATTTCCCTAATTTCTATATAAATAAATTTTTTCATCTCAAGTATCACATCTACACGATCAATCAAATTAAGTAATTTTCTTGTTTGTAAACATGTCTGGTCAATCTCAGAAGTTAAAACGGGTATTGGAAAAACGCAAGGCTCCTTCTACATCAACAATTCCACCTACTATTGATGATAGGATGCCAGAGGAAATGAAAAGGATTCTCCTTCACAGCGCCTCTGAAGTCGACAAACAAATGCAATCAATTGCTGAAGATACACAATTTTTAGAGGCTCAACGGAGATTACTAAACGGTAAAAAAAGTTGGATAGCTTCAAAAAAACAAGAAGTAATAGAAGCCGAGAAATGGAATTAAGTCAACCAAAGCAAACATTGATCGAGAGATGGATAATGTATTGTCACTTGGTCAAGAAATTACTGAAAAAAAGATTTGGGTAGCTAATATGAAAAAAAACTATCCATATGAGTTTCCTGAGTGGCAAATTAAAGATTAGTTTTTCTATTTTGTATTATAAAAAAAATATTATGTTAACTATGAATTTCGTAGGTGATCATTATCTTTATTTCAAGGTTGGTATTTAGGAGCTCAGTACTTATTTGTCTTTTATTGTTTGTATTTCATGAGTTTGTTAAGTATCTTTTTTTATTAATATTTATGTGTTGCTACTCTTTTGTCTATATATCTTTATATTTAATGGTCACATCAACCCCTCCCCTGTATATTTATTTCCAACCTACCAACCCATTCTAAATTTTCTATATATATACATTATTTCACCTTAACAATCTTCACACCAAACCATTATCACTCATCGAAAATATCATAGCCCAAATATGTCTGCTTCATCCTCAAACCGACAAAGAAAACCTTGGCTCATGCCTGAAGACCTTAGAAAACTAGTTATACAGAAAGAAGAGGAGATTGAATCTCAAAACATATCTATTAGGCAGCAAAAAAAAAGTTGGATGAAATGTAGGAAGAAGTTGTCAAAAAAAATAAAATGAGTCAAAAAGACACAACAATATATCAAACAAGCACCTATTTGGGTGCAAAAACAAAAGGAGACTGTTGAACAGGGCGAGCTGGAGCTGCAAATTAAGGTCAAAGAAATGAAAATGAAAAACAATTGGGTGCTTGCAGAGAAAAAGAAATATCTTCTTGATTTCCCAGATTTATGTGATAGTAATTAGACCTAGTGCGTATGCTTCTATTATCATGTAACCTTTTGATTAGGGTATGCTTTTATAATATTTGCCTAGTGCGTATGTTTCTATTATCATGTAACCTTTTGATTAGGATATGTTTTTATAATATTTGTCTATGTTTTTGTTTAATATCAGTACTAAATATTAATAAATAAACGTGACCGACAACCTTTTTTAGACCTTCAAAAGTAAATCTTTCCGACATCAAATAATTTGTTTTATCATGTTTGTGAACAAATCTAGTAATACACTTCATTTTAAAAAAAATTCAACTAAATTGGAGTTCGTATGAAAAAACTACGAAGATTCAAAGTTTGATAAAATATTAATAAACTTTACCGACAACGTTGTTTAGAGCTTCAAAAGTTACACTTTCCGACATCAAAATATAGGGTTAATCATGTTTATTAACACATCTACTTATACACTTCACTTTAAAAAAATTTCCAACTAAAACGGAGTTCTTATGAACAAACTACGAGGGTTCAAAGTTGGACAAAATATTAATTAACTTTACCGACGACGTTGTTTAGAGGTTCAAAAGTAACACTTTTCGACATAAAAATATAGGGGTTAATCATGTTTGTGAACACATCTACTTATACACTTCAAGTTAAAAAAAATTTCAACTAAAACGGAGTTCGTATGAACAAACTACGAGGGTTCAAAGTTGGACAAAATATTAATTAACTTTACCGACAACGTTGTTTAGAGGTTCAAAAGTAACACTTTCCGACATCATAAATTTTTTTAATCATGTTTGTGAACACATCTACCGATAGACTTCACGTTAAAAAAAAACTTCAATTCAATCCGAGTTCGTATGAACAAATGACGAGTGTTCAAAGTTGGACAAAAATTACAATTAAACTCATCAGCCACCAATAACCTCAAGAACATGTGGGAGGAAAACGGAGGAAAACACAGGGGAATGGGAGGAAAACGCAGGGGAAGGAGAGCAAAACGCAGCCGCCGAAGAGGGAGAGAAAAACGCAGACGTCAGGAGGAAAACGCAGCCCTTGGCTGCGTCCTGCGTTTTCGTTGGTTATTTCGTGGCATGGTCCGAAATAAACATAGTAATAATATTACAAATGTTACCATTGAGAAAGAATTGTATTATTATGATAGTTTTTCTTCATGAGTTTCATCAAAGGTAATGAATAACAACTTTTGCAGATTTTATTATTTAGTTACATTTGAATCATTTCATTTCATTGTTTACCCTATCTATTATAAAAACTAACAATATACTTTGACTTGTAAATAATTTCACAAAATCAAACTTAAAGACTTTCTTTAAACATAACTAACTCTAATTGATAATTAAAGAAAAAAAATCACTTTTGTCTCTTGAATAGTACCTAGTATGAATTTGATATACATATAACACCATCCAAAAAAAAAAAGTTCTCTATAGTTCTCTTTTTCATTTGATGAACACATAAATACCTAGAAAAAAAAAAGAAATATTAAGGTAAGTTAGTGTATAATGAAGCTAAAGCACGGAATCTCAAGGGATGTTAGCAAAATATTATAAATGTGTTTCAAGTCTTATTTTCCTTCATCTCATTCTTTAACCCAAGCAAATTGATTGATCTCAATAAACTATATATACATTTATATTAACCATAATCACTGATTAAGTATCATAAGTTGAAAAACTCTTAAGTTGTAGTAATTAATTAGTTGAGAATTGAAAGGTTTTTATTTATGATTAATCAATATAAATTACTAACATATTAATTAGATTAAGTTGAAGAGTTTGGTAGTTTCAAAGAACATGGTTCAAGATAGATGACATATCTTGAACCACGTTGAATTGTAAGGTGTTTATTATAATAATTATAAAGATTATAAAGATAAATATAAAAATAAAGAAAGATAAGATTTAATCAGTTAAAATTAATTTAATTAAATAAAAGTTTCAAAATTAATATATAAGAGATAATTATTTTTATCAAACCATATGCTTTTATTTCTATATATTACTTAAAAGTCAAAAAGTTTAATCAATATAATATACTTCAAATAAAAACATTTCATTATGTGCTTAATTGATTAATTTAAAATAAAATATTCATAAAACAAAGGTTATCCGTGAGAATCGAATTGTCGTTAACCCTTTTTTCATGAGTCTCATCAGGTGTAAAGAAGAAGACATTTGAAGGGATGTTATGTGTTGAAACACAAGAGTTGGATCGAGATTCAAACAATGCAGAATAATTAAATATGATTGACATGAAAAGCTTCAATGTAATAAATATTAGTTAATTGCATTAAAGTTTAATTTAAATACTATAACTGTGACAACTAAAATTTTATGTAAGTAATATATAAATATAAGTATAGTTGAGGTTTAAAAGTTTAATGTTTACGTATATCGAAAGTATAATACAAAAGGGCAAAATGGTCAAAGGAGGTAAAAATATGGGAATTTATGTTTTAAGACATTTTATTTAGTCATTTTGAAGTGTTACTTCAATTGGAAGCAAGTCATGAAATCCCGAGGGCAAAATGGGAAACTAGGGGACAAAAGTGAAAATATTAATTGTTAAACTTTAAAAATTGATACCTAAAAATCTATAAGGATTTGGGAAAAAGTCATCTGATTTTGATGCAATAAAAATATAGGAAAAAGATTCGAGTCGTTTGGAGTTATAACGAAAAAGTTATGACGGGTTAAAGATGACCAAAAAGTGACAAAAATGGCCAAAGGGTCATGTTTGAAGGTTTATAACGTAAAACCTAGTTAGATTCAGACTTAAGTCAGTAGAAGGAAGTTATTAAGCTCATTCCCACCTTTTTAAAGGTATAAAGTTAATGAAATTCTGATATCTTATGAGAGAGTTATGATTCCGTGAAGTTTGGCAAAATCAGGCAATATGTTAGAATTTTATCTAAGGCATGAGCTGGCAAGGGCATTTTTGTAATTATCACCAACTTTAATATCTGGTCAAAATCATCTTTGACCTCCCCTTTTTCCTGTGTACGTATCGAGTTCAGCTAAAGAAAGAAAAGAGTGAACGTAAAAAGAAAGAGAGAAATCGAGAGATGGAAATCGATTGCAAGCAAATCGCACACACACACACACACACACACACTCGACCTTGTGTGTGTGCGTGATACTCGAGACCTGTGAGATCGATCCAGACAAAATCAAGACCAAGAGTGACATTTGTGGAATGCGATTCGTAGCATATCGAGATAAGGAAGAGAAATCAGCACTGTAGGGTGCTGCTGGAGGTCGAAGCTGCCACAGAACCACCGGCAGGAGCGTTCTCCGACGGCCAGGAGGTCCGACAGCGGCACTGCTGGTCGGGAATGCGGTTTGGTCTGATTTCAAGACTTATTTCAGCCTCAAACTTCTAATTCCTTCTGATTTGGGACATATTCAAAAGGTAAATCCAGAAACTTAAGTCTAACGTTTGAAATTGCTTGAGATTCTTAATTGCATGTTAAGAGATCGGTTCAAGAATGATGATTTAATGCTTGAATAAACTAGAGACTAGTTGGAACATGAAATTAAGTGGGATTTTTGCAATGCATGTTAGATTGGTTGCAAGAGTAGTGAAATTATTGAGATTTCTGTGATATATGATGGATTATCTATGAATTGAGGGTTATTATGTTGCTAGACACTCAAAAGTTTATGAAAATTTGGTTATGCTAAGGTTGAAGATGATGAATAGTTTCATTGACTTTTCTGATTTGGTCAAAGTTGACCATAAGATGGAATTGTAAATTGGTTTTTGATGTAAATTGGTTCTATGGTGTAGAGTGTGATCATATATTGTGAACAAGTTCAAGAAAACTCCAAGATTTAACATTTTTGTAAAGATTGAACTATGTTCAAGATGGATTTTTACATGATGATTAAACATACATGTTATGATTAAAAAAATTCGGGATGTTGAATGACTTTTGGGTACTTTAAAGTTGGTTATTGATATGAGATTTTGTTATGTATTTGATGTTTATGGAATTTTGGAAATGGTAAAGTAATTGGAATGGAATCATGAATTCCAACCTTTGGGACAAGCTTTAATATGTACTAAAATATCATGAAATAGAACATTGGACTTGATTGGTATGATATTTATAAGTAGTGAAAAGTGGTAACTTGATGGAAAATATCAAGATTTAGACGGGTTCTATTTTTAGAAACTTTAATGACTTAAAATGCCAAAACGACATAAAAGCGTCAAACAAGAGATATTTTGACATCTAAACAACTAGTGGGGTTTAATAAGTATGCTAGACTTATAAAATTACTTGAATTACATACTAAACCCAAGAAATGCATAATTATTCAAACTTGGGACAAAAAGGGTAAAAGTGTCCAAAATGATTATCATGTCTCATGAAGTATACTTAATCTTTGGAATGGAATTAGATAATGTATAGAAAGAGTCCATGTATAATTTGATAAAGGTTATGTGTTTAGTTGTGTAGTATGTACTAACCTCTTATTAAATCAATAGAGGTTGAAGGATATTTGGAAGCAAGTAGAGTCAAGAGTTGGTGGATCTTTGTAGCTAGACATACCTAGCTACCGAGGTGAGTACATGATGATTTTTATTGGGTACATAGCAACAAGTTTTAAATATTGAATGTTTTATATTAAATATTATGCTAAATGTTGTATGAGTAATGATCTTTCGAATGGTTTTTAAAGCTTGAATTAGCAAGTATTTATAAAGTTTTATATGACTTTTTAATGTGAGTCTATATGCAAGTTTTACCATACGTGCCATGTTTATGAAAGTTTACTGATATGTTTTGAAAAGTAAGTTTTGGCATCAAACCTAATAAACTAAGAAAGTGTCTTGGCGTTTAGCCTATAAAGTTCATAAAAGTATATTTGGCTTTAAGCCCACGTGATTTGAAAAGTATATTTTGGCACAAAGTTATAACGGTTTGAAAGCAAATTTTGGCATTGAGCCTACTATGAGTTGAAAATACGATTTGGCATTAAGCCTAATATATTTTGAAAAGTGTGATTTGACATCAAACTGAATCGGAATTGAAAAGATTGGTTTGACACTAGCCTTAATGTGATTTCAGCAAGTAATTTGATGTCAAATCATATTATGTTTTCTTTTTATGACTGGTATTTGAGATATGAATGAATGCAACAATGCAAGTTAGCATGTTACCCATTTTTGCCCGGGCCATGATATTCCCGTAACGGAATATAGAGGAGTCTACTGGGGTGGTACCTTCCCCTTAGTATAAAACACATGATCTTGTTCTTTCCATCTTAGTATAGACATGATGCTAAAACACATGATGCTAGGATGGACTGATCTTGTTCTTTCCATCTTAGTATAGACTTAGGAAAATCACTACGTGTGATTATCCTAAGTATAAAAATAAAGCATGTGAAGATACCAGTCAAAGCATGTGATACGATGTTGAAATGATTTGATTACGTTCTTACCATTTCAGTATAGACTTGGGGTATCACCAAAGGTGATTAAGTCCCTAAGTATAAAAATCCGGACCCGAATGAATACCAGTCAAGTTTGAATAAAGAAAGTTTTTATGATGACAGTTTATTAACAAAGGCTTTGAAAACGATATATGTTATGCTTTTAAATATTTTCAGCAAGAAATATGATATGATTTGGTTACAAAGGATTTGGAAACGATAAATATTATGTTTTTAAATGTTTTGAGTCTAAAACCCATGTATCTCACGAGACATATTTGTCTTACGTATTTTTTTTTTTGTTTTAAATGCTATGTACTCAGGAACAGGATGACTGGCATCAGATGATAGAAAGAAAAGACTTAGAATATCTCATGGGGACATAGATAGAAAAGAGGACCGGAAGATAGAATTACCATTAAAAGCGGTATAGTTATGATATGTAGTTGAGAGATGTTATATTTATGGTTAGAACAACACTTGTAGTTGTATTTTAAAGTCTTGCTATGTTCCGTAATGCTTTTGGGCTATTTTGATTTTGAGTCGGGTCAGTATGGTTTTTATCCGTTTAGCCCAAAGGTCATGCCGAATTTTCGGTAGAATTGTTGAGTAATTACGGGACATTAGCTTGAGATGTCATGTTGCTTCTCTATGGTAATGATATGAGTTTTGTAACCCCCAAATGTCGTTTAAATAATGTTTTAAACTTATATGTTTTGTTGGGATCGGAAATTTAAGACATGACATGAGGTCATGAGAAACATTTTGTTTGTAAAGAAACACACTTTTTGAAATATGAGATTTTTCAGCTACTGCGCTTTTGATGTTATTGTATTTAAAAAAAATTGAGAAATTTGGGGCGTTACAATAACTCTCCAAATTCCATGCAATAGTTTTATATTTAAATAATTTCTTTTAATTGAAATATCTAAATTGTGACGCTCTTTCTTTTTTAAACGATTTATTTTATAGGTTAGCATTACAAAATAAATTTAATAAAGATGTACACATTCTAAGTTTCTAAAATTATATGAAAGGCGATTGAAAAAAAAACACTAAAACATATAGTTGCGTTTGAACAATTTATTTAATTATTTTAAATTTGATATCATTAAAATATATTAT
Source organism: Cichorium intybus (assembly GCA_023525715.1). NCBI lineage: Eukaryota > Viridiplantae > Streptophyta > Magnoliopsida > Asterales > Asteraceae > Cichorium > Cichorium intybus. Next base: position 47,788,919 of record CM042010.1, on the reverse strand, counting down.
TATATAAATCGTGCAAAAAAACAAAATTCAACAAAAAGAGTAAATATATTTACTTCGTTATTGTTTTATTAAAAATGGTTACTTGTTATTCTAAAGTTCAAATTCGAGTGAGAAATTAACAAAGTGTGACAAACACATTGAATGTTAAGAATAATTAACTAATTTTCTCTTACATTTAGTTCCATTCAATCTTCTTTGGTTGAATTTAAAATATGAATTCTCAATAGTAATCTCATGATAACTATGCTGGATGCACAAACGCCTAGACGGTCCAATATTTAGATTTGGTTTATTTTTTCATCATAACATATTTTTTCCTCAAATATATTAACATTTGGATGATTTTAGTAGAAAATTACATAATCTTTTTAGTATTTAGTATGATAATAAAATCAAAAAAAAACTCCAAACCAGTTATTAACTTTAAACTAAAAAGTAACTTGAAAAGTGGAATAGATACCACAAATTTTTAAATCGTTGATTCTTCTACAATAACATGTGAAATACTTAAATTTCAATCGCAAATCTTGCTTAAAATCATTTCAACAATGTGCGATTAATTCATTTAGTGTGTCAAAAATTTAGAGTGTTCTATCATGTATTGATAAAAAAACGATACGAATAAATTTCTTAGTTTATCGTGTATTTATAAAAACACAATATCAATTAATTTTTAATACAAAACATCACCGTATTTTACACCAAACGTATAATTGTGTCCTTTAAATGTTTGATAGAGTTGAAGATCGTATCCCATTACGTATTTTATGATAACTTTTTCTCTTACACATCATATATGACTATAAACTCCAACATTGTGACACACTCTACATAAAAGTCATATAGATATAGATTTGGAAACATAAGAAAAACAAATGATACTAACTAAACATGGAAAATAAGATTCTTATTCATGTTTAAAATACTCAAATTCTCTAAGCATACTAACTTGTTTTCTTTCATCAACATAGATTCCTCAAAAGTGGCCGTAGGAGATCCGTAGAGGTGCATCACCATGTTTAAAACCATTGGAAAAGTTGAAACATTCAAATATTTGATATACCCAAAGAAGATCATCGTTGAACTTTTCATTTTACAAATAAGATGACTACAACCTTGTACTAAACTTCCACGCATTCTACAAAAATAAATTGGAAAGACAAAAAAGAATTAAGAGAAACCAAGCATGAGAAATGATGTTCTTAAGAGTAACTAAGCATGGAAAATGATGTTCTTATATAGCCAAAACATCAAAGACATTAAATAATATAAGTTGAAAAGTCTTGGGGGTTTCAAATCAATATGGTGCAAGTTTTTGAGTTATCTTGATCCACATTCATGAATGGCCTCTATTATAAGAGTTATATAGATAACAAAAAACTAATTTTATGAAAATCTGAAATGTGCCTTCTAAAATGGAAATCATATGCGATACCAACATTGTATTTTTGGGTACAATATTGGTCTAACTGTACAGTTCAATGACAGATTATAACATCAAACATAAATAAACAAATATTGTTGATTTTTCAAGATGTAGTGTGAGACTACGATTTGATGGTCAGGGTATTCATCAAAAACATATAGTTTTGAATGTAAAGGTAGTGTGAGTTGAATGAAAATGATACTCCGATACGGATATCTGACTCGCTTCTTATATCTTGGTTAGTATAGCCAATGTGTTACATGTTGAGAGTTTTGAACGTGATCTCTTGTGTATTGGTGGCATGTTAGTGGGTTGATGTAGTCCTTGGTCTGCAACTGTGTATCACATTTGTATTCGTCCTTTCCACAAAAAATGCATGTTATGTACATATGCGATTTTATATTTAACTCTGTAAGATCATATCTATTAAGATGTTTTAATAAGCGTTGAAACTCCCTTCCACTACCTATATCTTTCGATATTACTATCAGATGAATAGTTATGGTAGTTGGTTCTCATTTTATTCGGGTCAAGGAAGTTCAACTTAGACTTATAGAGGGCCGATGAGACTTAAAAAGAACAGATTTTCTTGATAGTGGTTTTTCCCTAACATGTCATTTGTTGACATCACTTCAATAAATCATTTCTTGATGCCTTTGGGTTGGGCAACTTCTAGAAAATTTTAAGGCCTTTGCCTTGTATCCAATGTTTATTTTAAGTGTTTGATCATTTGTTTAATCTTTTTTCTTATTGTTATGCATTTGTTTGTTCTTTTATTCCATCATTGTTGACTAACCATTGGTGTTTTATTTTTTTCAAAAATATCATTATGTTATTGGTCAAAGAACTTTACCAAAATGGCAAGCAAGAGTATCATGCTTTACCGATGATTGACAAACAACGGTGAGAAGGATATGAATTCTCATTCTTTCTTAAGAGTTGGTTGTTATTCCCGTATATGCCCGATTAACTCAAATATTCCATTGGAAGATTTCCCTATTCATGTTAATGCTAACTTGGGTCCTTCTCATTCGTTGATCCAACCCCTTCAAGGCTCTTCATATGTGCATCTAGGTAGCAATTGTTACACATATCCATTATGTTTATTTGGGGTTAATGAATCAGAGCCTGTATGTTCTTATTCATGTACGGGGCATAGAAAAATAAGGGTAGTTGTCACCAATCGTTTACATACCATATAATCAGAAGAAGTTTCTAAGCTTGAGGTTTTATAATTATGGCCACATTACATGAGAAGATCTTTGGGTCTTCTTATAACACCCCAACTTTTATGACCTTATTAAGAGATGTTTTTCAATGATTTTCGGTTCCCAAAAACGTTTTCTATTTAAAATTATGAAAACTTTTGGTCCCAATTAAGACCTTTATCAAGAGATATGGGAACACTTTACAAAGGGGCTACAAACCAATAATCACAACCATAGAAAAGAAAAACATACAATTCTTAGAAAACTTTGATAATACAAACTCTAATACACTTTCCACTTCTAACATATACACATGATGTCTCTAGTACCACAATAGGCTCATGTTAAGTCTAAGTCCTTTTCTAATTCTCATCGTACCGGATACATGTCAAACAAAAGAATACATAATACTTACGTCTGTGAGCTATACATGTATTAGACATAAAGCATAATTTCAATTTTCTAAACATTTTCAAAATAACAACCTGAGAAATAGTGTTTTCAAAACTAATTAAAATGCTATTTTGGAGAAAATAGTCAAATGTACAAGTATAATTTTAAACACTCATTTGAAATTGATTTTTTAAATGCTTTAAATCAAAATACTACAAAACACTACTTGTAACTTGACAAAATGATACCATCAATTGAAAACCATTATTTGAATATGACCATTTCAAATACTCAATTCAAAATGGTCAGTTTGAAATTGTCATTTAAATTACTAATTCTAAAATACTTATTAGAAAACTTATCATTCAGATACTCAATTCAATATATCCAGAGAGTTCAAGAGATTTTCGGTGTTTATCTGAATTTTGGTATGCATAATTTTCGGAATGCACATAAATTTTGGTTCATGCCATTTTCAGCTACTGATGCAGCAATTAAGGTGCACATTTTCTAACTTATTTTTCTCAATCCTCTGTATCCATTTAATGCTGCTCATAACCGAAAACGACCAATTAAATGTTGAGAATGTGAATTAAATAACGTTACATTAAATAACCAATAACAAGCAATTAATTTCTTAGAATAATTTTAATGTCTCGTTAAGCACATCTAATGTGTCAAGTTCTGATTGAACCATTCCATTTCATCATGGCTTGGCATTAAATGTCAAGCTACAACTTTTTCTGACATGTCACATCACCCATCTCTTCCGACGGTTTTGTGGAATTCAAAATTACTTTATAACCGTTCCCTCTTCTCATTCCCTCTTATTTTCTCAGTTACACTCTCACTCTCTCTCTCCCATTCATGAAAAATCTCTTCATTATCTTCTTCCCCAAGTTTCCGAATTTCTAGGGTTTTTCCTTTCTCCTTCTTCTTCGTCGCCGCTGTATCTCCACTGCAACTTCTCCGGTCAAACTTTGGCTGCTGACTGTCTGCGACGCCGTTGCATCTCCTCCTGTTCGGCGTCGACTGGTCTTCTTCTCTTCGTCTACACGTCTGCAGTCTTTTAGTATATCTTTCGCAAACTTCAAACTAGTTCTTCATATTCTTAGTAATTTACCTTACTTTTGTCATATTTTGCTCTCTTAATTCTTAGACCCTTGGACAAATGGCTGGTTCATCTAAAATCGGTTCCAGCGGTTCCGCCTCCGGCTCCACCACCATGTCCATTGCCTCCTGCAACTACCCCGCACCGAGTGACCCAACCACATAAAAAGACCATTTGCGTGTTGTCATACACATTTTGTCTCGACACATGACACGCCTAGGTTGTCGTGCGGTCAAAAATAGTAAAATATACCTAACACACACTAGTATAGCGGTAGTCAGGGTCGATCCACAGGAGTTACGTGGTCAAGGTAGGCAACATATTACCAAATGTAGTGTCACTCTACTGCCAGAGGATCTAGTTTCCTACTTTTACCAAAAACAATCCCAAAATCATAAACATCCAACAATTCCAACACAAGTATCAACTAAACTAAACCAAAACCAATAACTAATCCTAATCACTTACTGAAATCAGAAGTATAACTCAAAAGCAATCGAGATCAAATCAACACAATCACACATTCAAACATCCAAATGCATTCAAGAGCATAAAAACCATAAAAAGAGCATTTGACACTAACCGAATGATTAACTATTAAAAACTCAGATCCACTTGTTCAAAAACAGAAAACATAAACTTTCTAAAACTAAGAACTAATGCCAATGGTTGTCACACCTAATAACACTAGCCAAAGCTACCAAGCTACTAAACTAATTGGAAATTAATAGAGAAAAACATAAGATACCAATTATGGTTGCTGAAAAACTGAAACTCGGAGTCAAAGAAGCCTTGGGAGTCGTTCATATGCCAGGTCTTTGCTGCATTTTTCGACCTAGAACCCTCTATTTATAGTTTTGAAAAATAAAAGACCGCGCCGCGCGCACTTAGATTCCGCGGCGCGCGTGCTGGTTTATCCCCGTTTTCTCGGCATTTGAATCTTCTCCACCGCCTCATTGCTGAGTCAGCGCGTCGTGCCCTTGTACATGCCCGCGGCGCGCGTGCGAATTCGACTGTTTTGTCTTTATCTTCAAACTTCTTCCATTTTGTACGCTTTTAGTCCCTGTTTACATCTTTTCTTTCCAAACAAGCACTGACACAAAAAGTGAGAATACCACAACATATATGATATAAATTCACCAAGAATAGGGCTCAACAACGACTAAAATAATTGATATTACTAGGCGTTGTCAAACACCCCACACTTGTGCTTTGCTTGTCCCCAAGTAAGAGAGTTTTTAACAAATTCTAATAAAGACTCAAACAATTTTTGAATGTGTTCAATTTCAAAGCTTATTGCCTCAAGAGTTAGAGTGAAATAGTTTGTGAAAACATAATCGGAATATCCTTTGGAATTCATGACTTTCTAAAGAACCCTTGATTACAAATTTTCTGTCCACAATGAAGTGTACGTACTCATTCAGATTCTTAAGGCCATTAAAGAACTGTCTATGACTTTCGATGTTGTCCGTGTAATGAGTTTTCAGAAATACCATCCCAGACCAGACGATCTTAGGTGGTAAGGTGCATAAGGCCCACCCATTTTAGACCTACTGGCTCGAACAACAAAGGCCACTGATTGACAATTCCTTCCTAAATTCCAACCCTAAAATACTCCAATCTTCTAACTCCTAAAACTCAACTTATTTGACTAAACTAATAGCATGATCACAACTAAATGGTATCTCTTGAAAAATACCAATGTTATAAACATTCACAAACTATTTGTTTCAAAATTACAATCTATTAAAAATTTTGAAAACTGGTCATTTCCCGTAAAAGTTTCAAAAAACTACTCTTTCGACCGTCCACACCCCACACTTAAAACCGTATAACGTCCCCATTGTACATAAAAAATATTTCAGAACTAGGGAGAAAGAGTTACCCCTTTGACGGTAGATTGCTCGATTGTCACAGGTACACAAAAACGAACAAAAGTCCTCGACTCAGAATTCAAGAGTTGTAGCGCAATAGTGAAACACGCCGGTGGTCAAGGCAAGTGGAGGGGGCACGGTGACCCCACACTTGCTTGAAACAACTCCATTTGGTATTACATGCATAACTCACAACGAACATTAAATGCAAACAGAACAAACAAATAAAATATAAACAAGCAAAAGATAAAAATAGTGTCATAAGTACAGTACATATATATCCCAAAAGAAAGTAGAAAAATACATCAATCGCCACCGGGTGGCCTAGAAGGACCTGCCTCATGATCGTGGGCTCAGGCTGGGAATGGTCGGGGGCGTCGTCCCTGCTGGGTGGCCATCTCCAAAAGTACCTCCCCAATCCACTCCAGCTGATCCTCGATCCGAGCCACTCGATCCTGCAATCGGCTGAGAGCTGTCGCCTCCTCCTGCTGCTACAACTGTGGTGGTGGAACCGGTGGCGCTACCCTCTGGCGATGCCTGGGAGGACCTACTTCGTGGCCTGGTCGTGGTGCCCTGGTGGCCTCTGTCGCTACTCTCATATATTGCCCTGGCTGTAGCTGCTGGATCAGATGCATGCTCTCCAAGGCTTGCACCGTGGTACGAACTAGAGGTATGGCCGTCAGGGAGGCCATAGTAGCAGCAGTGAGTAATCTGTAAGAACGGGAAAGGTGGGTGATGTAGTGCCCACCGGCCAAGGGACTGCTCGCTAACGCACCCACTGCCCGGGTGGATAGGGAGATTGCTAAGGCGTACGGGAGGTGGAGGAACCTGGTAGGGTCGAGAAGCACCCACATGTAAGTCATGTCCTCACCGGACACTTTCTCACCCCCCTCCTTCTACATGAGAGAGGTGGAGATGATGCGGTGCATGAGCCGATGAAGCGGATTGCGGAGCTGGCTCTCCCTGGCCGACCTCGCCTCGAAGTAGACATTGGACAAAGGTGCCCAAATAGCAGCATTGGCCTCCCTCTCGGGCTGCCCCTGAATACACGCATGCATGAATGGCGTGAAGTATCGGCTCTGGAGGTCCTCCTCCGTGTATATGCCCGTGCATCTCCCGAACTCCCCGAGACTGCACTCCCTGGGGACTCCCCCCAGTCGAAATCGGACCAGCCTGGATCGAGCCTCTTTCGAAGCCGGTGCGTAGCGGACCGTGGAAAGGAACTCCAGAAGAAGCTCGGTGTAGACTACATCATCCTGGTTGGCCGGAAGCCTGTCCCAACCACGACATGTAAATGTGGCATCCCCATCGACCCAAGTGCGGTGAAGGAAGGGCTCGATCTCAGCCCAAAGCCCGGCTTCCCTCAAAATATCCCGGTCCAAAATGGTCGCCTCCAAAACCCGGCGACCCGTAAGTGCATCCCTCCTCTGAACATACTTGATCGAACTCTCCAGCTGAGCGGGGAACTGGAGAAAAGGGTGGTCAAGCCTGAAAAACATCTGCACAAAACAGCCACAAATTTTTTTGCAAAATAAGTCCTTTTCTTCCCCACCGAACCGCGGCGCGGCCCAAGAACCAGGGTGCGGCGCGGCGAGCGACTGTTGCGAAATCCAAACCTATTCTCATTGATTTTCACCTGTTAACTCGATCCAAATACACTACAAGGTAGCCTAAGCATCGACTAGCCCCTCTAGGGTGATCATTTGGCAAACAAAACACCCTACGAGTCAGCATTGCCGATTTCTAAGTTTTTTAGTTTTTTGGAGAAATCAACCAATTTCACTGCCTAATTGCTAGTTCTAACAAGTAAAAACTAGTTAGAATGACATACCTCGATAGTGGGAATGAAATGAACAAAAAGAATGCGAGAAAAACGTTGGATGATCGGAGCTCTGAGGCGCGGCGTGGGTTTGTGTGTGTGAATAGTGGATGTAACGTACCTTTTTAAAGGAGGAAACCGACTGATCGATTCCCGCGTCGTGGGAAAGGCGTGACCGCGGCGTGCGTACTCCCAAATCAACCCCTGCGCATCGGGTTGGTTTACGATCCCGCGGCGCATAAAACACATGACCGCGACGCGATCTTCAAAAATTCAATTTTTCCTTCATAACAACCCCATACTTGCCTTAGACCAATAACACCTGCAATGACGATGATACTATCTTCCTAATTACTCCTAAGAAATACAGTACTTACCTATAAAAGATGGGTTGTCTCCCAACAAGCGCTAAGTTGAACGTCTTCAACCAGACGGATTATTCCGCTCCTACTCTTCTTGGTTTTTTGGTGGCATCATCTTATAGTCTGGTGCGAAATTGTGGACCATCATTGACAGTAATGAAGTGAGTTGCATCATCCTGTCACTAACCTGGCTAATCCATTGCTGCTGCGCTTCCAAAAGTTGAAAGACCTTCGCTTCCCTATCCCTTGCATCCTTCTCATATTGCTGATGCCTTGTCTCCAGCATTTCCATCTTATCCAGCAGTTGTTCCTTGTCAATGGTGGACAACGGATGCTCTTTTGTTTCCTTCAAAATTTCTTCTTTTCCGCCTTCTCCTGTTCGGGTCCATATTTTTTCTTTGTCTCTGATCCCTGGTTCCATCAGCATACTGCTGCTCCAATACTTGTCATCGTACCCTTGAGGGAGAGATATGGGACTTCCAAACATGTTTAACCTTCGTTTCCTCGACCGAAAGAAGATATCTAAGTCTCTCGTTTTGCAATCAATAACGGCGCCGGCTGTAGCCAAAAATGGACGTCCTAGTATCAGCGCAGGCGCGTCCTCCTGACTTTCGTATTCCATAACTAAGAAGTCCACCAGGTAGAAGAAATCCCCAACTTTCACTATAACATTGCTCAACTTACCTCGGGATACTTTGGTTGACTGATCAGCCAGCTGTAGTACTGTCTTTGCCGGCTCTAACTCCTCATTCTTGTATTTATCGTACAAGTATCCCGGTAGCACATTCACACTTTCCCCCAAATCCAGCAAGGTATTCCTAATGACCACATCTCCTACCGTGGCAGTAATCAGTGGCGATCCAAGATCCCTCTCCTTTTTGGGCAGCGTTCCCAACAATGCCTCACTAGCCTTGATTGTCAACCTCACAGTGTTAGGTGTGGGAGTCTTGCTTTTTCCATTTTTCTCACACATCTCCTGAAGAATTCTTGTATCCTCAGGAGCGTTCTTAAGCTCGTCCCACAAGGGTTGGTTCATTGATGGCCCAGTTGATTTGTTTGGCACTTCCTGCTTTTTCTTTTCCATCTTACCCTTCTTCATTTGTTTAATTCCAGCTACCATTGGCTGCTCCTCTTCTTGGACATCATTGTTCTTCTTTAGTTGAGGTTCCTCTTCAACTTGAATTTACTTTTCCTCCTTTTCAACTTCAACTCTTTCGACTTCAACATCTTCATCTTCCTTGCTTTCACTTTCATACTTATCTTCATTTTCTCTATTCGGACCTTCAATTTCACTTTCATGACCTAACAAATCTTCCATGGTCACCTTCCTCCATTCTGACTCAACCGCATTGACATTATCCTTTCCTACTCGCTGAGTATGGTTTGGGTTGATTTCCGTGGTGCTAGGCAGCTTACCACTATCTCTCTTTCGTTGATCCTCAGCCATCTGAGTGATCTGCCTTTCCATGTTGGCGATGGCCTTGTCATTGGCCTAAGATTGCTGCTGCATGGTTTTAAACATCTCGTACATCTTTACGGTAAAATCTTCCTGAGTTCCTGAGGCATTGTTATTGCTGGCATTAGTCGGCCCCCTGCTGTTGTTGTTACCGCTCCCACTTGCATTGCCATTGTTGTTTGCTTGTTGATATTGCCTAGACTGATTAGATGATTGGTCCTGATAATTATTTTGCGTTTGATTGTTGAAATTTTGATGACCCTGGTTGTATGGTCTATATGGTCGTCCATTATTGTATTGACCTTGACCCTGACCATAAACCTGATTTGCCTCCTGCATTCTTTGTCCTCCCTGGCCTTTTTGTTGTTGAGTCTGAGGTCCGTTCTGTATAGTAGACATCAGTCTATCAAACTTCTTTTTTAGCTCGCTTATTTCCTTCTTGACCTCTTTCCTCCAGTCTGCATCAGCTCCCACTGCTGCAGCTGTATCTACCGTCTTTCTAGTAGAGAAACTCGCCTTGGATCCATTGCTCAATTGCTCCAAAAATTGCCAAGCCTCATCAGGATCCATCATCATGATAGTGCCACTGGACGATGCGTTGATCATTGCCTGATTTGTCTCGCTCGCCCCTTCAAAGAAATGCCTAACCAACTGCCACTTCGGAATATTGTGATGAGGGCACGACCTCATCAACTCCTTCAGACGATCCAAAGCTTCGTGAAAAACTTCTCCAGGCTTTTGTTGAAAATTCTGGATGGCTCTCCTAATCTCCGTCATCTTACTCGCCGGATAGAACTCTTGCAAGAATTTAGCTTTAAGCTAGTCCCATGTAGTGATACTATTGGATTGAAGAGACGTGAACCAATACTTGGCATTGTCTTTCAAAGTGAACGGGAACAACCTTAACCTAAAAATATTCTTATTCGTGTTCCTAGGGGTATTGGTATTTGTTATCGCCATGAACTCATACAAATGATTGTATGGATCATCCTGTTTATATCCCCTAAATTCAGGCAATATTCCTAAGAGTTGTGGTCAAATTTCTACCTGAGTGTCTACATCATCTGGAATATAAATGGGCGATGAATCATCGTACTCCCGCGGTTGGAAGTGCGATGCAACCGGCTGCCTTCTCGGTTGTGCAAAGTACAAAGGTCTAACTAAATTACCGTTATATTGATGATCATTGTTGTACCCTTACTGACCTTGCAGTGGTTGTTGCTGTGGTGCTCTTCGTCGAAGTCCCTGACCTCGGTTTCATTGTTGCTGCGGAACCCATCCTTCTTCCTCATCCTCATGACTCTGCTTAACCTCATGATACTGGTACTGGTGATGTGGAGGTTGTGGTTGATATGGTTGTTGTGGTATGGTTTGAAAGGTGGTTTGTGGTTTGAAAATTAATGGCGGTTGTGAGGGTTGTGATTGTGGTTGAGAAAGGGTAGTGTGCTGCATAGTCACTGGGGTGCCATCACGGGTCGGCGCTCCCCAAGACATAGCAGATGTGAAAGGGTTTGTAGATTGTGGTTGAAATGGTGGAACAGAAGGCAGAGTGCATGATGGTATTGGTGCAGGGGCTGAAACTGCACCACCAGTAGCACTCGTGCTCCCAAACTAAAATTCTGAAACAGGGGGAATAAACGACATCCCCGTTGCCTCACCCGAAGGTTCTTGGGCAACATCCTCAATACTACTACTAACATGACGAAAACTCATTGTATCTAAACGCCTACGTGCACGGTTCTTGCGCGCGGTTCGTTCAATCTCTGAGTCAAAACGCAAGGGTGATAACTACCCACCCCGACGGGTGCGTATGCACTAGTGCAACACGCCCGCCAAAACCAAAAGAAAAAAAATACTAGCCAACTGAAATCTCAATATCAAAACCAAAAATCAGAAACTAAAAGTCCTACAGATCGCCTACTTTCAAGCTAACAACTCCCCGGCAACGGCGCCAAAATTTGACACGCCTAGGTCGTCGTGCGGTAGAAAATAGTAAAATATACCTAACACACACTAGTATAGCGGTAGTCAGGGTCGATCCACAGGAGTTACGTGGTCAAGGTAGGCAACAGATTACCAACTGTAGTGTCACTCTACAGCCAGAGGATCTAGTTTCCGACTTTTAACAAAAACAATCCCAAAATCATAAACATCCGACAATTCCAACACAAGCATCAAGTAAACTAAACCAAAACCAATAACTAATCCTAATCACTTACTGAAATCAGAAGTATAACTCAGAAGCAATCGAGATCAAATCAACACAATCACACATTCAAACATCCAAATGCATTCAAGAGCATAAAAACCATAAAAGAGCATTTAACACTAACCAAATGATTAACTATTAAAAACTCAGATCCACTTGTTCAACTAATGCCAATGGTTGTCACACCCAATAACTCTAGCCAAAGCTACCAAGCTACTAAACTAATTGCAAATTAAAAGAGAAAAACATAAAATACCAATTATGGTTGCTGAAAAACTGAAACTCGAAGTCAAAGAAGCCTTGGGAGTCGTTCCTATGCCAGGTCTTTGCTGCATTTTTCGACCTAGAACCCTCTATTTATAGTTTGAAAAATAAAAGACCGCACCACGCGCACTTAGATTCTGCGGCACGCGTGCTGGTTTATCCCCGTTTTCTCGGCATTTGAATCTTCTCCACCGCCTCATTGTTGAGTCAGCGTGTCGCGCCCTTGTACATACCCGCGGCATGCGTGCGAATTCGACTGTTTTGTCTTTATCTTCAAACTTCTTCCATTTTGTACGCTTTTAGTCCATGTTTACATCTTTTCTTTCCAAACAATCACTGACACAAAAAGTGAGAATACCACAACATATATGATATAAATTCACCAAGAATAGGGCTCAACAACGACTAAAATACTTGATATTAGTAGGCGTTGTCAACACACACTCTCTTGAGATTTCTTTACACCACCCCCGCCATATCTCTTTCTATACTAGAACAAACAGTTGTTAGTGCTACAAGGCGGGATAACTACATCCTCGTTACCTTGTCCAATGACATGGAAGTTACTATAAATAAATCGATATTTGCAGCTGCTCTTGACCTACCTCTTCACGATTTTCAGTTTGATACCCCATCTCAGTCAGAGTTGGTCAACATGTTTTACAAAATGTGTTACGAGCACAAGTTAGAGTCACCTTCCCGATTTCGTAAAGGGCATATTTCTCCTTTATGGCACTACATTATTCATTTTTGCATCAGGTGTCTAACCGGCAAAACAGGTGCTACACACCAACTAAGTAAGCGCTTAATCGAATTAGTTTGGGGTCTGTACTCAGGCAGACAAGTAGACATTGCAGCAATTTTGTTTGAAGATTTTCTTTCATATCTTTCGGTATCTCAGATGCCTTCAAGAAAAATACATTCTGCCCGCTTCTGGGCAATGTTCATTGTACAATTCTACCGAAATTATAGAGTTCAACTTCCAGTAGCTGCTGATGATATTCCCTTAGTCATGCAACCATTCAAAGGCTACTCACCAAGATATGACTTGATTTTTGGGAAAATCAGAAGATCATGCATTCCTAGCTTTCGGTGACCCAGAAAGTGATTTCTTCAAATAACACTTACAAATCACTGAAAAAGTGTCTCCTTACCTGCTGAACCATTAAGCAAGGAGCCTCCAGCCAAGAAGGGAAAGAAGAAAGCTGCAAGCTCCCCCACCAAACGACCACGATCCAAGAAATACAAGAAATATACGGTACATATTTTTCTAACTTACCATTTCTCTTTGCAATTTTCTGACTGCCTTTAATTCTCTCAATGATTCAATTTTCGGTATCAACAAATACAATCAAATTTTAGCATAAGCCATTTGAGTCTTCACTTTCTGTATGATTGTAATAAATTGAATTTCGGTACCAACCACTACATCTATGATTTTCAGTATCATGTTCTTAAAGCTCAAATTTTCGGTATCATACTCTCAAACTCAAATTTTCGGTCTGATCCTCTCTAAATCAATTTTTCGGTGTCCCAATGAGAACTAAGTTTTTGTACAATACCTTACTTATTTTCTAAATAAGTCACAACAAAATGCGCTGTTATCAACTTATTGATTATCGTTATTGGCATTTTAGAAATCCATATATGTATTTGGTAAAATTGCTTGGACTCTTGTTTCAATGCAATTTGTGCAACAAAAGTCCATGATGTTTGAGAATCCAAAATAAGATTTTGGTCATGAATTTTGCATCTGTGTGATAAGCTAAATTATGTTCTCCCCATGTATATGTTACCTTCAGTATGTGTTACCTGTTTCAAATTTCTAATGTCTTAAAATGTTTTCAGACTCTCACAGATTGGGAGTTGAATGATTCAAAAGAAGAGGCTAAAAAACAGAAAAAGCCTATAAAAGAAAAGAAACCTAAAAAACAGAACAAGGGTGAAAAAGAAAAAGATGTCGAAAAAGATAAAGGGGCACAACAAAAATTACCAACTCCAGGATCTTTTCATGAAATGAAGTTTAACAATGTCGTTGGTGCTCAGATGCAGCTGATCGTGAAAATGCAACAGAGGTTTTGTGTTCGACAAACTAAATCGATGATGTTACGAGCCATGGGTGAACCAAAGAATGAAGACACAAAAGCCATCCAAACAAGAAGGACTGAGCTCCAATCAGATATAGAGGCAATCAACAAGTTCATTGCGTTTGAACTTTCAAAAATGGTTGAGCCTAATTTCGTTTTTGATGCAAATGATAAGTCGTGGGAGAACATAGCCAAACACATCGTGCCACTCACTTACGATGTGTTCTTGGCTCGAGAAAATGAGAAAAACCGCCCGAAATTTACCAAGCCAACATCACCACCAAAAAACAACTGAAAATCCAATTCCATCCGCCTCTCAACATGAAGAATATTTTCAAGCTGAATCAGGTGAAAACATCGTCTTTTCGGAAACAACTTCCAAACATGATTTTCACAAATTTGGTACAGAAGAAGAAGTCAACCGTCCGAAGTTCACCAAGTTAGACATACACATTGGCGAATCCAGCTCAACATCTGGACATCATAGTGAAACTCACATTCCAACATCTCCAAAAACTTCGAAGCCACGAACTGACACTGTTGATGTGAACACCAAGCTGGACTCCCTTCTTTCTATGGTCAAAGAACTCAATTCTTCCCATTCCAATGAGGCTATCCTCACTGAAGTGACCAAACTTAGAAAGAAGGTAGAGATTTTGGAGAAGAAAGATCCTACCGTTGACTCTTCTGTGCAGAAGGCAATTTCGGAAGGCCTTCAAGCCATTGATGCACAGAGGCACTCCGATGCCAAAGAGTTAGTGAAACAGGGTGAATCAAAAATGAATGCAGCATTAAAGCTTTACAAGGAAGTAGCACTTTACAACTTCAATATGTCTGAAAAGTTTTTGACTCTATTCGATGATGTTAAGAGATACATGGATGGAGTCTTCAATGAAAATCAATCACTTCGAAACACTAGCATACTCCTTTTCCGATTGTTGTCCACCACACTCAGAAACATTTCATATTATGTTCGTGTGTCGGTCAACAACTTGAACTTGGCTGCTGATCACCTTGATGATCTCATTCCTAAATTCAACCAACTTTCATCCCGAACCACTGCATCAATCTCAAGTAAATTGAAATAGATTGTGTGAAAATTTTTTCCAGAAGTTAGATGAACTGGCTATGCACCTACCTGTGACCCCTTCAACTACTGAAGGAGCCCCAGGAGGGGGAATGGTGCCACCAAAGGTGCCTGATTTTGGTGATGATGAGATGTCCGAAGAAAGAGAAGGTTATGAGATTTTCGGTGACATACCGAAAAAGGATAAAAAATTCCAACTCCTCCTTTGTCACCGAAAAGTCCAATCAAAGAGATTCCAACTCCCTCTTCCTCACCCAAAAAGACTCCCACTCCAAAGAAGTCTCATTCCCATAAAAGTCTAACTCCACCCCCATCTCCGAAAATCCACACTAAAGAAGACGAACTCAAGTATTCTCCAATAAAGCCATCAGATCATCCTGAGCTCAAAGCACTTAAAATGCTTATTTTGATGAACTAGCTACTAAGTTTACAGAAGACCTTGAAAAAGAAATTAAGGCTGAGACTGCAACAACAGAAGAAGGATCTAGTCAACCACAACATTCTAGCTTTTTCGATTTTCGGCCGTTGACTAATGATGACTATCGACTAGTGGTGTCCTATGCTCCCCCGAAAAGACAATCTTACAGCTGGGACATCCCACTTACCCCAAATGGAGAAAAATATACCTATACCTTGAACTATTCAGCCATTCCACTTTACAACCAGAACGTGGAAATGAGACTCTGAGTTCAAAGGTTCTTGGATAGGTATACCCAACCAAGGTCGATGATTTGGTCAATAGAGCCCATCACAACAGTTACCGGAATAAAGAAAAGAACGTTCCAGAAGTCCAATTCTTATGAGTATCAATTACTCAGGAACGAAAAGAACTTGGTGATTACAGAAGGAGATTTTCGGAAAATGAACCAATAAGATCTTTATACTATTGTGATGCGGCTGGCTTCGAAGATTGAACAGAAAAATGACATTAGAGAAGCTTATCTAGCTGCTAGATGATTTCTACAATAGCTACTGGATAATTTCATATGTCAAGATGGAGAATTATTTAGTATAATCCGAACTCATCCAGATGATCTATTTACAGAAATGATGGACTTGTCCTTGCCAGATGGTAGAGAGCACTGGAACTATAGAGCTACAAATGATCCGGTCCTTGGCATAGTGCACAATACAAAAGATCGATCCACAAAGTTGTTCTTTCAGATTTACGACATCAGAAAAGCTCCTAATGTGGTTCTATTGAATTACATTGAAGCAGTGAAGAAATCAAAGTTCACAACTCCAAAAGTCAAAGAACAACTGACTAAAAGAATGAACTAGATGATGTTCGTAAGGAAATTTTGGGAGATAGCATGGAGGCAAGCCATAAAAGACTTGGTGTGAAGATCGGAAGAAAAACCCCTCAGTTGGTCACCGAAGGGGGAATTGTTAATGTGAAAAGTCGTTGACCAACTAGTTTAGTGGTTTTTAGTTGTGTAGTTTTCTTGAACAATATTCTGATCATATATTTTGATGTATGTTATGCATGTAACTGCTGGATGTCTTTAGTTATCAATGAACATACTTTATCATCACTACTTGTGTTTATCACGTTAATACGAATCCGAATATTTAAACATCGAAATTCATGTTGAATTTCGGTTCAAGCAACAGAAGTTTTGACACTTAGAAGATTTACATAGTGTCAGAAGAGATGATTAAGTAGATAGCGAAATTCTCTATGAATTTCGGTACAGAAGACTTTCTGTTCAGCAACTCAAAGTAACATCAAAAGATCCTTTGTTCAGCAATTCACATACCGAAGATTGTCTCTAATCTTCAGTTCCTTCAGAAGTTTATATCGTGATAAGAGTTCAAGTCTGATGAAGATAAAGACAAAAGACAAGAAGATCCGTGACAACGCCTAGTGATATTACATATTTTAGTCGTTGTTGAGCCCTATTCTTAGTGAAATTATATCATATATATCGTGGTATTCTCACTTTTCATGCCGGTACTTGTTTGGAAGAAAATAATGAAAACAGGGACCAAAAGCGTGCAAATTGGAGAAAGTTTGGAAAAGAAGATAAAATCAGAAAAACACGTACGCGTGCCGCGGAATCAAGAAGGCGCGACGCGGATTCAAGGCGGTGAACCAAATTCAAAGGCCGAAGAAAACGGGAGAAGATAAGTACGCGCGCTGCGGTTCACTTAAATACGCGGCACGGCTGTGGAAAATTTCAACTATAAATAGAGGCATTTACAGCCGAAACCCTGAGCAAAACCGTGGTGAAAAATCGACCGTAGAGGCACTTTGAATCCAAGAATTCGTTTTTAGGAACTACCTTTTGGCATTTCAGGTTTTTATGTTTAATTTCTTTTAGTTTAATAGTTAGCATTAGTGGCTAGGGTCTTTGGGAGTGACAACCACTGACCTTGAGCAATTTAGTTACTGTTTTTGGATCTTGGTTACTGTATTGGATGATTGGAATTTAGTTTGAGTTTATAATAATCATTTGGTTACAAGTAGCATTGGTTTTTCGGTGTTTGATGCTTGTGTTGGTTTTTGAATGCTTTGATTGTGTTTGTTTGTGTTTGGATGCTTGAATGACCTTGATTGGACTGACTTCCCTTGCTGATTTCAGCAGCCAACTAGGTTAGCTCTTAGGTTTGAACTTTAAGCCAGTGACTGTCCCATTGGACCTTATTTATTGGTTCAGTTCATACCTTGATTTGGTTTATGTTAGAATTGTTGAATGCCTTTGTTTGCTTCTGAATTAGAGATGCACTTCTGATTTCAGAAAGTAACTAGGTTTGGGTTAAAGCTTGCTTAGTCTATGCTTGTTTTGGAATTGTTTAATTTAGAGTTCATGATTTTTAGTGACAAGGGTTTGGAAACTAAGTCCTCCTACTATAGCGTGACACTATAGTTGGTAATCTGTCATCTAGTCTGACCACGTAGCTCCTGCGGATCGACCCTGACTACCACTGTACTAGTGTGTGTGTTAACTTTTTCTTATTTTTGACCGCACGACGACCTAAGCGTGTCAAATTTAGCACCGTTGCCGGGGAGCTGTGCGCTTAGATTAGGTGATTTGTAGGACTTAGCTTCTGATTTTTGATGTTTGCTTTAGTTCTTTGAATTCTGGTATGTGTACGTCTGCATAATGGACGATTACATGTACCCGGATCAGTATTATGAAGATTATGAAAATCCGGCCGACACCTATTACGAGGATGATTGCTACAATGGATCACCCGATGACAATGGATGACGGACCGATGAGTCATCTCAACCTGAAAATTCTGCAACTTGGGCCCAACTTTGGGTACTCTGGTATAACACTCACCAAGAACAGAAGGACCAGGCTGATGCTCTTTTAAGATTGCAAGCTTCTTTGGATAGGTTAGAGGAAAGTTGGAAATGTTCACCACCTTCGCCAGAACTGGTGGCGAGTGATTTTTACACCAATAATAATGTGTGTGAACTTGCATCACCTGAATATGTGATGGAAGGGCATACACCGTGGGAAAGTCAAGAGACCACTGAGAGGGTCGAAAATGTTGTTGAGGAAGAGGTCGTAAGTGACAATGCTACCTCTGACTCAACAGCTTTTGATGTTTTTGATGTTTTTGAAAGTATTAGTAATGTTGATCTGGTGTTGGGTGAATCCATACCATCACCAGACGATTTGATTGATGAGGATGTTGTGGAGGAGGTTGTAAGTGACAGTATAGATCCCAGCCTAACGATACCCGAAATTGTCAAAGTTGTTGATACTATTGGGGAAGGGGGTGTAGATGACAATACTACCCCCGAACCTAGAATTTTTGAAAATTTTGAGTCTTTTGAAAGTAAGGATCTGGTGATGGGTGACTTTGTACCACCACCAGATCAAACCAGTCACTCACTCTTGGTCCCGATCCACCCGTTGGACGATGATCAAGAAGATGATGTTGACGAGTTGGTTTTTGAAAATAAGAAACATGATTTTATCGCCACTCATGATCCATTCATGAATGGAAAATTAGATGTGATTAATACCATTGATGAGGACATTCGGGAGTATACCAACAATATGCCTCCCGATCCCAATCAATTGGAAAATTTCTATTGGCACTGCAAGCCAAAATTGCAAAATGAAGACACCATGCGAGATGCGAGCAACAAACAACTTGGGAAACACTTACTGGGAGAAGCACTGGGCACGCTTCACATCAAGCCGGTAATCTTGAAGAGATACCGAAGGAAAGACCGAGCTTGGAGGTTTAAAGCTTTTTCTAAGCATTTATGCGAAATAATAAAAAAAAGGCAACCGCGCAACAGCAGCAGAACCAACAAACCATTCGACCCAGGGAAGTGGAAGGAGACGTGGACAATAAAGGGATGGTGGTGACTGAAATTCAACGAAGAAAGAAGGCATACGATCCACCATAGCTGTAGAAGGAGTTTCACGTCCGGCTGAAGACGTTAAACTTAGCGCTTGTCAGGAGGCAACCCGATCGTCATTTGTATATTTGCATATTTTCTTAATTCATTGCATCCATTTGATCATGGTGAGAAAAAGGCAAGTGTGGGGTCATTTTGGTAATTTTGCAATACTGCGACGCGGGATCTTAGGATCCGCGCCGCGCGTATTGAGTTTTCGCGATTACATTTAAAATCAGATTTTTATACACGACGCGGATAGAAGCTTCCCGCGCCGCGACCTTATCTTAATTTGAAATTAAAGATAATCACTTAAACAGAGCTTTTGAATGATATCCAAATTACCACATCTGCATTTAAGCAAATTGCGTAAATTCGAGATAATTTTCACCGTGTTAACAAGTCTTCAATCAATCAAGTCATCTGCATTCCTCTTTCATTCACTGAAATTCAAGTAAGCCTTCTTTTCCTTCTCTTAGTTTTTATAAGTCTTGAACTTGCTATATGATACTGTAATTCACAATACCGTGCTTAATTGATGAAATTGATTGCCAAATTAGGATTATAGTACTATATTACATGAAACCCAAGTGTTAGATTAGCGAAATTGGACTTAATTTGATAGAATGATCGACTTTTCTTGACTGAAATCGCTCGCCGCGCCGCGAGCTGTACAGTCCACGACGCGGGTTATGAATATTCATTTAACGCGACGCGGATTGTTATGTGCGCGCCGCGTCGAACGACAGAACAGTGCAGTAATTGTAAATTTTTGTGATTTCTGCAGGCACGATGTCTTCTTCAGGTAGTTCTGAAACCATTGACTGGAACTCAATGACTACACAAATCGACCGAGTCCGCGCGGCTAGCTTCTTTAACCGCCGGGGTCTGTGCAAAAACAAATGCATATTGCCGTGACGCAAGGTCAATTGGGACTTGACCAGGGAATCAGGCATCTTGGATCATCTGAAGGATTGGTTAGTACAAGGAGGGTATAAAGATGGGGACTTAACTTATACTTGCCGGGCGTTGGAGAATGCAACAAATATGAATGAGCCTGTTTACCGAGAGGTGTACCTACAGTTCCTTGCTAACTATTACTTTGACCACAAGCAGAGGGGCATGGATACCGAGGAGACTGTGAGATTTCGTCTGGGAAATCATGACCGCAGTTGTACCTTGCGGGAATTCAGGTACCGCATCGGGCTGTACACTGAGGAGTAGTCGAACTCACCGGCATTCGAGATGTTCCACAGGCGTGCTAGCCGAACTATGGGGAATTCCTTTTCCCCAGCCGAGTACTGGGGCACGATAGCTTCCACCCGGTACCACGAGAACACGGTCCGGGAATGCTACATGCATCTGCCAGCCCACCGCATGTTATATATATATATATATATATATATATATATATATATATATATATATATATATATATATATATATATATATATATATATATATATATATATATATATATATATATATATATATATATATATATATCAGTGTTGTAGAAATCAGTTTTGATGACCGATTAATCGGCGACTAATTGGTTGACGGTCTGTAACCGATTACGATTAGGCCTAATCGGTCAACTTGACGTTTTGGTCAAATATCGGCCTTGGCGGCCGAGTAATCGGCCTTGGCGGCCGAGTAATCGGCCTCGGCGGTCTTTTTTATTTTTTTATAATTTTTTGAATTTTTTGAGTTTTTTATATTTTTGTCAAATATTGGTCTAGTAAGTCAAGAAAACTGAAAAAAAATCAAAATTAAGTAATGAGAATACACAAACGTATAATCTTTGAATTGTGTCTTAGAATAAAAGAACTTATACTTTTATATTTTGTTATATTCATATATTTTTAGATAAATTCTTTTATAAATGAGGTTCTCCGATTAATCCCTAACTAATCCCCGATTAATCTCTTGACCCGACTCGACCGCCAAGCTACCATCAAGTGAATTTTACAACCTTGATATATATATATATATATATATATATATATATATATATATATATATATATATATATATATATATATATATATATATATATATATATATATATATGTATATATATATATATATATATATATATATATATATATATATATATGTATATATATATATATATATATATATATATATATATATATGGTCCGGATCCAGTGAGGACTCAAAAACTGGTGAGGACTGCGATGACTAATCGTGACAAATTGAGATCATTAAGGGTATTTACGTTAACGAAATAATTAAATAGGCTGGTGGGCGGGCTAGATTAAATGATTTTTGATTAATTGGGCTGGAAATAATTGGGCTAAAGTTCAACGCTGTCGTCAAGGTCTCTCCTTCTGGTTGTCATCGTCTTCTCTTTTGACGCCGTTGTCGGGGAGTTGTGCGCTTGACACTTTGTGTCAATTTTTTATTTCTCTTTTGATATTTGATTTTAGTTTTTCAATTTGTCGTATGTGTACGTCCTCATAATGGGTGATTACATGTATACGGGCCAATACACATGTTATGGTGGTCCGGTCTATTACAAGAATACACGTAGGTAATATGGTGGTCCGGTCTATAACCAGTACGAGAATGATTGCTACAATGGATCATTCAATGACAATAGATGGTGGACCGAGGAGCCGACTCAATCTAGGAATTACGATGTTTTTACGAAATCCTTGTTCTTATGCTTATGGCGAGAGGGTACTGTTTACCGATGTTGATTTTGCTGCAATGAATCTTCACCAGTGTGGGTCCTGGCTTGAAAGATTTGTTGGGGTTCCTTGTGAGAAACTGTATTATTGTATCCCAAATCGACCATTATCACAAGGCATTAGATTAATAGAGAACGATTTGGATTATGGGAAATTTTTAGACAATGCTAATCAAGCTTTTATAGAGTCTGAAACCAAAGAAATTTCTTTGTTTATGGACCATACTGGGTCAGGGTTAGAAGAATGGTTCGATGAAGAAGATGATGTCCCTGGTTTCCAGGATTTGGAAGATATGATAGGTAAAAATGAAATTCCAAAAATGAACAACACTGCTGATGATGAATTTCTTAGCAAAATGTGTCCTCAGGATAAAGATAATGAGGACAAATAGAATGAGGAAGAAGGTGTTGTTCATCCTACCTTTAATGATAAAATACATTGGAAGGCTCAAAAACCCATTCTAGGTATGAGATTCGAGAACCCAAAATAGCTAAAGTACATGTTGTGTAACTATGTTGTGGCTAATGGATACCAACTTGTTTTCAAGAAGAATGATAATAAAAGGTTGTTGGTGAAGTGTTGTCAAGGGGAATGTACCTTTAGATTATGGGCATCATGGATTGGAGATGAACATTCATTTCAAATAAAGTCTTTGAAAAGTGATCATAACTGTGCAATAAACTACAAGTTAGGATCAATTGTCACATACTCTTGGATTGGAAGTCATTACACAAATGAAATGTTACATAGACAAAAATTGGGTATTAGAAGTCATTACTCTTGGATTGTCACATACTCTTGGATTGGAAGTCATCACACAAAGGAAATGTTACATAGACAAAAACTGAGTATTAGACAACTAAGACTAGAGGTTATTAAAAATTTGGAATAGATGTTAGTCTAAGCCAATGTAGAAGGGCAAGACAACATGCCATCAATTTAATTGAGGGTACATTGACTGAACACTATGCTAAGTTATGGTCTTACATGAAGGAGATTAGAAGGTCAAACCCAGATTCAACTGTGAAATTGGATGTTCTGTCAATGGAAGATGGTAAAAACTATTTTAGCAAACTTTATGTATGTTTTGATGCTGTTAAGAAAGGATGGATGGAAGGTTGTAGAAGGGTGATAGGCATAGATGGTTGTTTCCTGAAAGGAATTTATCAAGGGGAGTTACTTTGTGCTGTGGGTAGAGATGCAAATAATCATATATACCCTATAGCTTGGGCAGTTGTGTGTGTTGAGAACTGGAAATGGTTTCTTCATATACTGATAGAAGATCTTAACTTGCAGCTTGGAGATGGGTTAACATTGATGTCTGATCAACATAAGGTAATATAAAACTATTTTATCAAACTTTTTTGTAATGATGAACATTTAAACTCACACATTACTCATGATATATGTTTATGTAAGGCCTAATGGAGGCTGTTAAGGATTTGATACCTCAAGCTGAGCACAGACAATGTGCACGACACATTTGTTCAAACTTTAAAAAGAAATTCCCTGGTGCACATTTTGAAAATCTTTTTCGAAAAGCATCAAATGCTACAACAGAATAGTCTTTCAAAGTGTTTATGAAGGAATTGGAGACACTTTGTGCACCAGCCCACAAGTATTTGATGGACAAGGACCCAAAGACTTGGTCAAGGGCTTACTTTGAAACAGGTAGATGTTGTGTAGCTACTGAAAACGATTTATCTGAGAGTTTTAATGCAATTATTGTTGAAGCAAGGAGAAAACCCATAATAACCATGTTAGAGGAATTGAGGTTGTATATGATGCAAAGGTTATTCAAAATGAAGGGAAAAGGATGGCCAAGTGACATTTCACCAGCAATCAGACATCAGTTAAACTTATTGAAGATAAAGCAAAGGTATTGGCAAGTGTTACCTAGTGGACTTCAGAAATTTAAGACTAGGTGTGAAGGAGAAGCTTATGAGGTCGAGCTAGACAACAAAACTTGTTCTTGTAGGTTATGGCAGTTGAATGGGTATGGTTGTGTACATTCTGTGGCAGCAATAAGTTTTCTTAATAGAGATGTGGAGAAGTATGTGCATCTATACTTTACTAGAGCTATGTACCTAAAGTCTTACAAGTATTGCATATCACCTATGAATGGCAGTAGCATGTGGCCAGAAACATCTTACATTCCACCATTGCCACCAAAAATCAGAAGAATGTCTGGAAGGCCCACTATCAAACGTAAGAGAGATGCTACTAAAAGAATTGGGAAGCATAAGGTTTCAAAAACTAGGAAGAGTATGATGTGTAGTGTGTGCCATGAAACGGGACATAACAAGTCAACATGTAAAAAGAGGGAAAGACCAACAAAGATGAATGTTAAGAAGGCAAAGAAAACACATGGGAATCAGGTACAAGTATAATAGTTTGACCATATGTTATAAATGTACACTAATGTTTGTTGATGAACCAGGATAAAACAAGAAGAGATGCACCTGGAACTGGAAATGAAGCTGATGATGATGCAATCCCCACTGAGGGAGTTACACAAGAAATACCAATGGAAACTGAAGGGGTCCAATTGTAAACTCATGCAACAGTTGATGAGCAGGTGTGTCTTAAAGCTGTAAATTGTAGTAAATAGCAATGTAGTTTGGCATTTTTTTCAAAATAGGCAACAAACTTATAATTGCAACTTTCTTTGTATTATAAATATTTCAGATGCCAATGAAAACAAGTCCAACTGGAAATGAAGTTGATAATGATGCAGTCCAGACTGAGGGAGTTACACAAGATATTCCAATGCAAACTGAAGGGGTCCCAATGCAAAGGCATGAAACAGTTTTGAAGTAGGTGAAGAAAGAGAAACTTGAACAGGTAAGAAAATCTGAGAGAATTGTGAAGAAAAAGCTATCCAGGAATATCATTGGAGTAAATGGGGAAGGGAATTCAGCATCCAAACCAGTCAGCTTGGACTAGTTTCATATTTGTAGTTGAATGGTTATGTGTTATCCTTAATTGGTATGTTTAAGACTTGTGTCTGAATGGATTCGTATGTTTAACTGTTTGTTGTGTATTAACTCTTGGCAACATGTTGGTGTGCATGTGCATACCACTTTTGGTAATGATATTGCATGTTGCATTACCCTTATTAAATTGAATATCATTTATAGCATTGTACTTTAAAATGCATATCATTTATAGCATTGTACTTTAAAATGCATTGTACTTTAAAATGCATATCACTTTTGGTAATTGAATATCATTTATAGCATTGTACTTTAAAATGCATATCATTTATAGCATTGTACTTTTGGATATGTGTTACACCCACGTGGTATATAACTTAACTTTATTAATTCATGGCATTGTACTTTAATAATGGATGTCATTTTATCTGTTCAACTGCAAATCAATTATAACATTCTACTTAAAAATAGAACATTCTTGTTGGACTTTGATGGGATAATGACAAATCAGGTATTGGTTTGGTCCCCCCACTAGTTGTGGCCCCTTATAATACTCCCAAAATGGTACAATCATGTTACAAAACGAGGATCATTGTCCCATTATCATTTATATATTATGTAATACCGTATTATTAATTTATATAACATTTTGTGTTAATCTTAGTGTAATTAAGATTAAATAGGTTATTATATGAGTTAGGATGGTTAGAAACCCAATTGAGTAAAGTATGGATTTTTAAAATGTCAAATCAGGGCTACACGGGTCATGTAAGGTCACACGGGTCGTGTAGAAAGGCTTGAGAAGCAAAGCAGTAACCTTTTCAGACCTACACGGGTCGTGTAGCTTCACACGGGTCGTGTAGCTCCTCTTCAAAAATTACCGAGGCTGGGTTGGATCTCACACGGGTCGTGTGAATCAACACGGGTCGTGTGAGTCTGCAGAATTTCAAGTTGACTTGCTGTAGGCCTCACACGGGTCGTGTGAGCCTACACGGGTCGTGTCGCGCACTCAGGCCTGTTTTAAAATACGGGTTTTCCTTCATTTGGGTTATTTCCACTTCGATCAAAACCCTTCCAAAACCCTAAAAAACTTGATTCCAACCTTCCAAAGTCGAGATTAAGGCTTATTGATCACGAATCGAAGCTAGAGATTTATCTTTTGAGCTTGAAAGGTAATCCTCCTTGATTTTTATCTTATTCCAACGGTTGAATCATTGGAATTGAAATGGTTACTTGTGGTTTTGATGAGCCACCTTCAACTAGCACGAATTAGAGTGAGTTTATTTGGATTAGGCTATGTATGTGAGTTCTAATTCGAGACCCAAGCTAAAGAAATGTTGATTGTTGCATTTCTAGGGTTACATGTGTTTAAGTGATGAAATTGAAGGCTACAACCTTGATATTATTGCTATCCTTTGATTATAACTTGCATAAATGATACAAATTCCTTGATTGTGATGAATATTGAGTGTAGTTAAGATTATTCTTCATTTGAGTAATGAAAATGAGTTGTTATGCTACAGCTAAGGCTAGGCAGGAGCATACACGAGGTGCATGAGTTCCACATATCGATTCTACAACAGGTGAGTAGTTATTTATAGATGATTACACTTTGATCTGATGTTGTTTTTCAGATATGAAGTAGACTATGATTTGATTTGGTTGAGAATAACCAAACTTTGAGTATATGAAATAAAGAGTTAAAGTGTGTATACTAAGAGTTATAGTGTGTATATTACACTCGGAACTGAGATAGTCCGTTGAGTTTGAGAAAAACCTGATAATGAATGATTCAAACAAATTAACCTTAAATTACTCACTGAGCTTTTATAGCTCATATATCGTTTGTTATTGTTGTTTGTATTAGGTTCTGGTAGCGGTGACCGCGGGAAGCAGAATATGAATGGATAGCTAGACTTGGACTTGGACTTTGATGTAGATTTTACTTTTGTTATCTTAATATATAAAGAAACCCGGTTTTGTTTAATAGTCGTAAACCTTTTGATGTAAATAGCTTAAAACTTAAACTGTGCTTTTGATAACAATCTTGTGAAACTTGTTACTCTTTTGGGATTATACCTTTGATAATATATGTGTTTGACTAAATAAAAGGGTATATCATAAATTTGAGGAACCGGGTGTTACATATTACTTGTGTCTTTTTTACATCAAAAGATGGGTCATGGATCCTTCTCCACGTGATCCCATCCAAAAAAAGGTTCCAACTTTCCACAAAAGTTCATGTCCCACCCTATATAACTGGACATGACCAAAAATGAAGACAATTACCCCCAAACCCTAAACCAACTTCAAGCACATGCCATAACTAACAATTACCCTCAAACTAATATCCCAAAAACCACATAACTAGCAAAAACCTCCCTAACCGTTACCCTAACCATTACCAACACCCTTACAATTTCAAGAACCACCCAACTGCCACAACCACCAATACGACGAACATCATCCACCTCCACTTAAGCTTTCTCTCATCCTCCAACTCAATAATACGCAGAACAGCTACCTCCAATTTACCTTCTCCTTCTTCCTTCAGCTCAGCCATTTTCCTTTTCAGCCTTGGAATTTCTTCCAGATCCTCTTTCTGTGTTCTAACAAGTGCCATCAAACTCAAGACCTCGGATTTGTAGTGCCTAGACAGCTCATCATCTACCCATCTGAACCATTTACAAGCGTCAGACGATACCTGCAAGGAAACCAAAAACATTTATCGGTTAGGGTTTTCGAACAACTTTTTATACATTATAGATCTAAACCCGTAAACCTAAAGTATCAAACTTCAAACGAACTTACCAGGGATCTGCTGCAGTTGAAGAATCTCCTCCTGGGGTTTAAATCGGAAGATGAAATCCTCAGCTTACCTACTATCTCACAATCGCACGCGGGATACGGTCGATTTTCCTCAACGATTCGAAGATAGTGATCGTTGAAAACCATTTTGTGAGCTACGAACCTTGGATTTTACAAAGAGAATCGAAGAAACGATGCGAGCATTTGGGATAAGATTCGTACACCAACTGATGACTTTCACCATTATCAAGTTTTAACGCGTCACTTTTGAGTCATACACGCCTTGCCCAGTCCTACGTCAGCCACCACGTGGCTTTTTTCACTTTTCTTTATTTCTACTGGTTAACCTACTAATAAATTGGTCATTGGTTTAAAAGACAGGTTATTTAAGAGTTTAATGAGGTAGAAGGCACGGAAAATTGTTAAGGGACGTTTTAAAATTGTTAAGGGACGTTTTAATATTTGAAGATTATTTTTTATTTACTTTAACAAATAATGTTATCTAAATATATATGTATATGCAGCTTGGAACTACAATGGCAAAATAGATGTTCTAAAACATATAAATAATCTCATTTGGAATGAAACAATACTCAAAGAAGAATTTGAATCAAGATGGAAAGATATAATAGATGAGTTTGACTTAAATGGAAACAAATGGTTTAATGAGATGTACAAGATTAGAGATCTATGGATTCCAACTTACTTCAAAGAATGCTCTTTCTCAGGATTGATGAGAACTACATCAAGATCCGAAGTTGAAAATTATTTTTATGGGCTACTCTCTAACTCTGATTTGCATTTAATTGAATTTTCTAGTCATTTGACACTGAATTAGAAGGACAAAGATGCATTCAGAGAAAAAATGATCATGATTCAAGATACACAAAACCAGATTTTATAACTGGATTGAACATTGAAGTTGAAGCAGCTAAATTGTTCACAAGAAATGTTTTTTTATGTTCAATTAGAGATTCTAGCATCAATGGCTAGTTGCATGTCAATAAGATTAGAAGAATCAAAAGAATTGAAAAGATTTACTATAAAAGATACAACCAAAGATCCAAAACATCAATGCCAATTTGAGGTAAATTATTTATTATGATGACATTACAATTATTTTACTTATTAACCTAACTCATATTGACTGTTTATTAATTTTTTTACACGTTAAACTCTTTAAACCGGATAAAAAACTTCTTTGTTCTTGCTTATCATTTGAATTGACAGGGATTTTATGCAGACATTGTTTCTATGTTTTAAGAATGGAAGGTGTGGAAAACTATCCAAACGAATATGTCTTTAGAAGATGGACAAGAGATGTGGTACCTTGATACACAAAGGATTATAATCTATAAAATGTGTCTACAAATGAAAAGAAAGAAGAAACTCAATCAGTTATACGGGAATAACAATTCCCAATGGATTTCTGCATCGATAGGTTGGTCAATGAATTTGACAAATTGATATTGTTCAGAGATGAAATGAATGAGAAGATGAAAAATGTTAACAAAGAAACAAAAAATGTAAAACCAATGAAGAACAAAGAAGTCATTGAGACCTTCATGAGTATGTCACAAAAAGAGAAAATAAGCATATTACCTCTTAATTTCATCAATAACAAAGGTAGCGGAAGATTTAAGAAAAGAATGAAGAGAAATAAAGAGATTGTTGTTGAAAAATCAAAGAAGGACGGAAGAAAATGCCATAAATGTGGTAAATACATCAAATATGGTACCACTGTTGCAAAACTCAGCCTTGGACTCAGACTCGGTCCTCCTTGGCGAGTTTGACCAAATCGGCCTAAAAACTTGGCCTAAAAACTCGGACTCTGTCAACCTCGGACTAAATCGGCCCAAATATAAAAAACTCGGCCCAATTACACCGAAACTCGGCCCAAAGTCGGTGCAAATTAAGCCCAAATTTGGTAATTAGACCGAAAATCAACCTTAGAAAATTTTAAACTCGGTAAAACCCTGAGTTAACTGTGTTATTAGCAGTTAATGTGTGAGGTGGTCTAAGAATAGAGCTCTTTATTTATAACAAAAGGATTCCTTCATTTTTCTTTCTTCCGGGCGATGTGGGATATATCTAAGAAGGCTTTTCTAAGACCAAAGCTCGATCACGACATCTTTCCAATCGTTTTCTGATTTCACTGAATATCGGCTGCTTTCCAATCGGTAGTACAACATCATCTCGATCACCACTTCTTTCCAATTTTTTTCTGATTTCAATGCGTATCCCACTTCAATGCATCATCACGAATACACTCACGTTCTATTGATAGCGGTGTTAATTTCATCAATTGCGTGAGTGGTGTCCAATCGTTTTCTGATTTCAATGATCCCAATCGTTTTCCGATTTCAATGATTCCAGTCGTTTTCTGATTAAAGATACGAATCGTAGTTTGATTTTACACCCTGCTTAGTTGTTTACATCATCGGTTCCGTTTGGGTTTACACCCTACGTAGTTGTTTACAATTCTAATTGGGTTCCACTGTAGACTTCTTTGTGATTTGCATCAACCAACAAGTTAGGGATATGGTCGAAGTCACCCATTACCTTTAAATTGATTGGGTTCTGATTTGGTTCAGATTGTATGTGTACATTAGTCATCGTGTTGATTGAGTTCTATATGAATAAGGATATATATATATATATATATATAGAGTTAGTATTAAATGAAATTCTTAAATATTGTGTTATTGTAAGACTCAATGTGGGCCATTAGATTAATATAATCAATGGTTGTAAAAAACCCGTTTTTTTAATAAAACAATTGACAATGCCCGTGTTTTCAAATGACAAACCCCGCTTAAGGGTAAAAATGTAAAAATCCTCAAATCCATTTCAACTGACGCCGTTTCTTTTTAATTACGATGCGGTGGTTTTGCGGCTGCCGGAGGCAACAAAGATGGTCGCCGGCGACGTTGTTGGTCGGGATCGGGAATCTGGTCACCAATCTGGTGTGTGTGTGTGTGCGTTAATCGACTGATTGACAAAGAGAATCAGAGGGTTCGAGAGAGACATTGATGAGCGACTGAGAGGCGGATACACAGGGGCTTTTAGTATCATATTCTCTGAGAATGGATGTTAGGTTATATGTTTTGGTAAGTCCATTCTCCGAGAATGGGTGCTAGTTTTCATTGGTTTGTGTTTTTTGTAAGTCCATTCTCTGAGAATGAACGATTACAAATATAAAGATGCATTCTCCGAGAAGTAAAGTTGAATTCTCAGAAGAAGAAAAAAAAGTTGCGTAAGAGTTTTCAAATTCTCAGAGAATATGTTCAAATATTATCTAGTAATACATAAAACATTCTCTAAGAATGAAATGATTACAGAGGACTGAGAAGATAATGAAGCATTCTCAAATAATACCTTACACCCATTCTCTGAGAATGCCCCATTCTCAGAGAATGCCACATCCTTCTTCCTAATCTCGTCTCTTCTGGCCTTTCCTCATATCACGAAAGCCTCGATTTCCACAGATTCTCCCGTTCTGATGGCTGCAAATTGGATTGGCGATTTCAGCAAATTCTCCGTCATATTTGGATTCCATATCAGTTGAACGGAGTGAGCGGCGGCTGGAGGTTTGCAGATCGCGAGTGGGCGAAGGAGAGAGAAGGGGTAGAGTAGCGGTGGTTTGGCTGGTGGCTGCGATGACGTCCGACGGTGGTTGCAACGGACGACCGGAGCATGGTCGGATAAGAAGATCGGACGGGAAGGGTGGAGATGGAGTCGTAGTTCACGTAAGGGAGAAAGGGGAAGAGAGAAGAGGATGAACCGGGTTAGGGTAGGATGAAGCTTCGAGTGATTGAACTCAAGAGCAATTGCTTCGCTTGGATGATTGCAGGGCAGTAGGTATAGAATGGGATCGAGTTTCTTGCTTCTGCAATCGATTTTATCTGGAAGGGGATGAGATCGGAGATTAGGTTGAAGACGATGATTGAGTGCGTGAGAGAATGAGGGAGAGGGGAAAAATACCGATCGTAACCTTCAACAATGAAAGAACGTGATTTGGATCTACGATCGCACAATACTTAGTATCCGCATTTGAACCTAGATCTATATATATATATATATATATATATATATATATATATATATATATATATATATATATATATATATATATATATATATATATATATATATATATATATATATATATATATATATATATATATATATATATATAAGCGATCGGGTGAAGATACTTCTTAAAGTGAGGACTCGTGAGAACACTTTAAAAAAATTGGAAAAAATAAACAAAAAATATAAATAATAAAATGGATCATATTACTATATTGGAGAAAAAAAATTCGAAAAAAAAACTTTTGGATCATTATTTTTTTTATAATGAAACAATGATCCACAAAATAAATTTTTTTGTGGATCATCGCTGTTTTTCAATGATCCAAATTTGTTTTTCCAATTTCTTTTTATGATGATATAGTATCACTCTCGATTTTATGATTTGTATTTTTTTCATATATTTTTTTTCAACTTTTTTATGGTGTCCTTACGAGTCCTTACCGAAAAAAAAAGTCCTCACCGGAATGTATATATATATATATATATATATATATATATATATATATATATATATATATATATATATATATATATATATATATATATATATATATATATATATATATATATATATATATATATATATATATATATATATATATATATATATAGAATCAGGATCGGGTGAGAACTCTTCTTAAAATGAGGACTTGCGAGGACACCTTAAAAAATTGAAAAAAAATATAAATAATAAAATGGATCAGAGTACTATATCGGAGAAAAAAAAGATTCAAAAAAAACTTTTCGATCATTATTTTTTTTATAATGAAATAATGATCCAAAATAAAAAACAGAAAAATTGCATCATTACGTTTTGCAATGATGCAAAAATTTTTTTCAATTTTTTTTATAATGATATAGTACTATTCTCGATTTTATGATTTGTATTTTTTTTATATTTTTTTTCAATTTTTTTTAGGTGTCCTCGCGAGTAATCACCGAAAAAAAAGTCCTTACCGGAACAGGACCCTATATATATATATATATATATATATATATATATATATATATATATATATATATATATATATATATATATATATATATATATATATATATATATATATATATATATATATGTGTGTGTGTGTGTGTGTGTGTATGTGTGAGAGAGACTGCATATGCTTTGATTAATTCATTAACTTATTGAGTTTGGATGATGAAATCTTAAGAAAGTATAATAATAATATAGGATTTGAAGATGCATTTAACCTGCTCGATGAATTGTTTAAAGGAAATTGTCGAATATATATATATATATATATATATATATATATATATATATATATATATATATATATATATATATATATATATATATATATATATATATATATATATCCATGAACAGTGCTCACCGAGTACTCACCGAATACTCACCGCCTAGCAGATTACTCGCTACTCGCTAGTCCGCCGACCTGGCAGCGCCTAGCGACATGATACAAGTGAAAAACATGACACACACAATTGCCATAAATTCCAAACAAATAAATTGGGATCTAAGGTTTGATGCATTTTAAATATGTTTGATAGATGTTTAACAAAATAACAATATACTCATTAATAAGTTTGTTTGATGTTTTAAATAATATGGTGTTCAGAATGATAATATGTTTTCTTGAATATTTAGATCTTCCTATTTTTTGATGCAAACACTCTTACACAAATACTATAATTTGAAATTTTGTTCACAACAAATAATTTTTAATAAATTTGTTTTGATTTTTTAAACAATATGTTCCTATACATGACAAGATATTAGTTTGAATATTTAGATATTTATATTATTTTTTATGCAAAAAACTTTGATCCAAATACTTGACTGATCCACATAAGATAAAATTTATTAATGATTCAAACGCTTATAAATGTTGAGACAAGTTTTTTATATAAGCTTCAAACACTTATAAATATTGCTATACATGACAAGATATTAGTTTGAATCTTTAGATATTTATATTATTTTTATGCAAAAACTTTGATCCAAATACTTGTCTGATCCACATAAGATAAATTTTATTAATGATTCAAACACTTACAAATGTTGAGACAAGTTTTTTTATATAAGATTCAAACACTTATAAATGTTGCTATACATGACAAGATGTTAGTTTGAATATTTAGATATTTAGATTTTTTTTATGCAAAAACTTTGATCCAAATACTGGACTCATCCATATAAAATAAAATTTATTAATGCTTCAAACACTTATAAATGTTGATCCAAGTTTTTTATAAGATTCAAACACTATAAACCAAAACATTATCAATTTTCTTTATTAGAAAATTTTATCATTATAAACAACAAAATTTGATTCACAATAACATATAACTTTGGTTAGTGACTTCATGCATAACATTTTTACATCATGTGAAATTACTTTATAAACCAAAACATATCAATTTTTTTCAAACTATTTTGGATCAAAAAATATTATAAACCAAAACATTTGTATCATTAAACATGATAAGCTTTTACATTGTAAAATTACTTTATAATAGTTATAATTTAAAAAAAAATATCAACAATGTAAGATTTTTCTTACCAAAACACTAATAACAAACATAGTTCCCAAACAAAATTACTTTTTGTGAATCCTAGCATAATTTCATCATCGTTTACCATAAAATACCGATCATCCAAAACAAACAGACATATCAATTCTAAACACAAAACAA
This sequence comes from Cichorium intybus, assembly GCA_023525715.1. Taxonomy (NCBI): domain Eukaryota; kingdom Viridiplantae; phylum Streptophyta; class Magnoliopsida; order Asterales; family Asteraceae; genus Cichorium; species Cichorium intybus. The sequence continues at coordinate 47,754,019 of CM042010.1, read as the reverse complement.
CTAAGGATAATTATATAGTTTTCCTTACCAAAACACTAATAAGAAACATAATTCCCAAACAACAGACAAGAAAATATCACAAAGCACCAATTCCTTGAACCCTCAATTCAACTTCATGCAAATGACATTCATTGTAAATATTTTTCATCTTGTAGGTTGTAAGATTATCATAATCTTCAAGAGATAAGAAATGAACCTTTGCATAAATTCAAATCTGACAACATCTTACCAACATACTTCTTCGTCATTTCACCCAATTAAACTTTCTGACTAGAACACTCAAGCAAGATATCAGCATAAATTTTCTCCACTCCACCACCACGATAAACCTCCATATGTCTCATAAGAAACAATCCACAGTCAACATCGTTGTTTTTTGTCTGCCACTCCATCTCAAACCTTTCCATCTTCATTACTTTGAATGCATTGACTTGAGGATGATCTGTAATTGTCAAATACTGTTTAAACATTGTTTTCTATATAACAAGTTTTTTTATTAGTTTAACAAAAAAAACAAACAAAACTCAACATGAGATAAAGAAAACTAATTACCAAATTATCAAGAAAAACCCGATATTTTGAAGGGATCCCTCCTGTAATCATGTCATTATCAATCATTTGCATATTTTCTTTGACTAAGTCAAACACAATAAAAAAGTAATGTTCTTTCCTAAGAATAGGAAAGAATATCTCTTAAAAATGCAAAAAATTAAACAATAGTATATGAAACACTTAATTTAATAATATAGAAACATAAATAATTAACATACCAAATTTGTGGTACGTAAATTCTTGAAACGAGGAAACTTATCCAAATAACTTCGAATTCTTTCAACAAATTGTGAATTAATATGATCTGTCTTCTTGAAAACAATATTTGTCTAATCAAAATGAAAAGAGTTAGAAAATTTTTAATATATATTAAATGAATTATACCATCAGTGAACATGGCATGAAAACTTGATGCAGAAGTATGACCTTTAAATTTTTCAATGTCATTCCGAAAAACTGACCATAAATCAATAACACCAGAGTGAATCCTACAACCTGGTATGAGAGACACCATCACAGCTCTTATACCAACAAATCAATGGGCAGATTCATAAACTTTTTCCCTAGAAAAAATAATTTTTAAATTTATATATATATATATATATATATATATATATATATATATATATATATATATATATATATATATATATATATATATATATATACATATAATAAAAATAATTTTAAAAACATCAATGAACACATACCTAGTATCACGAGTAGTCAAAAACAGAGAACCTGAAACCCTTTCTTCTAAACGTGTCACACGTTCACTTGAATCAACTTCTATTTTATGATAAGGTAAACAAAGTGCTGGGCCATATTACATCTCTTTTTGTCATTCTTGGTTCAACATTGATGTTAAGAGACTATATTGCTATTGGAGAAAAGATAGTTGGTTCCTTCATCTTCTTTGCAGAACTATCAAGAGGAATTGCATGTTTTGGAGTTCTAAAATCTCTATCTAACCCACTGTCTGTATCTAACAAATTCCTCTTAAACAACTCATCAACGACTTCTATATTTTTGAATCCAACAACTTGACCTACGTTGCTTTTGGATTCTTCACCAATAACCAAAGGATGATTTGAAAAAATAGGAGAAGCATTTGCTGAACGGCTTGCAATGATAGCATAAGAATCTTTACCCTTAACTAAAACATTTGGATTCACGAATATTTTTACACTAAATATTTGGTTTGTGTCAATACCAGGATTTTATGAATCTTCCTTTTTTCATTAACAACTCCAACTGTTCCTGAACCCTAGGATGATCCAAAAATTGTGTCATAGACAATTGATCAAGTTGACCATCTATTATCTCCTCTGAAACTTGAACATCTTCATTTTTTTTCAAAATTTCTTAACTCATCAGAAACTTCAGCATCTTCATTTACTTCTCGATTAAAAACTAACTCAAGCCTTTCATGAACTTGGTTAAATTCAACATTTTGTTTGTCATCATACTTTAAAATCTCTTTATTTCATGGGAATTGATTCCAAGCACGCTTGATCCAATCAGCAATACTAGGCTTCAAATAAGACAAACTTTTAAACATAAAATCTATCTTTTCCCTGAAATCCTGAAAAATAATATTAATTAAAAAAAACTTGTATATCAATAAAAAAGGCTTAAAAACATGATCCAAACAAATTTTGATTCAAAAATTATACCTCTAATGATTTTGAACCATCAAGAATAATATCAAATCGAGGAACAGAAAGACCACTCTCCATCCAATCTTCATTCACGTTATCATTTTTATCAAAATCACCTAAATTAAATTTTCAAATTAGATATTGAAAAATATATAAAAATATATATAAAGAATCAAACTTACCATCATCTTCCATATCATTCTCCTTTTTGTTATCTTCAACAACATTTTTTCCTTTATCAGAATGATCTAAAGTAATAGGAACTGTTTTAAATTATAAAGGTCAATAAAAATAAAAATAAAAATATAAAATATAAAAATAATACAAATTACCATCATCTCTCACTTCACTTTCATTACACCTCTCTTGACAACTAGCTTTTCCTTTTTGAGAATGATCCAAAATAGTAGGAACTTATTCAAATTATAAGATTTAGTAAAAATAAAAACCAATTAAAAAAAATGAATTTACCTTCAACTTGCTGAACATCAGATTTTTTTCTTTGAACTTTTATTCTTTTTTTCAAAGGAACATCCCTTTTCATCTTTTTCTTATCCATATTTTTTCTCATGAGTGTAGTAAGAGATATATTTTCATCCTCCTCTTTCATGTTTTTCTTTTGAATTCTTCTTCTTATAACATTAGCAAATGTAATGTTCTCCTCATCTTAAAATATATAAAAACATTTTTAATCATATTAAAAATATCAAAACAACATTTAAATGATATTATAGAAATTTAATGTCTCATTAAAATGGAAAATGACAAACATATTTCTCATTCTGAACCTTTACCTTCTGCTTCATCGACATAGTCAACATATGTTTGAATGACTTCCAACATTCGTATAACCTCCATTAATAGATAAATGATCCAAATTTTCTTTTACTTTTGATGGAGTCCAATAAGATGATGCAGGAAATACCCTTTCAAAAGGTTATGAAGTTCTAATTGTACAATGAAGATACACCAACTGCATAACATAAAAACAAATATAATTACTAATTAATTTACAAAAATTATTTTAGAAAATATAAAATTTAAACTTACCATAAGAAAAGCAATAGGAACAGCATATTGTGGATTCTTCTTATCTTTTGCATTTGTATCAAATTTCAAAAAAAATTTTCTACGATTTAAACAATCAATCACAAAGCCAAACCAGTCAACATCTTTAATAGAAACTTCTTGTTCAAAATTCTCCAAAAACTTTTGGTTGCGTGTACCCATAGCTGGACCATCAACCATGATAGTCACATATGCAACCAAAAAGTTTAATATAAACATAAAACTTGAATCGGAACTTTTCTCTAACAACTCTCTAAGATTTACAAGTCTAATCCTAGATATAGAAAACTGATTCCTTCATTTTTTAATAGCAGCACTCCCCGAACGACTTTTCACAGGTAAATACATAAGGATATGACCTATTGGAATACCATACATATCATGGACACCTCTCTTGGTAATATGAATCTCCTTGTTGTTGATACAAAGGACATTTATGTTTTATCATATCTCTCAAGTAGCCATGGACAAAATTCCCTACTAAATTTTTTAACAACAAAATCTTCAACAAATCCAAATCCTATTTTCTTAACTGCAGCTTTTTGATTATCACCAAACTTTTGTAAATTGTAGAGATTAAACCTGAAGGATTCCTATACGTAATTTCAGCCTTCTTAACATCAAGTTTACCAAAATCAGGTGGAGAAACAAAATCATTGTCTTCATTGTTCCGTTTATTGTCATTAGTGTCCTTAACCTTTTTCACTTTAACAATTTTAACTGATGAAGCTCCTTTTGAAGAAGAAGAAACATCTACTACAGAATTGGACCTCAAACAAGACTTTTGGTTAGAAGATAGACCTATGACTTTTCCTTTTGCATCTTGAAAGAGATAATTTTCCTTTTTTTTATTCAACTACAGAAAAAAAAAAACATAAACGTACATTATGAACAATAACAAAAACATAAAAAAAAAATCAAACATGAAACTATGAACAATAACACAAAATCGACAATAAGCATATGATCAACAACGAACAGATTATCAACAATAAAAAATAACAATCGAACAATTTATACAACCATATACACAAAATGAAAGATTATCAGATTCGATTATAATGAAACTAACGAAAACTATAACGTTGAATACGAAATTATGGTATAGTAAAAACTACGGTTTCTAATAGCATAAAAACATAAAAAAACGAACGATTGTCAAATTTTTTTTAGAAACGGCGATGGAATCGAGCTTTGTGACGGGTTTTCAACCGTCACTCATTGTTTGACACTTCAAAGCCTCGAACCACACCCCCTAGAAAAATCCCCCACAGGAGATCAGAACTGGGATCGAACCAGGGACCTCGCCCCACATGGGTATATAACCTCATGCCTCTTCCCAGCTAGGCTAATCGAAAAATTTATACAACTATATGTACAAAACGAACGATAATCGGGTTCGATTAACCACAAATTGAAAAAAAAAACGAAAAAAAAACATAACAACTTAAGAACAGATGATTACCTGCTTCCATTACTCTAGATTGACCAACAACGAACCTAAAGCATTGATTCAAACACGATTACGAGATCTTCGTCAATCGATTTACATTAAACATTCAAAACACACACACTAATCGAAGAGGATAAGATAGAAAGAGGAGGGAACTGACGAAATTATACTTAAAGTATTAGTCTATAGGTTTATAACGTGTAATGACCAATATGTCCTAGATAATTTTGACCTTAACAGGAAAGTGGCAAAAAGTTGGAGATATTTCAATTATACGACCGTGTTGTTGATTCAAAATAATAAAAAAAATTCAAAAAACCATAGCCACTAATTTTTTAGATGAAAGGTCCGGATTATTTCTCGTGTGTATATATATATATATATATATATATATATATATATATATATATATATATATATATATATATATATATATATATATATATATATATATATATATATATATATATATATATATAATCAGGATCGGGTGAGGACTCTTCTTAAAATGAAGACTTGCGAGGACACCTTAAAAAAATTTAAAAAAATATAAATAATAAAATGGATTATAGTACTATATCGGAGAAAAAAATTAAAAAAAAACTTTTGGATCATTAGTTTTTTATAATTAAATAATGATCCAAAATAAAAACAGAAAAATTGCATCATTACGTTTTTCAATGATCAATTTTTTTTTTGATAATGATATAGTATTATTCTAGATTTTATGATTTGTATTTTTTTATATTTTTTTTCAAATTTTTTAAGGTGTTCTCGCGAGTCCTCACCGATATATATATATATATATATATATATATATATATATATATATATATATATATATATATATATATATATATATATATATATATATATATATATATATATATATATATAGATATAGTACTATTCTAGATTTTATGATATAGTACTCTTTTTGATAATGATATATATATATATATATATATATATATATATATATATATATATATATATATATATATATATATATATATATATATATATATATATATATATATATATATATATATATATATATATATATATATATATATATATATATATATATATATATATATATATATATATATATATATATGACACATGAGAGTTGAGACAAAATTGTTTGTTTGAAGAATCTCTACATGCACTTTGGATTAGTTGCGGAAGATGTATCCCTGTCAGTAGGTTTCAGTCAGTCTCATCTTCGATGGCCAATGCCGTTTCGGTTCCATCCTATTGAAAATTTCATTATCTCACCCCACATATACTCATATAGTGACAAAACAGTTAACTATATCTAATAACATGTTACAAGCTAACGACAAATAAATAAAATCGAAAATATCAATTAAACATGTAAACTATCTTGATGGTTTCAGGCACGACACTAACCCAAAGATAAACGTAACGTGGAAGACGCGATATTCCATCTGAAAAGTAATTTGTTGTTGTCTCTTAATACCATATAAGAGTTGTATTGTTCTTGTTTGAAACATCATATAATTGTTTTTTATACTGAAATAGTCATATACATTATAAATACAACGATTGGCAAATAATTTACAAATCTGCATGTCCCTTGTCCCGACATCATTGATTGATCAAACAAAATAACGTTAAGTCTTGATTCATTGTAACTCGACATCCGATTGGGATTCACGAATGTTATCAATGACCTCCATATTGCTCTTGTACTGGTATCTAGAAGCGACTACTAAAAAATAGATCATATTTAGAATTCCAAGTCCAACTATCACATAATAAAAATAATCGACCCTTCCTTCATTGATATTCTTTGTTAACCAATCTGGCCGGCCATGTTTTCCGGTGACCTTATGAATGATCATCACCAATGCACCACTGACGTAATTCGCCATCCCAACTACCACAAAAAACATGGAATTCGCAAAACTTTTCATGTTTTCAGGGAATTCCTTGTAGCAAAACTCGATTTGGCCAAGAATACCAAATGCCTCCGCAAACCCCATTAGAATCAGTTGTGGGACAAGCCACAAGACAGATAAAGGTGCCACCCCATCGGGTTGATTGTGGTTATTGGCCGAATCACGTCTCATTTTCTCAACCATTGCAGCCACAACCATTGATAAAATTGAGAAAACAACACCGATCCCGATCCTTTGGAGGAGTGTTATCCCAGTCTCAACTTTTGTGATCTTTCTAAGTGATGGCACAAGGATACGGTCATAGAATGGGAGCCATATACCGATTGTGATCATGGAAAACACCACAAGTGAGCCGGGTGGGATTTGAAAATGTGGACCGAGGTGGCGGTCCATTTTTAGGGCTTGCGATATTGTAAATGTTCCTTGTTGAGCTATCGAGACAAAACATATGATCCCAGACACTAAAATTGGGGTGACTTTTAGCAAACATTTCACTTCTTCGATTTGTTGGATGCTTGCTAATCTCCACGGGCTAACTCGTGATCCATCCGAAGTAATTTCACCGTCCAATATGATGGCAGCTTTGTTCAAAAACCTGTGAACATTATATTATATCATACACGATATGACATAAATATACAAATGTCTTTACGAGACCGAAGCTGATAATAGTGAGAAACAAATGTAATTTCTTGTCTCGGCCAAAAGAGGGCAACAAGTTGGGATAGGGACTTGTTATTCATCTATTGTATGTGCACAGTGGTGGAGCCAACCGGGAAGTCAAGGAGGGTCTATCATACATAAAAAGATTAAACAAAAATAAAACCATTAGAATTTCTCTAAAATTTGAGAATATTTTGGATCGTTTAAGCAAAAAATTGTATAAAATAGGGGATTTCAGCAAAAATAGATGTCAAGAAAGGTTGTATCAGCAAAATAGAAATATTTGAAGATTTTTTAGTAAATTAGGGGGCCCACTTTTAAGTGGAGTCCATGCACCCCACTAGTTCTATGCTAGCTGTCTGGTTCTATGCTAGTTGTCTAGTTCAATGTTAGCTCTCTGGCTCTACCACTGTTTATGCAAAAGACGCAAATGTTTTCCTTAGTATCATCATTTTGCAGCCTTAAAAAGTTTGTTCGCCCAGTCCTGCGTAACAAACATAACTTAATTACCTGAACTCGTCAGTTAAAGTAAGATTTGGTATATTGTATGTTCCTTTTGACCGAGGGTTATAAAATTTGACCTCGCCCGCAGTCTCGTTTGCTTTAGGAACCTTGAGCTTGCGCTTCTTTAGAGCAACGACAAAAGCTTGAAGGATCCCGGACAAAATACTGCCCTCGGGTTTGACATAAATGTATAACTTTGTTCCCAAAAAGTACAACACAATGGAGCACACCATGAGGATTGTTGGGATGATGAACCCCCAAAACCAACTCACTTGGTCTTGGATGTAGACCACAAGTGTCAAAGCAATGAGCAAAATGATAGTGAAAGTGGTGTAGTACCAATTGAAGAAGCTATTGATCCCCTTTTTACCTTCTATAGTGGTTGGGTCAAATTGATCCACACCAAAGGGCAGACTGCATGGTCTGATCCCACCTGACCCAATCGATAGGAACCCTAAGGCTAGAATCAGAACACCTATATGGACGGTGGTTGGACCCTGGCATTGGTTGAGTTGGGTTTGTTGTTTGCATGAAGGTGGGTGTAAGCCTGGTATAGCCACTATTAGGGTCAAGGTCACCATTCCCTGTTGACCACAATACTTAAATTAATAAAAAATTTGCACGTATTTGATTTTTTTTATTGCAAGTTAAATATTGTTACAAAATGCTACAACAACGCTACGATTCGTAATAAAATGTAAAATAAAATATGCCACTTAAATTTAACTTTTATATCTTTTTTTTTTTAAACTGGCAAACTAATCTACTCTAATTACCAGCTACATCTACCAAATAGTCTGAGATAAACATATAATTGGTAAACTAGGCCTGGTTTAAGAGAAATCCGTAGACAACAATACAAGTTATTGAATGAATATACAATCTGATTATGAGACGTCTATTATTAAGGCACTCTAGAATAAAGATGCTTTGTTTTTTATATGAAAACGTAGCAAGTATTAATGTATTAGTATATGTATTATTAACATATGAATGAATGATATATGTTTTATGTACATGCTATTAATGTCATTTATATTTTAATAATGCATATGAAGCACTGAATATCATATATTTCCTGTTAATAATTCAATTCAAAATAATATATATTCGTACTGGTACCAACTTTATTTGACGACAATTGGTGTTTATATATATATATATATATGTATATATATATATATATATATATATATATATATATATATATATATATATATATATATATATATATATATATATATATATATATATATATATATATATATATATATATATATATATATATATATATATATATATATATATATATATGCCTCTGGCGTGTAGCTCAGTTGGTAAGGCATGTGAGTGACTTGGTCTATAACAGATAGGTCGGGAGTCTATAGTGACGACAAGGAGGTCTATAGGGACGACAATTGTCGTCCCTGTAGCCTTCGATTATTGTAGTGCCATGATTCCCAGCCGCTGAGTGAGTCAAAATATGCCCTCTCATCGAGTACCCTTGGAGGCAGGGTTCGATGGGGCCGGTTGGGGTTGCCGGTATCAACCTTTTTTGGTCCATATATATATATATATATATATATATATATATATATATATATATATATATATATATATATATATATATATATATATATATATATATATATATATATATATATATATATATATATAGAGAGAGAGAGGGGATGGGGCCTTGATATAAACGGAGACTGTCCCTGCATATCTTTTGATCGGTAGCTATTGATAAGCGTGTCGGACTAAATTAATATTTTATAAATATTTCATGATGTCACGGCTTGATTGTTTAATTTAATGATATGAAAACGGATGTTTAACCAAAATAATAAAACTAATATTTTCAAATTACACATCGCTTGTGAGAATACAAAAGTGCCCATGTATGTATACATCGTACGTACGCTGTAAAATTGTGAGTAGAAAGGATGGTACCGTACTATAAGTGAAGCAAAGGAAGCGAAAGCAATAACCCAAAACTTTCCGACGTACGCATCGGAGATGTAGGCGCCGATGAGAGGAGCAAAACTGCCAACTCCAGACCAGATATTTATCAGATATGATGATGATACTTGGGTCATGTGAAAAACCGTCATTAAAAATACTGTGAAGTTTGCTAACAACCCGATTGTTGCCAACCTCTCAAATGACTCCATTCCTGTTCAATTATTACCGAATAATAATTGAGATACATTAAGAAAATTGACTGGAATGAGTGAGTTTATGGTTTTATGAAAATGATCATGAACACTTTCTATATGTAGTGACGCAAACACACAAAATATTATTGTTTGAGGAGTCCAACATTCAAGTGAAAATCTGGAAACTCACAAAACATTATTGTTTGCAAAAAAACATTCTATAAAAAGCAAAATGTGAATGATATCTGTCAAATTTGATGTTTTTAAGCTTGCAATTTGCAAATAGCTTAATCTAACAAAATTTAGTTCTTTCTTTTGAATTTTAGCTAGTAATTAAGATGACTTTGCTTGCAAAAAAGAAAAGAAAATTAAATATGATTATTTCAAAGATCAGAAAATGAATGGTTATTTAAGGTAATTGTTTATGTTTCTTGTTACCTAGTATATAAGGCATGGACTTCCAGCCACCGGGCTTTCGTCTGCCAGACCTTGATTGTGGTGACGCTGGTGGAAAGTGGTGGTCATGGGCTTTTCCGATATCATTTTCCGGCAGCACTGGTGACGATTGTGGTAAAGGCATTGATCAAGAAGAAGAAGACTAATGATTTGTAGAGTAGCCATGTAGTTCACCACCTATATATACTTGAATGAAAGCTCATAGGGAGTTGGGTGGAAGATTGGTGTTTCGTCTTTTTCATAGTAAATATACGCAAAGTTTTCCACATAGTAATCAGATTATAATAAATGTATACATATTATTATAATATTTTTTATAAATACATAATAATAATAATAATAAATGTACCGTAGTAGATAGATAGATACGTAGAAATACAGAAAATATGAGTATACGCTTAATTAAATTATCATGTAAAAGGATTTTCTAGTCCGATTTTTGTTTAAAAAACTATGAGCGGAAATATTCTTTGGTCTCCTTCATAATTTATTGAGTCAGTCCTAACCATCTACAAAGAATGACCATATTATTTGTTTTGAATTTAATTAGTTTATATTTGTACCACAATAATGTGTTTATTCAATAATCCAAATGAAAAGCGATAATAATGATGATAAATGAAAACAATTAGTTTTAGCACGACTTTTTATTATATATTAAGTTTAAATTGTTTTCTATCGGGTTAAAATGATACTCCCTCCGTCCCAAAAAGATAGTCCATGTTTCTTTTTTAGTTTGTCCCAAAATGTTAGTCCACTTCTAAATATAAATGACATTTTTACCAAAATACCCTTAACTTTAATTGTAACAGCTAACACATTTAGTGCCGGCATTAAATGCAAAGAAAGGGTAAAACAGTCATTTTGTGGGAAAAAGTAAGATGCATTTAATGTTTTCTTAATCTATGTGTGTTTTTGTCTGTGGACTATCATTTTGGGACGAAGAGAGTATTAGGTTATAGGGTACCATTTATTAGCACGCAATCCCCATACAAAAAATGCTGCTACCTCATGACCATTACATATAACTCTTTCTTTTTTATGTTTTAATTATTTAATTAATATTGTTTAATTATTTAATATTAACGTGAGTGAGAAAGAAAGAGAAAGATAGAGATAGAGAAAGAAAGGGGGAGAGTGTTGTGGGCATCTATGGTGCATGTGGTGCAGTCTACACACCCCCGCATCACATCATACCCACACCATTTAGGGTGTAGTGTTCATGGTTTGAGTTGGCTGCCACCTCATCTCCATGCCTCCTGTTAGAAAAACGGGTAGGTTTAGAGAAGATCCGGATTGCCCTATGGATCGTGTGATCACTTTCCGAACTGATATTTCCACCCTATGCCTGGGTTACAGGAAATCCAGTCTAGGATAATCCAAAGGGAACACCTACGAATTTAGGCACAAACTCGTAAGCCAAATTGCCAGAAGTTATATGTTCGTGAGGAACGATTGAGAGCTAATGATTTTCGTGTGTCTCTCTTCTGATTAGAAGAGGCGTTTATATAACCCACGAATTAGGGTTATGGGATCATGGGCCGACTTAAGATTTCCTTAGGGTTAGGGTTTAATTGATGGTTTCCATAATTAACGATAATCAGTTAATTATACCATATTAACCCTTAAGAATTCGGATTTTCCACTAAGTGACCAATCCAAAAATCCGAAGACCTTTTGGGGCGCTGCCCCAAACCCCGCGGGGGCGCTGCCCCTCGACCCTGCCCGCTGACCGGTCAGCGGGACCACCGCCAGGGGCGCTGCCCCTTGGACCCCGCTAGGGGCGCTGCCCCTAGGACCCTGCCAAAGGGGCGCTGCCCCTTTGGAATCCCCGAGCCCAGGGGCGCTGCCCCCGGACCCCCGACCAGTCGTTGTACCGGCTACTTATTCGATCTTATACATGCGTGCACTCCGCACATTACCCGAACATGTATTAGAGTACAAACTAAGTAGCCCCTTAGCTCACATGTTAGTTCCAATTACATAAAATGACTTGGTGACACTAAAATCACCAACACCTCCTGCGTCGAGTGTATACCTGATACGTCGAGTGTATACCTGATACTTTTAATTGTGTTTTAACTTTTATGTATAGATGTACGACGTATCTAACTACTTATAATATAATATGTATGGGTATCAAGTCATGCTAAGTGAAACTTGTTGGATCTAGTTTGCAGCGTAACACAATTATTATATATGCGAATCACATATATGTGGTCACACACAAAAATTACCAAAAGATATAAAAATAAGTAATATATTGACAATTGATAATCATTTTTATATAAAAATAAGATATAAAAATAGTTTATCTAATATAGTCAAAATTCCAAACTAATTAATTAAATGAGTTTGAGTTACTTGACTAGTATGCTTGAAAGACTGTCCTGAAACACACCTAATAATACAAGTATAAAAGAAATACAAGTTAGGGATTAGACAACTATGACCTTGAAACCCTAATCTAGTCTCACCGTCCCAAACTCCATATTTGGCGTCTCTTTCACTCTTTTTTTGGGTAACAATCAGATGCAAATGAATAAACAACGAAGATCTGTTTTATTAGTTAGTGTCTAGCAGCAGTTCATATCGCTCGTATAAATACCAATAGTAGTAATCAGATTCGATCATAGTCTACTATATCAAAAGAACCCTACAAATTAATATAAGGATTTAAAAAAATTTATGTGTTGTTGTTAGGTGACCATAATAACTCCAACTAGATCCAACTCGTAGGAATAAAAAAAGTTAGTCTGTAAATTTCGCTTTGCATTAAATCTTAAACTATTTTTGAATATTATTATTCTCAATAGTGATATCAGAGTTACTTTGACGTTTCTTGTTCATCGAATTCTTGATGAACATGAAAATAATAAAAGAGTTGTGCTATAGCTACCCCTCCATTTCATATTATACCCCCCTGATTTGACTAATTGATTTGTTTTATCTCAATTTCGTCTTTAATTGTCTTTTTTCTTTATTATTATTATTATTATTATTATTAGCTTTATAAAATAAAATTATAACCGATCGTGTTTATTGATAATCTAATACCTCTTTTTTATTCGTTCTAATTTATTCAGTCGTTTATAAATTAAGTGGTTGAATTAAAATTTATTTTTTATAAAATCCTTCGGGTTATACCATTTGTAAGTAATCGAAATTCATGTTATTATTAGCCGGAAACCGTGATTCTTGGTCCGTCGACCCAGTCGTAATATTGGATCAAACTTTGCATTATATTATTATTTATATTGTTATTTTTATACATTCGTTCGAATTTGACATAACCGTTTTGATATAATTTTCATAATTTTATAAAATTATAAACGTCGTTCGTTGTGTCGTAATTACTTAAAAAAACTATTGTTTATTGTTACTAAAACGTAAAAATTATAAAAGCTAAATTTATTAATTTGACATTTGTTCAAATTTGACATAACCGTTTTTGGTAGAATTTGACATAATTTTATAAAGTTATAAACGTCGTTCGATTTGCCGTAATTACTTTTAAAAAAACTATTGTTTATTGTTATTAAAACGTAAAAATTATAAAATGTAAATTCATTGTTATTGTTTTTCTAATAATAATAATAATAATAAAAAAAATCAAATACTATTAATAAAATAAAAGAAAAAGACAACAAACAAACAAAATAGACAAAAGACAAAAAAAAGAACAAAAAGACAAAAAATAAAATCAGGGGGGGTATAATTAGATAGTATGGGGTATGTATAGAATCACCCATAATAAAAATATGCAGTTAATAAATATTTGGATATTTAAAACATTTAATGGTTTTATATAACTTTTAGTAAATAGAAATTACTATTATGTTATAAAATCGCATGAATGATTTTTATATATAATGAACCATTCTGTTTTTTACATTAGAGTACAATTCGTATTATACGTTTTTCTTGCTCATTTAGATGCGTGTTGAATGTGGTTGATTGTTTCAATTGTAATGCACTTGGTTAGGACATTTTAAGTCTTTTGTGTAATTGTAACAATTTGGGACTTTTAAATGTTCAATGCATGTATTTTATTAATTATCAAATATTACTAAAACACAGGAAATTTTAGGAGTTTGTGTCATTTTTGTCTTATTCAAAAGAATAAATTCAATAATGTTGGAAAACACAATGTAAATTTTTGTTAGGTGGTTAAGCTCTTACCTTTTATATTGAAGGTCATAGGTTCAAAACTCTTTGGCGCCATTTTTTTATTTGTCTTCATGCCTCTTCTCATTTACTTCTATTCCTACATTTCAATCTGCTTCTTATCATTTCTCTGTTAATTTTTCCTTCTTTTGTTTTCCCCCTTTTGTTTGCCTATTACATGTTGCTCTCTTACAATTTTTTGTCTGTTTTCTCTTGCTTTTTTCCTTCCTTTTGCCTATTGAAGTAAAATACATTGTAGATCTTGAAATTATAAGGTTTGTAAAGTTCTATAAACTTTTGGGTCCATGTTTCTGTAGTTTTCAATGTTGCCTACCAAGTGCTCGATGAAATGATAAAAAAGAACTCATACTAAATGTTCGCTACATAACCTTAGATAGTTTTATGCCACATCAAACAAATATAATTTTCAAGCTCTAATATTGTTTCCACATATGTTATTATACAATGTATTAAAGTTGTATCAGAAACATAAAAATACTTCATATTCCTATTCCTTTAAAGGATTATGTTGGCTTTCTAGAGTCAAATTAATTTGTTATATTTGAAATATTTGTAGGGCAGTCACCCGCTATCGATCCATAAGGTTGAGAATCTGACCTATGTGATAGGGTATTGCTATAACCAAACACTTGGATATCTACTAGGTCGTGTTCAAGTAAGTAGTCTTTTGACTGAATTATGTATATGTATTACAAAATATATTGTGGAATGACCCATAAAAACACTCTTTATATAGGCATAAAACCATGAATTAAATAATTGAATTTGTGTATAGCATCTATGCTCACTATTTTAAGAGAGCCATAATAATGCTATTAAGTCTATATTAAAATAGAGTTTTCCTAAAAGTGGATGGACATCAAATTATTGTCAACATATCATCGGTGTAATTAAGTGAGTCATTATGCAAGTATCGGTGTATGCACATGTATATACCCTCTCCACATAACTGTAGGAGAAGTTATGCATCAAATGTATCAATATATCTCCGTTTTATTGGCTTCATTTTACGTAAGCATTACGAGTGATACATATCATACCCGCCGCAAAGCGCGGGCTACCTAATCCTTGTTGTAATACAAATAACAAGAAATAGAAAAACATAAATAGAAGACAAATCCTACCATATTAGGCCCAATAGGCGACCCAAGGCCTTGGCAACTTCTCTTAACTACCTTCACCCACCAGTTCACTCAATGGAGGTCCACCAGACCATGCCCAACAATGAAAATAGTGCTCCCACCCTAGGAGGTGACATTAAGTGGAGTTGTGGTGGTGATGGCGAGGATTTTTGCCCAACAATGAAAATAGTGCTCCCACCCTAGGAGGTGACATTAGGTGGAGTTGTGGTGGCGATAGCGAGGATTTTTCCTACAAATTTTCAGACGACGAGTAGCCATTTTTATAATCTTTTAGTCATTTTTATTTCATATATTTGTTTCGTCCCCTGATCTTAACCTATCAATTTATGATGATTCATGAATTAATTTTAGAATCGGGGCTTGGAAAAAGCATTTTGTTTTTATTTTATTAAATGTATGTAATGCAATTGTATGCATTTACTCTAATATTGTTTATATTAAATAAAAAAACATTAAAATTCAAGTTTAAAATATTATGATTTATACGGTAAAACTTGGTAAACCTAAATTTATTTTAGATTAAAAAATTTCGTTATGAAATTGGCTTTAATGAAAAACATAATTTGTTTAAAATTGGGTTTCAACAAAAAAAAGGGTTTAACATGTATTTTTGTATGCATTCAAATTATTCGTAATTCTACTTTTTGTAAAATAAAGAATCTACAAAACAATCTCTTTCAAATATATATCCTGCCATCTAATAGAAAAAAGTGCTAAGTGTAATTTTAGGTATGGTCAAATCTGGCAATTTTACAACCGTAAGGTTAATTTTGGGGTATTGTCAAACCTAAGTGAAAATTCATATGTTCTAATTGAAAGGTTTTCCGCAACCATGAACTAAAAACCTAAGTTCACATGCAACCTAGAAAAGATCTATGTTTTCTTACTTTGAACATGTAACTAATTCCTAAAGGCCAAACAAAAATTAACTAAAAGAATAAATCAGAAAACTAACCTTTAGTTTTAATCTTGAAGCTAAGCAGCACAAGTGTCCTGCCTCAAATGAGATCACACCCAGGGAGCCAGAGGAAAGGACCAAAAATTCCAGAGAGAAATAATGGAATGAGCAACTGATAATGAGGTCTAGGGGTCCCTATTTATAGGGAACCAAAGGGTAAAGCTAGAAACCCTAGCCGCATCCCATTTTCCGGATTATGTGTACGCGCGCCGCGGCCAGATCGTTTGCGCGCCGCGCGCCGCAATTCAACTATTGAATTCGTACGAATATGTACGCGCATCGCGGCCTTTACATTGGCGCGCCACGCGCCGCAATTCAACTATTGAATTTGTACGACTTTAATCCCTGACCTTCTGATTAATCTAATTAATGTCACAGAAATTAATCCAATTAATTTATGATTAATTATTAATCAATCAATATAGTTTCTAATTAATATATTATTACTTTAATATATTAACAAACCATATTTTTTATTTCTATTGATTTATTAATCCCATAATAAACCAACCCCTCTCTCTACCGAACTTTCTACCAAACCTCCAGCTATAAGGGCAACCCAAATGGACTTTGCTTCTATTAATTAGGTAAATGCAAATTATTAGTCATGGCTTAGACACCTAATCCAACAGTCTCCCACTTGGATAAGTCTATGACTATAATTACCAACTTAACCTCTGATTAATCAGCAACCTGCAGCTTCCTAGAAACTGCTGCCGAACTCTGACCTAGTCAGTTCTGTCCATAGATAAGTGATCAGATGATCCTCCGTCCAACAAGATATTTTCAGACATGAGACATGGATTGAGATCAATCTCTGTCTGACACACTGTTTCTCGATTTCCGATTTTGCTTATAACTTTTAGACTTCTAATTGAATGAATCAATTCAGTCCTGGCTGGCCAGCGCTTCAGTCAACTTCAAAATCATCGAGTGGCCAACAGATATCTGTTTCCCGTCAGGGTCAAGGGACGAATAAGCTTCGACTAATATGTTATATCTTTTACCCGACAAATCACTCACAACAGCACGTTTTATAACACCGAGTTACCGATGCGTTTTCGTACTATCAATGAACAACCGCCTTGCAAATTATAACTCATATCTCTCCACTTTAAGACCATAAGATATTATCGTCTCAACATTGCTTGTGATATAATCCATGAAGCAATCCATTGAGCGCGGGTTTATCCAATACTTAAATCTCCATTTCCAAGTACTCATGAACGTTGCAGCAATCTTATTGCTATGTCTAACTCCTTAGACAATCTACAAACCAATTCATGACAGTCTTCCCTCATACTTACTCCCTAAGAGTATGAACGACTGTGGATATTTGAATAATCCAATTATTCAGGAAGCAAATATGCAAAAGTGAAACATAAAATCTGACTGGCAGCTACTCCTGCTAATTACCAAGTCTCCACGAGGTAATCACCAAGTCGGATTTATCATAACTATTATCGGTTTCTTATTCTCTTTTAAACTTTCAATTCAAGCCTTTTATATCTATGTCTATGACCTTTTCACTCTTTCTATGTATCCAAGTGTCTAACACTTATACACTTTATTGCAGATGATCCTATCGGATACTCTTCCGATGATATCTCAATTTGTCATTTTGTCATTTTGTCATTTTGTCATTCTCTCTCACAACTCCATTCCGGTGATATGTACCGTGACTGCCCATGGTTCTCGGGTCTTTAGTCCACATGACTACACCCTAAGACAATTTCGAGGTGTCATGATGTGCCGGTGACCCACACGCGCTCCATCAGAAACCAACGAAATTCTTTAACCATGAAGTCCTACAGCACCACGTTCTGGTGTAAACAATTACCGATTTGAAAACCCTTTCAAATCAATCACCCTAATCATTTCCTAACGATTTCTCACGTCTTATTCAAAAGATCCATTCAGTATTCTCAGCCAGGCAATATCCTAAATCCAACTTACAATGCTTTAAGCATTAAGTCATCAGGATATGTTCATAACACTTCTGATTTGTCCAAGAGGCTCGAGGAACCTGATGTAATCTCATTCCAAGCCCTTTCGGAATCCTAAGATTACCAATAATCCTTGTGTCATGATTTCCGAAAACCATTTCCTTTCAGGAACTCTTTCTTATGCATCTTGAATCCCATCAAGATCATATTCTCAACGGCTAAGTCAATATTGTCAGTCTCATCTATCTGATAGATGTCTATGAACTACGTGAGCATGCTGCACCTTCTTTGTTTCTTTCGTACCAATTCATTACACTTTGCAATGACAGGAAACTCCATTCCTGGGGTTATGCATCTTGAATCTCATCAAGATCATATTGGCAGAATTCTGATCTATCTAATAGATGTTCACAACCACCTGGGTATGTTGTATCTCTTAAAGTCTTTCATAGCGAACCGTTTCTTAACACCAAGTCATTACACTTTGTAATGATAAGAGACGTTTCCTAGAACCAGTACGTAACCCACATACAATGATAGCAGATAACAACGATACTCCTACTGGCTTTGACACCGTTATATGACTCTTTCGGACTATTCACAAAATCCAGAACTTATGGCACATTTTGCGAAACCGAAATCCAAACCTTTCCGACATATTAAAGGAAATCTTTCAGGCTATTCAAAAAATCCAAACCTTTTGGCCTATTTTGAGAATCTGAATATCCTTTCTTGCGAGATGCCCATGGGACGAATCCCGGGGCCATGTACCTTTTGTAATGGCATGCTCTATGTGAGTCCATATTAGTGTGCCGGTAAACCACACACGCTCCACTAACGACTCACACTATGCCACGCAGAATCCTCTCGGATTACATCCTCTATTGAGAGTGCTTCTCTCAGAATCAATTGCTTGACTCCAAGTGATGAATCATTCAACCAAATGTTCTGTAAGTACATTTCTATGTTCCCTTCTTTTGATGATTCAATTACTCCCACTGGTTCCTAGACCAGTTGTAAAGATCAATCAAACGGTCACATAGACTGTGTCTCGCGGTAAGGTTCTCTTATTTGGCAGCAACTGGGCTCACCAATGCTTCCAGCAGTCGGATTACTTATCCGTACCATCTTTAGTGTTTTACCACTACTCGGTATATCACCCGGATCATAACTCCTTATGACGGTGACAATAACTACTGCTCAAGCGAAGAGAGGGTATGTCAGGTTTATAACAAGAATCTAATTCATGGTCAAGCCCCAGTGGTGACTAAAGGTTCTTTCACTTGGCTAATCCCTGAACTCATTCAGAATTATTCTTACTCCCACTGTTTCCTTAGAACTTGAGTTCTTTCTAAAAGTACTCTTCTTTCAAAGGATAACCGGAGTGGCCAATGAAACGACATTGCTGATTAGTTTCAGGCTTGTCATGAGATTCAGACGAATGCTACATGACCCTGGACTTTCTATGTACTAGTGGGATGATCCCAGCTTTACATCTCAGACAGTGTCAACATAACCTACTTAGTCTAAGATGTGGTCGGAATATGGTTTCTGCGGTCTGACTGGTTGAATATTCAATTCATTGAAATATTAATCAGAAATGTATCTTATACATTGAGGATCAAAAACTATTTCGATCAATGCTCCATCATCTTCCCTAAGACACATTATAACCATTAGTGTTCTTGGAAGAGGATAAACTGTGAAACATTTTCTCAGTCTATGTTGTTACTCAGGTTCTGTTGATCTTATACTTCCTTTGAAATCCTTGAACACTTCAAGGTTCCAATCAATCGCTTATTCCGATAAACGAAGCCATATTTGTCAAAACATTTGGCAAATATCATGAAGCATAACTAATCGTGTTTGTTCGAAGATTCGAGCAATACACAGTAACTTATGTGTCTGTTGCTCAAAATCTTAATACCTTTACAGTTCCATGTAAATTTATGACTTTGTTAATATTGTTCAAGACATGCAATCATCACCTAACTCCAAGTCAACTGATTCCAAAATCCTATCCATTGGATCTTTGGGCGATTCCTTTCTTGCCACAATTAATTTTATTAAGCACTCAATTCATCATGTGACTCTAAGTCAAATGATTCCAAAGTCCTGTCCAACTGGACCTTTGGTTGAAGTGATTCTCATAAAATTCACTTTAACAATCATAAAGAACACAATTTACAAATCCAATCCCATTGGATGTATCAACATTCAAGTTATTACCATTTACGTCATCAACACATTCACACAACATTTCGAGGACAATTAAAACAACCATTTTTTAAAAAAAATATTTCATTAAACCAGAATTATCCTCAGAACAATGTACTATGCGAATCCATGTCGTATGTATCTATAAACTAATAACAAGAACAAATATCTAGCTTAACTCAAAAACCGCACGAGCTCCAGATCCAATCCGAATATGCTCCTGTGCGACACCATCCCGCATCCTCCAGAGTTCGTGCATACAGAGCAAAAGTGTGAAACACATCCTGTATCAAGGAAATGAGGATCAGGTATTCTGAGTTTTAAGATATTACTGAGTTTGCCAAATGGTTTGGCTTTAGAGCATTTTTCCAATCTTTCCGTGACTGTGTCCCACCTTGTGGATTCCCAGTTTGAAACATCGAACAATCGGTCCAGACGATCTGGATCATTTCTTGATGTACCTTAATACTGGACTCAATCCTGAAGCAGCTGAATTAATGGAACTATGCTTCTCCATGAACGATTCATACAGAGTCGACATTGAATGCACTTCCACGATTGTCTTATCCGATTACCCTTTCTGTTCATCTGGGTGAACAGATCAGCGAGTAGAGCTAACGCTTAACTCCCGATCACAAAGGGAAACCAGTTTTATACTGTTCGCCTATGTATCCCTTAAACTTGGGAACATGCAAACTAGTGCTACTTCCTTCATGCTTGAAACTTCAAGCTCTTTGAAGATCCTAGTTTGTTCCCTTTTCCAACCAGTTCTCGGAACCTTTCCTCAACTAGCTGTGCCAACTTATCTGACCCCAGGAATTCTAAATCCATGCGGAACTCGGGGTCAATGATCAATGGCATAAGGCAACGAACTTCCTTGGACTCAATGGTCAAGGAGTCATGCTCATCACAAGCTGCTGTGTGATGTTATGTTTGGGAGCGGACACTCAGTCGGATATGGTTCCCCAGCAAAACTAAGAACTATTCTCTAATTGCAAAACCATATCACACAGTCAAGGCCAGTCAGCCTTACCATATTTAACAGGTGCTTTCTGAAGCTCTCAGAAATGGGTGAAGGAGGGGAAGGAGGAGAATGACACTTTCTTCAGACATATATAAAATTTGAATTTATTCGTTTAATTCATCCTTTTAAATAATTACCCAATATATATTATTTAACAAGGCTAGGATCCAAAATACCCCAACTATGCTGTGAAGAGGGATGCCGTAGTCACAACACAGTGGTCATTAAGGTAGATAACTTTTATCAATTTCAGTCTTATGAAATTCCTAGATCTGTGAGATTCATTGAATTGTTCAATGGCATGTTTAATCTCGGATATGCCCCACCGTTTGTGACTGGGATGCCGAGGATCACAAACCGGGTGTGAATAACCATGCAAATTAGCTTGGTACTCTCGGGGTCCATTATCATCTCAAATTGATGTGCCGGTTAACCATACACGCTCCATCAACAATGATAACACCCGAGAAACCCATTGTCACTCTTTATGAACCCCTATTGGTGTGCCGGTAACCCACACACGCTCCACCAACGTTTCATAAAGTGCAATGTGTAATTTCATGGGTTAGCATCAAATTCACATTTTTTCTAAAGTAACTAGATTGGGAATTCTGGTACGGGTTCTAGTACTTTGATCATTATACTTTTAATGATTAAGCGGTCCTATCAAAACTGTTCGGCTAACGACCCTCCACTGATCAGGCGAGCGGTGGGTGAGAGTGAACACCCATTAGACCGCCATTTTATAGGCAGTCTCCTTATACCCACTTTATAGACCAGCTTCGTGAATGAGGCCTACTAATGATTTGACTAACCAATTTATCTTATACATATAGTATTAACCTTTAATAATATATATAAGATGTATTTTAAATCTTTTAAAATATTCCTGGTTTATCTTTTAATTTCCTGAAATTTAACTATTAAATTTCAAATTAAATTAAACCTTTAATTTGATTTAATTTATCTTTTAATTAAACTATTAATTAAATTAATTAAATCTAGATATTTTAAACCTTTTAAAATATTTTAGGATTTGACCTTTAATTTTCGAAATTTAACCATTAAATCAAAATTAAATTAAATCCCTTGAATTATCTTTTAATTAAACAATTAATTAAATTAATTCAAATATAGATAGGTTTTTCCAAATTAATCAAATCAATTTAAACCTATCTTAAACCCCTAATTTTCGAATTCAAACAAACTGGGTTTAAGGTTATCCATTTAATTAACCAATTAAAGTTACCAAAAATTAGAAAACCTTCCAAAACCCTAAGCAGAAAATCGAAAAGGAGGGGGGAGGGCTAGGGTTTCAAAAACCCTAAACCCTAAAATCGAAATTTAGGCCAAATAGGATTTATAAACAATAAACCCTAATTAGGAAAACTATTACAGCCATTCAATAAGAAAACAACCAAATGCTATGATACCACTGAAAGGTTTTCCGCAACCATGAACTAAAAACCTAAGTTCACATGCAACCTAGAAAAGATCTATGTTTTCTTACTTTGAACATGTAACTAATTCCTAAAGGCCAAACAAAAATTAACTAAAAGAATAAATCAGAAAACTAACCTTTAGTTTTAATCTTGAAGCTAAGCAGCACAAGTGTCCTGCCTCAAATGAGATCACACCCAGGGAGCCAGAGGAAAGGACCAAAAATTCCAGAGAGAAATAATGGAATGAGCAACTGATAATGAGGTCTAGGGGTCCCTATTTATAGGGAACCAAAGGGTAAAGCTAGAAACCCTAGCCGCAGCCCATTTTCCGGATTATGTGTACGCGCGCCGCGGCCAGATCGTTTGCGTGCCGCGCGCCGCAATTCAACTATTGAATTCGTACGAATATGTACGCGCATTGCGGCCTTTACATTGGCGCGCCGCGCGCCGCAATTCAACTATTGAATTTGTACGACTTTAATCCCTGACCTCCTGATTAATCTAATTAATGCCACAGAAGTTAATCCAATTAATTTCTGATTAATTATTAATCAATCAATATAGTTTCTAATTAATATATTATTACTTTAATATATTAACAAACCATATTTTTTATTTCTATTGATTTATTAATCCCATAATAAACCAACCCCTCTCTCTACCGAACTTTCTACCAAACCTCCAGCTATGAGGGCAACCCAAATGGACTTTGCTTCTATTAATTAGGTAAATGCAAATTATTAGTCATGGCTTAGACACCTAATCCAACACTAATTTTGGGGCATTGTCAAACCTAAGTGAAAATCATATGCTTAAGTATGAGATAGGACTCGACATGCCAATTTGACTCTTACCTTTTTTTTCTAAAGTCTCATAAAGATGTAGAAGTTTCATATAGATGTAGATGGTACCTACCATTTACTAGTTAAACTTATTGTTGTTTGTAATGTCAATTGAGTATGAAAATAAACTTTATAATATATCTTAGCCTTTATTAATTAAAGTTTCTCACAAACATAAGTGTGATTAATTTATAAAGGATAAGTATTAAAAGTACTAGAGGACTTCCATTTCCTTTTTGAAGATACCAATAGAAAGCGTAATCAAAATTTCATTATATTCTTTGTTGGAGAGAAAGATACTGAATGATGATAAGTTTTTTGATTGGTATCGTACCTTGAGGATTGTCCCAAGGTGTGAAAAGAAGTTGCATGCACTTGAAGAACTAATTCCTTTACCACCATCTAATAGATCTATTGACACATAAATCTTGGCTTATGATGTTAGATAAGTATTATAAGGTTTCATCATTTATGGTTTTTAGAATGATCTCTAACCTCTAGAAGGAATGAGAACCATATGAACCATTTGACATTATCAAGGATTAGAAGAAAGTGTTTTTAATTTCAAGCTAAATCGATGCTTTGGAAGAAGCGGGAGAATCCTAAATAAGAGTTGCACCTGATACAAGCTGCCAAGAAATATATTCTCACCAGGTTGAGAAAAAGGCCTTTTTCAAAGGATAAAGGAAAAAGTATATGTTTTACTTAAGAAAGAAATGGAAAATCCTACAAAGGATGCTAGCTATTACCATTGTCGTAAAGTAGCGCACTAGAAAAGGAATTATCCTTTTACCTCTCGTAGCTGAAACACAAGGTTGGAGTCTTTGGAACGTGAGGTATATACTTATTCCTCTATGTGACATAAATATATTATTTTTCATTTAATTATTAAAGATCTAATACATGTTGTGGAAATCACATTTGTAATAATGTGTATGGATTTGGAAGAAGCTAGATTCGCAACCAAACACAAGCACATATTGTAGCCATCAGAGCTATGAGTTGAAGTTACAAAGTGCTATCATTCTATTATTCTCCATCATTAGTGTAGGAATATTTTTATTTTCCATTTTGTGACGTTTTGGTTATGAACCTGTATTTGTTGATTCTGATATTTATGTTCTCAAAGATAACTTCTTTTATTTTTACTATTGCTCCTCGAGATGGAATTTATGAACCGGATATGCATGCTTTCTTCACAAATAATAAACACATATTCTCTTGATGCTAAAAGATCCAAGTATGACTTCAATCAGACTTATTTATGGAATTTTTGTCTTGAACATATAAACAAGAAGCGTCCCACAAAATTCCATATAGACGAGGTTAGACTTATTGGACCAGAGTCATTTGTTTTACGTGGGTCTTGCTTATGTGGAAAGATAACAAAGGCTCCCATCTATGAAATTGGTGAGAGGGCCAAATATCTTTAGGAATCATACACAGATATATGTAACACTTTCATAACTGCCACTAGAGATGGATACAACTATTTCATCACATATATTGATGACTTTAGTAAATATGGTTATGACAGGGTTTATTAATTATAGAAACATTTAATAGATTTTTTTAACACAACAGAAAATAGTATTTTTTTAATTTTATAAACACCAAACAGGATCCATTTATACAAAAAAAATAAATGATAAACTAATCCAACCATGGGGTATTCTCGGATTATACATTTGAAGCGTAAGGATCCTTTGATGTAGGATATGAAAATGGGGATTGATTTCCACTCTAAAGATCGGACACTTGCTAGTATTCCACCAATCAAAGTTGCTTTTTTACTTTCTTCTTCTTGTCATTATTGATCACCTAAATCCGACAATGGTGGGAGCAACCAAATATAGGAGGAGAAGAAGGATTATGGTTTGAGATTATGTTACTTGTTTCCTTAATGTCCATAATACTTCGTGAAATACATGTATTGTTAGGCAATGTGAGGCAATGCTTCACAAGCATGTTCAAATCAACCAACAAATTAAGACTAACCCATCTAATTAATTGCCTTAGTTGATTATTTGACTAATTTGAACAAACTCATTTATTTTATTACTAAATAAACTATTTATTTACTTCATTTTGATTTAATAAATAATAAAAAATAGTTTTATTTACTTAAGAAGTTATATTTGGTAGTTTTATGCTTCTTTAATCTTTTATAACACATGAACAATTTGTAATTTTGATCTAAAGTATTTTTATCTTGAATTTGGTTGATTATTACTATGACATTCCATATTTATTATCAACACAATTATTTAACATGTTTTCGTATTTGGTTGTATGAAATACTCATAAATGTTGATGTGATATTGTAGAAAATGACACCTAAAGTTTTCTTAATTCTTTTGTTTAGATATATCTGTTGAATCATTCATATTCTTTTGGGGACAATTCTTCTTATCATGATAAGCTTTGTTACTACAATATGCGTATTTCATTGTACCATTTAGTTTTTATCAGTTGCTATTTCCATTGAAGTTTTAATACTTTTTCGAGCTCTACATCCTTTATTCCTAATTCCAGAAGGGTTTTTGATATCAATAACACTAGGAGCTTTAACACAAAGAACACAATCAACAACTGAATGATTGGCAGATAATTGCTGCTGCAATGGATTTCCAACAAGTTTCTTCTCAACTTCCTTGAGACATTTAAGGAATTCATCCATTTTGTACTTACCATTTCTTATTATAGATATAGTCATATCAACCGATGAAAACAACTCAATTGCAATCATATTAGTTTATTCATCAATATAACCATATCAAAAAAGTTTCCTTAACATTTAATTGAAATAATATTTTTCTCCATCGCCTCAAAATGTAATTTAGTGGTATATGATTTATCTTATGGTACTCAGAACATAAAAATATGCTTACACAAGATACCACCATCTTCAAACTTCAAGAATTTACACAACCATGTATCCTCTTTTCTGTTATACTTGACCTAGATTAAAAAGGCACTTCTAATAAAAAAATAAAACATAAATAGAATAATAACATATGTTAGCTTTAAACTAAAACAATATATTACCTATATTACCTCAAACTCTGTATCATATTAAGATTTTCACCCCAATAGCTCCCACTATCACTTTCATCATATTTATTGGAATCATTTACATGTGATATATAATTGTCTTTGGCTTTAGATATGGTGCATCTATCAAACCAATGACCACGACTTCTACTTGTCTAATAAAAACTCATCACTGAATGGTGGGTCTCATTTTGGACTTGTCCAAACAATTTATGGGTATGTTGTTAGTGCTAAATTCAGATCATTGACCAACTTGTAGTTTGATATGTTGGATTGTAATGTCAAAACTCTTTAGTTTGATGGAATGTTAGATAAGTACTTTCGTATGAATGCTTTAACTAATGAACAAATGGTTGATGTCTTATGTCTGATATTTACATATGCTTTATATTCATAACTAACATCTCGGATAAGCTATGTTCTGATAATCTTATAAACATCCGAAATCCAGTCATGGATTTCGGAACTCAAAAGTATATCGAGATCAGAAGGCACACTTATCCGAAGACAGAGTTCGAAAGTCTATATTCGGAACTAACACAGAAGACCATTTAAGACCGACTAAGAACATATTCCCAAGATACTCTGATTCAGAAATGTCAGGACTCCGAAAACCACTCAGGATTTCGGATTATCAATATGTTCAACTTAGAGGAAACATCATACTTAACCATTCTATAAAGAAGACTGAAGATCTGAAGATCATCCTGACGATAAGCCAAATGATAAGCACATCAACGTATAGGATATGATTAGACTAGATCAGGCGTGGCCTTTTTAGAAGCATGTCGATTGTACTCAATGTATTATTTTATTCTAGACAAACCACCCTAGTCTGACATTGTATTATTATATTAGTTTATCCTTATTGTCTGACTGAAGAGAGACGTGTTGTCTACTCTTCAGTCCATAGGTCTTTATCTAAAGGTCTTCCCTTATCCTATAAAAAGGAGACCATGTCCATCTTCAGTCCTCATGAGTTTGAGAGACTTTGTGTAATACTTCTACATTTATCAATACAATCTCTCATTCCATCAACTCTCCAACTCTTATCTGCATTTCTTTCTGTCCTTATGTTTCCAGCATCTTAACCCTCTTTTCTTTACATTCCTTATTACCTAAATGTTAATTCACTTTATGTATTGTTGAGCTATCGATCTTTTCTAAGTATTCTTTACATTCCGCAAACCAACTCAAGTCTTCGGACTTGTCCACTTCAGAAACCACTCACTTTCTGAACTTTACTTTCCGCACTTACTTAGAATATTTGGCGACAACATATGTTGTTTAGATGCATTTGCTTCAATTTCCAACTATATCCTCATATTGGGAAAATTTTCAATATCTTTGTAATCTAATACAATTTGAAAATGCATGTAATTTTCTAATGAAGTCTCAAAAGTAATTATAAAGTTACCAAAGTAGTGCCATAATATTTGGATTTTTGAAAAGCTGAATTCTCATTTAATGATCGAGATGTTGTTCTCATGAGAACGAAAATGGTATCTTAATGAAAAAAAGCTAGAATCCATAACCTTCTCAACCTAGACAAATCCTACGAACAACTGGTTACCATTCAAACCGTAGTGATCCATTAAAGAATTTCATCCTTCTTCAAATTGAATATCCTCAATCTTAGAGATACATATTAAAGAATTGAATCTTCGTTTAAATTTTGAATTCTTACATATTCCCAACTGAACTATTTATTTGTATTAAATACATTATATTTAAATTGTGAAATATATAAATATACAATTTTAACTGACCTTGGCTTTCAGTTGTGAAGTGATATGCAACATGTATAACCTATGATTTGATTCAATAAAAACTCCTTTAACGGTTTTTTCATAGTCGGATCTTGATCAAACATTATTATTATAGGTGCTCTTCCTAATGCTCTACCAAAAGCTTCTAACAACCATACATATGAGTTAACATCCTCTCTACTAAATAGACCATCTCCAAATGTTATGCAACGTTTATTGTAACATCCCAAAATTTGGGGTAAATTTAAAATTTTTTAAAATGCAATTTCATTAAACAAACATCATATTATTTAAAACATAACACTTTCCAAAACATTCAAAAACATTATAACACCAATTCAAATTAACCAACAACGGTAGTCAAAGTCTAATAAAGTCAATTAGAAAACATAATCTCCACGATAAGCAGTAACAGTGTGTACACGTCACACCTTGCCATACTTCGTACCCGAAGTACCTGAAAACAGTTGTTTGGAAAGGAAATGGTAAGCACAAAGCCTAGTGAATTCAAGACAACACGAAATATACATCACACACTCTACCCCTATTAAAGGCACACAACACAAACAAGGCACATAACCCAATCACAGTACACATCACAACAACATCGCACAACATGATCATGACACTCAGCTCAATCATGGTACACAATACAACTACAACGCACAACATGATCATGACACTCAGCTCAATAATGGTACACAGCACAACTACAGCACACAACATGGTCATGGAACGTAGTTCAATCATGGTACACAACATAAATACAACGCACAACATGATCATGGCATCCGGCTCAATCAAGGCTTGCTCTGTACCCACTCCCTACACTCATACACCTACTAGAACTTCCTATAGCCTGTTACTACCCACCTACATCCTAAACAGCACACACGACCAACAATAAAGCATGTAGAACTTCAATACAGCATAGTGATGAACTCACCTTATACGAAGCAGTAGATCGGTACAATGAGCAAACCAATAATGCTCCTCCTTGGGACGACCTACAATCGCATAAGTGCCACTAACTTAGAATGGAATTTCTATTTTACTATACAATTACTTATATGAGTTATATTTTCATTATCATACTTATATCATGTGTCACACATTAACCCATTAACTTCTTATAGTTAATTCACCAGCATTAAAAGTTATTACATACTTATACTTGTCTTTTTATGATAAAAACCCTTTCCTACCACCCCTTAGTCACAACTATGACTCACACCCACATCTAGACCTTGACAGCATGGTGAATTTTGGAGCAGGTTGCAAAGTTTGCAACTTCCAGCCTAGTAAGGTTAATCATCAGGCTCTAAGAAACATATGGAAATAACTAGACCATAATAAAAGATTACATGGCCTTGACACGCCTAGGTCGTCATGCGGTCAAAAATAAAGAAAAACCTAACACACACTAGTACAGTGGTAGTCAGGGTCGATCCGCAGGAGCTTCGTGGTTAGACTAAATGACAGATTACCAACTAGTAGTGTCACGTTACAGTCGGAGGATCTAGTTTCTAAATGCTCAACTATCCAAAAATAATAACCAAACAAAGCCCAGCCAAGCATAAGCTAAGCTCAACTCAACCTAACCTAGTCACTTTCTGAAATCAGAAGTGTATCTCTGAATCAGAAGCAAACAAAGGCATCCAAACCAAACAAGGCATAACCTAACTAATAACTAAGGTTCTGACTGAACAGTTACTAGCTAAAGTCCAATGCCCAAATCTACCCTAATTGGCTACTGATTTCAGCAAAGGAAATAGTCCCAAACAAGGTCAAAATAACATTCAAACACAAACCAATAACCAAAACCAAACACAAACATCCAAAACACCGAAAAACCAAGATTAATTATAACCAAATGATTTCATTAACCCAAACTGAATTCCAAACATCCAAACAGTAACTAATGATGCTAAAACAGAAACCTAAAGTGCTCAAAGTCAGTGGTTGTCACTCCCAAAGACTTTAGCTACAAATACTACTTGCTACTAAAAGGAAATTAAATTCAAAAAAATGAAATACCAATTAGGAAGTTGCTGAAACGAAATCTTGGAGTCAAAGAGCTTCAAGGTCGATTTTACACCCGGTCTTTGCTAGGGTTTTCGGCTGAAATTGCATCTATTTATATTTGCAAATCTCCCGCAGCCGCGCCGCGCAGATGAAGAATCCGCGGCGCGCGTACTAATCTTTTCCCGTTTCTTCGGCATTTGAATGTGTTACACCGCCTTAAGCCCGCGTCGCGCAGATGAAGAATCCGCGGCGCGCGTACGAGTTTCCTTGATTTTTCATTCTTTTCCAAACTTCTTCCTTTTGCACGCTTTTAGTCCCTGTTTCCATTCTTTTTCTCCAAACAAGTCCTGGCACGAAAAGTGAGAATACCCAGACATATCTGATATAATTTCATCAAGAACAGGGCTCAACAACGCCTAAAATGCTTGATATCACTAGGCGTTGTCAAACACCCCACACTTGTGCCTTGCTTGTCCCCAAGCAAGAGAGTTTTTAACAAATTATAATAAGGAATCAAATAATTTTTTACTGTGTTCAGTTTCAAAGTTTATTGCTCTTTGAGTTAGAGTGGAATAGTTCGCGAAAACATAATTGAATTGTTATTTAGAATTCATGACTTTCTAAAGAACCCTTGATTACAAATTTTCTGTCCACAATGAAGTGTACGTACTCATTCAGATTCTAAAGGCCATTAAGGAATTGTCCATGACTTTCGATGTTGTCCGTGTAGCGAGCTTTCAGAAATACCATCCCAGACCAGACGATCTTAGGTGGTAAGGTGCATAAGTCCCACCCATTTTAGACTTACCGGCTCGAATAACAAAGGTCACAGATTGACATTTCCTTCTTAAACTCCAATCCTAAAACAGCTCAATCTTCTAAACTCGTAAAACTCAACTTATTTGACTAACTAATAGCATGATCACAAATAAACAGTATTTATTGAAAAATACTAGTGCTATCACAATCACAAACCATTCAATTCAAAATTGCAATTTATTAAAAATTTTGAAAAATATTGCTAAAAATTGAAAAATTGATCATTTCTGCAAAAATTTCAAAAAAATATTCTCTTTCGACCGTCTACACCCCACACTTAAAACCGTACAACGTCCCCGTTGTACAAAAATTATTTCAAAACAAGGGAGAAAGAGTTACCCCTTTTGGACGATAGACTGCTTGGTGCTCAATATCACAGGTATAATTGCGAACAAACGGATCCTTGATTTCGTATTCCGGAGTTGTAGCGCTACAGTGAACACGCCGGTGGTCAAGACAAGTGGAGGGGGCACGGTGACCCCACACTTGTCTGAGACAACTCCTTCCCATTTTGGTGTATCATGCATAACTCAACAAACAAATTAAAAAGCACACATAACAAAATAAAATATGAACAAAATATACATATAGAGGTGTCATAAGTTTTGTACATATATCCCAAAAAATAAAAAGAAAGAAAGAAAAGAAAAACTACATCAATCATCACCAGGTGGCCTGGAGGGTCCAGCCTTGTGATCGTGAGCCCTAGCTGGGAATGGTCGGGGGCGCTGACCCTGCGCTGATGCAATCTGTAGGAGTACCTCCCCGATCCACTAGAGCTGGTCCTCGATCCTCGAGACTCTAGCCTCCAATCGGTGCATGGCCGCTGGGTCCTCCTGCGGCTGTGGCTCTGTCGGGGCTGCTGGTGCTGGCTCTGGTCTCCGGCATCTCCTGCCCGGCTGAGCGTATGCGGGCTGGGGTGCCTGGGGAGGCTCTGTAGGTGCTCAAATGAACTGCCCCGGGCGCTGCTGCTCAATGAGCCGCATCCTCTCCAAAGTGCGTGCTGTCGTGCGAGATGGAGGTAGAGCGGTCAAGGAGGCAGCCACGGGGGCAGTAAGAATCCCATATGAACGGGCCAGGCGGGTAATGAAATACCCCTGGGCCAATGGACTGCTAGTGGAGGCTCCCGTCGAGTGAGTGGAGAGGGCAATTGCAAGGGCGAAGGGGAGGTGGAGGAATCGGGACGGGTCGAGGAGAGCCCAAAAGAATGTCATGTCCTCCCCAGACACCTTCTCGCCCCCCTCCCGCTGCATGATGGGGTGGAGACGATACGGTGCATGAGGCGGTGAAGTGGGTCACGGAGGTCGCTCTCCCTCGAGGTCCCTGCCTCGTACATAACATTGGACAGTGGTGTCCAAATCTCCATGTTGCCAGGCCTCTCCGGCTGGCCCTGAATGTATGCCCCAAAGAACTGGGTGAAGTGGCGGTGCTGAAGATCCGCCGGGGTGTATAGCCCAACTCTCCTCCCAAACTCCCGGAGGTTGCACTCCCTCTGTGCACCTCCCAGTCGAAATCGGATGATCCTGGATCGTGGGTCCGATGCCCGAGGAGCGAAGTGGATCGTGGAGAGAAACTCCAACAGTAGCTCGGTGTAGACCACGTCCTCGTCTGTGGCCATGATCCTATCCGAGCCACGGCAAGTAAATGAAGCATCCTCGTGAGTCCAGGTGCGATGTAAGAATGGCTCGATCGCTCCCCATAGTCCCGCATCCCTCAGTATATCCCTGTCAATGACCGTCGCCTCGAGAACCCGTCGACTAGTCAACGCGTCCCTCCGCGAAATGTACTCCGCGGAGCTAGCCAGTCCCTCGGGGAATTGGAGGAAAGCGTGCTCTAATCTGAACATCATCTGCAAAAAGAAACACATGGCCACAAAAACGAAAAAATGTTGCAAAATTAGTCCTTTTCTTCTCCACCGCACCGCGGCGCGGCCCAAGAGCAAGGGCGCGGCGCGGTGTGCGTCTGTTTCAAAACCCATTCCCAAAATCGCGATTTAACCTGCTATAACTCGATCCAATCATACCACAAGGTAGCCTAAGTGCCGACTAACTCATCTAGGGTCTCTATTTGGCAAAACAAACACCCTATGAGTTAGCATTGGCGATTCTAAGTTTTTGAACTTTTTGAACAAATCACTAAAATTAACTACCTAATCACTAGTTTTAACGAGTAATAAGTAGTTAGAATAGTGTACCTTGGTAGTAAAAACAAAATGAGCAAGAAAAAGTTCGAGAGAAATTTGTCGATTAGAGCTCCGAGTAGTGTGGGGTTGGGTTGAGTCGCGGCTTACCTTATATAGGAGAAAACCGACTGATCATTCCCCGCGTCGCGCATTTACGCATTGCGCGTCGCGCGTGTCACCAAATCAACCCCTGCGCATCGGGTTGGTTTATGGCCCCGCGTCGCGTAATTCAAAAACCTGCGGCGCGGTCTTCAAAAATTTCAAAACTTCTCACACGACCCCACACTTATTTTAGACCACTAATACCTGCAAAAAGATTGATGTATTTTCCTAATTAACTCTAAGAATATAAAATATAACCTATGACACGATGGGTTGCCTCCCAACAAGCGCTAAGTTTAACGTCTTCAGCCAGATGTGTTGTTCCTATTATTCTACAGCTACGGTGGATCGTACGCCTTCTTCCTTCGCTGATTTTCAGTCACCACCGTTCCTTCGTGGACCCATTGCTTCTCAAACTTTCCTGGGTCGAATGGCTTGTTGGTTCTCCTGTTGCTGCCCAGTTGCTGTTTGTTGATTAATTCCCGTGAGTGCTTGGAGGTAGCTTTGAACCTCCAAGCTCGATCCTTCCTTCTGCATCTCTTCAAAGTCAAAGGCTTGACATGAAGCGCGCCCAGTGCCGCTTCCAGTAGTTGTTTCACACCTTGGTTGCTAGTGTCTCGCATGCTATCTTCAGGTTGCAATTTTGGTTTGTAGTACCAATAAAAATTTTCCAATCGAATGGGATCGGAAGGCAACATATCAGAATGCTTCCATATGTCCTCATCGATGGTATTGATCACATCTAATTTTCCATTCATGAATGGATCATGAGTGGTGATAAAATCATGTTTATTGTTTTCAAATATCAATTCGTCAGCATCAACTTCTTGGTCATCGTCCAACAGGTGGATCGGAACCAAGAGTGGATGACTGGTTTGATCTGATGGTGGTACAAAGTCACCCATCACCAGATCCTTGCTTTCAAATTTCTCAAAATTTTCAAAAATTATAGGGTCAGGGGTAGTATTGTCATCTACCCCCCTTCCCCAAAAACATTGGTACTTTCAACAATTTCGGGAATTGTTGGGCTAAGATCTGTACTGTCACTTACAGCCCCCTCCACAACATCCTCATCAATCAAATCGTCTGGTGATGGTATGGATTCACTCATCACCAGCTCGATATTATCAACATTTTCAAAAACATCAAAAACTGTTGAGTCAGAGGTAGCATTGTCACCTACAACCTCTTCCTCAACAACATTTTCGACCCTCTCAGTGGTCTCTTGACTTTCCCAAGATGTATGCCCTTCCATCACATATTCAGGTGATGCAAGTTCACACATCATATCATTGGTAATAAAATCACTCGCCTCCGGTTCTGGCGAAGGTGGTGAACATTTCCAATTTTCCTCCATCTTATCTAAAGAAGCTTGCAATTTTTCAAGAGCTTCAGCCTGATCCTTCTGCTCTTGGTGATTGTTATACAAGAGTACCTAAAGTTGGGCCCAAGTTGCAGAATTTTCAGGTTGAGATGACTCCTTGGTCCACCATCCATTGTCATCGGGTGATCCATTGTAGCAATCATCTTCGTAATAGGTGTCGGCCGGATTTTCATAATCTTCATAATACTGATCCGGGTACATGTAATCGCCCATTATGAAGACGTACACATACCAAAATTCAAAGAACTAAAATCAAACATCAAAAATCAGAAGCTAAGTCCTACAAATCACCTAATCTAAGCGCACAGCTCCCCGGCAACAGCGCCAAAATTTGACACGCCTAGGTCGTCGTGCGGTCAAAAATAAAGAAAAACCTAACACACACTAGTACAGTGGTAGTCATGGTCGATCTGCAGGAGCTTCGTGGTTAGACTAAATGACAGATTACCAACTAGTAGTGTCACGCTACAGTCGGAGGATCTAGTTTCTAAATGCTCAACTATCCAAAAATAATAACCAAACAAAGCCCAGCCAAGCATAAGCTAAGCTCAACTCAACCTAACCTAGTCAATTTCTGAAATCAGAAGTGCATCTCTGAATCAGAAGCAAACAAAGGCATCCAAACCAAACAAGGCATAACCTAACTAATAACTAAGGTTCTGACTGAACAGTTACTAGCTAAAGTACAATGCCCAAATCTACCCTAATTGGCTACTGATTTCAGCAAAGGAAATAGTCCCAAACAAGGTCAAAATAACATTCAAACACAAACCAATAACCAAAACCAAACACAAACATCCAAAACACCGAAAAACCAAGATTAATTATAACCAAATGATTTCATTAACCCAAACTGAATTCCAAACATCCAAACAGTAACTAATGATGCTAAAACAGAAACCTAAAGTGCTCAAAGTCAGTGGTTGTCACTCCCAAAGACTTTAGCTACAAATACTACTTGCTACTAAAAGGAAATTAAATTCAAAAACATGAAATACCAATTGCATCTATTTATATTTGCAAATTTCCCGCAGTCGCGCCGCGCAGATGAAGAATCCGCGGCGCGCGTACTAATCTTTTCCCGTTTCTTCGGCATTTGAATGTGTTACACCGCCTTAAGCCCGCGTCGCGCAGATGAAGAATCCGCGGCGCGCATACGAGTTTCCTTGATTTTTCATTCTTTTCCAAACTTCTTCCTTTTGCACGCTTTTAGTCCCTGTTTCCATTCTTTTTCTCCAAACAAGTCCTGGCACGAAAAGTGAGAATACCCAGACATATCTGATATAATTTCATCAAGAACAGGGCTCAACAACGCCTAAAATGCTTGATATCACTAGGCGTTGTCAGGCCTGACCTCAAGTAATTTTCATTTTTCTAGAATTAATGGTGAATTTTTCAAGTGGACTAATTTGATCAGTCACCAAGCTGGACCACACCTTAAAGAAATAATAGTCTCTCTAAATGGGTTAAGAACTAGTTCTACCATTTGGTATCACCAAAATATACATCCAAACTGAACTAGGCCCATTAACCTCACCCCTAAATGAATTGTATAGAATTTTTAGTGATTTTCCAAAGACAGAGGACTTAATTTGTCAGAATTTGGACTAGTCAATGCAGATTGCCAATTCCACTCGACCTAGGGAATGAATCAGCACAGACCCTTTTGAGGGAACAAACTAGACTTAAATACCAACTCAGGGACATAAGTATTGACCTAAATGGATATACCCATGATTTTATATGATTTTCTCAAACACAACCAAAAATCAGTGAATTTCCAACATTCAACCAAAGGCAATAGGGTTACGGTTTTCAACCCTAAACCCATTAGATACTTTATGATCACTCACATAAACCATTATCCTTGACTTAAAATTTTACTTATGAGGTTCAATATGTGCTAAATAACCCACTTAATGGATTAAGACATTGATCACAACCAAGCTTAAACTAGGGTTTTGTAATTTCATGATTTTATGTAGCAAAACTAGTCTTTAACCAAGCCTTTTAGCACCGATGGAAACACCAACACGAGATCAGCCCCAACCATGGTTTGGTCGGCCTTCAACCACCAACAAAACAGCCCTTGCACTCGTCTCTCATAAGCTTCTCGGCAATGTGGAGTTATCGGCAAAACCAATTTCACGGCACAAAGAGAAATCGACTATAGGGTTGCACAAAATCGTGTTAAGCTTAAGAGAAGTGGAAGTCGAATCTTTGGGGTGGGCTGTGTTGAAAAATATATTTTTGTATGTGACAATCACTGAAATAAGATGAACTGTTATTATCTAACAAATATTATCAGTTTATTTCAGATTGCGTGAATTCGAGATAAAAAACAAGAATAAATCAAGACCCGAGAAACTTTGAGAAAACATCCAAACCTGAGGAAGTAACGCTACAAACCATAGAGCAAAATACAAAATATCACACTGCTACAGCAATCACGACGCGACAGACACAGTGGTCGCGACGTGAAGAGAAGAACAAAGACAGAAATCCAGATCGCCACAGCGATCGCGACGCGACGGCCAGCACGGTCGCGACGCGAAGACCTCCAACGCGAAGACCTCCAACGCGACACCACCAACTTCTTGTTCGCGAGACTACCAACCCAACGCACTAACCAGTGGCCGACCAAAAGCAACCCGACACACGCCCCTTCGCGACGCGACGGACCACCTAGTCGCGACGCGAACACTGTGTTCAGTGACTATAAATAAAAATCTCACCTCTTGCCATTCTTGTGCAGAAAATAACCTTACACCACACATACCTATTCAAGCACCAATATTATCCTACGAGCAAAAAACCTGCCAAAACTCTCAAGAAAACTCTTTTGAACCAAAGAAAAACCACGTCCAAACAAACACCAAACAAAACCGCTACACCCATACTCTACCCGACACGAAACAAAACCTCTACCCAACACCAAACAAAACCTCTACCCGACACCAAACAAAACCTCTACCCGACACCAAACTTCAAACCTCTAAACAACCTCAACCCGAATACCAAACCACAAAACCTACACACCCTCTACCAAATACATACACCACGAAAACTAAACCACAAAAACCCCGTGCATCTCAATTAAACCGACACCAAAAACCCATTTCACCAAACACCAAAAAAAAACTACCAAACCTCATCCTACCGTAAGGAACAAGAATCGACGCTTCAAAGAAAATCACCATATTCATCTGCTATCGATAAGTTCTTTTGAAATTATTTGTGTCGTTATTGATTTATTTAAACTGTTATAAATCAACTGTACCAAATATCCAATACATCCGAATTGAACCTTGACAACGAAAACATATGTGGACTGTATTTAACCGAGACATCTAACTTCTAACTTCTAACTTCTAACCTTTTTATTTATTGTAAAAACACGTTATCGTTGATAATGGCGTTTATTACATCTAACCTCTAACTCCTAACATTTACTTTATTTACCGCTTTCTGTCAATTTAAATACTGTCTAGTTTAGATTTACCGTTTTATTTTATTCCGCAACTCTTATTTATTCCGCATATTATAGAAAAAATACATATCTGTCACACAGTAATCGGCTTAAAAACCTTATTCGTGGTGATCAGCTATCGTGTATTTTCAACAATTGGTATCAGAGCTTGTGTGATTTACTTTGAAATTTTTGTCGAGAAGTTTTGTGTAGCGTTTTTATAAACCACCAATAAGTTTTCTTTAAAAATTTCATCTTAATATCACTTGTTCAACGAAAAAAAAAATTAAAATCTTAAAATTTTCAAAAAAAAAAATAAAACACAACCCAAAAATGTCTTCCACAACCTACTCAAGAGCTCCATATGTCATCGATCAGGTATGGTCTATGATCTCAGAAATCGGTCTTTCAAGAACACCATTTGAGTCCCACATGACTAAGATTGAGAACAGTTTGAAAGCTGATCTCAAACTATATCATGACACAATAGTCAAATCTGATATCTACAAATCTGAATTACAAACCTTGCAACTCAGATTTGGAGAATCAACAAAGACTAGAGACAAACTTGAAAGAGAAGTCGAACGAAAATCAGAAGAATATAATCACGTCTTAGATCAATTAAATGAAGCTCTAAAACAAAAAAAGGACTTGGAAATAAAAAATCAATCTGTTTTTCCATCTGAAATAAAAGATGCCTTAGAAATAGAAGTCCTTCAGTTAAAACTAAAAATTCAAGATTTAACTGACATAAACTCTAGTTTGATTCTGAAATTAGATGATTTTTCAAAACAAATCAAACTTCTTGAATCCGAGAATCAAAGATTTCAAGGAAAACTGGATTCTATCAATCTTGCTAGAAAGCTAAGTGATGATATTTTCATCAAAGCAACATCCTTAGGATCTGGCAAAATCGATACAAATTACAGACCTGGATTAGGAAGAGAATCCTTCGAAATCGAACAAGCCAAACAAGAAACTAGGACAAACAGTGAAAACTCTGAATAAACTCTAACAGATCCATCCACATCTGTTAATGAGGAAAATTCAGACGACGAAACAGTTATCAACTGTAACCCAGATGATACTGATTTCAGTATTTCCAAAAGATTTTTCACTAATAGGTCTTCAACCCACCAATTCCAAATTACCAACCAAAACTCCAAACTTAAAGACTTTTTGAATAAAACAAACTCCTTTTACAAGAAAGGCAGTACCTCTAAACCAATTGCTCTTCAAAAGGAACAAGGCAAGCCCAAAGTTTTCAAACAAACCCAAAAGAAACCTTTGAAACCAGCCTTCTTGCCACAAAAACAAAAAAATTTTCAAAACCATCCTCATCCCAAAAACAAAGAAAGGTTATCAGACAAGTCATTACATAAAGGATACCTTTCACACAATCAGAAATCTTTCCAAATGACAGGTTTTCAAAAACAAATCTTAAATTGGGAAAATCTGATAAGTCAAATCAAGCCTCAACCACTTCGTCCAATTAACAGAAACCATAATGATTTCAAATCACCGAAAACCATTAACAAATCAGGACCCACCATGGTTTGGGTACCTAAACTTTCTGTCTAATTGCAGGCACTTTATGCTGGAGAGCCCAAGGATGATACATGGTATATCAATAGTGGCCATTATAAGCATATGACAGGAAACCAGAGCTTTCTACAAGACTTCAAACCCACACTACCTCCGATGTAGAAACTTCACAATCAAACCAAAATGATGCGGATCCAGTCGAGGGGGAACCACCAAAACCAGAACCCTCCTAAAACACCCCAATCCACCTGTCCAAATGATCCCAATGCATCATTTATGGGGGAACCACCAAAACCAAATTCCTCTTTAAACAATCCCAATCTACCTATCCAAAATGATCCCAGTGCATCATTTATGGGGGAACTCTCATTACCCCATTCTCACCCCTAAACCAAAATTTACCAAAAACATCCACATAATCAAAAATCACAAAAAAAAAATTTTTGAATAAAGTTTTATCCTTTTAAAAGTTTTTTTTTATAAAACCATGTGATTAACATCTTCTTGACTTTCAGATACTTATGCTCGATGAATGTTCTCAGTTATATCGATTCTTAATTAAAGAGAAGGTTTAAATTTCAAACATTTTTCATTATGTACATTCTCCTATTCCCTTTGAATTTATTTCAATTATAACGATTTTATCAATTAAGGGACATAAGATCAAGAGATTCAGATGAAAACCAAACCCATGTGAGAATTTGTGCCTCGTCTTCAACTGCTAAGTGAAATTCATTTCTGTGAGCAAAGTTGTTTTCATTATGACTTATAGGATTTATAATCTTATACCGTGATGCTAGTCTCATTTTTGCTTAGATATCAAAATGACCAGGGACGATACATTCATTTTCTTATATATTAGACAAACTGTCTATTATATCACCTATCCCTATCCTCAATCAAACCACTTCAAAGAAAAGCTTCATCATCTGGCATAACAAATCTGACAAATGAAGAAACGACAAAGTCACATCCAACAAATACTGTCAACAAATCACAAACCACATCAGATATCTTTTACACAATGTGTATTCACACAAATCAAGAAAAGATAAAGACAAAGGTGAACACTTCACCAAAGCAAAAGAAGAGTTATTACAACAATCCATAAAGACAGACATCTCTCAAAACAACGAATTCTCAAAAGCTTTATCAAATATGGCTGTCAAAACCGAAGACTTACCGGGATACTGTAGCCTTCATAAACTGAATATTCTTAGTTGCAATATGCACTATGAAAATTTCTAAACCTCTCTACATGTATTTCCCGACGGAGAGAGAGTGAACATCAATGGCATGAATGAAGAAACCCTCTGAGTAATGCCGAAACCAGTCTTATGTGATTGATTATCTAATATGAAGACCAAGTGACTAAAGTATATAGGTATAAATCCACATTAAGCATAAGTCAACACCTTCAACCTGAGAGATATCACTCATCTTTAGTGATTATACACCAGTTCTGCACCCAGAACAAACAAACACCTCAGTCAAGTGTGAGCTATACCTATGAGAAGTTCATCTGAATCGACCTATTAAGATCACTTGTCGTCTTTATAAATGTTATAAAATCTTAAGGAATATTATGAAAGTACATATACAAAAACCTTTTGATAATTGAACATGAAACCTTGATTCAGAAACAAATATTCTTGACAAACATTTTTCAAAACATAAGTAAAATCTAGTCACACTTTTTCAAAACAAGTGATATGGTTTTATAAATGTTTTATCCAAATTACAAGAATTTTCAACCTTACCTTTTAATCTGTTCTTATTTCAGTAATGATCACATAGGGGGAAATTGTTGAAAAATATATTTTTGTATGTGACAATCACTGAAATAAGATGAACTGTTATTA
The DNA here is from genome assembly GCA_023525715.1 of Cichorium intybus. NCBI lineage: Eukaryota > Viridiplantae > Streptophyta > Magnoliopsida > Asterales > Asteraceae > Cichorium > Cichorium intybus. The sequence continues at coordinate 47,711,602 of CM042010.1, read as the reverse complement.
TCTAACAAATATTATCAGTTTATTTCAGATTGCGTGAATTCGAGATCAAAAACAAGAATAAATCAAGACCCGAGAAACTTTGAGAAAACATCCAAACCTGAGGAAGTAACGCTACAAACCATAGAGCAAAATACAAAATATCACACTGCTACAGCAATCACGACGCGACAGACACAGTGGTCGCGGCGTGAAGAGAAGAACAAAGACAGAAATCCAGATCGCCACAGCGATCGCGACGCGACGGCTAGCACGGTCGCGACGCGAAGACCTCCAACGCGAAGACCTCCAACGCGACACCACCAACTTCTTGATCGCGAGACTACCAACCCAACGCACTAACCAGTGGTCGACCAAAAGCAACCCGACACACGCCCCTTCGCGACGCGACGGACCACCTGGTCGCGACGCGAACACTGTGTTCAGTGACTATAAATAAGAAGCTCACCTATTGCCATTCTTGTGCAGAAAATAACCTTACACCACACATACCTATTCAAGCACAAATATTATCCTACGAGCAAAAAACCTGCCAAAACTCTCAAGAAAACTCTTTTGAACCAAAGAAAAACCACGTCCAAACAAACACCAAACAAAACCGCTACACCCATACTCTACCCGACACCAAACAAAACCTCTACCCGACACCAAACAAAACCTCTACCCGACACCAAACTTCAAACCTCTAAACAACCTCAACCCGAATACCAAACCACAAAACCTACACACCCTCTACCAAATACATACACCACGAAAACTAAACCACAAAAACCCCGTGCATCTCAATTAAACCGACACCAAAAACCCATTTCACCAAACACCCAAAAAAAAACTACCAAACCTCATCCTACCGTAAAGAACAAGAATCGACGCTTCAAAGAAAATCACCATATTCATCTGCTATCGATAAGTTCTTTTGAAATTATTTGTGTCGTTATTGATTTATTTAAACTGTTATAAATCAACTGTACCAAATATCCAATACATCCGAATTGAACCTTGACAACGAAAACATATGTGGATTGTATTTAACCGAGACATCTAACTTCTAACTTCTAACTTCTAACCTTTTTATTTATTGTAAAAACACTTTATCGTTGATAATGGCGTTTATTACATCTAACCTCTAACTCCTAACATTTACTTTATTTACCGCTTTCTGTCAATTTAAATACTGTCTAGTTTAGATTTACCGTTTTATTTTATTCCGCAACTCTTATTTATTCCGCATATTATAGAAAAAATACATATATGTCACACAGTAATCGGCTTAAAAACCTTATTCGTGGTGATCAGTTATCGTGTATTTTCAACAGGCTGCATTATGTAACCGAACCTTGAGGGCCGGATTTCTCCATCTCGTTGCCCCTAAACCCATGCAAGAATTCTTCAATTGTGTATTAATTTGGTCCTCCAACAATCATAACTTATTTTTAAAAGTCCCAAACACCAAAAGTTCTTAAATCTAAGTTTCCTTGAATGACAAAATAAACCCCCAACTTCAAAGAATATTATTATGAATTTTCCATTATTTAAAACTTTATTATCCCTCATTTATTATTATTATTATTATTATTATTATTATTATTATTATTATTCGCTAAAAATAATTATTCGCGAAAATGAACGTACCAGAAGACGGAGTGTTACATTTACGGTTGTCAATTCCAGTAAAATGGACAAAAATATCATACCTATCATTATAACAATTAGTTAACTGATAAATGAACACTCATTAAAGAAGATACATATTACAACATGATATTTAATATGACAAAACATATTAGTTCAGAATCTAGCATCAAAGGATACAATATCACTAAATTTTTGTAATGAATCTTCAATGTCTCATCAACCTAAAAAAAGCATCAAGACGACTCTCATTGTTTCTAAAATCAAAATAAAATTTTGGTACTTGCTTCTTTCTATCAATAATTTTGTTAATTAACAACTTAGCATCTCTCTCACCAACGAAACAATACATATCGATGGAATAATTTTTAAAATCATCTATATTTCCACCTCTATAATTATATCCTCCTTTAAATCCAGAAAGCAACTTACGTGCTATAGTAGCATTGGTACCCTAACTATTCATCTTACGTATAAAAAGACGTTTACATATCATCAAATACAAAGACTTTTGTATATCATCTAGTTTCCTTTTGGTTTTATACAAACGTAAAAAAAATTTATTATACAACTTGCGATTATGTCTTTCCTCAACATCATACAACTCAAACTCTGAACTTCATGGTATCATTCTATAATGAACAAGCGCACCATCACCAGACCTAAGCATATTAGTTCTCTTTTTTAATTTATCTTTGGATACAATGTATCAATGGAACTAGCATTGGGATCCCCTTGATAGTTGCATACAAGATACTTCAATGTGATATCACCATTCTTTGTCTTTTGAGTAGTATTTCTTACATCAAACCCAGCTTGAATTGCATAACGATAATACAATGTAGTACAATGTTCTATTGACAAGTATTTTGTAGCTTTTGTCATACATCAATAACCCAAAATATATGTCCCCGAGAGATTTGCACTAACTGCTATCAGAAGATCTTCATGATGGTCACATACTACAATACAAATGAACTTACTTGAAGAACCTTTACAAAATATATTAATTTAATAAAAGACTATGATAAACTTTATTGATCATTAAATTAAATAATATTTCAAACATATGACTTGGTAATATTCTAGAACAAAATAACAAAACTAAAAACAAATAAATCTATAAAGTAAAAAATGCTTCAATCTTCATTCTTTTTTTTTTTTTTTTGTTGCTTGAACCTTCTTGCTTCTGGGCAGTTCCTAGATTCGTGATCTGTAATCTTATGAGATATTGAATATTTTATCATCTTACTTTATTGCTCATATTTATTATAATTATGATTTTTAAAATTACCACAAATCGAACGTTTCCTCACATACATAACTCTTCTACAATTTGGATAGCTTGAAATGTTTCCTAAACAACATTATACAAACATATTAATTATATTATGAAACTATTTAAAATATTCTGATGATTTGATAATATAACAATAAAGTTATGTTGAATGTTATAATTAACTAATAGCATACCACTTATGAATTATTTGTTGTTGTAATTATTGTTGAAAACATCATCTTCCTTCGTATAATTATGGTTGTAATCATCTTTTTGATTGTATGGATATCAAAAGAGTTTCGCTCCATTATTTATAGTAAAACTAAATTGAAAAAGAATAAATAAGAGGAATGATTGGATGAACACATGGTGTTTAAGAAAAAGGATTTCACCGAAGACGATAAATAGACTCTTAACTATATGTACGATTTTATGAAAAACTAATAAAAAACTGTAAAGTTTTTCGTGTAATCATGGTCATGTTTCCATTTATAGGAATAGTAGTTAGAAATCCGGATTAGGAAATTACGATGTGATTAACTGATTATGCATGATCAACGGCCATAATCGGTTCTATTGTTCTCACATTATATAGAATTCTCAAAAGAACACACACACACATATATATATATATATATATATATATATATATATATATATATATATATATATATATATATATATATATATATATATATATATATATATATATATATATATATATATATATATATATATATATATATATATATATATATATATATATATATATATATATATATATATATATATATATATATATGTGTGTGTGTGTGTGTGTGTGTGTGTGTGTGTATGTGTGTGTGTGTGTGTGTGTTATAATAAGACCCACAATTATTGTGTGGCCGTAAGGACCAATCATAGACTATTATCAGTCAAGGGTAGTTTAGGGATTTTTTATTTACATTAAATAATATCTTCAATTAAAATAATATAATTATGGTATTAGTGCTTATTCTTTCCTTTCTTCTCTCCCTCACGTATGACTTTCTCTTCCTATTTATCCCTACAATCACGATATCAACCCTAATCGGTAGCAATCCACCGCCCTCAACCATCACGACATCAACATTACAGTCCTCAACCACGTCATCAACAATCACGAGATCAATACTACAAGCTTCAACCGTACCAATCTTCATCATCATCTTCACAATGTGTCATCAGTCCTACAATAACAACACAACTATCACCTTGCTATCTTCATCATCTTCCAAGAACCAGTTTCATGACAACAAGAAAGGCATAAAAGTGAAAGTAGTGAAACTGATATCAATCAAACTTACAATTTAGAATGCAAGGTTTTGATTTTCTTCTTTCTGTAATCAGAATACAAATGGATACAAAGGATTTGATTAGAATACATGTTAAAAAGGAATGTTTTTCAATGTCATTCTATCAAACTGGATATTCCAGAATGTTATTCTTTCATATTTTTGTTTTTTGGATGTATTTTAGTTCAAAGAATGCTATTCTTTTAATGTATTTTAGTTCAAGAATGTTAACATTTTGATGAATTTTAGTTTATAGGACCTTTTTTCTCTCATTCTATCAATGATAATGTGCTTTTGGATATTACTATGTCAGAATGAATGTTTCATAATGCTATTCTTTCCTAATTTTTATTTTTTGGATGTAATTAGTTCAAATCATGTGATTATTTTGATGTATTTTAATTCTTATGATGTTTTTCTATGACATTCTATCAAAGATAATTTCTTTAAAAATGTTATTCTATCAAGAATTGATTTTTATAATGTTATTATTTAAGAATGGATATTCATAATGTTTTTACCCTCAAAAATGGATATTCATAATGTTTTTTCTATGACATTATGTTAAGAATGTTATTCTGCAACAATTAATTTTTTGAAAAAAAAATGATTCTGTACAAAAATGACTAATATTTGATGAAGAAAGCCAAATTCTGTTAAGAATGTCTAAAGTTTTGAAGAAGAAAATAATTATTTTTGAAATATTTATTTATTTATTGGATTTAATCAACTTTCCTAAAAACCAGTTAGTTTCTTTTTTTTTCTCTAAATAAAATTCTTATTTTACCCTTTTATCGCCATTTTTTGAAAAAGCATTAAATAATATAATATATAATTATAGTTATGCCATTTTAATCTAAACCCTTGATATTTCTAATCCAACATATCAGAATTGGTTTTACGTCCACACAATAATTACTAGTCTTAATATATATATATATATATATATATATATATATATATATATATATATATATATATATATATATATATATATATATATATATATATATATATATATATATATATTATCGTCATCATTATCAAACCGACATGTAACTGAAACAAACAAAATATAATATTAACTAGTAACCAAAATAAAACTATTTTTATTGATAAATGATGTAATTATATGAAGATTATTAACAAAGAAAAAGAAAAACAATATACCTCAAAGCCAGTATGCCAACTTGATCAAGAAAACAAAAGGATACAACTATATTAGGGTTAATATATTGGATTTATAAAGGGTTTAATAGTTATGTAGCAAGGGTTATGACAATATTTTATATTTATAGATGAAGAAAATTAAAATTAAATAGAATACGATTTTTAGCTAACTATATTATATTTCGTACAGTTGAATACAAATAAAACATATAATACATTATACACCAAATAGGATGTAGTAGTTTTGTTACTATATTCTATATCACAAATAAGATACACTAAATAGGATACAGGTTATTTGCTACCTGTATTCTATTTCTCGTACACCAAATAGGATATAATTATTTGCTACATGTATTCTATTTCCCAATATCTCAAATAAGATATGTATGGTTATTTGCTACTATATTCATTTCCAATAAACCAAATAGAATACATCAAATATGAAACTATTACTTTGATACTATATTTTATTTCCCAATACACCAATTGAATATGGTTATTTTAATGTCCATGTTCTATTTGATGTTTCCTGATGATTACTTTCCAATAATGTCCCACACCTAAAAGTCTTCATACTTGGTAACTTCAAGGAAGAAAACAATAAAACCAAGCGTAATAATTCATACTTGACTTTTCTATGAATTCTTGATGTTGTATGGTATTTAGGAGCATAGAAAAGACAACAGTTTAAGTCGTAACTGCTGATGAAATGATATTAGGACCATTTTTGCAATCATTTTGTGAAATGATAAAATTTTCAATTTTGGATCTTAAAGTTTGGAAATGGCAAGAATTTCACTTGTTGACAATTAATCTGTCATGTTGGTTTATGTTTATGACATTTAACACCTTCATATAATTAAATGTCATACTAACCCTTAGTTTAATTTAAATATTATATATCATTCCATAATATTTATACATATATTATGCAACTCCTTATAATATTAATTTAATATCATTAAGATCCTCATTAATATTATATAAATATACTAGTTGTAACACCCGTGTATTACACGGGATGACATAAATAAAACGTATTTAATGAAAATATAAATATTAATTATTTTAAAAACCAAATTTTCATAAGATATGAGTAATATGTTGAAACAACAATTCGAATTCTCATACCCGTAATGTTAGATATTAAAAACAACAATTCGAATTCTCAAACCTTAATTTTTGTAATTCTAATAGATTCTAATAAGATCAAAATTCGTAAGTTTAGTAATTCAGTAAATTGTAATAAATTTGAAAAGAAACTGAAACTTTTATACTAATCGTAACTGAAAGAGTAAATCAAGCCAGCACACAATGCATAACAAACTAAAACCGATCTTTTTGGAGTCACCCTTAACTGTCAAACAAATTACTTTTTTTTTTAAGAATTTCAAAACTCTGAGAAAATGACATGTGGCCAAATCAATGTCGTGATGACAAGTGTCCTCTAGATCTTTATTTATTAGGATAAGATTCAAGTTTATATATTCATCTTCTATATCGTATTATATTCTCCGTTATTCTACTTCTGAATAAGAACTTAAGTTATGCTAATAACATAAAAATATTTGTTATACATTATTAAAAAACACACCTATATTTTTAAAAGCAACAATTATTAGTTTTATAAAAATGATATAAAACAAAGTTTTGAATTTTTTCCAATATACATACGCATTTAGTTTGCTATGCAAATGCATATAAAAAGCTAGTTTTTTTAATATTAATGTGATTATTGATATATTTATCTTTTTTGTCATCAATATAAACTATATATTTATTTAAAATGTAAATGGTGAACTATTTAAGAAGTAACTCTACATATGTGGCTACATAAATAAAGGTTTCTAATTTATTGCTTTAGTTATGAATTATTGAATACATACATTAAATACATTCAATTAAAAAAAAATTTAAAAAAATCAAAATTATAAGAAAATGACATGTGGCAAAATCAATGAGGATATGACATGTGGCTTTGAGTTACTTATTTATTAGGATATATATATATATATATATATATATATATATATATATATATATATATATATATATATATATATATATATATATATATATATATATATATATATATATATATATATATATATATATATATATCTATGATACTATATAAAGCATACATATAGTACAAGTGTCTTAATGCACAATGTCTTAATTCTTAAGACTGTACAAGTTATGGATGCATGTGGTTTTTGAGCGGCTAAAATTTTAAAACTTAAAATTTTGAAATTACATCTGAAAATTTTGAAATCCCGCAACCCATGAATACCTAAAGTCTTGGCGTGTTCTCCCATAAATATCCCACCAACTGCTGGTTTACATTTGAAGTCATAAACTCCTCTCTCCTTTCCCCATTCTTTCCCCCTTATTCCAGTCATCCAAGCCTGCTCACAACATCATTCCACCACCAGAAAACATCAATGATATAGCTTCACCATTCATCGCCACAGATTATGCTTCAACTCCACCATCAGCACCGTTGATTATGCTCGACCATCATCACCGCCGATACACCAATCGTTCCCTGCCACGATTTCGTCGTCCTCACTACAAGATACGGGATTGCTATATGATTACTCGACAACAACAACAAGATCTAACACCGTCACACCTCTAAGGACCATCACACCGCTCATCGCACCTCTCACTCGATCGTTCACTGCAGGCATCACCAACCATCATGACTCTCTATATCTCTCGATCTAGGTATTTCGATCCAATTATTTCGATTTTGGTATGCAGTAATGAAAAGATTATGAGGTAAATTCGAAAACAAACACGGAAGATAAGTGATATTTTTTATTTTTAATTGTTAACATTGCCTGTATATCGGCAAAGATTTGGTTATTATTTGTATTCCTTTTACATTTGTACAGAGAGAACAACAAGCTCGGATCAAATTAGACACTTCAATGGCTTCTCACTGCATGTTATTGTTGTTTTTTGTCCTATATTATAATATTTGTATGCATCCGTAAGGTTCATAATAATTTTAGAATTATTAACAAGTTTTTGGGAATTTCATTTGTATATACTGTTTCTGAATCTCTCTGTGGCCACTGATAATGTTGGTAATCCGGTATAACGAGGTCGTAGTGACTCTGTCCTTCTCAAGTTTTCATTCAAGGAAGTTGCGCGGCCTTCAATTCTGTTATGTCTTTAAAGATTCTATAGTCTATTGTATGGTTTCATGGTGGTTTTTGATTGCTGGACGAAAATACCCCTGGCTTCTTTACTAAAATTTTTTTGAAATGGTTTTAAAGGGCGACAGGTCCGTTGTATTTGATGCCTTAGTTGCTTGGTTTCATGTGTTTTGTCTGGTGCTGCTGCCTTCTGGTGTTCTTAGATTGAATATATCTATTGAAATAATTTGGTTTCGTTGTTTGGTCCATCTAAAGCTTTAATGGTCTGTCACAATGTGTGGTCATCTTAGATTGTGGTTGTGAATGACGCAAAATTGTGGGTCCTGTTCGTTTATACCCCCTGGTATTTTTATGGTGTTGATTTGTGGTGGTGTTACTGAAGACAAAGCTTTCAGATTGTTTTCTGGAATTTTTTCTGAGTTATTTGGAGTTTGCAAAGTTCGTTGCCATTCTCGACAAAGTCCAATTGGAGATGTTTTGTTTTTTGTTGGTATTTTTGCTCAAGATCGGTGCTGCTGCAATTAAAGGTCTTCTGGCATGTTGGGATTTAGTTATTTAAGGGTTTCTCCTGTCAAAGGTGGTGGTGCTGCAATTTTAGCCTGTGGCGGGGTTGGTCGATTTTACCCCCGGTGCTTATAAATGCGTGGTTTAGTGGTGCATGTGGTTCAATTTAAGTTTGTAGTTAGGTCGTGGCTGCTGCTTTCTGATTCTTTAATGTTCTAATTTTGGTTGCATAGTGAGTTGCTTTTTTAGTCTTTTGGTTCTCTTGCTGTAAGGTTAGCTGTTTTGTTAGCAAGTACATTGTTGTTTAGGCTTTGGTTAGGGTAATCGGATTATTTCTGCTGTATTGACTCTGTTTTGCTTCAGCTTCCCGCTGGAGTGGTTCTTATTGCTATATTTTGCCTGCTGTTAAAAAAAAGTATTTTTATCAGTTAAACTGATAAAATAATTAGAAATATATTATTATAATAGGGAAAACTCTTTAGTTTCAGCTTCCGTTTAAGATTTGTTGGCTTACTGTTAACAGACAGATGGAAATGTCCATACATTATAATCTTTTTGATGTCTTAAGTAAATCAAATATCTTGATTGATGTCTAAAGTAAATCAAAGATCTTTTGTTAGGATATTTGTCTATAAAAGTGAAACAAATGAATGATTATAAAATAAATCAAAATTTGTTATACTTTGGAAATAAAGCGACTTCTATTATATATTTTTATTCTTAAAAGAGATATTCACATCTTTACTAACCCTAATTGACATGAAAAAAACAAAAGGAAACTAATTTTTCAAAATTTGAAAACTTTAAAATTTTTTAAACTTTCAAATTTCCGGATTTTCAAAACTCAATTTCCGGATTTTCAAATTTTGAAAACTTTAAAATTTTTGAAATTTTCAAATTTTGAATATTTTGAAAACTTTCAAATTTTGAAAACTTTCAAATCTTCAAATTTTGAAAAACTTTCAAATCTTCAAAATTTGAAAACTTTCAAATGTTCAAATTTTGAAAACTTTCAAATCTTCAAATTTTGAAAACTTTCAAATATTCAAATTTTGAAAACTTTCAAATCTTCAAATTTTGAAAACTTTCAAATTTTTAAATTTTGAAAACTTTGAATATTTTGAATTTTTTTTAAAAATTTTCAATAATTCATTGTATATTCTAATCATTATAATTATACTTTGTAACTTGACTTGAAAGTTATAACTGCTACTTAACTGCGCATTTTTTATTGCGGATTTTTTGTTTAACTGCTACTTAACTGCGCAGAAACTTCAATCAAACTCACTTGGTTCTGAATTCTAGGGTTTCATAATCACTATATGTTTCCACTATTTATGTATCATCATTATTTATGGAACTAATTTTGTATTTCTCGGGTCTTGGTGTGACTGTCTCATCCCAAAACTAGAAATGAAAGTAAGCTGCTATATCTTCCTAAAACGAAAGTATGTTGATAATTATTGCATTTATTTGGGCTTAATGCGGCAAGCCGGTGTTTGAAATGAAAACTTTCAAATATCTGTTTAGAACGTAGAATAAAAATTGTTCTTTATGGTTTGAGCGTTCCTCACAAAAAACATGAACCTATAATAGAATAAAAAATCAAAGACTTTATTGGTGCCGTTAACAAATACGAAAATTAAAGAAAAAAACAAGTTCATTTAATATTAATTAATATTAATGCCCATAGCGTTGTCGATTTTAGGTTTGGCCAGATTCAAAATACGTACATTGAATTAATATTTTTTTACTGAAATAAACTTTTTGCTAATGTAACGTGTGTTCTAAATGATATCCTTATGTAACTTACAAGAAACTATTCGCCGGAAGTAAATTATCCGCTTTATATACAAGTTACCAAACCGAACTATTTATTGTAAAAGCAATTTCATGATTCATTGTATATTATTTAGAATATGTCATATTTCTGAAAATAAATTATAAACGTTTGTCAAAAATAAGTAATTATTGAAAGAAACATATTCTCTGCCTCCCCCGTCTCCTTCAACGACTGTTGCATTGCGCGGGTACTCCATTAAGATTAGGACACATGGTCATTATTATTTTCAAGTTTTCGATAAAAATCTCTATAACAAACATAGGAAATTCCCGTAAAATGATACCAAAATCTTGCGAAAACAAATAGCCGAAAGGAAACTACTCGCTGTCCGCTGCATTGCGCGGGTACGCAGCTAGTGTATATATATATATATATATATATATATATATATATATATATATATATATATATATATATATATATATATATATATATATATATATATATATATATATATATATATATATATATATATATATATATATATATATATATATATATATATATATATATATATGGGATCTGGTAAGAAATAATATTTTAGTAGGAAGGTAGGAAGGAATCTCATCACTCATCAAATCATAATAATGTCTTTTAAGATGCAACCATATTTTTGGTGTATATAAATGTAAGATTTAATGATCTGAAATCAGTTACAAAAATATATCATTCTTACCTTAATTATAAACATCCATACCTTAATTACTAATTTCTTACATTCCTAACAAAATATTACTTCTTACTGGATCCCAACTATATATATATATATATATATATATATATATATATATATATATATATATATATATATATATATATATATATATATATATATATATATATATATATATATATATATATATATATATATATATATATATATATATATATATATATATATATATATATATATATAGAGTTAGGTTCTTTTGAGAACTCATATATTCATGAGATCTTGAGAACTCCTAGGCTATAATTTTTTTTTTCAAAATTGTGACTTAATGCATTAAGTCGCTTATATATAAGACATTTCGTCAAAAAAAATCTTTAAAAAAAGTCGATTTTTTTTGAAGATGCACATATACACAAAACGTGCACATATGCACATTTGCACAAAAATGCACATATGCACATTTCGTATATGCATATTTTTTTTTTCAAATTTTTTTAAAAAAGGTCTTAAATATAAGTGACTTAATGCATTAAGTCATTTTTGTTGAAAAATAAAAATTAGTTTAAGAGTTCTCAAGATCTCACGAATATTTGGGTTCTCACAAGATCCTGACCCTATATATATATATATATATATATATATATATATATATATATATATATATATATATATATATATATATATATATATATATATATATATATATATATATAAAAGGATCTTTAATTATTCACAAATAATTAATTATCCCACTTAATCTTCAAATACTAGCACGAATTCACGAGTGTTATATCTCTTATATTAAATAATAAAATCGTAATAGTCATATGATTGTTATCTTAGAGCATATAATTAACTAAAAAACTTATAGCACAGTGATACCAATGCGTGTTTCTCAACCATTTAATGTGTGTTTCTCAACCCAAATGGTGAGAGTTCTAGTTTCATTAGGGGAAAAAGTTTAGAATAGAAGGTGTAGAGTAGGACTAGATTAGTTTGCCGTTAAAAAAAACTATTGTACGACTATATAAAAACGACATAATAACTCTATAATTGATTCAACTTATTTTGATTTTGTGTATTGCAATATACTGATTTTATTCTATGGTACTATTAACTGTTTTTTTATAGATACTATATGTTTAAAAATGACTAATTAGATAAGGTTTTTATAATATGTTTTATAAAGACGTTGGCAATTAGTTAACTTAAGTTGATAACAAAATAGAGTGAACTAAGTAATGAAATAAATCATTGCATTCTATTATCATGTTTGGTTTGTTCGAATGAATAGATTAGACATCCATACATGTTGTTTCTTATTAAAAATAGTAACGTAAATTTGATAAATAAAGAAAATGATGCTATTTTATAAAAATAAATCATTAAACAAATTGCATATAATCATATTTCATTTTATTCATATGCATATTATATATTTTTCAAATAGTTAAAAGAATATATATATATATATATATATATATATATATATATATATATATATATATATATATATATATATATATATATATATATATATATATATATATATATATATATATTCTCAAAACAATATAAAAAAATACCAGATACCACAAAATCTTAAAATATAATTATAAAAAAAATACTTTTATTTATTTTTAAAAATAAAAAGTTGTTTAGTTTTTTTTTTTTAAGTTTTGAAAATTTTAAGGAGTTTAATATTTACTGAACATTATCTAAATAAAATTAACTTATGATTATCTTATATGTCATTATATTTTTTGAAAAAATGAAAAAAAGAAACACCATTCTCCCATGAAATGAAAATCAGCAAAGAAGAAATAACTGTATTTCGTAATGAATGTTCGATTTTATTTATTGGTAGCAATCAAACATGATTTTTTTTTTCGATCGTAATAATTCATTTTATTATGTCTTTAGCTATCTCGTATCAAGCGCTACATAAATGTTTTTGGATGCTATTATAAGATACTCTCCATTTGGAAAATTTAGTCATTTATATCCGTTATGTAATTAGACGCAATCGATCATTTGCCATCTCTAGGAATCACAAAATTATCTTCAAGGAAATCTAATTAAACCGCATTGTATTGGTTTAAAAATAACGCAATATGTGATTCCATATATAAGTTATGGGAACATCATCTAAAACATCTAAAATATCTTTAATAAAGACATAATAATATCTTTTGTGCCAAGAAATTTACCTACACTATAACAATTTTACAACTTAAAACCGTACAATATTTCATTCTGGTAACAATCCAAAATAATAAGTGTTTCTTTAGTCAACTAAATATATATGCAACTAACTTTTGGAAATGAGTTCCAGCGAGCCGCCCTCTTCGATAGGTTCCTGATCTAGTGCGCCGCCGTCGAGTGTGGGTCAACCATCAACCAATCCTTCAACGTCTGTACACCGGAGGGAATTCAAGAGCGTGATGCATTTGTCTTGATCGTAAGATGAACTGGTGACGCAATTGAGCAATTCCAAGGCTTCTTGTCCGCAAACAGCTTCTGATTTCTCCATTTTCACGGAGTTTACGAACCTAGAGTTTTTCAGCTTGGAAAAAACCTATCAAAACCGACTTAGGACTTACGACCGAGGTATGGGGTTTTGACATATACGGTTTGATGTGTATCTTTATCTAGTTTGTGTGAGTTAGTGTGAGTAGAGAAGGCAGGATGGAGCTCTTGGATGGGCTGTTAAAAGTTTAGTTTAGCTATGCAACGAACAAGCACGCCAAGTGTTCGACAAAATGCTTCAAAGAGATGGAAATTGTGTTCAAGGTCTTTTGACAGCAGGATTTAGACATTATTTGGGGTGTTTGGTCATCAGCTAGTGAAGGTTTTCTCGGGCTGATTTTTAGGAGTTTTCGGTCACTTTGTTTTTTGGTATTTTTTCGGGGATATCCGGATTTTCGGTATGGCTTTTGCTTGGCAAAGAGTAGGCCGACAGTCCAAGGAGGATCAATTGGCAAGAGTTGTTTCAGAATCTGTTTACGTGACGAATTTTCCAGACGGCTTCACGGCCAGGGACTTGTGGAAGTCCTGTGAGCAATATGGTAAACCGGCAGATGTGTACATTCCCAAAGAGAAATCCAAATCGGGTAAACGTTTCTCTTTTGTTCGCTTCCTAAATGCAGATAATTTGGCCTTAATTGCATCAAATTTGTGTACCATTTGGCATGGCAAATTAAGATTACATGCAAATATATCGAAATTCCCTAGAGGTTCTAAACCTTCTGAACAAAGAAAGAAGGCAGAAACGGTGCACAAGACAAATGCTATTACGTCGTCTGGAAGGTTTGATCTTTTGTCATATACGGCTGTGAGTGGGAATGGGGGTTCATATGCTGCTGTGGTGAGTGGAGGTAAGACGAATAATGTAAAAGTTCGTGATGAACCCGCCTTAATTCTTGATGACTCATGCTTTAATGATAAAGAGGTCTCACTCACTTTGGTGGGTAAAGTTAAGGAATTTGGTGTCCTTGTAAACTTAAAAGATGTAATTGTTAAGGAGGGATTTAAAGATGTTGTGTTAAGGTACCTCGGGGGCTTTTGGGTTACAATGGAATTTGTCTCCACAAAAGCTAAAGAAAATTTTCAAAGTCACAAAGGAGTGGGATCATGGTTTGCGGTTATCTTACCATGGCAAAAGACTTTCCAAGTAGAAGACCGTGTGGTGTGGATTGATATAGAGGGGGTACCTTCGCTGGCCTTTTCTCCAAAAAGCTTTGAGTTGATTGCTAAACGTTGGGGAAAGCTATTATATGCGGAAGATTCAAATGACAACAATCTATACCGCAAAAGACTTTGTATAATGACCTTAAAGCAAGAAATAATTATGGAGACTTTTAAAGTGATCGTGCAAGGTAAGATGACTGTGGTTCGAGCAAGGGAAGTGATAGGGTGGAACCCATGCTATATAGATGAAGATGAAGAAAGTGATGACGAGTCGTCCAAACATTCATTTGATGATAATACCATCTCTGCAGATGAATTAGAGAGAGAGGAAGATATTTTGGAAAGTATGGAAAAGGAATTTGCTGGAAGGAAGAAAGTACCAAATGTTTCGTTTTTTGAAGATGACAATGATGATAATTATAGGCAAGAGGGAGATAGTCATATGGGGCCGAATACGTTGGAAGGGTTGGAGGGTAAAGTGGAAGAAGCTAATAAGGATTATCATTTGGAAGAGGGGGAGGTGGATCGACATGGCATAACAAAACAAAGTTCTGAGGATCCTTTTCTTTTTTATGAATTACTGAATAGAAAGGATGTAGATGTGAAGGAGACGTTTGTGCCGGAATCTAATTCCAGTGTCACACCTATGTGCCCTCCGGGTTATACCCCTCTAGCAAATGATGATGACAACAGTGAAGGGGAGAAGTCGGTTCACATGGAGAAAAAGTACAATACAGTTAAAAATTTGGATGCAGTTAGTCATGTGGACGGCGGAAACAATGATAGCTCTCAAACAATAACCAAATCTTTAATTAGAGGTGGTGATATTATGGAGCCCCATGCTTCGGCCCCAAGTGGTAACTGTGGTCAGAAAATGGAAGATATAGATATTATTGGTCATATGATGGGATACAAGACTACTAAAGTTAATGATGAGATGTTTGATCACCATGGGAGTAAAGAGTATTTTCAATGAATTTTACATCCTTAAATATTCAAGGATTGGGCCACAATCAGGCAAAAAAGAGATGGGTTTTTGAGTTATGTTCTAAGTTCAAGATTAACTTCTTGGCACTTCAGGAGACAAAGTTAGAAGTTGTTGATGATGTTTTAGTTCGGCAGTTGTGGGGTAATTCTCGGTACCAATTTTCTTGTAGCGGTTCTGTGGGTGCCTCAGGTGGAATTCTTTGTGTTTGGAATCCGGATATTTTTTTGAAAAAGCAAATGGCAGCTTCAGATTATTTTGTTATTCTTGAGGGTTTCTGGAAGCCTACTAACACTAATCTTATGGTTATCTCGGTTTATGCACCACAAGATTTAAGTGAGAAAAAAATGCTTTGGGATTATCTTTCGCAAATTATCCTAAAGTGGAGAGGTGAGGTAATTGTTATGGGTGATTTTAATGAAGTGCGGGTAGAGGCGGAAAGATTTGGTTCTACTTTCCATCCTAGTGGGCCGCGTTTTTTCAATAATTTTATAGCCATGACTGGTCTCGTAGATATTCCTTTGGGTGGTTACTCGTTTACGTGGACTCATTCTACGTCTGGTAAAATGAGTAAGTTGGATAGGTTTCTGGCTTCTGAAGGCTTATTGGATTTATGCCCGCATATTTCGGGGTTGATTTTAGAGAAACATCTTTCCGATCATCGCCCGATTTTGCTCCGTGATTCGGTGTTGGATTACGGATCTACTCCTTTCCGGTTTTATAATTCTTGGTTACACAATGGGGATCTTGAGAAGATTGTGAGTGATTCGTGGGCCAATGATGGGGTTACAGATAAGAGCGTCATGGTACGCCTTAAAAATAAATTAAAAGCCCTTAAAAATCGTTTGAAAGACTGGGCCAAAGAGATGCGAAGTCAGAAAATTGGAGATAAGATGTTGCTTAAGGAAAAATTGAGGGATTTAGATAAGCGGGTCGATGACGGGGAGGGAGATGTTTTAAAAGAAAGGGGGGAAATTCTGAGTAAAATCCTTGATCTTGATAAGCAGGAAGCAGCTGACTTAGCTCAAAAAGCTAAAGTCAAATGGGCTATTGAAGGAGACGAGAATTCGAAGTTTTTTCATGGTATTATAAATAAATCTCGGCGGCAACTTGCTATTAGAGGGGTCTTCTCTAATGGGGATTGGTTGGATAGGCCTAATCAAGTTAAGAAAGAGTTTCTTACTCATTTCGCTACTAGATTTTCTAAGCCAGATGCTTTTAGATTACAGTGTGATATGGAATTTCCTAGACGTTTGTCAGAAGATCAATCAGAGCTTATTCAAGGGGAGGTGACGTCTGAAGAAGTTAAACAGGCTGTGTGGGATTGCGGGGCAGAAAAATCTCCGGGTCCAGATGGGTTTACTTTTGAATTTATCAAAAGGTTTTGGGAGTTATTAAAGGATTTGGTGGGTGAGGCGGTTCAGGAATTCTTCAGGACTGGAATCTTTCCAGTTGGTTGTAATTCCTCTTTTATCGCTTTGATTCCAAAGGTGGCGGATGCTAACTTTGTGAAGGATTTTAGGCCGATTAGTCTAATTGGTACCCAATATAAAATTATTACAAAAATTTTGGCTAATCGGTTAAAACTGGTGATTGGGGATTTGATTAGTGAAGAGCAATCTGCGTTTGTGCATGGGCGTCAATTTCTAGATGGTCCGTTAATTTTAAATGAAGTGCTTTCTTGGTGTAAAATTAAGAAAAAAAGGCTATGGTGTTTAAAGTAGATTTCGAGAAGGCTTATGACTCGGTTAGATGGGACTTCTTGGAAGATATCTTGGGACACTTCGGTTTTGGAACGAAATGGTGTAGATGGATACGTGGCTGTTTGAAGACGGCTAGAGGCTCTGTGTTGGTAAATGGGAGTCCTACAGAAGAGTTTCAGTTTTATAAGGGTTTGCGCCAAGGAGACCCGCTCTCGCCTTTCTTATTCATTTTGGTTATGGAGACACTTCATCTGTCGTTTTTGAGGACTATCGTTCGCGGAGTTTTCACGCCATTGACAGTGGGCAGTGGGTTTACACTTTCTCACTTGTTTTATGCAGATGATGCGGTGTTCATTGGAGACTGGAAAGAGGAAAACTTTACCAATATTGTGTCTATTTTGCGGTGCTTTCATCTCGCTTCAGGGCTGAAGATTAACATCAAAAAGTCAAAAATGTTAGGTGTTGGTGTTACGTTTACAGAAGTTGAGAGAGTGGCGGCCTTGGTGGGATGTGCGGCAATTAAAACTCCGTTTACGTACCTGGGGGTTCTGGTTGGAGGTTCTATGTCTAGAGCGAGTGCGTGGGAAGAGGTTGAGAAGAAAGTTAATGATAGGCTTTCTAAATGGAAATTGAAAACTCTTTCAGTTGGTGGAAGATTGACTCTTTTAAAGACTGTGCTTGGGTCCATCCCTAATTACTATTTGTCTCTTTTTAAAGCTCCGGTTGGGGTGATAAAAAGATTGGAAAATCTGAGGAGTCGGTTTTTTCGCGGAGTGGAGGGTACGAAGACAAAAAACGCGTGGATTGGGTGGAATAAGGTGTGTGCGGATAAGGAAAATGGTGGTCTTGGAGTTGGAAGCTATTTTGCTTTAAATAGGGCTTTACTTTTTAAATGGATTTGGAGATTTAAGAATAATCCAAGGGTGATGTGGGTGAAGGTGGTTAAGGCGATTCATGGAGAGGACGGTCTTCTAGGAAATTGCGATGTTTCTAAAATAACTTCAGTGTGGCGGGATGTCGTTATTTCGACTAGAGATTTGACAAAGAATGGAATTGATCTGATGAGCTTTTGTAAAAAGAGGATTGGGGATGGTATGGATACTTTATTTTGGAAAGATAATTGGTTAGGAGAAACGTACTTCATGCGTAGGTTTCACAGATTATACAACTTGGAGGAGAATAAAAATGCCACAGTGGCTTCTAAATGCACGGGTTGGTGGGGTGATTCTTTTAGACGCTCGCCGATGGGGGGTATGGAGGAAGAGCAAAAGGGGGAGTTGGATGGAATTATGAAAGACGTTTGTATTTCAAATAATCGAGACATTTGGCTTTGGGATCTGGTGACAGATGGTTCTTTCTCGGTTAGTTCCACTAGACGATGTATTGATGATGTGATCAATGGTGGTACGGGAGTGCCTACAAAGTGGATCAAGATGATTCCTATAAAAATCAATGTTTTTGCTTGGAAGATGATGTTGAATGGCTTACCTACGAGATGGAACATGTCTACAAGAGGCATACACTTGGAGTCTATCTTATGTCCGGTTTGTGGAGTTAAAGCTGAAGAGATTGGTCATCTTTTTTTCGAGTGTAGTTTTGCTCAAGAGATTTTTACTAAAATTGGAAAATGGTGGGATGTAGTTTTACCAAACGATTGGTCTTTAGCGAATTGGAGGACTTGGCTTCAAGATTTGAGATTACAAAAGCTTACTAAAGAAATTCTGGAAGGAGTGTTTTATGTGGCGTGGTGGTACATCTGGAGATTTCGGAACGATACAATCTTTGGAAAAACACTTCCTAAAAAGAGTGTTATATTTGATGATATTGTTGCTCAATCGTTCCTTTGGTGTGATAGTCGGTCTAAGAAAAAAATAGATTGAAACTTGTGGCATTTAAATCCTTCCTTAATTATGATGTAATTGTTTTATTTCTGTGCTAGTTTTTTGCTAGTTGCTCTTAATAAAATTTTGATGTTCAAAAAAAAAAATAAGTGTTTCTTTAGTAGTCATGTATTAACGGTCATCGTCTAAAGTCTATACGTATCGTTAGATGCACGTACAAATCTTTTTGATTAGGTTAGGTCTGCCAAAACGTGAATTGTGAGCTTAAACATGTGGGACGTTGAACCACCGGTTTCCCCTAATAGAGTTGCACATTGACCGGCCCAAAAAGACCACACCAGTCGATTTTAATTAAGAAACTTATTATTCACGATAATTATATAAATGACTATATGATATTGGAATATATGGGCAAATGATCTAACTTTATGAGTATTTCGGCTATCAACAAATAGGTATTATGTATTGTTTTTCATTTGCAAAAAACAGTTTTAAGATACTTTCTTCACCCATTTCCGAAATATTCATTTTGAAATGTCTAATATGACCGATTTCTCAACCAAGTGTCGCATTTTATGCCCTTGTTTTTCTTTTGAACAACTTCATTTTTGTATACCAGGCTTGGAAGAACTAAGGAAAAATAAAAATTTACAAAGGGATAATCATAATTGGGTTTTGCAACCACAAAAACCGATTGGCTTTGAACTTACGATTCCTATACACAAACCAATGAAATGAATAACTATAAATCGAGTCATGTATAGAATCCCTTCTAATTCTATTTGTACCAAATATAAGATTATTGTGGTACTTTCAAATTACCAACCACGAGCTTCTCAACCCATTATTTTTGTAGTCGATTATTAAATTGTATCGATCCAATGAAATACACCATCAACAGTTGCAAAAATCAGAATTACCTACTACACGACACCCCTATGCCCAACCATGTCACCACTGCAACCTCACACGTGACAAAGTTATGGTAATTAACCTATGTTGTCGAATTATACATTTGGAAAACCAAAGACGCAACATCAACTCCACTATTTACCAAATTTGTGCAATTTGGTAATCTATCTAATTAGATTCTCCAATATACAATGTTGAATTTTCTAGGTACAAACTGGTGACATTTCGTACTTATAGCTCGATTATCACATCATCAATGATTTCCTACTATTATTGATCATGAAAGTGTTTGAGTTGCCAAGATTACATCTCCAATTATCATGATGATCTTAAATATTAAATGACTGAATCAACTGGGTTAACTCGAGCATCTGCATTTCTTCGGCTCCGCCTCTAATCTCATGACGCCAATTCCAAACCCGTGAAGCTCCATTCTGACAATATTTTATGATACGATCTTTGTCATTTTCCAAAAGATCGCAAAACAACGTAGGAAATTTGACCATAAAAGATAAATCATCAAGCCATATATCCTTCCAAAACATAGTTGTCGAACCGTCACTTTGAAGATGACAATGTAAAACAATCCCCTTTTTTGTGTAGTTGGTTAATGACCCAACTATTCTACTCCAAACACCCTTCAATTGAACTAAGTGGTCTAACAAATCAAACCCCACACGAACTCCATGAATTGTTTTAAGGGGTTTTAAATAAAAAGCATTTTGTTCATTATAAAATTTCCACTTCAACTTATACAAGATCATGTTAAAATAAGATAAAAGTTTTGAAAGCTATCCGCATTTCTCTCTACTAGCCAACACCAAATCCTATTTAATCCAGCTAATTTTTCTTTCATGAGATTCATCGAAAAGAATCTGGCTCTAAGACTTGGCAAGAGTTTGATAGCATAACATGCTTTTTTAAAAGCGACAAAAAGTAGATCCGTAATGAACAAAACTGATTTAAGGACCATAGAACGCCCACCTATAAGGAGCATATTTATACCATCCATTTAGAAAGTTAGTTTGGAATCTATCTGTAATTGTCTTCCTACCAAAAGCACGTGACATTTTACACCCAACTAGGTGACTAATAATGGTGAAAAAGAGCTTCTCCGACCAACAACTCGTAAGGATAGCAAGCTATCCACCAACATAATATTTACTCCAACCATGTATAAGTTAGATTTTTTTAGATTCATCTTTAAACCTGAAGCTAAATAAAAGCACCATAGAACATGGAAAATATTAAGAACATTATGATGCGATCACTCACCCAATAAAGGAACATCATCCATATAAAATAAACGTGAGATCTCCAACCCTTGATCACCAAATTTGGCATCATGGTAAAGACCAGCCCATATAACATCTTCAATTGCTACATGCAACTCTTACATTGCAAGAATGAATAAAAATGTGACAACGGGTCATCACGTAGAACATCCCTATTTATCAATCATTGGGAAATGCAACTTATTTAAAGAAAACAGTCATTCTTATAAAAAATCAACGTTGCAGAAACACTTTTGTTCGTAAATCAGAAAAATGGAAATCTTGGTACAAGTATTCCAATGACATAAATAAAACACCATGTGAGTCTAAATAGTTCTAAAACTAGAAAGTAAACTATGCATCTACCTTGTACATACTTCTTTGAACTTAGACACAGGTAAAAATAATATGTTAGACTAGAAAGTCTGGTGAGTCATATAGGTTTGGACTCTTACATATAATAAGCATCATAATATCGTGTAAGAAAACAGTTACACATAAGATCACTTTAAAACATATATATATACCTTTATTACACCCTTCCCAGTGCACTTTAGTCCTTTCCCAGTGCACTTTAGTCCTTTCTCGAGCTCACTACATTGGAAACCATGTATGAGAGCTCTACTACTACCTTCCACACCTATCCATGTGACTAATTCCTGACTCAAACATGGATCCTGCGCTTTCGGTAGTAGGAGCTCTACTACTGCCTTCCACACCTATCCATGTCTGTCCGGGACTCGTCCTGAGACATCCAATTCATTTCTCACCGAAAATTCTAGCACATATGTCCCTAAAGGCATATGTAAACATTTTCCTAGAACACTAGGAATCCCATCTCACCCTGTTACCCTACTAAGACAGAACTTCATCTAGTGATGACAAGTCCTCTTGTGAACGTGCAGTCGTATATAGTGTAGAATCGGATAGGCCTTCGAATAAAAGATCTACCATAAGGCAACAATCGAACAAGGAACATGCAATAGGGCTAAATCTAGAATTCTAAGACTATTTGGTTCTTACTACATACAACCTAATGGCATTCACAAAACAACCTATCAACACTGGCATACATTCTTAATAGCAAGCAATAGGTAAACTGCACAGCAAAAGCAAAAGCAAAAGCTTACTAAGGGTGTAAGGTTAACCATTAGTTATCATATGGCAATGTCGTCCCACTTTGCTACTTGAACTGGCTATGGATGTAAAATTCCATATGGATTTTGGTGTTATATTTTAACTTGTGAACAAGTTAAACATGTTGCAACATAGGTTTCAACATCTTTCTTCATGGTCAGCTACCAGTAGTGGGGTTTTAAATCGAGATGCAACTTTGTCCTCCTAGGGTGAATAATGTACTTCGACTTGTGAGACTTGTTGAGAAGGAGGTCTCTAAATACCATACTATGGAACCCATACTTTATCTTGAAAAACTTTCAATCCCCATGGACTATTATCAAATTTAAATTTTATACCCAGGTTCTCTTATTTCATATCATCACTAGGAGCCCTAATATGATCCTCTTTCAACTTCTTTATGAGTGTTGACACTACTTCAATTTTCAAGGATTTTACTCTCTTTGGCTTTTCATTGTCTTTTTTTTTTAGTGCATCGACAACCACGCTTGTCTTTCCCAGATGATATAGGATTTCACAGTCATAGTCTTTAAGAAGTTCTAGCTAGTGTTGTTGTCTCATGTTAAGCTCCTTTTGGAAAAAGGGTATTGTAGGCTATGATGATCGGTAAAGAGTATCAAGTTTGTTCATAAAGATAATGACTCCGTAGTGTTAAAGCATAAACACGACAACCAATTCCAAATCATGAGTTAGGTAATTCACTTCATGCTCCTTTAGTTGCCACGTCACGTAGGCAATAAATTTGTCCCTTTGTGTGACGACACAACCAAGGCCCACATGAGAAACGTCATTGAATACTGTAAAATCTTTAGACCTTTTGGAACACAATTTTGTTGTTTAATTATTTAAAGGAAGCATTTTGTTTCTGTATCCAAGAATAGGAGTTTCTCTTTTAGGTTAATAAAGTTAAAGGCACAACTATCTTTGAGAAGTCCATATTAAACCTCATGTAGTAACCTATAAGACCTAAGAAACTCTAAATCTCAGTTGGGAATTTTGGAATTTCCCACTTCATCATAGCCTCGATTTTAGCCGAGTTAAATTTAATCCCAATTACTCACTACATGTCCAAAAATCTACACCTCACAAATCCAAAATTCATATTTTGAAAATTCACATACATTCTTTCTATTTTTAACAATTCAAAGACCTCTATCAGATGTCTCTGGTGCTCTTCGCCATTCTTGGAATAAATGAGGTTGTCATAAATAAACATGATCACCAAATGGTTTAGGAATGGTTTGCATACGTTTTTCATGAGATACATGAATACTGCTAGCTTGTTTGTTAAACCAAATGGCAATACAAGGAACTCATAGTGTCCATAGCATATTTGGAATGCAGTCTTCTCACATCCTCACATCTTACTCTCAACTGATGATACCCTGACCTGAGATCTATCTTTAGAAAGTAGTCAACACCTTGCCATTGATCAAAAATATCATCGATCCTGGGTAGAGGGTATCAATTATTCACTGTTACCTTATTAATCCCCCGATAATCAATGAACATATGCATTGTCCTATCTTTCTTCTTTATAAACAAAACTAGAGCTCCCCTGGGTAAGGAACTCAGATTAAGCCCTTATCTAGCAGTTCTTGGAGTTGCACCATAAGTTCATGTATTTCGGTCGGAGCAGACGGATATGGTGCCTTTGTAAATGGTGTAGTTACAGGTACCAAATCAATTCTAAATTCTATGTGTCAGTTTGGTGGCAATCCTGGCAGGTCATCAAGGAAAGACCTCATGATACTCTCATTCAACTTTTAGCTCACCTAGTATTCTTGTCGCCTTTTGTGTATCAATTACACGTGCCAAATAAGATTAAAACCATTTTGCTACATACTTTCAGGATTTCGTTATCGAGATTATTCACGTGTTAAGTCTTTTTTTTATCTACATACACTACTATCATCCCACCATCATCTCATCTGACTCGAACCATCTTCTTACCACAAAACCATCTCAACTTGGTTGGCACCCACCCAATCTATACCCAGCATCATATTGAGTCATGGGTAGGAGTCTGAATGGAAACACATTACTTTTTAGGAAAATAGTGTAATCTCCTTACTTATTGCAAACCAACACAAATTTAGCATCCGTTATCTCAACTTCTAATGCAACATCTAACTTGCATAAAGGCTCATCAAGTTTTTTGTAAAATATAATTTACACAAAGCACTAATATGCTCCCGAGTAAAAAAAACACGTCGATATGCATAGATTTTGAAAGAAATCTACCTAATATCACAACGAATGAGTAACTGATTCCTAAATCAAACAACAACATTTACATGTATAGAGTTAGTAAGGATGTACATGTCACTACATTGTTCACGTTATTGGCCACCACTATTGTCATCTAGATTATTCTTCCCTTTTCTAGGGATTGGTTTCCTTTCTTTGGGAAATTTGTATTGGTGTGACCCATCTTGTTGCATGAAAAATAGTTATTCTCCTCATGAGGACAATAATTGGCATAGTTCCTAACCTTCCCACATTGATGGCAGTGTTGCTCTCCATATTTCCCCTGGTGTATCTTCTTACATTTTCATTCAACTTAGCCACTAAGGTGAAGGAGGTACCCTTTTCATTCTTTCTAGAATGACTCTTCTAGTAGGATCCATCTGATATCTCCAAATTTTCTTTTATCTCCAAATTTCTTCCTTTCTTTAGTTCTCAAAGTCAACATGTCCTCAATAATTTAGCCACGTAGATGGTTATGTTAAGGGTAGTGGCTACTTTCATTAGTGACTGATACTCAAATGTTAAGCCAATGCTCATTAGGTACCCAATTAGTGACAAACTCCCTCTTGTTTAGAAAATTCGTTGTATCATCATCCACAAACATATTTCCTTTCTTTAGGGACAAGAAATTCCCTTCAATCCTCTACATGTCCATATCAGCACAATACTTTATTTTCAGATTGCTAATGAATACTTCACATGTCATCTATTCCATGGTAGTCGGTATTAGAGTCTTCCTCACAACATTCTATCAAGTTAGAGGATTGTCTTTTAGTAGCTTTATAGTAAACATCACTTACTTCTGTGCATTTAACTGCCTCAAAAGTCTACCCTAGTTCACTGATCTACTTGTGTATGACCATAGGGTTGGTACTCCCTTCATACTTGGGTGGTTGACACCTAGGGAAACCTTTATAATTGTATATTTCTTCTTCCTCTTAATCATAGTATCTCCCATATGTGGTTCTCCTATATGTAGATGTGGCTTGAAAGAGTTTTCACTAGTTTCCTCTTTCTCAATTCTAGTTGGCTCTTTATGATCTTCCAATAGATTTTGGAACTCTTCATGTCAGTGCTCCAATGGTTGGTACATCCTCTCCTAGTGTGCAAGCGTTTATTGTTATCATATGTTGAACTCCTCATGTCAGTGCTCCAAAACCCTAATCCAAGAAATCGAACCTAATTAAAATTAGGGTTTATAGGCTTAAAACCCTAAAACAGTTATAGCAATTCAACAAGAAAACAAAACAGGCTCTAATACCACTGAAAGGTTTTCTGCAAACCATGAACTAAATAACCTAAGTTCACATGCAACCTATGAGGATCTATGTTTTCTTCTAATTGAACATATAACAAAACCTAAAGGCCATAAGAAAATTAACTAAAAGAATAAAATTAGAAAAACCAACCTTTTAGAATTTTCTGGAAGCTGAGCAGCAAAAATATCCTGCCTCAAATGAGATCACACCCAAGCTAGAGGAGAGGGGATCGAAAATTCCAGAGAGAGATCTTGAAAGTGGCGAATTCAATATGGTGCCCAGGGACCCTTATTTATAGTTTTCCAGATGGCCAGTTGATAAACCTTAGAGATAAACCTTTTTGAATTCAAATAAGATAAACATTTTATCTTACAATTCAAACTCTTATTTATCCTAATATATTAATTTCGAAATATATATATATCCATATATATGTATTTTCGAATTCAACTGGTCACTACA
Source organism: Cichorium intybus (assembly GCA_023525715.1). Classification (NCBI taxonomy): domain Eukaryota; kingdom Viridiplantae; phylum Streptophyta; class Magnoliopsida; order Asterales; family Asteraceae; genus Cichorium; species Cichorium intybus. The sequence goes on along the minus strand of CM042010.1, from coordinate 47,684,508 downwards.
CACTGCCACTTACTCAACTATTGAATAATTACAGTTTCAGTCCCTGCACCTTTAATTAATTAAATTAATCCTCAAATTAAATCCAATTAATTCCAGATTAATTTCTAATTAATTAATATAGTTTCTAATTAATATATTATGACTTTAATATATTAATAAACAATATATTTAATTCCTGTTGATTTATTAATCCCATAATAAATCAACCTTTCTCTCTACCGAATTTTCTACCAAACCTCCAGCCATGAGGGCAACCCAAATGGACTGTGCTTCTATTAATTAGGTAAATACTAATTATTAGTCATGGCTTAGACACCTAATCCAACATATTAATCCTAACATCTTAGACTCATCTTACTAGATTTTCATCTTACTCATCTATAGTTTAGGTATAGACATCATTCTCTTTTGATCATTGTGAAATATAACTTATTTAAAGACCAACAACCATATTTAATATAAAACAATGTTGTAGAAACATTTCAGTTTGTAAATCAGAAACAATGGAAATCCAGGGTACAAGTATCCCACTGACATAAACAAAACATAATGCGAGAGTAAATTGTTCTAAAACTAGAAAGTAAACTCCAAGAAATCATCAAGCCTCTATCTTATATATACTTCTTTGAACATGAGGCACATTTCAAAGTAACACATCATACTGGAAAAGTCGGGTGAGTCATATAGGGTCTGCACTCTTAAATGTAATATAACATCATAATATCATGTAAGAAAATAGTTAACACATAACATCACATTAAAACATATACAACTTTATTACACCATTCCCATTCCATTTTCGTCAGTTCTCAAACTCGTTGCTTCGTAAACCATATAGGGAGAGTCGCCCATGACCAATGATGTGATAAGGGATGAACATATCAGTTTATCAATCGTATATTTGGATCACTTTAGGGTCCTAGTACATCTTACAGTATAGCCATCGTATTTTGTATTAGTCACAACAGGTAGCTAGCCTAAGGGACAACAGTAAGAATGTCAAAATATCAAGTTATCACTTGATACGCTTGAACACATTTCACTTTTACGGCTCGGGCCTCTTATAATTCATCACATACCTTTAACAATTTGCATGATATGTCAAATAATGTAAACTGCTTTACTCTTTAACAATTGTAAAAAAACTAACATTATAAACACATAGTACACTTTATACACATAATGCCAAATAAAATCACATAATAACCACATAATACACATATAGCACATAACATCAAGACACTTTTATTTTTATCGGGATGTGTGCTTAAAATATATGTACTTATATCTGTGTGAATTTATAGCCACCATACTCATATTCTTGTAAGAGTTCTAACACGTCAAGAAGAAATTAAACATAATCAATATTTTATCTTTAGTTTAGGTAATATCACATTAACTTTATATTTTTTAATAATCAAATAATCATCCTTTATTTATTATCTTTTTATCATTTTTACGATATATCATACTTTTATGATTAGTTAAATTAAATTGCTTAATTTACCACATCAAGATGAAAATATGTATATATAAATTTATTTAGGGTATTCTACAACATAGTGTGAATGTATGACTATTTTTGGTCCATTAGATTATAAGAATGAGTGGTTATGATGAACAGTGGCGTGATGGTAATTAATTGAAAAAAGTAATTATTTGTATATTAAAAAACAATAAGGATAAATTAGACATTTTTTTTACAAAAAAAAAACTTGGGAAATTTTAGATATCAAGGGATATAAACCAAAATTACAGGGAAAATTCCAAATCAAAATTTAAAGATAAAAACTAACATTTCACGTCAATTTCTCGGAGATTGCTTTGAACGATTTCCAATGATACAATTCAACTTCTATTATTATTATTCTAATTCTTAAAAAATAAGACATGAATTAAATGTGCATAACTAATATTCTTGAAGAATAATGTTAACATTCTTCAAAAAAATAAAGATATTTTTAAATAATAACAAAATACAATTCAACTTTCATTCTTATCGTTCTCATTATCGAAGAATAAGCCATGAATTACAAGTTCATAATTGATATTTTTGAAAGAATAAATTAACATTGTTGAAAGAATAAAAGACATTCTTAAAGATCATTAGGTTGAATACATAAAACAATTGCCTATCTATTCACAAACCATTGCCACAGACCAAGCAGACACTCATACTAGGACGATAAGCATTAGACTTGCAAATGAATTGGTTTGAGTGTATTTAGTTTACTTTGATTTGATTTGGTAACTTATACAATGTAAATCTTTATATGATTTGTTGATTATTATATAGAGATGTAGATATATGTTGTGTGTAGTCATTTAATTCGTTTATCATTGTGTTCTAATTTTTCTTGATTTAATTCACATCCTGAATATTAAAGTGTTCAAAGCCTCCACAATGGGTCATACTTCTAGAATAAGTAATGATTCAAGAATAACATGAGGTATTAGTATATTGTCCATGGAGATTGACATAACATAGAGATGCGACTAATACTCATGTGTACTTAATAGAGACTAAGTTTTGGAGTAACCTACACTTAGAGATTATTTCATGGAACTGTCATAATTAATTCTAAGATGATAATATCTTATGTTCTTTAATCCAGCTCCTCACACATCATCCTATTATTATAATATGTTGATGACATGTTGATCATTGTATCCAACATGCAAGAAACCAACAAGCTTAAGGCGCAGTTATCCTGATAGTTTGAGATGAATGAATTGGTGGCTGCTAAGTAGAACATATGGCTAAAGTTCCTTATGCATCTACAGTTGGTAGCTTGATGTATGCGATTGTATGCACCAGACCAGATATTTCTTATGCAGTGGGAGTTGTGAGTTGGTTTATGTCAAATCCAGGTTGAGAGCATTGGGATAGAGTAAAATGGATGTTACGCTACTTGAAAAGAACAACTTAGGTTGCCTTTTGTTTCAAACCAAAGGGGGCAGTGTTAGAAGGCTTTGCCAATGCAGATCTGGGTGGATGTGCAGATTCGGGTAAGAGCACATCAGATTATGTGCTCACGGTCGGAGGTACTGTAATTAGGTAGATGTCCTGGTTATAGTAGAATGTTGCACTTTCAACCACAAAAGCAGAATATATGGCCATTGCAGAAGCTAGCAAATAATTTGACGTTTCACAGAAGAATGAAACACATTCAGATGAGGTACCATTTCATTCAAGAGTTAATCAATGATGGAACTCCGAATATGAAGAAAATCCTTGGAACGAAGAATCCAGCAGATATGTTACACATCAATGTGGTTACCACTGAGAAGTTGAAGTTTTGTATGACTTCAACTGACCTTTTAGAAGTTTGAAGAATGGGGAATGGCATAGAGGAAGATTGTTAGGTGTGTGAAGACTTGAAGTTAGCTAAAGAATGTTAGGCTAGAAAGTTAGTTATGAGGAGACCTTGACTATTAGGGGAAGACTTGCTTGCACATAATCTCTATCTCTATATGAATATGGAGATGTGGTACCAAGAAATACATCACAGATACAGAACGCCAACACAAGACACATACACTAGAGCACATTTAATGAGGTTGAGAGTACATTTAGTGAGGTTGAGATGTGAAGACTTGAAGTTAGCTAAAGAAGGTTAGGCTAGAAAGTTAGTTAGGAGGAGACCTTGACTATTAGGGGAAGACTTGCTTGCACATAATCTCTATCTCTATATAAATATAGAGATGTGGTACCAAGAAATACATCACAGATACAAAACGCCAACACAAGACACATACACTAGAGCACATTTAGTGAGGTTGAGAGTATGGTCAACTTTCGAGCATATTTCACAAAAGATAATAAAATCTCTCTCTTTCATTCGCTTGTGTTAGCCGATCAGACGAATCGTGTGAACTACGTTAATACTGTGTTCCGATTTACAATTTTTCGTTTGACAGAATTCACATTTTATTTCTGCATTTTACAGAATTCATATTTATCGATTTCTCTAGAAGTGCTTAACTTGTTTTGTTGAATCCCAACACAAAAGCATTTTGCAAATGGTAACCGTAGCGAAAGGCCTATTTTGTTAATCTTTTTAGTAAATTTTCACTGTATAACTTTTGAAATTTTAAAAATAAAGATTTGCCAAATTTATAGCAAATTATTCACCATCACGACCATTTGGATTTTACCAACCCCACCTAGATGTACACATTGAAACCAGTTTTTTAATCAAAAATCAATACCAACCGATGTTAAGAAAAACATGTTTGTAGTATCCCAAATTGCATTAAATCGAAGCATCACTTAAACAAGATTGGAGAAAAAAATGGTAGGCCGGTTTTATATCCGGTTTGAAAAAAATAAAAGAAATTAAATACCGGTTTCATTCCGATTATTTAATGTATTAGAATTTAGAAAAGTGACATCTTGATCCATCGTTCCTTGAAATTGTTGTTGATACAAGCATTTGGAGGCTTTTCAAGAAATATTTTGACCCCTTAAAACGATCATGGGATGACTGATTTCATGTAATGCAATGGACTTTTATGTATTTAACCTGGTGAATAAAACCTAATAAAACCTAATAAAACCTAGGAAAATGCAAAAATGCCATATTTAGAAGGAAAACCAATGCATTGATTATTTCCCTAAGTAATTGAACATAATGACTTTTTAATAACTTCATTTAAATGCAATGTGTTTTTTAGCAATTAACCCTCATAAAACAATTTCTAGAATAATAAATTAATTGTAATCATGAAACTTTTAAAAAAGATTTTTGCCATTATTTGATAAAATATAAATGGGTTCTTTACAATTTTTCATTCAATATCACAATGGAAAAACAAAAAAAAAACATTTTACAATATTTCATCCAATATCAGGACGGAATGAAAAAATAAAAACATCTCACTCTAAGAAATAAAAATTAACAAAATGAAATGAACGTATTCCTTCATAAATGGCTCATTCCATTCCATACAACAAAACAATCAGCTTTTTTTCATCGTACCAAATACTACCTTAATTCATCAAATCATCAAACAAAATTCTAGAAATGGAAAAAAAAAAAAAAAAAAAAAAAAAAAAACATTGATGTTGGAGGACCACCCATGTGACTCAAAAACATGGAAAACAGAAATAAAAGATTGCTACAAATGTGTACATTGCTAAAATCGGATAAAAGAATCAAGAGTATACGAATATGGGTTAAAAAAAGAATGAAAAATCTGTACACAATCTTTTAATGGTCACCAAGAATTTGCAGATTAAGAAGCTATGTAGACCGTTCATGAACAATAATCCTGTTGTTTTCATACCCGTTGTTGTTAACAATAGGAAGCATCGGATCAATTCTCCAAATCCCATCAACTATGAATTTAATCTACAAAAAGAAAACGAAAATCTTAGCCAAACAGAAAGAAAGATAGTCTGTTTATTATCTTCTTTTGTCACAATTCCTTTTTATTAAAAAAAAAAAAAAACCAACTTTTTCCTTTTTAAACACTTTTAATGAAATTGACGAGGAGGGTATTTACGTCTTTTTTCCACATACAAGATATCAAAAGCGAGGGTATTTGCGTCTTTTGTCCTGTTAATGCATGTCAAACACAGTATAACCTGTACTGTTATATTTATGTCGTACCTCGTATCTTCCAGGATACAACTTTAAGGAAGTGGAGAAAATGCCGGTTATTGTTTTCTCCATCTTTATCTACAAAAGTGAAAAATTCAATGTCATCAGTATGCAAACTTTTTTAAAATTTAAAAGATTATAAATTGGTGTAAATGTATAAATTTAGAGATTATTAAGATAGAAACCTGAGAGGTCCAACCATCAAAAGATCCAACTAACAGAACTTCTGAGGCTGAATGAGTCCAAAATATGGAAGTTGTACGAAGAAGCTGCAAAGTTTTTTGGGCACTATTTATTCTCCTTTGTTTTTCCTCCACTAACTTCTGTGTATCACTGAAATTTTACACAAACAAGCTTTTTAGGGCTACTTTTTATGATGAGGATGAGGGCATTTATGTCTTTTGCACACACAAGAGATCCAGAACGAGTCTTTGTCACACATTTTTTAGGTGGGAATAAAATTTGCCACTTTTGTTCCTTTGACCACAGCACACAGTACACGATACCCAGTACCCAGTACCCAGTACCAGTACCCAGTACCCAGTACCCAGTACCCAGTACACAATACATACTATAGCTCAGTACACAGTACACTGGACACAGTGTAACTCATTAGTCAAGTACACAGTACACAGTACACAGTACACAGTGAGTACAATTAACAACCAGGGTCTTGATGGATAAAAAGAATGCTTACATTACTGAGAGTGCGATCTTTCCTTCAAACACTGCTAATTTTGCACGTATTGATCTCAATTTATCTTCGGCCTTCATAATCTCGTTTTCTTGAAATTCCCATGCATCGGAAAGCTGTTGTAAGTCACTCGAACTGTTTTCGTGAACCTGGTGAACGTTTCATGAACATGATTGGTCACAAGTCTTGTATAAAATTTGTAATTTTAAAAAGAATACCTTTGAGTTAAGTGTTTGACTTTTTGACTTTAATGAACGAAGGGCGGTTGAAAGCTCAAGCTGCATTTGCTTAAGTCTTGATCTTACATGATCTGGATTTACTTCTTTATTTCTCTCTTCAAGTTGCAAATCAGAATGTATAGAAGTTGTTTTATCTTCTTCTTTTTCATCTTTCCCATAATCAATTTCAGCAGCTACATTTAAAAAAAATGAGTGGATATTATTGAAAATAAAATATAAAGAAGATTAAATCTTTGATTAATAGAATATTAAATAACTAACAATTACAAAAACTCACCCATGTTAGTTGACATTTGAAAATCAGTGGGGACACCATTGATCTTTTTAGAAACATATGTATGGTATATGTTTTTCTCCATATGAACATCAAATGATAAACTCCTATGTTTCTTCAATCTACTCAAAATACCTTCTACTCCTGTATCTTCATCAGGTACTGTTTCTCTGAGTAAAAGAATTACACTGAGTCAGTATTTCATGCGAGTTGACTCAATTTCCATCAAGAAAATATGTATTTCACATTTGCAATAAAAGTTTTTCAGGTGAGTCTTACATTTCGAATTAAGAACACCGTCTTTTTTCTAATTACCATTGCATGTTTTTTATTGGAAGAAGGTAGAACCCTAAATCAGGAACTTGTATCGGAGGATTACAAATTTAATATAAGAGAATCTTACAGTGATCTACCGGAGGGTGAAGCAGATTGATGAGAAGTATCAAGAAAATCCGGAAAATTGTCATACGGATCTTGTCTCTGTTGAAAATTTTCAGGTGTTGTTTGTAAGTCGGTGGTATGATCGAAATTATAGTTCTCGAAATCATTTTCATCGTCGGAATAATCCCAACCCAATGCCAGCCACCCACCTGTTTTCGAAATCGCATCCACTAAATCAATTCTTCCGGCATCGAGTAGTTGTTTCTTAGTCGGAAACTCATTTGGGTTACTCGAATTCTTCATGAACATCAATATTTCTCTTTCCAAACCCAACTCTGCTTCACGGTCCGAATACCCTTCACTCGAAACCCCACTTCTTGTTCTTGTTTCTTTCAACTCTTTAAACCCAAAAACGCGGTCCTTTTTCACGAAAATGAACGAAACCCGTTGTTTAATCTTGCAATTACTTCCCAACCCAAGAATGGGAGCAATAGGGGAAATCAAATGATGCGGAGTTGCGGAGGCGGTAAACAACATCATCGTTCAGGCATTTCATCGAACAGATGGTTTGCGTTGGTGAAAAAAACTTGAAGCAAGATTCCGCATCTACAGTGGCGTAAAGATTATGGTGTCAGAAAGAGATGGAGAAGAGAACGTCGAGAGGCTCGAAAAGAGTGAAGAAAGAAGGGCATGTGAAGCAACGAACAATACTAAAACGGGATGAGTCAAGTACAAATTTAATGGATGATACAAAGGCTCCACTTGCCTGTTTCAAGACACCGTGGAGTAAACGTCTCCGCTGCCAAATTCAGAAAAAAGTGAAAGTCGACATACAAAATTTTGTCATATCGCAGTTAAGCAAGAAATTTTGTTAACTTTATCTAATTAAGAATAGGTTTAAGTACATAAAAGTAAATATATTTACATATTATAATAAAAAAGGTCTTTGTAATTTTTTAACGAAAAAGTAGTTGCATTATATCATTTTTATATTTTGTTTTTATCATTTCTGTTGGTTTTTTTAATGGCTAATTTATAACGATATGGGTGATGGTTGGGGGAAATTTTACCTGTCATCATAGAATTATATTATCTAGACTTCTTTTTATTTTCGTTACTCTTCTTCACTCTCATTGCTTAAATCGATGGCTTATCTTTTTGTGTTTTATGCAGCTTCATGTTGATGAAATGATAAGAGTCCTAAATAATGAGGTACACCATTGTTGTGGTGATGTTGAAGCTCGAAGTTGGAATTCATGGACAATAAACAACTCCAATGACATATTCGTTGGTTGCCCTAATTATCAGGGGTGTTCTTCAAGTTTATAAACTTTTGGGGACTTCACTGTAACTTTCTTTTTGTACTCGATATATCCGATGTCGGATGTCTGGTACTCGAGCAAATATTGCAATTTCTTTAAGAGAAAATTGTAATTTGTCCTACTATATATTCCTACTTCTTCCTCCTACCTACTAAAAAATGACATGTTGAATCCACTAATCTCTTTCTCAATACTCTCTCTTGATTTTGACACTTGTCTTAATCTAGTGAATAGGAAGATTGATAGGAATATATTTTTGGAGGATATAGTACATATTTTCTTTAAGTGAATTGATTCATCATTGCCCAATGAGTGTTATAAAACTAAGTTGTAAGATATCCACATGAATATGAAAAAGAACAAGCTTACTTATTTGACAAAATGAAATCTAGGGTTGTGTTTTTAGGTATGTGTGTTTTAGTGATTTTTTTTAGTAGTTACCATTTTAGGCATTGTTTAATGTAACATCTTTAGAGGGCCTAAGATACCCCGATTATACTTGAACTCTTAAAATGATATGTGTGCGCCGTGTGCAAGCTTTAAATACTTGTACTTGTGTAATAGAAGTATTTTATATTGTAACACAACCATGTTGATTCATTTGAAAATAATGGAATTATTTTATAAAATGGCAATAGTAAAATGTTGTATGCTTGTGAAAATTTTATATAAAATGCAATGAAATGTTAAAGTAACGCCCCTCGCTCAAGGGTCACTTAATCATTTAAATAAAGTTTAAAGTTCCAATAGGTTAATGTTATGTTTGTGGAAATATGGTCTCCAGACTAAAATAGTTCAAGTTTGAACGAGTAGTTACAATTAATACATTGTATGATTAAGTAAAGTAAATATTATTACAATCCAAAGTATCTTCTAAATGGCCATGTTAACCCTCTCATCATTCTCAAGCTCAACTAATTCAAGTACATGTAAGAAATACAAGTGTTAGGCTTTGAAAAGTCTAGTAAGTATATACATGGTCAACCCTTAGAGGGTTAAGGATGATAGCGACCATCCAGTCTCAAAGTCAAACCCCAAAAATATTTTCAAATCTTCAATAAGAACTCCCTAAGTTCAAAAGCTTCATCATTTAGCAGCAACTCAAATGTTCAATATTAGATAATCAATTATTGATAAAGTCAAATAAAAAACGTTGGAAATAAAATAAGACCAAAGTCAGTCAAAGTCCAACTCACTAGTTGCTAAGGATTGGGCCAATGGTTAACACAAAGCACACCACATAATATATCCCTATGAGCAAATGTATCCACAAGTTATCCTTTTGTCGGGCTAATATGAAATTGCAATGTTATACTAGGGGCAATTAACATTCTTATGCAAGTAGGCTTGTAAATGAACCGAACGTGTCGGCAGGAATGATTTTCATTACCATTAACAAATGACAAAACAAGGTATATATACAAAGACATGTGTGTGTGGCACTTTTCGTATACCTAATGGGCTAAAATATAAAGCACACATACAAATATTAATAAGTGATCCGCTAACATCCTTCCGCAGTTTGAACGGGAGATTGTCGAACATTCAAACTGGATCGAAAATCAGTGAATAACGTAAAGGGAAGTCCCTTGGTAAAGATATCTGCGTACTGAGAAGCTGAGGGGACATGTAGAACTCGTATGGCGCCGGTGGCAACGTGATCGCGAACAAAATGAATGTCAATCTCTATATGCTTGGTACGCTGATGTTGGACCAGGTTAGAAGACATGTAGACGGCACTGATTTTGTCACAATAGACAATGGTGGCCTTTGTTGGTGGGGAATGTAGCTCTCGAGTGAGGTTCCGGATCCAACATGTTTCTGCTACAGCATTGGCGATTCCTCTGTATTCAGCTTCAGCACTAGAGCGAGAAATCACACCTTGTTGTTTAGAAGACCAAGAGACAAGGTTGTCGCCGAGAAACACGCAGTAGCCCGATGTCGATCTCCGTGTAGCAGGGCATCCCCCAGTCAGCGTCAGAGTAGGCAGTGAGGGACAGGCGGGGGGAGACGTGAATGTGGAGACCATGTGTGATAGTGCCTCGAATGTAGCGAAGGATACGCTTCAAGGCATGAAAATGCGGCTCTCGCGGATCATGCATATATAGGCAGACCTGCTGAACCGCAAAAGATATGTCGGGTCTGGTAAATGTCAGGTACTGAAGTGTGCCGACAAGACTGCGATATAGAGATGGATCGGAGACCGAATGGTCGTCGGCAGGAAGCTTGTGAGTTGTCTCGGCAGGGGTACGACATGGGTTACAATGAAGCATGTTAGCCCGGTGGAGGATGTTAAGAGCATATTTTTCTTGGGATAGAAAGAGACCAGAAGAGTTGCGAGTGGTGGAGATCCCAAGAAAATAGTTGAGGGGCCCGAGATCCGTCATCGCAAACTCTTTGCCGAGAAGAGTAATAATCTGCTGGAGTAGGGTGGTGGAAGAGCCGGTGAGAATGATGTCATCCACATAGAGAATCAAGAAAGCAGTGTGAGAACCAAATCGGTACACGAAGAGAGATGGATCAGTATGGCTATGCAAGAAACCCAGACTAGAGGCATGATCAGCAAATCTGTGGTACCAAGCTTGTGGAGCCTGTTTCAGGCTATATAACGAGCATTGGAGGAGACACACATGATCCGGGTGCTGAGTGTCTCGGAAACCTAGATGCTGGTGCATGTAGACTGTCTCCTGGAGGGTGCCATGAAGAAAATCGTTCTTCACATCAAGCTGGTGAATCGGCCAGTGCCGAGAAACGGAAAGACTGAGAACCATGCATATAGTCGCCGGTTTAACAACCAGACTAAAAGTCTCATCACAATCTATCCCAGGTTGCTGACTACGCCCGTTAGCAACTAAGCACGCCTTGTAACGCGATAAGGAACCATCTGTATTAAATTTTTGTTTGAACAGCCACATAGATCTGACAATATTAACCTCTGTCGGTCTCGGAACAAGTCTCCAAGTGCCATTCGAAATAAAAGCATCATATTCCTCATTCATGGCTTTATGCCAGTGTGGGTCCTCTAATACCTGTAAGTATGACCGGGGAATATGTGAAATGGTGGTGGTGTTGAGGTTAAGGCGATCGATCGGCTTACGGATGCCACTCTAAGACCGAGTGTGCATGGGGTGAGGAGGATGAGTGGTAGAGGAGGGAGGAGGCGGAGGGAGCTGACGAGGGGGCGGAGGGGGCTGAGGAGGGGGCGGAGAGGGCCGAGGAGGGGAGGGGGCGAGATATGTTGGTCTCAGATCGAGACTCAGGTGTAAGGTCGGTTGGGGGCTCGGGTTGGGGTTGGGGTTTGGGTGAAGGTGTGGATGTGGCGGTGGCTTGAGTAGGAGTAAGGATTTCTTGAAGGATGGGATAGGTGTGATTTTCGTGAAGAAAGTCATAGGAGGGAGGGTCATTAGGAGTGACGGAACCGTATGGGAAGATGGTTTCTTCAAATAAGACGTGTCTCGAGATAATGATTTTGCAAGATGAGAGATCATAGCACTGATATCCACTATGAAGGATAGGATACCCAAGAAAAATGCAAGGAGTAGTTCTTGGTTGAAGTTTGTTGGTGGTGGTGATGTATGGGTAGCATAAGCATCCAAAGACTTTAAGGTTGGTGTAGGTGGGGTGGCGTTTGTATAGACGGAAATATGGGGTTTTATTTTGAATGGTGGATGATGGGAGTATGTTTATAAGATGAGCAGCCATGTTGAGGGCTTCAACCCAAAAAGATGGAGGTAAGTGAGATTGAAAAAGGAGGGTACGGACGACATTATTGATGGTACGAAGCATTCGTTCAGATTTCCCATTTTGTTGGGAGGTATGTGGACAAGAGAAACGAAATTGGATACCGTTAGTGGCAAAATAATCATGGAACAATTTGTTGTTGTATTCCCCTCCATTATCACATTGAAAAGCTTTGATAGTGGTGCCAAATTGGTTTTTGATGAGATTAATAAAGTGAAGAAATTTGCTATAGACATTACTTTTCGGTTGAGGGGGTAAATCCATAAAAAATGAGAGTAGTGGTCTAAAAATATCACATTATAACCAATACCACTACAGCTTTTAACCGGTGATGTCCAAATATCCGAGTGAACAACATCAAACACATTGTCAAGAATAGAAGTAGAATTGAAAAACGGTAAACGAACAAATTTTCCTAAGTGACAAGATTGACAAGAAAATTTTGACTTGTCTTTATTACACAAAATAGAATTATTAGAAACTAAAGACTTCAACACTTGATTGCCGGGGTGACCGAGGCGTTGATGCCAAAGATAAAAGCTTGAAGCAACGAACACTTGAGGAGTGGAGGATGTGACATCGTAGAGGGGACCAGAGCTATCACATCATATTAGAGGTTGTTTGTTCCTGTAATCCTTGACAGTAAAACCAAACTCGTCAAATTCAATAGAAACTTTATTATGGCGGGAAAACTTACAAACGGAGATAAGATTTTTTATTATATTTGGAGTGATTAAGACAATATTTAGGTGAAGGGTACGAAATGGGTTAGGAATGGGAAAAATAGTATTTCCGGTCATACGTATAGGCATTTTGGACCCGTTACCAACATAAATAAAATGAGAACCATGATTATTTGAAATGGTACGAAGTATACCTCCATTAGAATACACGTGGTCCGTAGCACCGGTGTCCATAATCTACCCCGCATTACCCGGGTCGCTCAAGGAAAAAGTATTAAACATTTGAGGAAGGGCAGTTGCTTGATCTTGGTACATGGGCCACGAGGGTGGCTGTTGAGTTGCTGGATGCCCAATGGGCTGTGGTGCGGGCCCAGAGGCAGTGGGCTGCTGTGGAGAACCCTTGATGTGGGCTTGAGGGAAAATTGCATTGGGCCTATATGACTGTTGGGAGGGAGCCGGACCAAGAAGTCCACGTTGGTTTGACCAGATCTGAGGTGGGGTAGGCGCAGTCCATGGAGGAGTCGCTTGGGGTTGTGTCGCTGCATGAAGAGGAGGTTGCTGCTACGGCTGTTGAGCATCAGGAGGAGGGGCAAAATAAACCCAGCTATACTTGGGTGGTTCCGGCTGCCGGCGGCGGTGGTTTTGATTCCAGCGATCAAACCGGCAGTTGTTCCCTCCATTATTTCTGTTGCGGTCTGAATTGGTGGGTGCGGAGGCGTGAAGCACGGTGGGTGATGACGAGTGTTCACTGTGAGAGGCATATGGAGGCGCAACAGGGGTGGACGAGGTTTGCTCCTCAAGAGTAAGCATGTCACGAATTTGCTGGATGGTAGGAAAGGGTGTTATGAACCTTGCGATGTTGGCGACAGTAGGAAATTTGTAGGAAAAACCATTTATGGAGTACATAACAAGGTTTTTGTCAGGAACTTTAGACCCAAGGTTTTCGAGTTGATCTGCCAAAGTTTTTGATTTTTGTGAAATAGGCGGAAGCAGATTGATCTCCAATGGTAATGGTGCGGAGCTTATTCTCCAAGTGCATGGCTCGTGAATCTTTGTTAGACCGAAAGAGATTCTCGGGTGTGGCCCAGATGTCTCGTGCTGTCTGGCCATCTTTCAAGACGGAATTGAGAAGGTTTTGAGACAGAGAGCCATAGAGCCAAAGTTGAATCACCGAGTCTATCTTCTCCCATTCGCCATCTGTAGGTTTACGTTGGGAATCATCAAGGTGATCGAGAATATCAAACGCCTTGCAGTGTGTAACATCCTCTATCTAGGGTTAATAATTTAATGAATAAAAATAATAAATTTAATAATTATAATAATTATCTAATATTAAATTTAATTAAAATGTGAAGTTTGAAGAAGTAACTAGTCTAAAATGACCTAATAAGGGTATAAATGGAAATTCACCATATGGAGTTCAAGAAGAGGGACTAGTTTGTAATAAATATTTTAGAAGTAATGGGGAAGGACTTTTAGTGCAATTATGACATAATCTAAGTTCTGGAGGGACTAGTTTGCAAAAACTGAAAACGTGGGAGTTTAAGTTGGGGAAAAACCCCATTTCTCTTGTAGATTACGACTTTGAGAGGGAGAAAGGGAGAAGAGGCGATTTGCAGGAGATTCAAGTGGGGAAGCTTGATCCTAGCAAGATCTAAGTGGTTTACATCCATCAATTGAAGATTTGAGGTAAGAAATCTAATCTCCATGTTGGAAACCCACCATTTTGGGTAGATCAAGTTCAAATTCGGGTTTCATAGTTGGCGGAGAGGAATTCTATGATCCCAAAGGTGTAGTTTATGAATTCTAATTATTACCTCTTTATAATTTGATGGTTTCATGCTTGGAGAATCATTTGGATGTTTATTGATACATATGAACCCTAACTTTTGGGGAAAACCCCATCAATGGGTGAAACCTTGATGATTGGGTCAACTTGCATCTTAAATGTGTTCTATGAAGAGCTTAAGTGAGTTCCTAGTGATTTCAAATCAATGGAAGAAGGAACCCCTTTAATTATTGATCAATTGGTTGAATGGAATTGGATATTCCTTGATCTAAGCTTATGAAGCAAATTTGGGATTATAGCATGGATTTGAGTTATGGATATGTTATTAGATGATTTGTTTAGACCAAATGATGGCTAATTTGGGTAGAAATAATGTCCTTTTGATACATGAGGGATTGGTGTTGTATTAGACATTGAATTGGACCAAAATCAGGTGAAAATGACCAAAATCGGAGCTGGAACTGAACACAACACGACCCATGTTGAATAAGCACGACCCGTGCTGTTTAGATCCGTGAGTTACACGACCCGTGTAACCCACTACACGACCCGTGTCAGGATCTGGTCAGTTTTGGGTACTTTTTGAGTTTGGGCTTTAGGGTTTAAGCTTTGGGTCCTAAGGCTTAAGCTAAATTCTAGGCAATGTTTAACTAAGATTTCACTCCTAATTAGTGAAGTTTAATTAGTCTTAGAACTATTAGTAATAATAGAAATTATCTCTTGTAGGTGAGGAGTAATTGAAGTGGAAGCAAAGAAGTAACACTCTCCTTGGAGTTTAAGGAAGGTGAGTTACCGGGAGTACACATCCTTATCTATGATTTACATTTGAATTCTAAACTACTTTATGCATAACATATTATGTGCTATGTGTTGCATAACTATTACTTGTGCATAACATTAAATGATTTGCTAATGAGTTTCTCCAAGTAACCAAACTATAATTTTATTGAAAGATGTCTTGATCACTCTTCCATGCATTTCATATAGGAGGGGTGGACCGTGTGAACCTTGTAACAAAGATGTGACGATTGTCCTGGATTTAGGGAAATCACGGGTTAATACCCATATGAGTTGTTTGTCCCGTATTTAGGGAAAACTGTTCCAGACTATAGGGAACCGCATGAGGGAATTGCTAACCCTCATGGGACTAGTGTGGTGGCCATTAGTTCTAGTTTAGCCTATACGGGGATCGGGTGACATGCTTCGTGCGTGTTGTTCGTGAACTTAGATAGGTGCCACTATGGGGAGTTGGACTTCTAAGAGATTGACATGGGGTGGGATAGTTGCATTCATGCATCATACTGTATATCATAACTATCCGGTTGAGTAAACTTTCAAAATGTTCAAATGAGTTCAAATACGTATAAAACTAATATTTTGGAGGTTGTCTCGAGTGATAAGGTTTTCCTTTTACTCACAATGAGATAACCTCGGGTAACTCACTAGGCATTTCAATTTCCTAACTGTTTTGATGTGTACTCAAGTTAAGGGTAGGAGCTTGTGGCGAGGCGGGAATTTTAGAAGACCACGGGATGTGTGGCCATTTGAACCGTGTTTTGTACTTGGATTATGATACTACCTCGCTATACGTTTAAAACTACTTTTAACTATTTTGGGACCTATTTTTCCGCAATGATGAGATATCTTTTGAACTAATGGTATTTTAAAAGGTAAATAAATGTTTTAAATATTAATCCCTAGCGAGGGGTGTCACAATTTGGTATCAGAGCATCGGTTTAAGTGAACTAGGTGCTAGGATTAGTACTTAGACTTAAACTTAAGGTGCTCATGAGTGAGGGTTATGTATTAGCTAATTAATTGTATATTATAAGATTAATGTTCATCTTTCTCAGAATGGTGAACACTCGTAGCATGGTTCCGTCAATTGAAGGTCAAGGGGATGGGGCCGGTGACGAGGTTCAATCTCAACCCATTTCCCTTGCAAGCATTGAAAAGATGATGCTTGACTTGATGGCGAAACAGGAAGTGAAGATGGTAGACAAGATGAAGGATCTACTTAAGGTGCTCATGAGTGAGGGTTATGTATTAGCTAATTAATTGTATATAAATATAACAAAATAGCAAAGTTTGATTCATTTTATTCTGAGATACACAACAAAGATTATATATTTGTTTATTTTTATTCTTTAGTATTTATTTTTTTAAGTTTTCTTGAGTTATTAGAGAGTAGGGGTGCAAACGAGCCGAGCCCGAGCCCGAGCCCGAGCCCGAGCCCGAGCCCGAGCCCGATCCCGATCCTGAGCCTGAGCCCGAGCCCGAGCCCGAGCCCGAGCCCGAGCCCGAGCCCGAGCCCGAGCCCGAGCCCGAGCCCGAGCCCGAGCCCGAGCCTGAGCCTGAGCCTGAGCCTGAGCCTGAGTATATATAAATGTATTTTTATATTTTAAAAAACATATATACATTGTCATAAGTATATATAAATGTATATTTTTATGCTTTTAAAAATATAAATACGTTTTTCCGCATATAAACATGTATATATCAATAAAATACGTATTATAAAACGAGTTTAAAACTCTTTCTTGACATTTTTTCATTATAAACATGATTTTGATTGATACGATATGTGATTATATGCAAAACAAACGTGCTTTTAATTGATACGATACGTGATTATATGTAAAAAAAAATATTTTATATTTATAAAAACATAAAAATAAGTATTTGTTCGTTAATTTATGTTTGTTTGTTTATATTTGTTCCGTTATGTTGGTTTAAGTTCGTCCGTGTATGTTTTTTCATTTAGAAGTATAAATACATATTTTTATGTTGGTTTACGTTCGTTCTGTTAGAAGTATAATACACTTTAGTTGTATAAATATGTTTTTATGTCTTTAGAAGTATAAATACATATTTTTATGTTTTTAGAA
Organism: Cichorium intybus; assembly: GCA_023525715.1. Taxonomy (NCBI): domain Eukaryota; kingdom Viridiplantae; phylum Streptophyta; class Magnoliopsida; order Asterales; family Asteraceae; genus Cichorium; species Cichorium intybus. Next base: position 47,666,891 of record CM042010.1, on the reverse strand, counting down.
ATATAAATATATTTTTATGTTGGTTTAAGTACGTTCGGTTAGAAGTATAATTCATTTTAAGAAGTATAAATATGTTTTTACGTCTTTAAAAGTATAAATACATATTATTATAATTTTAGAAGTATAATACATTTTTAGAAGTATAAATACATTTTTTATATCTTTAGAAGTATAAATACGTATATATACTTATGAAAATGTATGTATGCTTCTAAAAGTATAAAAATACGTCTTTATATTTGTAAAAAAATATATTTATACGTTCTAAAAACATAAAATGACAAATTTATTATTTTAAAAAATGTAGAAAAAATTCCAAAAAAGACACTAACTTTTAAAAAAAATTTGATTTTGACACTGTGTTATTTTTTTCAATTAAAACACTAAGTTTTCAATTTTTTCCAATTAAGTCACTATGTTTTCAATTTTGTTTCAATTTTGACACTCGGGTGTCACGTCATCGTCGCATCATCAAAGACTGACATGTAATCATGCCACGTCAGCGGACTACTGGATTGACCGGTCAAATGGTCAAAATTGAAACCAAATTGAAAACATAGTGACTTAATTGAAAAAAATTGAAAACTTAGTGACTTAATTGAAAAAAAAAAAATAACACAGTGTCAAAATCGAATTTTTTTTGAAAAGTTAGTGTTTTTTATGAAATTTACCCTTTCTAAAATGACCCTTAGGTCCCTCCCTTAAATCATGACATTTCCTTTTTCTTTTGTAATTTGATTCTGAATTAATTCTTTTATTAATATTTATTAAATTTTTATAATTCATAGATTTATTTATTACCATTTCTCATTAATTACGTTATTATTATTTTCTATAATGGATTTAAATAGCTAAATAGTAACTAAATAAAAATCGCGACGTTACAAACTACAAACTTAGCTATGCAGACATACAACTTTTATAACCAGATTAACCTATATTAGCGATCTTAATTGCTGATCAGGAACCATGAAATTCGTTTTAGACGATAAACAATTAGATAGATTTTGATTCTTCTAGGATCTTAAGCCCATTTCGCCATTATAGACATCCCCCCAGCTCCTAGCAACACCGCTACATATGATTTAATTTGGAGCTTAATGCTCCCTTGCAATTTCGAACCCATAAAATCAGACGCGAGAAGATCCACCAAAGCCATGTAGATGAGAAGACCAGCTGAGGAAGCGTTTAGTAATCCGACAGTGATCAATGCACTTGGACTGTTCTCTTTGTATGTCTTTGACAACCCAATCCCCAACGCAATCCCGAAAGGAGTCGTCATCGAGAAGAAAAATACCATTACAAGTTTCTTCATCGTTTTGTATTCAGCCTAGTTAAACATATATCATCAGTATATGATTAAATATAGTTATGACTTATGACAGTTGAAAATAGTAATAGAGTAGAAAGATTTATGGACCTGGAGAATGCAACCACCAAGGCCCATGCCTTCAAACAGTTGGTGGAAACAAAGGGCTGCAACCAATGGTTTGATGGTGCAAATGTCATTTGAAGCTCCAACGCCTAGCCCAATTATTATCGAGTGGACCACTATTCCAAGCTCGAGCACCTATATCCAAGTGTTGAAAAATACAAATATTTTAAACTTTTTGTTAAGAGTAAATCATAAAATATAGTAGCGTATTTTTCTTACGCATGTATTGTATTTTCTACAATAGTAGTAATGTATTTATATTTCTCTTACCTATAATAATGACATGTTATTTAGAACTAGTAAAATATGCGCATTTTACCTTTTAGTTTTACCCATGAGTATTACTTAAATATGTTGCATTTTACTTTTTACCCATAACCAATATACTTACAACTATTAATGATAATAAATAGATGTAACTTGAACTTGAAACTTGTAATTTTATTGCAAGTTTCATGTTATACATTACAATTAGCGGTAATGAAATGTAACTAAACTGTGTTATAAGTAAAAAAGTAAACACCTTAATATGATGAGTGAAATATCGAAAGTATAGTATATTATTGATCTTGTCAATTGCCCCGTTATCAATTTAAAAATGTGATTATGGAAGCCACCAAATTGTTAGAAACGTTCTATATAAGTACTTCAATTATAAAACTTAGAAAGGATAGCACTCATGACTCAACTAAGTGATTACGTACATTTACACCGACACCAGCTAAACCAGTAAAACATAACCAAATTTCCTTATAGATGTCTCTTTGATGTAAAAAACATAAAAAAGTATTACCTTTGAGTACTTAACTTAATTCAAATATAGTCGAGTTAAAACATAAAAAACAAAAACTTTAGAACAAAAAAGCAATTGAGGGGGAACGATATCGCGTTATCAATGACGTATGGGGAATGTGCATGCGAAATGAAACTAACCATGGCAACAACGCGATATCGTAGGAGTTGTGTCCCAACCAGGCCCTGTTGACCATGCTGGTGGCTATGGTGATGTCCAAGGAAATGTCCACCACCACTCGCCACAGCCATCTCATGGTCTCCAGCAACCACCGACTTATCGGCTTCGGCTGAGACAGAGTTATTCGTCTTTGTATACATACTGGTAGCCATGGAATCTACCATGAGTGTGAAAATCGCTGACAACATAGCAACAAACCCCGTAAACGGGAACTTGTGCCATGGGTTCTTAGCCAAGCAACTGGACCTCAACATGGCAAAAGAGTCCGGCAAGACGTGCATGAATCCGGTGGCAAGAATGATACCGGAGGCGAAGGCTTTGATGATGATGAAAAGGCTGCGGTCAGGGCTGAGGGCGGGCACAGAACGAGTGACGAGAGGGAGAGAGACTCCAATGATACTGGTGACGAGGATTGAAGCAATGCCGATGAGTTTTAATTCCAGAGCTTTGGATTTATCGTGGCAAGAGTTGGTAGTTTCTTCCTTGCACTGAGCTAGGGTTCCGGTGGAGAAGAAAGCTGAGAGGAAGAAGACAATGGATATGAGTTTTAGAAGGTTAGCGTTGCAGGCAGCCATGGCCACTTTCTTAATGCTTGTAAACAGATATATGTTTGGTCTCTTTAAGATTCCAATATATAGACACTAGAATGGTTTAATACATGTTACAATATTTAGAATATTTGTTTGGCCACGATAAAATAAAAATATAAGTATCTAGTTTAAGTAAATAATGATTATAAGGTAAAAACTTAAGAAAGCACTACGTTTCCTTTAAAAGTATTATATTTTTTAGAGATGGATAATATATAATTAATGTATATACTATTTTAAAGAATATTATTATATTTTTCAAACGAAACAGTGTAACAGATTGTAAGAAATTTGATATACATTAGGCTATTCTCGACCCGTTCAGCCCATTTAACTTGTTTTCATTATATTTGCTAAAGCCTTATTTCCCATGAATTGGAATTGAATTACGTAACCAAATAAATAAACAGCCGATTGGCCAAATACAAACAAGGATACATACAGAGGCTAACTATGGGCTAACAAATACACTAATAAATATACAACAATGAATATATATATATCCGTTAACATCCTCCGCAGTTTGATCGGGAAGAGAGTTCCGAACGTTCAAACTGGTTTTGAAGTCATTGAAGAGCTGCGTAGGAAGACCTTTGGTGAAGATGTCGGCATACTGAGCAGAAGAGGGGACATGTAAAACACGAACAACGCGCCAGGCAACCAGATCACGAACAAAATTAATATCAGTCTCTATGTGTTTTGTGCGCCGATGTTGAACTGGGTTCGATGACATGTAAATAGAACTGATGTTATCACAATAGACCATCGTGACTTTCGAAGGCGGACACCGAAGCTCACGAGGTAAATTATGAACCCAGCAAGTTTCCGCAACGGCGTTAGCAACACCACGATACTCCGCCTCGACACTAGACCGAGAAATAACGCACTGTCACTTAGAAGACCAGGATATCAAATTATCTCCAAGAAAAACACAATATCCAGATGTCGAACGACATGAAACAGGGCATCCCCCAGTCGGCGTCTGAGTAGGCACGATGGTCAGACGTGCGCAAAACATGCAGTTGTAAACCATGGTCTATAGTGCCTTATATATAGTGTAAGATGCGCATCAGTGCATGTAAATATGACTCCAAGGGATCATGCATGAAAAGACAAATCTGTTGCACCGCAAACGTGATGTCAGGGAGGGTGAAAGTGAGATACTGAAGAGCGCCAGCAAGACTGCGATAGAGAGAAGGATCTACAACGGGGGGTCCAATAGCATCCATCTTACGAGTGGTCTCGGCAGGAGTACGAGCTGTTTGAAGGATGTTAGCCCTTTCCAGGATCTCTGAAGCATATTTTCTCTGAGAGAAAGAGACCATGAGAGGAGTAAGTGGCCGGAATACCCAGAAAATAATTCAGAGCCCTAAGATCAGTCATGGCAAACTATCTGATGAGCTGAACAATAATAGACTGAAGCAGCGTCGTATAGGACGCAGTCAAGACGATGTCATCAACGTAGAGAATAAGATAGGCAGTATCTGGGCCATGATGATACATGAAGAGTGAGGAATCTGTGAGGCTATGCTGGAACCCCATGCGAACAGCGTATTGAGCAAAATACTGGTTCCAGGCCTAGGGGCCTGTTTTAGACCATATAAAGACCACTGTAAATGGCATACGTAATCGGGATGTTGGGGTCCCGGGAACCTGGGGGTTGGTGCATATAGACTGTCTCCTGAAGATAGCCGTGAAGAAAGGCATTCTTCACGTCAAGCTGATGAACAGGACAATATCTGGAGATAGCCAAGCTGAGAACGGTCCGTATAGTAGCTAGTTTGACAACCGGACTAAAAGTCTCATCACAATCAATACCCTGCTGCTGACTACGCTCGTTAGCAACTAAACGCACTTTGTAGAGCGAGAGAGAGCTGTCGACATTAAACTTTTGTTTAAATAGGCACATAGAACGAATCACATGCGCCCCTGGTGGTCGTAGAACAAGGACCCAAGTACCATTCGCAATAAGAGCATGTTATTCCTCGTTTATGACTTTATGCTAATTTGGATCTTTTAATGCCTGAAAATGTTACCTTGGGACAGGGGAAAGGGAAGTAGAGTGGAGATTAAGTCTGTGGGTGGGTTCCATAATGCCATTTTTATAGAGTGTGTGCATGTGATGAACCGAAGGAGGGGGAGGGTCCTCGTAAGGAGGGGAGGGTGGTGGTGAGGGAGGAGGGGGAGTAGGTCTGGTGGGAACGGCCTCAGTCTCGAGCGAGGGTGGGAGGTTGGGATAAGATGAGGGGGAATCTAAGATGTGACGAATAGTAGGGGAGATATTAGAGTCAAAGAGAAAACCATATGAGGGGGGATAAGTGGGAGTGACTGGCCAATAAGGAAAGACAGTTTCGACGAAGGAGACATGTTGAGAGATGGTGATCTTCCGAGTGGAGAGATCGAAGCAGCAGAATCCCCGATGATATGTGGGGTAGCCAAGAAAAATACACGGTGTGGAGCGAGGCTGAAGTTTGTGGCTTGTATGGAGGTGAGGAAAACATGGGCAACCAAAGACTTGAAGGTGATCGTATGTAGCGTGATTGTGAAAGAGGCGGTAATGAGGGGTGTCATTTTGAATGGAGTTGGAGGGAAATATATTTAGTAAATGAGCTGCCATGTGGAAAGCTTCGGGCCAAAATGGAGGAGGAAGGTGGGAGTGAAAAAGAAGGGTTCTCATCATATTTTTATGGTACAGATCAAGCGTTCAGACCTGTCGTTTTACTAGGAGGTATGAGGGCATGAGAAACAGAGAAGGATGCCATTAGACGCAAATTGAGTGCGAAAAAGTTAGTTGTTGTATTCCTCCCCATTATCACATTGAAATTGTTTGATGGTGCTGCCAAATTGATTTTTTGATTATGTTGGAAAAGTGAAGAAATGTGGAGAAGGCTTCTGATTTGTATTTTAGAGGGTAAATCCAAAGGTAATGAGTGTAATGATCAAGAAAAATAATATAATATTTCAAACCACCATAACTAGAAATAGGAGAAGTCCACAAGTCAGAATGGATAATCTCAAAAGACGTAGAAACAATAGAATTAGACAAAGAAAACCGTAGTCTAGTATGTTTGCCAAGATGACAGGCTTGGCACATTACATTATTTTTAGATAAATGGCAAGAAATTAAACTACGAGAAGCTAAATGCATCAAGACTTGATCGTCAGGGTGACCGAGTCGTTGATGCCACATGGAGGACGAAGGGGTGACAAAAGCATGACTTGTGGATCCGGTGTCTGGATAAAGAGGTCCCGAGCTATCATAGCGGATTAGAGGACAGCGTGTCTGATAATCAAGAACAGTGAACCCGTAAGGGTCAAAATCAAGAAAACAATTATTATTAGTAGTGAATCTACAAATAGAGATAAGATTTTTTATGATGTTGGGTGTTATGAGAATATTTTGTAAGTATAGGGGACGATAGATATTTGGAATTAGAAAATTTGTGTGTCCCAAGGTCACGACAGGGATTGCAGAACCGTTACCAACATAAATAGATCAAGGATAATTTTTATTATTAGTGGAATTGAGTATACCTGCATTAGTGTTAACATGATCTGCCGCCAGGGTGTCCATGACCCATCCTCCATTTCCCGGGTCATTTAGAGTCATAGTGTTGAATAATTTAGGTAGCGAAGTAGGTTGATCAACACTCTCGATCAAGGCTCACTGGGGTGTTTCGAACCCGAGCCTTGAAAATGGGCCTGATGGTTGAAAGTTGTGGGCTGTTGGGCTGAAGGTGGCCTGCTGCCAAGGATGCCAAGTGTGCCGAACTAGGCCTGGCCCATTGCTGCTGAAATGGAGCAATAGCCCAAGAGTGTTGGGTCGAGGAGTGTGGAGCCCATGCGTAGGGATGCTGGGGTAGTGAAGGTGGGTGATAAATCCAACCAAACCAGGTGCTTCCATTAAATTGACAATTATTTTTTCGGCGCCTATTATTTTGATTATTGTGAGGTCCACACTTATTATTTTGATAGTTTGAAGTGCCACACTTATTGGATGAGGTGCCGACATGTAGCAAAGATGATGAAGAAGAATTATTTTTATTGGAGGCGGTAGGAATGCGAGTATTCGAGAGACGAGTTTCTTGAACCGAGAGCATAGATCGCATCTCAGAAAAACTAGGAAACGATTTAGTGAAGCGGATAATATCCGCTATGCCATCAAATTTACTGGAGAGACCGTTCAAAGCATGCATAATAACGGTTCGCTCTTTCATTGGTTCGCCAAGTCCCTCAAGAAGATCAGAGAGTTTCTTTACATTTTCACAATACGCATGAATTGAGAGATCCTCGTTAGTGATGTTCCGGAGCTCCATTTATAACTGCATAGCGGTGGATTCTTTATCCTCATAGAATAGAGAGTGGAGATTGAGCCAAACTTTCTGAGCGTTGGCATTGGTGGAGTAAGCGGAGGTAATAAGGGGTTGAGAGATTGAGCCAAACAACCAAATGTTGACCAAAGAGTAGAGTTTCTCCCATTCGGGATTGACAGGGGGTTTGTTGGGTGGATCGTTGGTCAAATCAATGTTATCCAAGACATCATAGGCAATGCAGTGAGCTTTGAAGAGATCGCTCCAAGGTTCATAATTGAAATTACTAAGTCTAGAATTAGCGGGACGTAGGTGATTTTAGGGTTGGAGGTGGTGTCACCAGACATGGAGAAGAGATAGACAATAGAAGAGGTGAGAAGATGGAGAAGGTTGGAGGGAAACAGTCGACGATGGGTATCCATAAGAGGTAGGATCGCACTAGGGTTTTAGAATATGGCTCGCAATCATGCTAAAGCCTTATTTCCCATGAATTGGAATTGAATTACGTAACCAAATAAACACACAGCCGATCAGGCCCAATACAAACAAGGATACATACATGGGCTAACAAATACACTAATAAATATACAACAATAAATATATATCCGTAAAAATATTTAATATTATTTTGATCAACATCCTAAAAATACATTTACAGTCTATATTAGTAAAGACGCATTATGAAAAGTTATTATGTTATAATGGGTTACTATGAACGATGTGTGTATTAGGGTGTGGCATTGTATGCATCAAAGGGGATCGAAGTGCGTAAAATTCGTAAGAAGTGATATATTATGATTAAGAGGTGTTATGATATGCTACTGGCAAAAAGGAAGTAAGTTTGATAAAATTTATCATCATTTGTCTAAGAAATGAAAGTACAATGCTTAAATAATTGCAGAGCATAGTACATTGATAAAAACAAGAATATAGTTGAAATGAAATGTTTATGACTACAAAATTCTAAAAATGATATAACATTATTGAATAATAAAGGTTTGAATGAAGAATAGACGAAAGCTCAAAGTACACAACCTCGATGTGTGAATTGGCAAAGTACATTGTCTAAGATAGTATTGAGTTTATGTACGATATGCATGCAGGATTCTTTGAGTAAGGACATGTATTGTGATAGGGAAATGTGATTAGAGTGAAATATGTCTTGAGATTGTGCCATAATGTTTGAGGCTTGTTTTATAGACAACATATAAGTACCTTTTCAAGGGAAATGTTATGTCAAGTTACGTGTAAAGTATGTTAACGTATATATACACACATTATATTATATGTGAGGACTTCATCATGCATGATAAATTTATGTGAAATGTTATAGCTTGATACATATGGAAATATAATATCATATGTAAGAACATGGTAACTATGTTAAGTGTCATGATAATGACATGAATATTTGTGAAGTATCATATTTGACAAATGTGGATAAATTGTATGATTAATCCTAAAGATGTATAGACTTAATATCTAAATGTATTTTAGGAATGGTTATGGTAAAAAAAACTTTCAACTATATGCTATATATTAATGACATATATCATATGGCCTTTTTAGGATTTGCAAAACAAGGCATTGAATGAAGGAAGCCAATGAGTTTAAGGAAAACTTAAGTCTTCCGTTGAGACGACTAAGCGAGTTAAGCTTTGGCAAAATTCGAATATATGTGAAAGGGGTATTTGTAAAAAGCTTTTTTTTGGCAAGGAGAACTCCCTAGGGTAAGTACGAAATAAAGAGAATTACAATAACCAAAGTAAGCAATAACTAATGAAGAACAAGTATGAATATTAATGAAATAAGGAACAATATAAACTTCGAGAACCATTCATCTTTTCATATATTGAAACTGTTACTTGAATTGTTGTTTTACAATTAAGGATGTCTCACATATTTTCTAATCTTACAGTGTATGGGATAGAGGGGATAATAAAGTAACATAAGATGTAGTGCAACTCACTCCTTACAAAATCATATCCTGACACATAATACTATAGCACAATACACTAAAACACATTAAATGAAGTCAACTGTACAACTAACATTTGCAGTTCACAACGGGGAAGCCTCTAATATAATACTCCTCGGTTCACCATCAGCTTCGGATAGGCAAAGCCTTAGTTAGCGAAGCCTCAAATAGGCTAAATTCACTTCTTTTCATAACAATCTCCCCAAAGTTATTGTAACTTCGGTCTTCATTACTACTTGTTGTTGACAAACTTTGTTACGATGGTGATCCATTCCTGACATCAATCCCTATGTTAGCTCATCGATGATTCTAGACTTCAGCTTAGGAAATTCTTTCTTTGCTTTCTGAGCAGTATTGATAAAGTTCTCCAAGACATTTGTTGTATAGAAGTGATTCTCCTTAAATTTGAAGAAGAGCTTTGGGTTGTCCTTTAATAGAGCAAAAATCACTCCAATCTCAGGATCGTCGGTAAAGCCCTATTTGGTTAACTCTGATCAAGCACAAAGTGGACATATCCCAAAAACTTGTGTAGAATATGCCATCTCTCCTGCCAAAGTATGATTGTAGACAAAAGGAACTGCTGGATCTTGATACAAGGGAAACGAGCATGTCTATAAGAGAAGGTTTTGTTTAGATAGTGATATCCTAAGGCGAGCAAGTCCTCAAGGTTCATTTCCAAAAATCGGCTTCGATGATAACAAGGTTGCTATCATCCATCCTTGTTATTTTGTAGAAACCTGTTCCCAGAATGACCAAGCTTGGATTTTAATGAGCTAAGTTTTGAGAAAAGATGGAAAAAGAGGTTAGCGACGCTATAGAAGGAAGATAGCACTACTAAGGAGTGTAAGATAGCGACGCTATGGGTTCTGATAGCGACGATGCAGGTATTGGCTTTGCACATTCTTAGGATAGCGCCACTCTCATAAGGATAGCTACGCTATTTGTAGTTGTTTGCACCAAAACCTTAGATTTCGAGTTTTGGGTCGTATTTAAGGGCACAAAACCCTAGGTAGCCGTCATTTGACACCCTTGAGCCTCCAGAAACGTCTATAACTCCTTTCTATCTTCTTTGGGTGATTTTTGGTGCTTTTTATAATTGTAGAAGAGTTCTTGAAGAGAAGGAGGGTGCATGGTGGTGCTAGAAGGTGTTCTACAAGTGTGACGCTGCAAGATCTTCACTTCTCCTGGACCTTTGTGAGTAAAATTTCCACCTTTTGTGTTTCTAAGGTTATTCTAGTGTTTTAGGGACTTTAGATGGGTTTTTGGTCCCTTAGTTGCTTGATCTGTGGAGTGTGCTGATAAAGGTTGGATCTTTATGTCCCTTGAGCTTCATTTAGAAGTTTTGAACTGATTTTGGGAGTGAGCCAAGCTCCCTTGAATGTTTAAGTTGGTTTTTGCTCATTTTAGTCGTAGATATTGACCATGTGCATGCATGGTCATGTTTGGATGAGAAAGTTTGCATTTTTATGGATCTAGCAATTGTTTCGAAGGGTACTGGAATGTATTACACCTTAGCTTAGCGGATTAAGAGTTTTGGGAAAAGTTGGTTAAACAGCGGAGATAGCACCGCTATCTCTATTGGTAGCGACACTATCTCAGTCAAACGTCGCGATGTTGACTTCCCACTTAGCGACGCTATCTCTATAGGATAGCGGCGCTAAGTGCAGTTGACCAGAGTTGACTTTGACTGTTGATATTGGCTTTGACCAGTTTGACTTTTGGTCAAAATTGAGAGATTTGGGATAACGGTCTTGGGGGTTTATTCTGTTTGGGTTTAGGCTTTGCTAAGTGAAGTTTATCCTTATTAGGAAGTTTGTGTTGTTGGGATCTGAGGACACGCGCGTGGAGTGCTGTCTAGCTTAGCAGATCAGGTGATCTTCTTATTATACTATGGGTGATGTTACATGCGTAGGTAGCCTTACTTTACTATGTGTCGTATTGTGTGTTAGATGGGGGATTGAAGAATGGTGGTGGATCGAGGGAAGCACGAGAGTTGAACGGATTGAGGCAAGCCCGAGAGTCCAAAGAATGAGATGCTTAATGGCGGACCGTGGCAAGCCTGAGAGCCAGGTTGTTCGGGGCAAGCCTGGAGACCTATGTGAATGTGCTTTATGTGATGGATCGTGTGGTATTTTGGGGAACTCACTAAGCTTTGCGTTTACTCTTTTACCCTAAATGTTTTTCTTGTACTTTTCAGAATAAAAGATTGGAGCGCGGGGGGACTGTATTGCATCCGACATTTTGGGGCTCAAAGTATCACGCTGATTAATGTTTTGTAATTATTTGACAAATACGGTTTTAAATGTTTTATTTACTTTACTCGGATCGAATGGTTTATTCTTCCAACACGTTTTATGTATTTAAACCGCTTTTGAAAATGAAAATTTTATTAGGGAATTTGAGACGTTACATATTTCAAAATGGAAAATGTGTTAATCCTTGAACCTTCTCGTGGGAAACCTCAAGCATGCTCTTATTCTGGTCACCGACCATAACTTGGTTTTTCGGTTTCACATGGAGGTTATAGAAAGCCTCAAGCCAGTCTCTGGCAGGTTAAACTTGGTCAACCAGAGAGATACGTGTATTAATATGTAGGAATACTTGGAAAGCTTTTGCATTACGAGACCGAGGAATATCCAACTGAAGGGACTTCAAAGCGGGAAAGGCAAATGATCTCCTCAGGGTTAAATCTTCACCTAATATAATATTTGCATCTGAGTGCCAAGGACTTGTGATTATGGAAAATAATACCTTCTTCTCTTCGTCTTTCCTTAAAGATTTGACTATTTCCCTTTTAAAATGAACCTCCTGCTCTCTCTGCTAATCTATATAATCATTATCAATCTCTAAGTCAGACTTATAAATAAACTGTAACGCCCAATTTTTAATTTTAACGTAGTTATTAGCATTAATTATTTAATTGCGTATTCTAAAAAGAAGAAAATGAATTCTAGGTAGGAAGAACGATTACAAGAATTAAATTTGGATTATAGCAATAGCAAAATAACAACAACAACAACAACGATGATAATAATTAATAATAACAACAATAACAACAATAATTATAACGATAATAATAAGCATTCATGTCTTCCTTTTCAAGACTTAACATACATTTATGTAAACTTTGAATGAATGTTCCAAACAACTTTTCAATAGTGCAAGCTCTTTATTTCAATCATTTCACATAAGTAACCTTTTTGTCCTATTTTTTGCGAACTTACATAACGAACAATACACATTCTAATCTTTATTGCCATAATATTATTCAAGGTTCCCACTACATCTCCTGGGGTGGACCTCCTAGTTATTATTATTTATCTATATTAATTTATTATTATTACTAGCAGTTTATTTAAATTATTTTACATCTTTTCATTAACTATTATTTTCATTTATAAATTATACTTTTTATGATTTAAAAAAAATATTATTCTTTTTTGATATTTTTTTTTAATACATTATTTAACGTTTTGTTTTAATATTTTTAGAAGATAACATTTTTCAAACATTCAAACACATAAGTAAAAGCTGGATTTAGTGAAAAACAAAGATAATTAACTGATTGTTCATCATTAATCATTCAATACAACTGTATCAATAATTGTAATGTAAATGATTCATCTACATATTTATTCATCTTTCATAAAGAGTAATCCATTCAAATACAATGCCATACTTGAAATAATTTTAGTATAGAGTAACTGTAGGCATATCATACCATTTATTCAATGTGACTTTTACGAAATGACAACCATTTACAAGCTTGATTGCAATAGTGTATTGATGCCATTGTGGTTAATATGACCAAAGAATTTAGTATGTCATACTACCCACCATGCTCAAAATGTATAAGATTTTGAAGCATTTATATGCTCATTTCGGTAGTTAGCCAATATTGAATCGGTACAATTATATATCTAAAAGTAGTTAAATGAATTATATATGTTTGCAAAATATTCACTTACAAAAAGGATTTCATAGTCGTTTTTATAATTGTTTAACTTGTGAATCTTTCTAGAGTGAGTTATGGACCAATCATTTTCATCATTACCGAGAGAAGCAGATATCACCCTCAAACAACAATTTCCGTTAGATTTCACGTCTTTTGTTTTCCTGACATAAGGATTAAATCACTTTGAAAATTTATTAATATATAGAAGTTAATTTTTTTGATTTATTTTTGAAGTGATATATATGTCTTGCTGGTTTTCCGTTGATCAACAAATTTAAACACGTTTGAACCATTTCTTTTAATTAAATAAGTTGACGGGCATTGCATAAATGTTTAGCTTATATTAATTCGACCACAAAAAGGACAAAAGAAATAACGGAGACCAAAAAACAAGGGCAATGACGAAAGAAACTAAAAGATACAAATGAGAAAAATAAAAATAAAAAGTTATATATATATATATATATATATATATATATATATATATATATATATATATATATATATATATATATATATATATATATATATATATATATATATATATATATATATATATATATATAGACAAAAATTTGACTAGTAAAATAAAATCAGGGAAAACAATTTTGAGTTCATACTTAAGGTTCTTTTACATAATAACATGCTGTATAACTAAGAATGGCAATCAGCCGAGTCAACGAGTATAATGCCCTAGAATGCCACTCCATGGCCTGAAACGGGCTAAAACGCGACTAATGGCCTAGTCCACACTTAGACATACACCGAGTATTATGACCTTATAAGATTATGCTCAAAATTTATTTTTCCAAGAGTCAAATTTTTGTTCCAAAATTTTTTTTTTTTTTTTAATACCATAATCTCAAGCCATGATGGATTCAACACATATAAGAATTTAGCCTTGCATTAAGGCGTTAATTAAAAGACAGAAAATAAAATATGAAAATAAGATATGAAAACTTACAAAATACAAAAGCAGACTTTTATTGCAGCGAGTTTTCGTACAGGATGAGAGAATAAGAGATATATAAGAGAGAGGTGAGTGTCTAAGGTCTGCCTCTAAACATTACCAAGCTTCCTCTTTTATAAGCTCGGATTTCAGACGACTATAAATTCTATTCTATAAAATTATTGAGGCCGAATACATTGGCCGACAGTAGTACAATAAATTATTAACTTTTTTAAAGAAGATTTATGACTTCTGCGGGTTCTCGTGAATGGAGGGGACCACCATCTTTAATCATACACCATATTCATGCACCGTACTCGATTATGGCATTTTGTCTTTATTCTTGGATGATTGTGACTCTTTGAACAGAGTGGCCTCCATCTCTGTGAAGAGGTCTTCAATTGGAATTGTTGGGAGTTCATCATCTATTGGTTGGGATTCTCCGCTTAACATGTGAAATTGATTTTCACTATCAACAGATGCCATGGATTCATTGTCGGAATGGCCTTTTAATTTTTCTGCATGCTGTATGATAACAGTCTTCATTTGATGGATATATTCCTTAAGAATTTCTTCGTCTGTTGGGTCTTTATGGTGTTGATTCTTCAATTGTTCAGCAATTTGCTGTAAAGGATCTCTTTTGGCCTGTTTTTGTCTGAATTCTCTTTGAGAAGAATACTTCTTGATTGTTTCTTTAATCTGGTCTATTGATTCTTTGGAGTGTATTTCTCCAGTTTCTTGATCTTTTGTAATCATTTTGGGCCAGAACTTTGTAAGAAAAATTCTTTGGATTGAAGGAAATTGGTGTGTGGTATAATCAACTTCAGGGATCCATTTCCAGATCCATGGGATTGAAAATTCTGTGAAAAAATGATATGAGGGTAAATGTTGTTGACCACCATTATATTTGGTGATATCATTTATTAAACGGGGTGAGATTTTTACCCATTCATCATATAATGATTTGAAGGGTTCTGGGAGAATTTCAATTGATGGACCATATGATATCCACCATCTTAAAAACCAGTTTGGAATGTCTTTATTATAGACTTTAGGGCATATTTTTATAAACCAGGAATGTTTTCTTTTTGAATTTTCGTATAAAAACACTTTATAAAAGCTTTCAACATAATCCCAATAATTAAATTTTACAGGGATTCTTTGTTCAGGGTGTATGAACTCTTTTTCTTTTAGGGTACTTATTCCCCAATCTTCTACTGATATAATCTTTTTAATAATAATTTTGCTAAAGTTATAAACTTGGTTTGAATTGGCTGGATAAAAATGTGATATTTCACAAGACTCTGTGGCCTTTAAAATATTTTCATAATATGATCTTTGTTTATATGATCCAGCTGAATATGAAGCAGTATCCAAATATCTGGACATGAGTAACCAATCATCATTATTGGCATCAAAATACCTCATTATATCTTTTTCTTCAAGAATTAATATTAATTCTTGATGTGGATTTCTATAATAATCCTTTGAATCATCCGGTTCCTCTGTTATTACTGTATTTGCGTATGAATTGCCAGTATTACTGGTTTCTCCTTTCTTTGCTTTTAAAAATTCCATAAATTCTCCATATAATGGATCATTCTGTTTAATTGAGGAAGATGATGAAGATGCAGTATTACTGCCACTTTTACTGTGATATGGTAATGGAGGAAAATTTCCTCGACCTTGTCCCCTATGAGGGTACTGGCCTCTTCCTCTTCCTCTGTCACGAGGAATCATTCCTGTAAGATATAAATATGAAAAGGTATCTCTTTATTTAGAAGTAGTACAATAAAATTAACAAGTAGATTGATTAACAAATTTTCTAAAGAACTGTATTGAACTCTTATATGCTTCAATTTCTCTTGCTGTCATTACAGCTTATATTTTCTTCTTTTGCTTGAATTCTCTTTCTACATGTTTTAACATATAAACATATACATTGTCTTTTACTTGTAATTTGGAATCAGTCATTGTTCCTGCATAAAATTGTTGTACAAAGATTTTATTTCTGAATTAATAATTATAGAAAACATTCTATAAAAGGTTGGGGAGTATTCCTCAATTTCTTGTAAGTCCCACATTATAAATCTCATTAATTGGTGATTACCATTTTTTATGGCTTTTTCACTTTCTTTTAATAAATGATTTAAATATTCTCTATCTTCTAAATAAAATACTTCTCCTTTAATATAAACTCTCCATTTACTTATAAAATCTTCTTTAGTTTTAGAATTGCTAGGTTCACTTGATTCACCTGCATCGAATTTATTCATAACTTCAATTTCATCGAGGCTCATTTGGATATTAGAATTATCCGATTGTGTGCTCATTGTAGATATTCTCTAGTTAAAAAATCAGGTAAATTATTATCGACTCCTTTTTTGTATTGGACTTCAAAATCAAAACAGGCTAAATTAGCTTGCCATCTTGCAAACATTTGTTTAGAAACATCATGTTTGAAATCTTTATTAAGAATGAATTTAGCTGCTTGACAATCTGTTTTAATAATAAAATGTTGATTGTATAAATCATCTTGAAATTTTAAAACACATTTTACTAAAGACAATATTTCTTTGGCAGTGGTTGAATAATTTTTTTGTGCTGGATTCCATTTTCCAGAATAAAATCTTATTAAATATTCTTTTTTAGATTCTGGGCTAGTTTGTTTTAAAATTCCTCCATAACCTATTTCGGAGGCATCTGTTTCAACAATCTTGTCCCAATTGGGATTTGCTAGAGATAAGCATGGCAAAGTTTTAACTTTCTCTTTTATTCTTTTTACCGCATTAGTGTGTTTTTCACTCCATTGAGGTGGATTCTTTTTAAGTCTTTCATATAAAATAGCAGTATCTTCTGCTAGATTTTTATAAAATTGCTATAAGGATAAAAAATGTCATTCATTATATTCTGGAATCCAGAAGGTGCATTTTTTAATCCAAATGGCATTACATTCCATTCATATTGTCCAAACGGGACATTAAAAGCGGTTTTCACTACTAGAAAAAATGCCTTTAATGACACGCATTGCGTGTCATTAAAGGGTATAGATGACACGCAAATGTATGTCAAGGAAGCCCCTGTCATAAATGACAGATGACACACATTTGTGTGTCGTAAATTTACGACATACATTAATGACAAACCTTTATGACTTACAATGTAAGTCATAAATTTTTTTAAACAAATAATATATATATATATATATATATATATATATATATATATATATATATATATATATATATATATATATATATATATATATATATATATATATATATATTAAGTTTAGTAGCATTAAAATTAAATCACACATTCAATTTAATGTCTCATAATATGAAACAAAATATTATTAATACAAATATAATCCTTTACCACATTATTACAATGCCGTATGTCAAATACAAGATTACAACATCAAAAAAATTCTAACTAATACCCGACCCTAAAGACATTTCGGGTGTTCGAGTGGGGAGGTTATATCTACAGATACCCAAATTCCACAAGCATTGTTGTATTCCATGCATCAAAAGTTGTACACTGATCTGGAATTAGTAATATGTGACTTGCTATTTTGCCGTGAGTGTATATATTACAAGTTGACTTGCCATACTCAAAATAAGACTTTGCTAGTTTACGAATTCCATCCGCCTGAAATCACACAAATATAACATCAAATAAGACTTTACAAGTTGACTTGCCATACTCAAAATAAGACTTTACAAGTTATGATGCATGCTCCTTGTCACGTGGAATGCTACTGCTAGATAGATACATGTTTGATCAGGTTTATTTATCTAATTCTGAATTTTCAACAGATAGAATCATTTTCAAATGGCCAAGAACGGGAACCAACTATAAGACAAAATCTAAATATACACTAACCTTATAGAAAACCTGCCCCAGATCAGTTCATTTAGATCTTTGGTTTATCCAGGTGCATAAAACTTCAAGATACCTGCATGAGGGTAATTCGTCATTTGGTTGAAATAGTTACCATTTACCATTACTAGTAACTCAACATCTAAGCAATAACCTGAAAACAAGACAAATAAAATAAAGAATATGAAAAAGAACTCAAACTTTTAATTAATATGGATGCTTTTCTGATTTTGGATAATAACATGAAGGAATCAATAACACAAGTTTTGTTAATCACATGAGACTTTCTCTGTTAATTCATATAATTATGGAATAAGTCAAAAACAAACTCATATATATTTTCCATCTTTCAGGAAGCTTTGTATGAAAATGGGACATTACACACCAGAAAATATATGGACTCTTGGGATTAATCACCATGTTTTCTAACTTACCCAATTGCAGTGGTGTGAGCTTATGCAAAATTCGGGAGCTTAATGTACACAAGTACTGCATCACTGCATCAATGCAGGGTTTTGATATGGTGGGGAAGGAAAACATGCATAGTTTTTTTAATTTAGAAGATAATTTGATGTTAATCTAAGAAACAGAACAGGTTAGAAGCTAAGAAACAAAACAGGTTAGAAGCTTACAGAAGTGCTTCAGATAATCAGATTCCATGTCTTCAACTGCTTAAAAGACCAAAAATATTAGCCCCCAGTACTGCATCAAAAAACTTACAATTGCTTCGTTTCTTCCTGCCTGCTACTCTCGAACTCTCATTTTCCTTCCTCTCTTTTTTCTGATACGCATATTAGACAAAAGGTCCCTGATTTCGGCGATGGCTGGAGGAGAATTCCGATACCAAAAAAAAGTTCCCCGAGTTCAGTAATCAAATAGGTCTAGTTCCACAAAATTGATTTCGTTTTGTGTTATCACTTGGAATGATACGAGATTCAACAAAACAATTCCAGATACAACTTAAAAAACATACCTGATCAAAACCCTACTAATCACTTCGGCTTATCGATTCGTGAGATGCCAGAACGGGGAGAGAGCAACGAGGGCGAGAAAACAATAACAATAGAAACCCTAGCTTCAAGTACTGATGAATCGCATATTCACGAACGAGAATGCCCTAGCTTCCAAGTGCCAAATACTGATGAATCACATACAATCGCATGCCCTAGATTCCAAGTGCCTATCGCATACACCAGCGGGAATGTCGGATGTTCTGAAAATCGTGAGATTTTTTGTGTGCGAGAACTGATCAGTATGAAGGAGAATGTCGAAAGATCAGGGGAATACACGATTTTGATACATATGGGGGAAAATTATAAAACGACACTTAATAATTAGATGACATACAAAAAATACTAAGTATCCTCCGTGTTTTTCAATTTTTTTTATTACGACAGTATAATACGACATACATTTTTGTATGTCATAGATATGTTATACAGATGACATATATTTACGACATACAGTAATGCATGTCATAAAATCTTTAGATTTTAGAAAAGACGACATTTGTTTTATGACATACGGTTTTGTATGTCGTAATATCAGTGTGTGTCATTGTTCGTATGTCATTAAAAGCCTATTTTCTACTAGTGTTTGTATCTATCCTTTTCTGTAATTTGTATCTGCCAATATCCAGATTTTAAATCAAATTTTGAAAATATGATAGCATCATGTAATCTATCAAGCAAATCTTTTTTATTAGGAATTGGATATCTAATCCATTTTAAAACTTTATTTAATGGTTTATAATTAATTACAAGTCTAGGAACTCCTCTTTCTTTTTCTGCATTTTTTTTTACATAAAAAGGTGTGCATGACCAGGGTGATTTTGAGGGTCTTATTAGTTTTTTATCTAATAAAGTTTTTATTTCTGTTTTACAGAGTTCTAAATAATTTGAATTCATTTGGCATGGCCTTGCTTTAGTTGGAATATTCTTTTCATTAAAGTTTTCTTCATATGGCAAATTAACAATATGTCTTTTTCTATCCCAAAAAGCATTAGGATGATTATTACAAATACCATTTGAAAATTGGTTTTGCAATAATTTAATCTTATCCTGTAATTTAGGATTTTTAAGAGTGTTTTCTATTGTATGAATATTAATTTCTTCTTTTATATAATTTATCTGATTTAATTTTGCTATTAGCTGATTTTTAATTTCATCAACCCAAATTGTTTGTGAAGGACTAATAAAAGGAAAGCATATTATCTGTCCTTCATATAATCCTATAATTTTCTCTTTATCAGTTAGAAAAGGTAATATCATTTCTAAAAATGGATTTCCTAGAATCATATCATTACTCATATTTTTAACAATAGTGAAGTGGACCGGTAAACATATACCATTCGTACATATTTTTGCATTTGTTAATTTATATGTAATGTCCAAATTTTCTCCTGAAACTCCTTTTAACTTATTTGTTGTTTTTTGAAAATATTTTGTAGGAATTAATCCTTCCTTAATACAATTCATATCTGCCCCACTATCAACTAGTGCTGTAAATTCTTTTTTATAATTATATCCTATCAAAAGATTAATTTTTACATACCATTTTCTAAAAATTACCTTTTCAATTGATTGCAAAAATAAATTGTCATTGTTAGTATTTTCATCTCTTTTTATAATATCAGCATATGATTCTGTTATAGGTATTTTTTCAAGTTTAGTTATTCTATTATCTTGTATTATTGAATGTTTTTTAATATTTTCAATTTCCAATTTTAAATTACCAATTTCTTTATTTAAATCCTCTACTGTTATTAAATCTAATGTTTTGATATTTCTTCTTGCTTTTAATATTTGGTCTAATTTTTTCATTGAATATGGTTCTTCATTAACCATTTGTTCTTGTTTATTGGGATTTTGCAAATTATCTATTATTTGATTTCTAATTTTATCATCTGATACTTCTTTTAGTAATTTGGCTATATCATTACTAATCATATTAATTTGTAAATCATTTTGAAATTGTGATTCAATCAAATATATTTCATCTTCGAAGTTATTATTTTTTGAATCCATTTCTGTTTTTATAATACAATTACATTCATCTTCATTATTTGAAGAAGTGTTTTCATCATCATAATAATCTTCTTGATAATAATTTTCTGAGCTATCAGTGTCCGTATCTTCTATTAAACTAATAAATTTTTGTTTAGTATCATCCTCTAAATCTAAGTTATTAATTTTCTTTTTTATTTTTTCTTTACATTTATTAGCATAATGGCCAGGTTTTCCACATTTATAACATTTATCTTTTCCTTTTCTAAATGATTTTTTATTAAACAATTTTGTATCATTTTCTTCTCTTTTTTGTTTTCTGAAATTAC
The DNA here is from genome assembly GCA_023525715.1 of Cichorium intybus. Taxonomy (NCBI): domain Eukaryota; kingdom Viridiplantae; phylum Streptophyta; class Magnoliopsida; order Asterales; family Asteraceae; genus Cichorium; species Cichorium intybus. The sequence continues at coordinate 47,645,482 of CM042010.1, read as the reverse complement.
TTTTCTTAATTCATTTATTTTTTCTTTCTTCAGAATATTTTTTATTCTTAAATTTTTTATTAGAGTTTTTTAAATTCATTTCCATTCCAAATTGCTCACAAAATTCTCCTAATTGTCTTTTCTCATTAAGACGCTGACTTTTAATCTGATGATTTAATTTTATTTCATTACATAAGGATAATCCTTCTTGGATACATGTTCCTATTAATTTTCCATAAGTAAGATCTTCGTATATAATACTAGGATTATTTCCTCTTAATTGTTTTCTTATTCTTTCTGCAAATAAATTAGGTAATCCATCTATAAATTTATCTTTCCAATAAGGACTATTACAATCTGGTAATTCCATTATTCTGTTAAGAAAAGTATCCTTATACCATCTAAATGATGTTAAAGTTCTACATTTTAATCCATTTAATAGAACTCTTATATGTTCTGAATTATCAGTCCATCTTCCTGTAAAATGTTCTACAATTGTATAAGTTAAAGTATAAACTGCACTAGGGACTTCATTATCTCCTTCTAATTTCATCACACTATTATATATTGATTGTTGTTGGGTAGTGGTTAAATAATTATCCCACCATCCTTTTAATTGTCCAGTAAATCCTGCAACTAACATTTTTGCTACTTTAATATCATCATTTCCTGCTTGTTTAGCTATTGTGCTATACATTAACATTCTATGTATAGTATTATAAATTTGTCTTTCAGTAAATCCATCTATATTCCATTCATAAATGTTTTTACCACTATAGCTATTACTAAATTCATATTCTCTTTCTTCATGCAGGACATCCTGAGGACTTGGTTTAGGATAATAATACATCCTTTGAACTGGCTTTCTAGCAAATTTACTATCATAAGATCCAATTTTTGTGATCTCTATATTATCTTCTGTTTCCTGATCAGATCCACTATTATCTGTATTACTTTTATTAATTGTATTTATACTTAATTTTTCAAATTTTTTAGATAATATATCTTCTAATTCTTTGTAATTTCTAAGTTTAAAATTATTAATTTGTGGAGGTGGTTGTATTGTAGCTGCTATTAAATTTTTGTTTGATAGTTTACTATCCTCTTTTTTATCATTTTTATTTTTTTCTTCTGTTTGTGACTGTGCTATTACTTTATCTACTTTTTCTTGTAGAGAAATCATTTGTTCATTTATTATATTCGAACATAAGTTATTAAAATTTAACTGTTGAACTAGAGCATTTATATGATCTGTTACTATTACTGAATTGTTTGTAAAAAGTTTTTGAAAAGATGAAAATTTTATTTTAATACCATCTTTTTCAATAAAAAATGGTTGTTGTGGTGGAAATATACTTTTTACATATTGGTCATCACTTATATGATAAATTCTTTCAAGAGCATTTATTGTGCCTTTTTGTTCATAAACATATTTTTCTAAGAACCATGGAGCAAAAAATCCGAGTTTATTTATTGAAGATAAATAATCATAAAATTGATTTTGTAAAATTATTTTTTGTTCAGAAGTGAATTCTTCAAAAAACCATTTCCTAAATGTTATCCATTTATTACTATAAAATTCTTCACATATTAATTTTCTTGCCTGTGATCCAGGACTAAAATCTATTTTTTCTTCCATTAAATATCAGAAATCTTAGTTGTTGGAAAATCCATCTCTGAAAGAGTAGGATCATCGTCTTGAAAAACAATATTATTTTTTATATTTAGGTTTTTAATTTTTTTCATCTATTACAGATGTAGAGGCCCTGGAAGGTATCTCAACTTTATAATTTGTAGGTGAAACATATGAGCAATTAGATCTAGTTGACTGACATCTTTTTATTAATGAAGTATTATTATTTTCTTCTATTTCTATGGGTTTTTCGAATTCAATTTTTATATTTCCATCTCTCGTTTGTATAATACTTGTTAAATTATGTTGGGTTATTGGTGGTGGAGGAACAACCCCTTCTATTATCCAATTTTCTAGAAATTCTATCTCATCCCATTTTATAGCTCTTCTTTTTTGTAATTTTGGACATATCGAAATTACTTTCTATTAATATAGTTTCATTAATTGATTTATTAATTCTTTTACATCTAGGGTTCATAGTGAATAATGGTTTGTAATAAATCCTATAACATATACATATTAATTCTGATCCTGGCAAGTAATTATAACCATGTGTTTTAACATTTAAAGTTAAAGCATCTAGTACATTAATATCAGATAATGATAATTGTAAGTTAGGATAAACATTAAAATATACTGGACCATGAGCTAAACTGGATTGTATAATACCCATTAGAGACTTTTTATAATCTAAATTTCGAGCATCTCTTAGAACTGCTAAAAAACTTTCAGGTAAACCTTGTAAAGTTAGGGGTTTAAAACCAATTTGTACTAGACCTATAACAATGAAAATACTAACAATGACAATTTATTTTTGCAATCAATTGAAAAGGTAATTTTTAGAAAATTGTATGTAAAAATTAATCTTTTGATAGGATATAATTATAAAAAAGAATTTACAGCACTAGTTGATAGTGGGGCAGATATGAATTGTATTAAGGAAGGATTAATTCCTACAAAATATTTTCAAAAAACAACAAATAAGTTAAAAGGAGTTTCAGGAGAAAATTTGGACATTACATATAAATTAACAAATGCAAAAATATGTACGAATGATATATGTTTACCGGTCCACTTCACTATTGTTAAAAATATGAGTAATGATATGATTCTAGGAAATCCATTTTTAGAAATGATATTACCTTTTCTAACTGATAAAGAGAAAATTACAGGATTATATGAAGGACAGATAATATGCTTTCCTTTTATTAGTCCTCCACAAACAATTTGGGTTGATGAAATTAAAAATCAGCTAATAGCAAAATTAAATCAGATAAATTATATAAAAGAAGAAATTAATATTCATACAATAGAAAACACTCTTAAAAATCCTAAATTACAGGATAAGATTAAATTATTGCAAAACCAATTTTCAAATAGTATTTGTAATAATCATCCTAATGCTTTTCGGGATAGAAAAAGACATATTGTTAATTTGCCATATGAAGAAAACTTTAATGAAAAGAATATTCCAACTAAAGCAAGGCCATGCCAAATGAATTCAAATTATTTAGAACTCTGTAAAACAGAAATAAAAACTTTATTAGATAAAAAACTAATAAGACCCTCAAAATCACCCTGGTCATGCACAGCTTTTTATGTAAATAAAAATGCAAAAAAAGAAAGAGGAGTTCCTAGACTTGTAATTAATTATAAACCATTAAATAAAGTTTTAAAATGGATTAGATATCCAATTCCTAATAAAAAAGATTTTCTTGATAAATTACATGATGCTATCATATTTTCAAAATTTGATTTAAAATCTGGATATTGGCAGATACAAATTACAGAAAAGGATAGATACAAAACCGCTTTTAATGTCCCGTTTGGACAATATGAATGGAATGTAATGCCATTTGGATTAAAAAATGCACCTTCTGAATTCCAGAATATAATGAATGACATTTTTGATCCTTATAGCAATTTTATAATAGTCTATATAGACGATATTTTAGTCTTTTCTAAAAACATTGAACAACATTTTCAACATCTTAAAATATTTGAACAAATAATCATAAAAAATGGTTTAGTTATATCTCAACCAAAAATGTTTTTATTTCAAACAAAAGTAAGATTCTTAGGTCATAATATAGAAAAAGGAAGCATTATTCCGATTGATAGGAGTATTGAATTTGCTTCTAAATTCCCTGATAAAATAACAGATAAAACACAATTACAAAGATTTTTAGGAAGTCTAAATTATATATCTCAATTTTATAAAAATCTAGCAGAAGATACTGCTATTTTATATGAAAGACTTAAAAAGAATCCACCTCAATGGAGTGAAAAACACACTAATGCGGTAAAAAGAATAAAAGAGAAAGTTAAAACTTTGCCATGCTTATCTCTAGCAAATCCCAATTGGGACAAGATTGTTGAAACAGATGCCTCCGAAATAGGTTATGGAGGAATTTTAAAACAAACTAGCCCAGAATCTAAAAAAGAATATTTAATAAGATTTTATTCTGGAAAATGGAATCCAACACAAAAAAATTATTCAACCACTGCCAAAGAAATATTGTCTTTAGTAAAATGTGTTTTAAAATTTCAAGATGATTTATACAATCAACATTTTATTATTAAAACAGATTGTCAAGCATCTAAATTCATTCTTAATAAAGATTTCAAACATGATGTTTCTAAACAAATGTTTGCAAGATGGCAAGCTAATTTAGCCTGTTTTGATTTTGAAGTCCAATACAAAAAAGGAGTCGATAATAATTTACCTGATTTTTTAACTAGAGAATATCTACAATGAGCACACAATCTGATAATTCTAATATCCAAATGAGCCTCGATGAAATTGAAGTTATGAATAAATTCGATGCAGGTGAATCAAGTGAACCTAGCAATTCTAAAACTAAAGAAGATTTTATAAGTAAATGGAGAGTTTATATTAAAGGAGAAGTATTTTATTTAGAAGATAGAGAATATTTAAATCATTTATTAAAAGAAAGTGAAAAAGCCATAAAAAATGGTAATCACCAATTAATGAGATTTATAATGTGGGACTTACAAGAAATTGAGGAATACTCCCCAACCTTTTATAGAATGTTTTCTATAATTATTAATTCAGAAATAAAATCTTTGTACAACAATTTTATGCAGGAACAATGACTGATTCCAAATTACAAGTAAAAGACAATGTATATGTTTATATGTTAAAACATGTAGAAAGAGAATTCAAGCAAAAGAAGAAAATAAAAGCTGTAATGACAGCAAGAGAAATTGAAGCATATAAGAGTTCAATACAGTTCTTTAGAAAATTTGTTAATCAATCTACTTGTTAATTTTATTGTACTACTTCTAAATAAAGAGATACCTTTTCATATTTATATCTTACAGGAATGATTCCTCGTGACAGAGGAAGAGGAAGAGGCCAGTACCCTCATAGGGGACAAGGTCGAGGAAATTTTCCTCCATTACCATATCACAGTAAAAGTGGCAGTAATACTGCATCTTCATCATCTTCCTCAATTAAACAGAATGATCCATTATATGGAGAATTTATGGAATTTTTAAAAGCAAAGAAAGGAGAAACCAGTAATACTGGCAATTCATACGCAAATACAGTAATAACAGAGGAACCGGATGATTCAAAGGATTATTATAGAAATCCACATCAAGAATTAATATTAATTCTTGAAGAAAAAGATATAATGAGGTATTTTGATGCCAATAATGATGATTGGTTACTCATGTCCAGATATTTGGATACTGCTTCATATTCAGCTGGATCATATAAACAAAGATCATATTATGAAAATATTTTAAAGGCCACAGAGTCTTGTGAAATATCACATTTTTATCCAGCCAATTCAAACCAAGTTTATAACTTTAGCAAAATTATTATTAAAAAGATTATATCAGTAGAAGATTGGGGAATAAGTACCCTAAAAGAAAAAGAGTTCATACACCCTGAACAAAGAATCCCTGTAAAATTTAATTATTGGGATTATGTTGAAAGCTTTTATAAAGTGTTTTTATACGAAAATTCAAAAAGAAAACATTCCTGGTTTATAAAAATATGCCCTAAAGTCTATAATAAAGACATTCCAAACTGGTTTTTAAGATGGTGGATATCATATGGTCCATCAATTGAAATTCTCCCAGAACCCTTCAAATCATTATATGATGAATGGGTAAAAATCTCACCCCGTTTAATAAATGATATCACCAAATATAATGGTGGTCAACAACATTTACCCTCATATCATTTTTTCACAGAATTTTCAATCCCATGGATCTGGAAATGGATCCCTGAAGTTGATTATACCACACACCAATTTCCTTCAATCCAAAGAATTTTTCTTACAAAGTTTTGGCCCAAAATGATTACAAAAGATCAAGAAACTGGAGAAATACACTCCAAAGAATCAATAGACCAGATTAAAGAAACAATCAAGAAGTATTCTTCTCAAATAGAATTCAGACAAAAACAGGCCAAAAGAGATCCTTTACAGCAAATTGCTGAACAATTGAAGAATCAACACCATAAAGACCCAACAGACGAAGAAATTCTTAAGGAATATATCCATCAAATGAAGACTGTTATCATACAGCATGCAGAAAAATTAAAAGGCCATTCCGACAATGAATCCATGGCATCTGTTGATAGTGAAAATCAATTTCACATGTTAAGCGGAGAATCCCAACCAATAGATGATGAATCCCAACAATTCCAATTGAAGACCTCTTCACAGAGATGGAGGCCACTCTGTTCAAAGAGTCACAATCATCCAAGAATAAAGACAAAACGCCATAATCGAGTACGGTGCATGAATATGGTGTATGATTAAAGATGGTGGTCCCCTCCATTCACGAGAACCCGCAGAAGTCATAAATCTTCTTTAAAAAAGTTAATAATTTATTGTACTACTGTCGGCCAATGTATCCGGCCTCAATAATTTTATAGAATAGAATTTATAGTCGTCTGAAATCCGAGCTTATAAAAGAGGAAGCTTGGTAATGTTTAGAGGCAGACCTTAGACACTCACCTCTCTCTTATATATCTCTTATTCTCTCATCTTGTACGAAAACTCTTTGCAATAAAAGTCTGCTTTTGTATTTTGTAAGTTTTCATATCTTATTTTCATATTTTATTTTCTGTCTTTTAATTAACGCCTTAATGCAAGGCTAAATTCTTATATGTGTTGAATCCATCATGGCTTGAGATTATGGTATAAAAAAAAAATTTGGAACAAAAATTTGACTCAATTAGAATTTGGAAAAATAAATTTTGAGCATAATCTTATAAGGTCATAATAGTCGGTGTATGTCTAAGTGTGGACTAGGCCATTAGTCGCGTTTTAGCCCGTTTCAGGCCATGGAGTGGCATTCTAGGGCATTATACTCGTTGACTCGGCTGATTGCCATTCTTAGTTATACAGCATGTTATTATGTAAAAGAACCTTAAGTATGAACTCAAAATTGTTTTCCCAGATTTTATTTTACTAGTCAAATTTTTGTCGAAATTCTGTATCGATCCTTCCCCATATATATATATATATATATATATATATATATATATATATATATATATATATATATATATATATATATATATATATATATATATATATATATATATATATATATATAACTAAAAACTAATAATATCTATAATAATAAATAATCATTTAAACTGATTTTATCAATAATCTATAATAATAATAATATAGTATGGCTTGTTGATATCTTATTAGTTAAATAATTAAAAATAAATAAAATTAATTAAAAATAATAATATAAATATTATAAAAAAGATAAAACTTGATTAATTAGACCGTTTTTACTAGGTTTGCTCAAATACGAAAAAGAAAATGTTAAATATAGAAAACATTTTTAGCAACACTTTTGAAAAATGAGATACAATAACTAAAAAGTAATAAATACATGTGTAATTTTTAATAACTTCTTTTTATGTGTGAGGGTTTATATGTATGTATGAATTGATATTTTCACACATATGTCACGTCATTGAAGGTTTTTTTAGAACATCTCTAAATATTGTTTTGTTTTTTTAACCATTGCTTCTTCTTGAGGATGGTTTGCTGATACACCAGACGATGCTTACAAATTCTTTTTGTTTTTTTTTACTATTGTTATGTAAACATATCTACAGAATCAATTATGCATTTTTTGTATGTTTATAAACAAATGTCGTTCCCTTTTATTAGTTTAATATTGCATAAAAATATAATAATAGTTATAGTAATATATTTCATGTGATAATTGTTGATGGTAAGCCGTTTAAGGAAGACAACCGAAAATGGTAAAACAATGAAAAAGCAATAGAATAATTAATATTGCAATATTCATGTATTTTCATATCCAATATTCATGATTGTATATTTGTAGTAAAAAATTCTAAATATTTTATATTATAAAAATTTCATGAGAAAATAGTTCAGGAAGGTAAAGATCTATTGATTTTGTTCACATTTAGTCTATTTTTTTGGTACATTATTGACCAGCGAACTTGTTGAAAATATTTACATTACACTACTACGACCGGTTATTGTAGGTCGTAATAATATAATGCGAACACTTCCAACAAGTTCGATGGTCAAGGGTGTAGAAGAAAAGGAAATTGACTAAATGTAAACAAAACCAATTAATCATTACCATCCCAAGTCATTTTTCTATATTTTTTCTTTTTAATATGTATTCAAATTTTTGGGGATGATTCCACATTCATTTTTTTTTTTTTTGGTTTTGATTCCCAACATTACTTTTTTTCATTATTTCTATGATGTGCGGTTATTTTTATAAAAAAGATATCCAAATTCTAACATATTATATCAAAACTATATAAATGATAAAAGATGAATTTTCAATGTGGATCCAGAACAAAGATGAAAGGGGTCCATTAATAATTTATTTGAGTTTTTTAGAGTACACACCTATCGCACGAGTACACACCTATCAATAGTAAAAGGAATATCTAAGTTCTAACATATTATATCAAAACTATACAAATGACAAAGACGGGTGTTTAGTGCAGATCCAGGACAAAGATGAAAGGGGTCCATTAATAATTTATTTGAGTTTTTTAGAGTTTATAATTATTAATGGATCTCCTTTCATCTTTGTCCTGGATCTGCACTAAACACCCGTCTTTGTCATTTGTATAGTTTTGATATAATATGTTAGAACTTAGATATTCCTTTTACTATTGATAGGTGTGTACTCGTGCGATACGACAACGACAAATAGTTAATTTCGATAAATAGTTTTCGTTTGGAGATTAGGTTTTTTTAAGATTAGTTTCTTTTCATAAATTAGTTCATTTATGCAAATAGTTCGTTTCGATGCTATTAGACTTGTTTCAATTAATTTGACCAATAACATGTGCAGATGTAAAAATGTTAACCCGATGTTTCGGCGTATTTGCTCGAGCATTGTCTTGTCAACTTTGTAAGTCTTGGTTTTTGCTAGCATGTATAACTTTTTGTTTTTAGAATAAGTTTATGATAAATCTTTTCCTTTCAAATATAATTTTGATTTCTTTAAATTATACTTCGAGTTAAATGACACACATTTAACTTGAAAATTTAAAATAAATTCTATTTTAAAAGCTAAGAAGGATATATTTTTGTTTTTCAATGTTCAAAATATAAAGAATGCACAAATTAGTTATGTTTAAAATATAAAGTTGGTGTTATAATTTTAATCAAGTTGTGACATTGAGGGATATAAATAACAATTCAAGAAAAGATCATATATATCTAAGGATTACAAAAAAAGGTGATATTTATCTATTAAGGAATAATTCAAATATTAGCAAATAACAACACTTCATATTTCGGTATATTTTATAAACTAAATATTGTATTACATAATCAAATGCATATGTGGTAGTCTTCCGCTTGTTTAACATTATTATTTTAGGTTATGTTTTTAAAACTTGTCATATAACTCTTTAAAATTAAATAATCAAATCAACTATTTCTAGATAAAGTCTTTTAAGCTTGTGACTCCCTTCGTTCGGTTTGTGGAGTACACTTATTCAATTACAATGTCTTTACAACAAAGAAGGGTGATACCAAGTTCATTTGATCCCTTGAATATTTTCAACTCTTTGTCGCTAGCATGGTTCAATTCATAACTAAAGTTTATCAAAAACCAAATAATCGACTAAAAAATAGAAATGTTGATACAATTCAGGAGTTAGCTTTTCTTTGGATTAGTAGTAGGCAGAAAAAAAATGTTTTTTTCTTGGGGTTCTTGGCTCCAAAACCCCTTCCTTGTAATGTAACTCTCTAGCACTTCGCTAGTTTTTTGGTTAATGTTGATAGTTGTTTCCAAAAAAAAAATCTAACATTCTTTAGTTAAAATATATAATATGATAATTACCGGATAAATTAATTTATTTTACTTATCTTAAGATTTCGATTTATTCAATGAGATTTGCATAACCGATTTTACAATAATAGTCAACTTGATGCTAAAGAATAGTAAATTGTACAAAACTAGGAAGTGCACCCTGCGCGATGCGGCGGAAAGCTAGAGAATGATCAAAAAGAAAAAATAACATTGTATTATGTTATTTTTATTAGTGTACATTGTATTATTGTAGTTATAGCCCTGTCCATATACGTATTATGTTGTATTCCTAGGGCCATTGTTGTACACATTTATATTCTAGTTTAATGAATCTTTCCACATTTTGGAAAATACACGTCCATACATGGTATCAGAGGGTTCCTCCTACTAACCCTAATACCCACTGACGGCTCCTCCCACAGCCCTCGTTTTCTCCTTCTTCTCGTCTGTTCCACCCTCACGTCGACAGCTATGTGTGGAGGCGCTTCTTCTTCTTCTCCCAATGATAATCTCAAACCTTATGAGATCACGAACATCAAGGCTTTCATTCCCCTCGTTCTTGATCTCAACCAATTAAACTATAATGTTTGGCGTATTCTTTTCACCACTCATTGCAGGCTTATGGCGTATTCGGTCACTTGGACGGCTCCTCTAAACCGACCGATGCAACTCAATCGGAATAGAGCACCAGAGACAACTTGGTTGCCATGTGGATCTACGGTACCCTCTCCCAGTCTCTTCTCCCTATGGTTCTCAAAGCTGGCTCCACCGTTCATGATATCTGGACCGCCCTTGAAAACTTATTCAAAAACAATAAAGACACTCGCGCCATTGATCTTGAAGATGAACTCCATTCTATGACTCTTGGTGACCGCTCCATCATCGACCTTTGCACCAAGATGACCCAAATTTCTGATTTGCTTGCCAATATTGGCTCACCCGTTGCGGAGAAGACCCTAGTCACCTACCTTCTCAACGTCATTGCTCTGAAATTCGATAATGTGGCCACTCTCATATGCCACTCGGATCCGTTCCCATCATTCCTCAAGGCTCGCTACATGCTCACGTTGGAGGAACGCAAGAGTACACGGGACAGCCCTTCTCTTGCATCTCACAGTGATCATTCCTCGTCTCCCATGGTTCTACATACGGGCTCTCCTTCCCCGTCTCAGCCTAGTGACAATCGCTCCCAACGAAACAATAACAGTCGGCGCCAGCAAAACCGTGATCACAACCGCCGCCAGCCATCTTTTGACTAGCAGCGCCGCTCACAAAAGCCAGCCCCCGCTGCTTCCTTTCCTCCTTGGCCGCCGTATAGATGGCCTATGCCACCGTGGTCCTATGCATGGCGTCTCTACCCTCCTAAACGCCTCACGATCCCACCGGCAGACCCCTTCGAGGCCCGCAAAACCGGCAACAGCCGGGCATCCTTGGCACCACACCACCGCCACTACCATATTTCGCACCTGTTGAAAAATATATTTTTGTATGTGACAATCACTAAAATAAGATGAACAGTTATTATCTAACAAATATTATCAGTTTATTCCAGATTGCGTGAATTCGAGATCAAAAACAAGAATAAATCAAGACCCGAGAAACTTTGAGAAAACATCCAAACCTGAGGAAGTAACGTTTCAAACCAAAGAGCAAAATACAACAATATCACACTGCTACAGCAATCACGACGCGACAGATATAGTGGTCGCGACGTGAAGAAGAAACAAAGACAGAAGACCAAAAATCGCCCAGCGATCGCGACGCGACGAAGGAGCTGGTCGCGACGCGAGGAGCTTGAACGCGAAGCTCCAACGTGACACCACCAACTTTCTAATCGCGAGACTACCAACGCACCATCCTTCACGACGCGACCAAAAGGAAACGCGACCAAAAGGAATCGCGACAAAAAGCTCGACATACCAGCGAAGACGCACTGACTCGACAAAAAGCGCACCGACCACCAGCGAAGCCCCTTCGCGACGCGACAGACCATATGGTCGCGACGCGAACGCTGTTCATCAGCACTATAAATAAGATGCAAACCTCTTGCCATTCTTGTGCAGAAAATAACTTACACCACACATACCCATTCAAGCACCAATATTATCCTACGTCCAAAGAGCAAGAAAACCTGCCAAAACGCTCAAGAAAACTCTTTTCAAACAAAGAAAATCCACGTCCAAACAAACATCAAACAAAACCGCTACACCCATACTCTACCCGACACCAAACAAAACCTCTACCCAACACCATACAAAACCTCTACCCGACACCAAACAAATACTCTACCCGACACCAAACAAAACCTCTACCCGACACCAAACTTCAAACCTCTAAACAACCTCAACCCGAATACCAAACCACAAAACCTACACACCCTCTACCAAATACATACACCACGAAAACTAAACCACAAAAACCCCGTGCATCTCAATTAAACCGACACCAAAAACCCATTTCACCAAACACCAAAAACTACCAAACCTCATTCAACCTGAGTAAAGAACGAGAATCGACGCTTCAAAGAAAACACCATCTTCATCAGCTATCGATAAGTTCTTTTGAAATTATCCGTGTTATTATTGATTTATTGAAATTGTTATAAATCAACTGTACCAAACATCCAAGACATAAAAATTGAACCGTGACAACGAAAACACATGTGGACTGTATTTAACCGAAACATCTAACTTCTAACTTCTAACCTTTTTATTTATTGTAAAAACACGTTATCGTTGATAATGGCGTTTATTACATCTAACATCTAATTTCTAACTTCTAACTTCTAACCTTTTTATTTATTGTAAAAACACGTTATCATTGATAATGGCGTTTATTACATCTAACCTCTAACTTCTAACATTTACTTTATTTACCGCTTTCTGCCTATTTAAATACTGTCTAGTTTAGTTTTACCGCTTTATATTTATTCCGCAACTTTTATTTATTCCGCATATTATAGACAAAATACATATCTGTCACACAGTAATCGGCTTAAAAACCTTATTCGTGGAGATCGGTTATCGTATTTTCAACAATTGGTATCAGAGCTCGTGTGATTTAGTCTGAAATTTTTGTCGAAAACTTTATTTGTGTAGCGTTGTTATAACCAACCAATAAGTTTTCTTTAAAAATTTCATTTTAATATCACTTGTTCAAAATCCTTTCGAAAACAAAAAAAATATATTAAAAAAAAAAAAATTAAAATCTTAAAATCTTCAAAAAAAAAAAAACACAACCCAAAAATGTCTTCCACAACCTACTCAAGAGCTCCATATGTCATCGATCAGGTATGGTCTATGATCTCAGAAATAGGTCTTTCAAGAACACCTTTTGAGTCCCACATGACTAAGATTGAGAACAGTTTGAAAGCTGATCTCAAACTATATCATGACACAATAGTCAAATCTGATATCTACAAATCTGAATTACAAACCTTGCAACTCAGATTTGGAGAATCAACAAAGACTAGAGACAAACTTGAAAGAGACGTCGAACGAAAATCAGAAGAATATAATCACGTCTTAGATCAACTAAATGAAGCTCTAAAACAAAAAAGGGACTTAGAAATAAAAAATCAATCTGTTTTTCCATCTGAAATAAAAGATGCCTTAGAAATAGAAGTCCTTCAGTTAAAACTAAAAACTCAAGATTTAACTGACATAAACTCTAGTTTGATTCTGAAATTAGATGATTTTTCAAAACAAATCAAACTTCTTGAATCCGAGAATCAAAGATTTCAAGGAAAACTGGATTCTATCAATCTTGCTAGAAAGCTAAGTGATGATATTTTCATCAAAGCAACATCCTTAGGATCTGGCAAAATCGATACGAATTACAGACCTGGATTAGGAAGAGAATCCTTCGAAATCGAACAAGCCAAACAAGAAACCAGGACAAACAGTGAAAACTCTGAATCAACTCTAACAGATCCATCCACATCTGTTAATGAGGAAAATTCTGACGATGAAACAGTTATCAACTGTAATCCAGATGATACTGATTTCACTATTTCCAAAAGATCTCTCACTAATAGGTCTTCAACCCACCAAACCCAAAAGAAACCATTGAAACCAGCCTTCTTGCCACAAAAACAAACCTTTAATCAAAAACAAAAATATTTTCAAAACCATCCTCATCCCAAAAACAAAGAAAGGTTATCAGACAAGTTGTTACATAAAGGATACCTTTCACACAATCAGAAATCTTTCCAAATGATAGGCTTTCAAAAACAAATCTTAAATTGGGAAAATCTGATAAGACAAATCAAGCCTCAACCACTTCGTCCAATTAACAGAAACCATAATAATTTCAAATCACCGAAAACCATTAACAAATCAGGACCCACCATGGTTTGGGTACCTAAACTTTCTGTCTAATTGCAGGTACTTTGTGCTGGAGAGCCCAAGGATGATACATGGTATATCGATAGTGGCCGTTCCAAGCATATGACAACAAACCATAGCCGTCTACAAGACTTCAGACCCACACTAACTCCGATGCAGAAACTTCACAATCAAACCAAAATGATGCGGATCCAGTTATGGGGGAACCACCAAAACCAGAACCCTCGTAAAACACCTCAATCCACCTGTCCAAATGATCCCAATGCATCATTTATGGGAGAACCACCAAAACCAAATTCCTCTCTAAAACAATCCCAATCTACCTATCCAAAATGATCCCAGTGCATCATTTATGGGGGAACTCTCGTTACCCCATTCTCACCCCCAAACCAAAATTTTCCAAAAACATTCAAATAACCAAATTTTTCAAAAAACATCCACATAATCAAAAATCACAAAAAAAAAAAGGAAATTGAATAAAGTTTTATCCTTTTAAAATCTTTATAAAACCATGTGATTAACATCTTCTTGACTAAATTTTCAGATACTAATGCTCGATGAATGTTCTCAGTCATATTGATTCTTAAATTAAAGTGAAGGTTCAAATCTCAAAATTTTCGTTATGTACATTCTCCTATTCCCTTTGAATTTATTTCAAATATAACGATTTTATCAATTAAGGGACATAAGATCAGGAGATTCAGATGAAAAACAAACCCATGTGAGAAATTGTGCCTCGTCTTTAAATGCTAAATGGAATTCATTTCTGTGAGCAAAGGTGTTTTCATGATGACTTATAGGATTTATACTCTTATACCGTGATGCTAGTCTCATTTTTGCTTAGATATCAAAATGACCAGGGACGATACAATCATTTTCTTATATATTAGACAAACTGTCTTTTATATCACCTATCCCTATCCTCAATCAAGCCAAATCAAGAAAAGCTTCATCATCTGGCATAACAAATCTGACAAATGAAGAAACGACAAAGTCACATCCAACAAATGCTGTCAACAAATTACAATTGGCAACCACATCAAATATCTTTTCACAAATCAAGAAAAGATAAAGACAAAGGTGAACACTTCACCAAAGAAAAGGAAAATTTACAACAACAATCCATCAAAACAGACATCTCTCAAAACATTCCAAACAAACAGATTCTCAAAAACCGAAGATTTACCGGGATACTGTAGCCTTCATAATTGGATATTCTTAGTTGCAAACTGCACTATAAATATTTCTAAACCCCTCTACATGTATTTCCCGACGGAGAGAGAGTGAACATCAATGGCATGAATGAAGAAACCCTCAGAGTAATGTCGAAACCAGTCTTATGTGATTGATTATCTAATATGAAGACCAAGTGACTAAAGTATATAGGTATAAATCCACATTAAGCATAAGTCAACACCTTCAAACTGAGAGATATCACTCATCTTTAGTGATTATACACCCGTTCTGCACCCAGAACAAACAAACACCTCAGTCAAGTGTGAGATATACCTATGAGAAGTTCATCTGAATCGACCTATTAAGATCACTTGTCGTCTTTATAAATGTTATAAAATCTTAAGGAATATTATGAAAGTACATATACAAAAACCTTTTGATAATAGAACTTGAAACTTTGATTCAGAAACAAATATTCTTGACAAACATTTTTCAAAACATAAGTAAAATCTAGTCACACTCTTTCAAAACAAGTGATATGGTTTTATAAATGTTTTATCCAAATTACAAGAATTTTCAACCCTACCTTTTAATCTGTTCTTATTTCAGTAATGATCACATAGGGGGAAATTGTTGAAAAATATATTTTTGTATGTGACAATCACTAAAATAAGATGAACTGTTATTATCTAACAAATATTATCAGTTTATTCCAGATTGCGTGAATTCGAGATCAAAAACAAGAATAAATCAAGACCCGAGAAACTTTGAGAAAACATCCAAACCTGAGGAAGTAACGTTTCAAACCAAAGAGCAAAATACAACAATATCACACTGCTACAGCAATCACGACGCGACAGATATAGTGGTCGCGACGTGAAGAAGAAACAAAGACAGAAGACCAAAAATCGCCCAGCGATCGCGACGCGACGAAGGAGCTGGTCGCGACGCGAGGAGCTTGAACGCGAAGCTCCAACGTGACACCACCAACTTTCTAATCGCGAGACTACCAACGCACCATCCTTCGCGACGCGACCAAAAGGAAACGCGACCAAAAGGAATCGCGACAAAAAGCTCGACATACCAGCGAAGACGCACTGACTCGACAAAAAGCGCACCGACCACCAGCGAAGCCCCTTCGCGACGCGACAGACCATATGGTCGCGACGCGAACGCTGTTCATCAGCACTATAAATAAGATGCAAACCTCTTGCCATTCTTGTGCAGAAAATAACTTACACCACACATACCCATTCAAGCACCAATATTATCCTACGTCCAAAGAGCAAGAAAACCTGCCAAAACGCTCAAGAAAACTCTTTTCAAACAAAGAAAATCCACGTCCAAACAAACATCAAACAAAACCGCTACACCCATACTCTACCCGACACCAAACAAAACCTCTACCCAACACCATACAAAACCTCTACCCGACACCAAACAAATACTCTACCCGACACCAAACAAAACCTCTACCCGACACCAAACTTCAAACCTCTAAACAACCTCAACCCGAATACCAAACCACAAAACCTACACACCCTCTACCAAATACATACACCACGAAAACTAAACCACAAAAACCCCGTGCATCTCAATTAAACCGACACCAAAAACCCATTTCACCAAACACCAAAAACTACCAAACCTCATTCAACCTGAGTAAAGAACGAGAATCGACGCTTCAAAGAAAACACCATCTTCATCAGCTATCGATAAGTTCTTTTGAAATTATCCGTGTTATTATTGATTTATTGAAATTGTTATAAATCAACTGTACCAAACATCCAAGACATAAAAATTGAACCGTGACAACGAAAACACATGTGGACTGTATTTAACCGAAACATCTAACTTCTAACTTCTAACCTTTTTATTTATTGTAAAAACACGTTATCGTTGATAATGGCGTTTATTACATCTAACATCTAATTTCTAACTTCTAACTTCTAACCTTTTTATTTATTGTAAAAACACGTTATCATTGATAATGGCGTTTATTACATCTAACCTCTAACTTCTAACATTTACTTTATTTACCGCTTTCTGCCTATTTAAATACTGTCTAGTTTAGTTTTACCGCTTTATATTTATTCCGCAACTTTTATTTATTCCGCATATTATAGACAAAATACATATCTGTCACACAGTAATCGGCTTAAAAACCTTATTCGTGGAGATCGGTTATCGTATTTTCAACAGCACCCCTGCTGCCGCCTACCACACCAATGCTGCCTCCTCGACTCCGTACTGAGCCCCTTGGCAATGGTTCCCACCGGTCTCTCAATCTCAAGCCACGAACCTCACACAAGCTTTCAATGTTATGTCGGTAACGGATCCCCCCGATCACACGTGGTACATGGACACGGGGGGCTACCACTAACCTCGCCTTAGACACATATATTCTAAATTCTATTTCCAATTCGAGTAAATTTAGTTCGGTTCTTGTTGGCAATGGTTCCCCCATACCCGTCACCCACACCGGACACTCGACCCTTTATTCCCATCATCGTCCTTTATATCTCCATAATGTCCTTATTACACCCGATATTATCAAGAACCTTATCTCTGTCTGTAAATTTACTACTGACAATATTACGTTGATTGAATTTGACCCGTTTGGTTTTTCTGTGAAGGATCTCTTGACCAAACAACTCCTCATTAGGTTCGAAATCTCAGGTGACTTGTATCCATGGTCTTCTCAGCCTACCCGTGTTGCCCTCGTTTCATCCAGTCCAGCCCTATGGCAACAACGCATTGGTCACCCCGGCCCTCATGTGCTCCAGTCTTTAATTTCTAATAAATTTTTGTCTTGTAATAAAAATAGTAGTAATGTTTTGTGTGAATCTTTGTCGTCTTGGTAAACATGTTCGGTTACCTTTTTCTACTTCTATGTCTGATGTATCTGAACCTTTTGTTATTATTCATTTTGATGTATGGACTTCTCCTGTTATCGGTGTTAGTGGCATTCAATATTATGTTTTATTTTTGGATCATTATTCTCATTTCCTGTGGGTCTATCCTCTTCACAAAAAAATCTGATGTTTTTAGTAAATTTCTTCACTTCCGTGCTTATGTCAAAAATCACTTCAAGTGTGAAATTCAATCTTTTCAATGTGACCACGGGGGCGAATTCGATAATCATCAATTTCACTCTCTTTTTGACCAAAACGGAATCACCTTCCGCTTCTCTTGTCCTCGCACGTCCCAACAAAACAGGATGTTTGAGCGTATGATCCGCACAGTTAATGATGTTATACACACCCTCTTATTTCAAGCTCACATTCCACCCACATATTGGGTCAAAGCCCATCATATGGCCACTCACTTACTTAACCTTACCCCGTCCACATCCATCAACAATGAAATCCTGTTTACCAAACTCTTTAAGAAACCTCCATCCTACACTCACCTTCGAGTCTTCGGCTGTTTATGTTACCCCCACCTTCATACCCCACATAAACTTGCCCCACAGACCACTCCGTGTATCTTTTTGGGCTACCCCTCTCAGCATCGTGGTTACCGATGCCTTGATCTCTCCTCCCGAAAGATCCTCATCTCTCGTCATGTCATTTTCAATGAGACATCTTTTCCTTTTCGATCAGTGACCCCTGACCACCCGCCCTCATACACATTCATGGATCACTATGATCCTATCTCTCGGTACCTTCTCGAGAACCACTCTCCAACTCCGGCTCCTGTCATTCCCATTGACGAGTCACCTGATCTTCCACCTGAGCATTTTCAAACACCACCCCCACCCCCATCCCCACCCCCACCCACACCTCCACTGAGCCATCTCATGGTTACCCGTTTGCGTCATGGCATCACTAAACCCATCTCCCACCTCAACTTACATGTTTCCGCTGAGTCTCCCATTCCCAAATCCCATATACATGCCCTTCGTGACCCAAACTGGACCATTGCCATGCAAGATGAATTTTATGCTCTTATTGTTAATGGAACTTGGACACTTATTCAGAGGCCTCACGGGGCTAATGTGGTGCGATTTATGTGGTTGTTTAAAAAAAAGTTCAAAGCAGATGTTTCTCTTGACAGGTATAAAACCTGTTTAGTTGCTAACGGGAAAAGTCAGGGACCCGACATTGACTGTGACGAGACCTATAGCCCGGTTGTTAAGCCGTCCATGATCCGGTCCGTCCTCAGCATAGTCGTCTCACGACAGTGGCCCATTCATCAGCTTGACGTGAAGAACGCCTTCTTACATGGGCATCTTCACGAAACAGTGTACATGCACCAGCCACCGGGTTTTCGTGACTCCACTCACCCAAACTATGTCTGTCTCCTAAAGAAGTCTCTATACGGTCTGAAGCAAGCCACACGTGCATGGTTTCATCGCTTCGCTGAGTACATCACCCATTTCAGTTTTATGCATAGCAAAACCGATTCTTCTTTATTTATCTTCAGACGAGGACGGTCTACTGCGTATCTCCTTCTTTATGTTGATTACATCATCCTAACCGTATCCTCCACTGACCTTCTGCAACGTATCATTGCTATGCTTTCTACAGAGTTTGCCATGACTGACTTAGGCACCTTATCATACTTTCTCGGCATCTCTGCCACTCGGGATAGCACAGGTTTATTTCTCTCCCAACACAAATACGTGTTGGAAGTTCTTGAGCGTGCGAATATGTCATCCTGTAATCCCTGCCGCATTCCAGCTAATTCTCAGACCAAGCTAGACAATTCAAGACCGCCAGTTGCTGATCCCACTCTCTGCCGTAGTCTCGCTGGCGGTCTCCAGTATCTCACCTTTACTCGTCCAGATATATCTTACGCGGTTCAGCAGATCTGCCTTTACATGCATGACCCTCGGGAGCCACACTTTCATGCTCTGAAGCGTATACGCTACATCCGTGGCACCTTAGATTATGGTCTTCAACTCCACCAGTCAACCACTATGGGCCTTATTGCATACTCTGACGCCGACTTGGGGCTGCCCTGTTTCTAGGCGATCCACTAGCGGCTACTGTATCTACCTCGGTGACGATCTCATTTCCTGGTCATCAAAACTTCAGTCAACTGTATCCAGGTCGAGTGCCAAGGCAGAATATCGAGGCGTTGCTAACGGCGTGGCGGAGACGTGTTGGCTTCGTAATCTTCTTCACGAGCTTCATTGTCCACTTTCAAAAGCCACCATTGTTTATTACGATAACGTCAACGCCATTTACCTCTCTACCAATTCCGTTCAACATCAGCGCACGAAGCACATCGAGATCGACATACAATTTGGGATAAAGTCGCTACTGGATAGATTAATGTCCTTTATGTCCCTTCTACGCATCAGTACGTAGATATCTTCACTAATGGACTACCATATTCGCTGTTCATGGATTTTCGATCCAGCTTGAGCGTCCGTCTTCGCTCTCCCCCTTAAACTGCAGGGGCGTATTAGTGTACATTGTATTATTGTAGTTATAGCCAGTCCATGTACGTATTGTGTTGTATTCCTAGGCCCATTGTTGTACACATTTATATTCTAGTTTAATGAATCTTTCCACATTACAGGAAATACACGTCCATACAAATTTGTAGGTTTTTAATAAACGGATAACTATAAAAAGTATTTACAAACAGCTACATTACTAAACATCATTAGAAAGTAAAGGTTGAATGGTATATTTGTTGATAATAAATAAAAAGTTTATTTTGTAAAAGAAATTGAATGTTGTGCCAGAATCTTTTTTTTTTTAAAAAAAATAAAGATATTTCGACAAACATTGTTAAAGAAAATTAAAAATTGGGTACAATTATAGAAAAAGGGAAAGCTTAATACAAAATAAAATTTTATAATAAAATAATTTTGATCAAATTTGTGAAAGAAAATGAAGGTTGTATCAATTTTATAAAAAATGAAAAATGCATAGACCAAAAGTATATGAAATTGAAATTTTAGTTAAAATTAAAAAAAAATTATGAAAATGATTATAAATATTATGCATATCTTTATAATATGCATATATGACTAAAGTTTTAAAAATAGTTAAATGTTGGGATAAAACTCTAAAAAAATTATTGGATTAAAATTCTAATAGGGAAAGTTGAGGGCGTGTAATTGTTAATATTGTAAAAAGGGAGGTTGAGTGGTAAGAACTAAGAAGAGCATTAATAATCGCTATTGTAAGAAGAGAACTTGGGTCTGCTGATTTAGAAATGGAGCGCTTTTACCATTGAGCTAAAACCAATTATATTTAAATTTTGACACGGAAGATATCTAAACAAATAAACAAACACTTAAATACTTTGCAAATTGTATAGGTTATATAATTTCCTATACAACACATTCCCCTTAAGCACATAAGAGCTGAATCAAGAACAAAAAAAACAATTGTCAAAGGAGCACCAAAGAAGATGAAAACCAACAAAGAAAATTACACGTATTGTAATAAGTACAATATCTACTACATAATTATCCATAAATAGCGGTTACATTCCCAAAAAAGAAACACAAAAATGGCAGCTTGACACCAAAAACCCTAAGCAATCCGATGATCAACATACCTCTCACCTAAAACCCAACCACTACCTTGATACAATTCTGTTAAATACTACAATATGTCTATTGCAACCAAGAAACATACAAAATCATATTTATTTTGACAATAAAATAGAACTCACCAGGTATTGTTAAGAGTAGAACTTATAGCATCTTGAAAAAATAATCCTCGAATTTCCTTTTTCGTATAAAAAAGAATCCTCATTAATTCTAGCTATGAGGCTTGGCACCAATCAAAATAGTAAAAAAAAGATGCCCAAGTATGAAGTAAATGAACTTCCAATGTAAAAATACTCAAAATCCAAAATGTGATCTTCATGTATGATGTTAAATAGCAATTTATATTACATATAAATGAATTTAAAGTGTAGAGCTAATGTTACATGATGCTAGATGTAAATAAATGTCTATTTTAACAAATCCAAAATCCAATATCATGGTGTGGTGTAGGTTCAGAAAATCATGGGCATATTAAGAAAATCCCAAACTTCAACACCAAAGTCTTGGCTTAACAAAACAGGATTTTCTACGTCACTGTTGCGTCTTCTTGATTCCTCTGATACAAATTACAGATAGATTCGGAAAATCCCAATCTAATAAACTCATTCTTGGGCAGTAGGTTCCGATGCAAGCATGTGTAATACAAATAAATAGTTTTCTAATGTTAAAAGCATAAAAGATTCAACAAATTCTATTTCAATTTGTGAAATTTTTCATATGAGAAATTGTCATTGTTCATTCTTATGAAATGTCATTGCACTCTTAAATATGGTATGCTATGTCATAATTAAAGGGTTTTTTAATCGAGAATAACCAAAAAGAAAATCTTGTGAAATGAGTTTTGCAAATTGAAAACTTAATAGGTGAGAAGCAACCTGCTTACATAATAACTTAAAATTATGTTGTAATGCTCGTGTGATAGTGTATACTTATATGTCTTTTCGTGTTATTGATTTAGCTAACAATGTCTCTTTCACCTTTATAAGCTCCCAAAAGTTAAAATATAGACCAAATGAACACACAACCAAATACTTGGTGAAAAGCCTCCTAACCAAATTAACACTGGCAGTTGCGATGATAATTTTTAGGGTTAGGATTTCAGAGTTAGAGAGAAATAGAGAGAGAGAGAGAGAGAGAGAGTAGAGAATTTGGGTTTGAATGGAAGAGAGTAAAGAAAACAAGTGATGATAAGTTATAAGTCCAAAATCGATGGTGGTGCATATATGTTTTAGAACTTGTACTTTATGCATAATAACTTGGACGACTTAAAATTATATTATTATTTTATTCAATGAGATAATTTTCCTTTATATTAGTATATAGATGAACGTACATAATCTATGTTGAAGTGTTTGAAATTAAATTCTTTTAGAGTGTACATACAAAATTACAATTTAAAGAAAAATAAAAATAAGGGAAATAAAATGAATTTTATTTGTAAAACAAGAAATAAAAGAACTTTAAAAGTAAAGAAGATTCCATTATTTATATAGAGAGAATTTATACCGAGAGAAATATATGAATCAAGTAAAACTCAAACCGAAAATGATTCTATAATCTGCAATGAGAAATAAAATAGAACTAATGAAAAAAAGTAACACCAGAAATTGAAAAAAAAATTAATGCAGAATCAGTGCCCAAAATTTTGAAAATATTAAAAAGAAAATTTTTGAAAAATCACTTGGAATGATAACGTTCTATTGAATTTTGTTCACATTTAGGCTCATTTCTTTTTTGTACACAATTGACGACCGAATTTGTCGAAAGTGCTCAAATTATACCATTACGGCCTACAATTACCTATCATAATGGTATAATGTGAACAATAGTTAATTGTGCACCAAAAAAATTAAATTGACTAAATGTGAACAAAATCAATAATTCCTTACCCTCCCGAGTCATTTTCTCAAATTTCATCGGGTTGTCATTATTGATCACCGGAAACTATATTGAATTATTTTTCTACAAATAGGTTATCTGTAATTTAAAGGGTTTTTTTGTAATGTTTTTTTATTATAAGGACAATTCTGTCAATTCTACATCAAACCAATTTTAGAAAGTATGCTACTAAAAAACCTGTATCTTCAAAAGTTGGTTGCTAAAAGTAAGATTAATTTAAAATTCTTTAAAAATAAAATTTTCATTTTGTTATTGTGGATATCAACTACGATTAAGAACCTTAAAAGAATATGTTACATGTTTTTCATTTAATTATTATGGATATCTAGTGTTATATGAAGAAGTTATCATGTTTTAGTAGTCTTTATAGCAATGTACTTTACTATGGAATGTTAATTAAAATATCCTACTTTCGTTACTTGTTTATTTATAAGTTTGAACTTTTTAAAATTATATATTTACGTCTGTTTTATTGAGTTTTTTAACTAAGGTCGACCAAAGAGAGATTTAACAAGTAGTAATTTGGCATAATATTTTCATGAAATCTTATGAAATTATTTTAAGTCAATTGACTTCACTACTTGCACTGGAATTTTAGTCCTATTAATTGGATTTTCACTCAACTTACCTACATCCAATTAGTATCTAAGGTTATACCTTACAAACGACTATGACAGTCGTAAACCTTGCACCAACATAGAAGGTTCTTAAAATGTTGTTTGAAAATATGGAGTGCATATGCTTATTCACTAGCATATTTAGAAATCTGGGGTTTTGAGACTTACGCTTACCGTGAAGCTTAAATAACACAAATTAAGAGAAGTGTTATCCTATTGGATTACATGAATATAATAAACCTTTTGATAACAAGCTTTAGTTACTAAGAGGGCAGTCTTCAATGAATGGAAGTGGCAGACAAATTGATCTTGATGAGACTTAAAGGATCAAAGAACCTGATGTTGGCACTATTACCCAACTAGAGGTTCAGAAACCTGTCAAGACTCAGCAAGAACTTGCTGAGGAATCTGACATACCTCCATCTATTGTCTAAAGATCTGATAGAGAACGTCAAGCACCTGAAAGTTATGGATTACCTATTTCTGAAGGTGATGAGTCACTCGTAGATCATTATGAGCCTACTAGCTATCTATCAGGAAGTTATGTTAGGCCTTTAAGCCACCAACTGGAAGGAGGCTATAAAGAGCGAGATGAAATCCTTGTGTGTTAACCAAGTTTGGAACATGGTTGATCATACAACTGGCTTTAAAAATTAGAGTGTAAAATCGGTATTCATGAATAAGATATACATGGATTAAAAGTACACACATACAAAGCCATACTGTAACACCCGACCTATAAAACAAAACACCCCTGAAAATTTTTTCATTTAAAACATAGGTTTCAGTACTTAAAACCATAAACAAAGGGGTATATTTTAATAAAAACGAGTACAAGCGTATCAAGGAGTGTACAAATATAATAACCTCCTTATAAGCCGGGCTGCTACTGACAGCATCTACAAGTCCACTCCTTGAGTCACGAACTTTATCCTTACCCTTACCAGGGTTATGCTAACCTGCAGGGACATTTAACAAACGGTATGAGCTACAAAGCTCAGTGAGTAATCATATTTGCAAATAACACGTATAAGAAATACATTCATATATAATTTCCTATATATGATAAATCTCATAACCGTATATCTCTATCTGGATATCGGATCCAGACTCCTAGCCATTCTGGCTGACCGTATATCTTTTAGGATTGCACATCCTACCGCATAATCTCAAGGCTTGTTATTTGCATACATTTCTGTCCCATAATTCTTGGTCACAATTGACCGCATCGTATTTCATAGCTATTTAAGCCGCACCCTGTGTCATAGCTATATAAGCTGCACCAAAACATTTTCAATATATATAAGTCATAGCCCAAAGGCCGCACCAGCTGGGTTCAATAACCCGATATCATAGCCATATAGGCCGCACCAGTTGGACTTAAAGTCAAATGTCATAATTATATATGGCTCACGAGTTTGTCCCGCTTTTTCCTAGACTCACGGCTCCGTTCTTGCCATCTCAATGACTCACGGATTATCCGGTATTGCCTTTTCAAAGGTTGACTCACAGCTCCGTTCTTGTCTATTGTAGACTCACGGCTTATCTGGTATTGTCGCATAATTTATTTATTTATTGACTCACAGCTCCGTTCTTGTCTTTATCAGACTCACGGCTTATCTGGTATTGTCATATCATTTATTTATTTATTGACTCACAGCCCCGTTCTTGTCTTTATCAGACTCACGGCTTATCTGGTATTGTCATATCATTGACTCACAGCTCCGTTCTTGTCTGTCATAGACTCACGGCTTATCTGGTATTGTCTTTTCAAAGGCATCTGTCAACTGTCAATTTTGTCCCCCAAAGCAGTTTCAAATCTGTAACAATTCAATCATCATATATCATATATGATATCAGTGAGATTACTCACCTGGATGCTAGCTGCATTTAAATCCCGGTTGTTTCTTGCCTTTGCGTGCACCACAACCATTGTCCCATACCTATATATTCATTTATATACCAAATGATAATAGGTTAACAGCCATTCTAATTGACTCTAATACATAAGAGTACAATAATATATCATTACAAACAATGTCTAGATGATAAACTTTCCATTTACCATCTTTTCATGAGTTTTACTATTCACCGAGGCATTCGTATTTATCTACAGTTCCCCCGAGGAGTCGAAAACTCAATTTAATATTTTTCCCAGACTTTTCAAACCATTAGGGACTTATGGTTCAAGTTTGAGGTAAATCGGACAAGCCAAACAAAAGTTAGCGTTTTGAACCCCCTGTCTGGTGGGCGCACTGCGCCAGGGATTGGGCGCACTGCGCCTGGGCGCACCCCGCCAGGAACCTGGGCGCACTGCGCCTAGCGCCTGGGCAGTCTCCTGATCAGTCGCGATTTGTGCACTGTAGCATGCAGTTTTGACATTTTAAATCCTTAATGTTGTTCTTAATCGATTGGGGTTCATTTCTAGGCTAAAACCTTACATTAATACAAGGTTTTCAACCATTAAAAACAACTCAATCAATCAAAAGGAAGAATTAGGGTTCTTAGTTCCAAAAACCCCAAAACTTCAAATTCATCCAAAATAGCAATCTACTTCCATAATCTTGAATTAAGTCCTTTTAGCATGACTTATTGGAAGTATTTAGCCATTTTAAACCACACAATCATAACTGAAATTACAGATTTCAGTTTCTATAAAACTCATCGAGAACAACCAAGCTATAACTTGAATTTCTAACCTTTAAAGCTTCCAATTCCTCAATTCCAAGCCAATAATCGAATTGCAAGCTTCAATTCTTCAAGAAATCTCCAAGTATTGCAGAATTCGTGCAGAGAAACCCTCTCCCGTAGCCTCACAAAAATCTGCACATGTGGGAGGACTATTCCACTATTTATACTTCCAGATCTTACAAATTTAGTCCCTAAGTTCACTTTCTTGAACTTTTGGCACTATAATCAAATTTTATCACAATAAAACTTTCTTTTCTTATACTTTTGCCACACTTGTCAAATTTTATGACAAAAACTTATGTTTATAACATTTTAAGTCCAAAACTCAAAATATTATTACAAATCAAATCCGTTTCTGTCCAAAAGACCAATTTACCCTTCTAAGGTAAAATGACAAATTTTACCCTTTTTATTATATTTACATAAAAAGAGTGTCTTGGCGTTACAAATTCTCCCATCCTTCAAAAGATTTCGTCCCCGAAATCATACAAAGAGTTGGGGTATTTCTATCTTGTCACAATTTCGGTTTCCCATACCATATGGAAACATTCATGGTATTGCCAAAGCACTTTTACCATACAAGTCTTCTTATTTCGCGGTTATATTACTGTTCATCGAACATTCCTCCGGTTGTCCCGGTACCATAACTTCTCATCTACCTCAATTTCAACACGAGGTGTTCGTTGAAATTTATCCGTCTATGTTCTCAGAAATATGAGACCCATAGAAAATATTACAATTATCTTGAAGTTCATCAAGAATCTTCGATCGGTACACCCCAATTCTTACTCTTTGGGATATATGGAAAGGTCCAATAGATGAGGACTTAAATTTCCTTTCGTCCCAAACAAATTTTTAGTCTTTCCAAGGGATATTTTGATTACCCCGTCATCCCTCATCTGGAATTTCAAGGATTTTACTCTTTGGTTCATGTACTACCTTTACTGCTTCTTAGCCATTTTCAATTTTTTCTCGTATTCATCAAGTCTTCTTTTTAACTTGTTTCAAAATCTAGGATCTAGCCAGCGGCTTTTTCACAATTTCAATCTAACAAAGTCAAGTAGGACACGGTATTCTATACCCCACACCATATAAGTCATTAAAATACTAGTGTGTAAGCTATTATTCCTTACCAATTCTACCAAAGATAGATGATTTTCTCATCTTTCACCAGGGTTTGTTATGCACATTTCGGGCATATCTTCTAAAGTCTGCATCATTATCTCGTCTCGTCTACCAATCTGCAAATCATATACAGTACTTACTAGTACTTTTGAACGAATTTTTCTTGGGATTTATGCCAAAATCAAAGAATAATTCTATTAGCTCGACCCGATACAGTCGACACCGGTAACGCACGTCGGCAAATTTCTCTTTCTATATAGTTTTTCACTACTTTTCGATCTTAATTTCTTCCCTAGTCGGTTTAAATTTGCACTGGTTTCATCAACCAATCAACAATTACTCATATGGTGTCATACCCATATAGTATTTGCGGAGACTTCCTTATAAAGTCTATAATAATATCGTCCCATT
This sequence comes from Cichorium intybus, assembly GCA_023525715.1. NCBI lineage: Eukaryota > Viridiplantae > Streptophyta > Magnoliopsida > Asterales > Asteraceae > Cichorium > Cichorium intybus. The sequence goes on along the minus strand of CM042010.1, from coordinate 47,616,757 downwards.
TCTTCTGTGGGACCGACAACGACTAAATTTTCCGTATGTTTCTAATGATTTGACTGTAGTTACACACAAGTCAAACACTTTTCACATGTCTTTCAATGTCTTTCTTCAGTCCCGGCCACAAATGCGTAGGTTACATCATCCTACACAGTTTGGTACTGCCCCGGACATTTTGTATATCTACCCCAATATACGTCTTTTAAGGGTAGATTTCATATCTCACCTTGCTTGGAACTCACATACACAACCCCAAGGGTTTTCAATCATCGTGAGTTTCTAACTAGCTTCTTTCGATAGCTAATCATTCATTCACTTTTCATATTTTCAGACCTGCACACTTCTTTCTGTGCTACCCGAATCAACTCAGGTAATCAATTCGCCACACCCACGCATGTGGTTGTATCTTTCAAAGAATATTCTTTTCAATTCAAGGCATCTGTAGCCACATCTGCCTTTTCGAGATGGTACAAGATTTCATAACCGAAATCTTTAAGTAACTCATCTATCTTTGCTATCTCATATTCAGCTTCTTTTTGATCAATTAAGTACTTCAACTTTTATGATCCATATAAACAGTAAGCTTTACACCATATAAGTAGTGTCTCCAAAGCTTCAATGTCAAATCATAATTGTTACTGCAATATCATGTATCCAAAATCAACTCTGGATGCATTTCTATAAAACAATTTTATCTTCTCCGCTTAGCGATAATGCTAACACCGGAGCTTCTGATAAGGTTTATTTCAACATTTGAAAAGTTACATGTGGTCTTTCTACCACTCAGACTTTTCACTTTTATTGATCAACTTTACTCAATAGAACAATAGTCAAGGAGCAGTTTTCTACAACTCTCCCATAGTAACCCGCCAATCCAAGGGAACTACTAATTTCAGTCAAATTCCAAGGCGGTTTCTGTTTTATCACAGCATCATTTCTACTGGATCCAGTTTAACATTTTCGGCATCAATAACATGCCCAAAGAATATGAAACTTCTTTTAGCCAAATTTCATACTTAGAGAATTTTACATATCACTTAACTCAGTGAAGTAACTCCAATATCTGGTACAAATGTACCCCATATTCAGTCTGGTTTCGAGAATATCAGATTCTCAGTAGCCAATGCACATACATATCAGCTTGTCTTTCTTCTTTTCAAACAAGATAGCGCTCCACATGATGACACTTTCGGCCATATGAGACCCCGATTCAAAAACAATTTCTTCTAATTGTTTTACCATTCTGCCATCTCTGCAGATGTTAATCAATATAGAGCCTAAATAACAGGAATGGCTCCCAAGACCAGTTTAATCATAAACTCTTTTAATCAATCTGGTGAAAATTCTGAAGGTTCTTTGGAAGAAACATCCAAGAATTCATTTAAAGTTTTATACTTCTGTCACCGCTTTATTTAGCTTGGCCCATACCACGTATGCCAACTACAACATCATTCCTTTACTAACTCTTTTCCGAGTTTAAGCAAAGGAAAATAACCGGTATTCTCAACAACAGTTATTTATCATGGATTTCATCCGTTTCACTTCTGATTTTTGAACCATCATGTTCATTTTCTACAATTCATGTTAGCATCATTCATTGCTAACCAATTCATGTACACAATTTCTTCAGATTCACTGGTAGTCATCGGCTTCAGATTTATAGGGAAAAATGGTCCCGTAAATCCTAAGCAGACTACCTTTCAGGTGTTCAATATCTTGAACATATTTGCTATTTGCTATAGCCAGTTCCAAAAATTTCATCCATAATCGTTGATGTAATATTCAGACAAGACATCAAAGTCATTGATCTAAAGCATAGCTTCATGGATCAAATATAACGTATACGAGGAGTATATTCAAAACAATTATATTTGAGACCATATCAGTCTACTCACGAGCTTTTTCCACAGTCTGCTGGAATGCTCAAGGTATCACTGGTCCTTTTCAACCATTCGTTTCTTCTTTCTTTCCTCCCCGTTCTTTCCTGGGTTTATCACTCGTTACTCCACATTTAACATGTGAACATTTCATAGGAAAGTGTTCTATAGCTCCGCGCTAGACACACTTCCGTGCCATCCAACAAGGTCGAGCAATATGCTCCTATTTTCTGCAATTTCAGCATGTCAACGGTAGAGTCTCAACTCTAAAATTTTCTTATTGCTTTTCCTGCACTTCTTGCATCGCATCGTCTTTTTCATTTTGGTCCCTTCCATTTAAGGTTGGACCTAAATCGTGGTAACTTCTCCTTAAGCGTCCACTAACATTTTTCTGCTTTTCTTGTAGTCTCAGCTACTTTTCTTTCACCTTGACTATCAGTCAGGGTGAGCACCCAATTTCTTTTTCTGACCACAGCAACTACTGTTGCTTATCATGTGGATTTTCTGCTACTTGTCTCTGTGTCCCTCGTTCAATGGAGCCTTGAGAAAGGGCTGGTCTACTTCTTAAAGCTCCACGCCCTAAATTCCTCCAAATAGGATTCGCTGCTCGTACTTCTTATACGTTAGAAGTCAGCACCAGTTAGGTTATATATGTATAATAACAATTTATATACACCTAACTATACATCGTGTCTACTATCTCAAGGTTTAAGTCCAGGAATCTACTCTATAGACACCTAGTTCACTTAAACCACGGCTCTGATACCAACTTGTAACACCCGGCCTTTAAAACAAAACACCCCTGAAAATTTTTTCATTCAAAACATAGGTTTCAGTACTTAAAACCATAAACAAAGGGGTATATTTTAATAAAAAAGGGTACAAGCGTATCAAGGAGTGTACAAATATAATAACCTCCTTATAAGCCGGGCTGCTACTGACAGCATCTACAAGTCCACTCCTTGAGTCACAGACTTTATCCTTACCCTTACCAGGGTTATGCTAACCTGCAGGGATATTTAACAAACGGTATGAGCTACAAAGCTCAGTGAGTAATCATATTTGCAAATAACACGTATAAGAAATACATTCATATATAATTTCCTATATATGATAAATCTCATAACCGTATATCTCTATCTGGATATCGGATCCAGACTCCTAGCCATTCTGGCTGACCGTATATCTTTTAGGATTGCACATCCTACCGCATAATCTCAAGGCTTGTTATTTGCATACATTTCTGTCCCATAATTATTGGTCACAATTGACCGCATCGTATTTCCTGGCTATTTAAGCCGCACCCTGTGTCATAGCTATATAAGCTGCACCAAAACATTTTCAATATATATAAGTCATAGCCCAAAGGCCGCACCAGCTGGGTTCAATAACCCGATATCATAGCCATATAGGCCGCACCAGTTGGACTTAAAGTCAAATGTCATAATTATATATGGCTCACGAGTTTGTCCCGCTTTTGCCTAGACTCACGGCTCCGTTCTTGCCATCTCAATGACTCACGGATTATCCGGTATTGCCTTTTCAAAGGTTGACTCACAGCTCCGTTCTTGTCTATTGTAGACTCACGGCTTATCTGGTATTGTCGCATAATTTATTTATTTATTGACTCACAGCTCCGTTCTTGTCTTTATCAGACTCATGGCTTATCTGGTATTGTCATATCATTTATTTATTTATTGACTCACAGCTCCGTTCTTGTCTTTATCAGACTCACGACTTATCTGGTATTGTCATATCATTGACTCACAGCTCCGTTCTTGTCTGTCATAGACTCACGGCTTATCTGGTATTGTCTTTTCAAAGGCATCTGTCAACTGTCAATTTTGTCCCCCAAAGCAGTTTCAAATCTGTAACAATTCAATCATCATATATCATATATGATATCAGTGAGATTACTCACCTGGATGCTAGCTGCATTTAAATCCCGGTTGTTTCTTGCCTTTGCGTGCACCACAACCATTGTCACATACCTATATATTCATTTATATACCAAATGATAATAGGTTAACAGCTATTCTAATTGACTCTAATACATAAGAGTACAATAATATATCATTACAAACAATGTCTAGATGATAAACTTTCCATTTACCATCTTTTCATGAGTTTTACTATTCACCGAGGCATTCGTATTTATCTACAGTGCCCCCGAGGAGTCGAAAACTCAATTTAATATTTTTCCCAGACTTTTCAAACCATTAGGGACTTATGGTTCAAGTTTGAGGTAAATTGGACAAGCCAAACAAAAGTTAGCGTTTTGAACCCCCTGTCTGGTGGGCGCACTGTGCCAGGGATTGGGCGCACTGCGCCTGGGCGCACCCCGCCAGGAACCTGGGCACACTGCGCCTAGCGCCTGGGCAGTCTCCTGATCAGTCGCGATTTGTGCACTGTAGCACACAGTTTTGACATTTTAAGTCCTTAATGTTGTTCTTAATCGATTGGGGTTCATTTCTAGGCTAAAACCTTACATTAATACAAGGTTTTCAACCATTAAAAACAACTCAATCAATCAAAAGGAAGAATTAGGGTTCTTAGTTCCAAAAACCCCAAAACTTCAAATTCATCCAAAATAGCAATCTACTTCCATAATCTTGAATTAAGTCCTTTTAGCATGACTTATTGGAAGTATTTAGCCATTTTAAACCACACAATCATAACTGAAATTACATATTTCAGTTTCTATAAAACTCATCGAGAACAACCAAACTATAACTTGAATTTCTAACCTTTAAAGCTTCCAATTCCTCAATTCCAAGCCAATAATCGAATTGCAAGCTTCAATTCTTCAAGAAATCTCCAAGTATTGCAGAATTCGTGCAAAGAAACCCTCTCCCGTAGCCTCATGAAAATCTGCACATGTGGGAGGACTATTCCACTATTTATACTTCCAGATCTTACAAATTTAGTCCCTAAGTTCACTTTCTTGAACTTTTGGCACTATAATCAAATTTTATCACAATAAAACTTTCTTTTCTTATACTTTTGCCACACTTGTCAAATTTTATGACAAAAACTTATGTTTATAACATTTTAAGTCCAAAACTCAAAATATTATTACAAATCAAATCCGTTTCTGTCCAAAAGACCAATTTACCCTTCTAAGGTAAAATGACCAATTTTACCCTTTTTATTATATTTACATAAAAAGAGTGTCTTGGCGTTACACATACTAGTGGTAAAGGGTTATACTCAAACTCAAGTTATTGATTATGAGCAAAAAAAATCACTAGTGGCAATGATCAATCTATTAGGATATTGTTTACGATAGTAGCGTTTCATGAATATAAAATAAGGAAAATGGATGTAAAAACCATTTTCCTTAATGGAAAACTTTCAAAGGATGTGTATATGATACAACCAGAGGGTTTTCTATAATGTAAATATTCAAATAGAGTGTGTAACCTTTAAAGATTCAATTTATGGACTTAAACAAGCGTCTCGAAGTTGGAATCTCTACTTCAATTAGAAATTCAAAGAGTTTGACTGTCTGGGAAACAAAGATAAGCCATGTATAAATGTAAGAACTAGTGGGAGTAGTGAATTCTACCCAATGTTATACATAGATAGCAAAGTTCTCATGAAAACGTCTTTTGCAAAAGAAATATACATTTTTTTTAGAATTGTTATGCTAAAAATAACACGGGAGAGACAAGATTATATGAAGCATCATGATCTATAGAGATAGACCTAAATACATCATAAGAATAAGCTAGAGTACATGAATAGAGAATATATAGAGATAGAAGATTCCCAAAAAGGATTCAAGTCTCTATACCAGGGTTTAGGACTAAATGAAACTCAGAAAGCCCTTCATATCGTGATTTGTCGGCCAATGCGCGTGTCAAGGGTATGGATGCCTTAGGTTATTCTTTCAACAGGGATTCCCATCGTGACTCAAAAAAAACTATACGGGGCGTACGAGCCAGGCACGCGTGGCGTAAAATGAGTAGTGAAGTTTCTTCTCGCTAGTACATTAGACTTAGCTTGTGTTGGTCAAACACTCGCCTCATATCCTTTTTTGAGCTCTTCTCTTCTCGAATGGATCAAGCTCTTGAGTTCCTCACTCCCACTTCTTGTGGGAATTCACCCCACACTTGTTCCATGCCAACACCTCTACAAGCAAAACCCGCAAAATAATTTCACAAAAATCAGAACGACCAAAAGCAGTATCAAAAGGAAATAACGAAAACATAAAATAAAAAGTATAAAGAAGAAAAACTTGAAAAGCATAAACATATAATCAAATAAAGTAAACTTTTTAAAATTGTTCTGCAGCAACGACCCCATTTGATCTGTTCATGCTAGACCAATCCCTAGCAGGTGCCATAAACTGAGGCATAAGACCAAAAAAATTTATAAACATATATTATTAAACTAAGGATTATCGGATACTAGGCATTGTACTTACTCATGGAACAATATAGTTGTGCCAATGTAAGACCCAGTTCCCGAAATGTTCAAGTAGCATGTTGAAAAGATTTGAGTTTTGGAAAAAAAAATCAAGAGATAGCGACAAATTAGAATTTATTAGCGATGCAATGCAGGCATGTGGTGAGGTTGCACGATGAAGAGATAGTGACGCTATCGTAAGAGATAGAGCCGCTATCAGCACTGTTTGGGCTAAAACCCTAAATTTCGAGTTATGAGCCATATTTAAGGGCACAAAACCCTAGGTGGCCGACATTTGTCATCTTTCAGCTCCCAAAAATGTTCCAAGCTCCTCTCTAGCTCCCTTGGGGTGATTCTTGGTGTTTGTGTTTATAATTGGATGAGTTCTTGAAGAAATGATGGTGCTAGAAGATGCATGGTGGTGCTAGAAGGTGTGCTTCAAGTGAGAATTAGCAAGGCTTGGTATTCTGGACCTTTGTAAATTAAAGTTTGCTCCTTTTTATGATTTAAGGTTTCTTCTTGTGGTTTAAGTGGGATTTTATGGTTTAAAATGGAGTAATGGTCCCTTTATGGTGTTGTCCTTGGTTGGGAAGGATAAAGTTTAGAACTTTATGTCTCTAAGAGCTCATTTGGAGCCATTAAGTCAGTTTAGGGAGTGAACCAGGCTCTCTTTGGTTGTTGCATGGTTGTTTTGGCTAGTGTTAGGCTTTTGGACCTAGATCTTGACCATTTGCATGATGGTCATGTTTGGATGGGAAAGTTAGCATTTTATGGATCTAGTGACTGTTTGGAAAGGTCCTAGAAAGCTTAAGGCCTTGACTTAACATATTAAGAGTTTTAGGAAGAGTTGGGCTTAACAGCATAGATAGCGCCGGTATCCATGGAGATAACGACGCTTATCTCTGTGAATTGGGTTTTGGCGAAATTTGGGATTAGCAACATTATCCTTAGGTGATATCGGCTCTAAGTGATGGTTGGATTTTGGGTTGACTTTGACCTTTAACCGTTGACTTTTGACCGGTTTGACTTTTGGTCAAACTTGAGAGATTCGGGGTACCGGTCTTGGAGGTTTATCCTGTTCGAGTTTAGGATTTGCTAAGTGAAGTTTATCCTTATTAGGAAGATCGTGTTGTCAGGATCTAAGGACGCACGTGTGGAGTACTGTCTAGCTTGGCGGATCAGGTGAGTCTTCTCATTATGCTATGGGTGAAGTTGCAGGCATATGTAGCCTTAATTACTATGTGTAGAAATGTATGTTAGCTGGGCGTGCCTTACATTATTTGACTGAAGAATGATTGATTGATCTGAGGGTTGCTGCATGATAAAGAAAGATGCATGACGAGTACTTGGGCACCCGACGATCAAAGAATGAGTTGATTCGGTGACGGACAAGACGGGGCAAGCTCGTGAGTTCTTAGCCGAGGCGGATCGGGGTGAGCCCGAGAGCCAGGTTGTTCGGGGAAAGCTCGGATACCTTTTCTGATTGTGTTTTATGTGATAGATCGTGTGGTATTTTGGGGAACTCACTAAGCTTTGTGCTTACTCTTTCACCCTAATTGTTTTTCAGGTATTTACTAGCTTGAGTTTGGAGCACGGTGCGACTGTATCGCATCTGAGATTTTGGCGTTCAAGTCTTCCGCTGGTTAATGTACTAAACGTTTTTTAGAACCACGATTTTATATGTTTCTAAATACCATGTTTTCATTGGATGGCTTCTATTTTACAATCTGTTTTATGTAGTTGAACTTTTTTAAAACGAAAATTTTATTACAAAATTTGGGACGTTACAGGCAAGAAAATGTGTCAAACCCTCGGGAAACAGGTATGAAACAGATTAGGATATTTGATTACTAATTAATACTAAAGCATAAAATAAAATGGGGAAATCAATGTAAAATGCAATAGGAAAACAAAGGAAACTGTAATGGAAAACAGTTTTGAATATATTCTTATTTATACTTGACTTCACCTTTCAATTATGCTTGATTTATATTAAGTGCAATGGTTATTAAACAGCTGTAAACTGATTTCTAAGATGATTAGTTCTCTTAGTCACTGCACTAATCTTAATGATTCTAAAGACTCCTAATCATAATGGCCCTAAAATCATTTATCTTTATTACCAGTCATTAAGTTCATATCATGTAGATTTAATCAGGTAAATTAATCCCAATGGTAATGGTGACTAATAAATGCACATAATTGTCATCTAATGTAGCTTACATATTAAAGTTCATCACTTTATTGTCCTAGACCTAGGATTTAGTCAATCTCTAGTCATTCATACCTAATAGTCATAGTTTAGTCTTGATTCAAACTATACAATCACTTTGGTCCTTTAGATGCATAAACACGTCAATAGAACGATAAAGATTTAAACTTTAACACATAAGGATATTTAATTAAACTACCAAGATAAAATAAACAAATATTAATAACCGAATATCAATCAATGCATAAAATCATGGTTTATTCAAGGTTAATCGAAAACAATGGGTTCAACCCCATATCTATAACTAGAACAAAAAGATATTGTAATGTTCACTAATCATAGACAAAAAAGTAAACATACATGATAACCTAATGAATCATGTTCTCGATCCTTTATATTTCTGCTCCATGTCAGCCTTCCGACCTCCCAACACCTTTCTGGACTCTCAAAATGTTGATCATGGGGGTTTTCTTTGGTTCCCATTTGTTCAAGTCTGCTCTAGGTCGAAATTGAGGTTGTGTAAATACTTTTTCTATCAACAGGGGTCGCGTCGCAATCTCCTTATGGTCACATTATGATATTGAAAATTTTCATGCTTCATCGTTATCTCATCTGTGTCATCCTTATCCTCCGTAGCAGCATGTTGCACTCTTGGATGCGTCGCGTTTTCCATGTAGAAAGTCCATTTTCAGCTCTTGTTGCTACCTCGAATTACACATTGTTTCCCCTCGATCTTGGCTCACACGACCTTAGGGGATCGATCCCCTGTGTTGTTCTTTGGAGGTTTCGATGAAAAAATAACCAAATGGTTGAGTCGGGGCTTTAAAATGTGACTGGTCTGTGTGACCAACGCGTCAGGTCAGATACATGATCACGTATGATCCTGTAACTATCGTGTCGCCTCACTAGAGCTCAACACATCGCGATCCTACCTCAACAACCTACTTTCAAATTCAACTTTTAAAATGGCAATCTGTAAATATATGTAGAGCCCAATAATGTCTCTCCAAAAGCCCTTATGGAGAGGGTGGAGACTCCAACATATATACACACTTATAAGACCGTGTCGCACCAATGTGGGATACGCTAACACTCCCCTCAGAGACGTAGGCTCGATGAGGTTACATGGTTGCGAAACACTGGCTCTGATACCATGTAAGCTATATGTGGAGCCCAAGAGTGTCTCTCCAAAAGAGCCCTTGTAGAGAGACGGGAGACTGCAACATATATACACACTTATGAGACCGTGTCGCACCAATGTGGGATACACTAACATGTCGAGCCCAATGTGGGATACACTAACACTTGAAAACTGTCATCCTTGTAGCATTTGTTAAGATAAAGTTTTCAATTACATATTGATAATGAAGTTTATCCAAAAGGTCGCTCTCAATTGTCATCAAAGCTAATTCATCAAGTTGTTTTTGTTTTTGTGCATTATAGAATGCAAACAGGACTTCAACAACTTTAATTTTAAAAATTTCTTATTATAGAGCAAAGGTCACATGAGTAGTCAACAATATTGTATATGTTGTAGATCTATTAGGAAAAAAATCACCGCGCTTTAAAATTTACATAATATTAACATATTAACAACAGTCTGTATTTTCTTTTGGCAAGAATTGCTGGAGTGAATTTAACTCAACTATAACTCATTTCCATCAATATCCAATTGTTCATACTTTTAATTGAAGTTTCAAAAAGTTAGAACGAGACTTTAAATGTATGAGTGAATGATGAAATTTCATCACATCGTATCAAAGGGCTGTCTAATTTTCCTTTTGAATTGAATCATACACTTTGTCGATTTGAAAGTTAGCATAGACTACATATGAGAAACACACGATAGATTGGCAATGGAATTTTAGGAAAACAAAGCATACAGTAGAAGGAAACCAGTGTTGGAAATCTAATCTTAAAATTTATGAAACACACTCTAAGAAAGCAGAAATAAATAATCACATTGTGGAGAAATTTCGAAGCTATATGTTGAAAGAGAAAAACTAGCTAGTGATACATCAAAAAGCAACGCAATAAACATCTCTTAAATAGTACTTGTAGCCACTAACCTATTAAGCTAAAAGTAGGAAACAAAACTCAAAATAAAACTCCACATTCTGTGAAATCTTGGCACCCATATCCGCCTTATTCTCCACAAAACTTGGTCAAAGCTTTACCAAGTCAATATTACTCCAATACTCTGTGACCCATTGACCCGTAAACAAACCGGTAAATAAACGATTAACCCAACAACCAGGTTGGAATAAATGATGGGAAGTTAAAGAACACAAAACCAAATTTTAGAAAAGTGGAAAATTATTTTTGTCGGTATGTATTACTAATTTTCCACCAAAGAGTGACTTGAATGAGCCGTCAATGTTATGTGAGGTATGCAGAGCTGTCGTGGACATTTGCATATCACGTTCTTTTTCCAAACTTGGGAAAAAATTCTGCTTCATACCGACTAATTTAAAACTTAAAAACTATTTAGATTGGATTTCCTATTTGTGTGCTTTTGTTGCGTGATTTCATAGAGAGTAAGATGAGGCTTAACCGAGATCAAGACCCAACAATCATGAAGGTTCTGCTAACAAAGGAAAATTCTAAAACATATGCATCTGTCTTAATCTTATCGGGAATGGATGATTAGTTGAAGATTGGAGCCTAGTGGTTCTGACCTTTTAGTTGAAAGATCAAAATTTGAAAAATAAAATAAATCCAGTTCAGTTCAAATAAATAAAATAGAGTGTGGAAATAAGTAAAATAAGTTATTATTATAAGGTTTAAAATGACTAAGATGTTTTAGATTACAACAATAAGGTTAAAAAGAAAACTTATGATATAAGGACTAAAGATGTCAAATTAGAGAAACTTATGTATGATCTTGAATGTAAGAACCAAAAATTATATGACTAATTGTGCTTGAATATTAGAGACAATGCAAATGATATAATTGATCATAAGGGCAATTTGGTTATTTTGGATGAAAGTTATACAATTTCCATCATTCATGGTACGGTTGTGTCGTGATATGTGATTAGAGTATGGTATGTAAGTTTGACGGCTTGAAGACCAATACTAGAGAAGTTAGACGCTTTAATTGGGACAAGATGTTTTCTGTCAAGCTTATGGCGACGCGTCGGTTGAGGGATTGTGACACGTCCCTATGTATATATATGTGGAGTCTAAAATGTCACTCCAAAATAGCCCTTATGGAAATAGTGGAGACTCACTACAAGAAATGTGGTCAATAGCAGCAACACCTTTAGCAGCGACACCAACTATTACCGGCGACATCCAAAACACGCGTTTGGAGTCGCCGGTAATAGTTAGTGTCGCCGCTATTGATAATTCAGCGATCCGCGTCATGTTTAATCCTAACCGTCCACCAAATGTTTGATCCAAAGGTGAAAAAAGAAGCGGGAAATGTTCCCACCAAACGCGTCGCCGCTATTGACTACCTAGTCGCCGCTATTGCCCTGTCACACGGATCGTCATCGTTACCGTCCATTGCGTTATGATTTAACGGACCAGGAGAAAAGCGGCTTTTTGAGACGTCGCTGCTATTGCCCTGTCGCCGCTAAAACCTTTAATTGTCGCCGCTATTGCCGTGCGAACAGACCAAAATTCTCATTCAGCTGTTACGCAACCATTTTCCTGTGCCTTTTTAACAACCATTTTCCTCTGCCTTTTTTCTCTCTAATTTTCCGGCGACTGAGCACTAGTTTCCGACCAAACCCACCTCAAAACATCCTCCGGTGCACTCTTTCACTTCTACCTCACTTCTACCGGCGATTTTCTTCGATTTACCGGCGATTGCTTCTCTTTTCCGGCGATTTCAGTGTTGTTTCCGGCGATTGCTTCTCTTTTTCGGCAAGATTTATCTTCTATTGTGTAAGTTTTTTGATTACCAACTTATATTGTGTTAAAGTTTGATTTTTAACTAAGTTTTTCTCTTGTTAGAACCACCAAGACCACCACCGCGAGGCTGCCGGAAAAACGCCGCCACCGCCGGCCACCTGCATCAGAAACAACATCTACCACCCTAAGTATGTGTTCATGAGTTTTGCAATTTTGTTAAAGTCTTAAAATGTTAAGTTCTTAATGTGTTAAGTTCTTGAAAAATGACTTATTATAAGCTCTTAATGGTTTATGAAACAATGTTTAATGGTTTTGATATGTTTTGGAAGTGATGGTGTTAAGTTCTTAATATGTAAAGAACTTAATTTTTAAGTGATTAATTAATAAGTGCTTAACATGAAAATGATTTTGAAAATATAATATGTTTGGAAAATGATTTAGAAATTGTAATATGTTTGGAAAATGATTTGGAAAATATACCAATGATTTGGAAAATGTATAATGTGATGGTGTTAAGTTCTTAATGTGTTAAGTACTTAATTTTAAAGTGTTTCATTATTAAGTGCTTAATTTGAAAAATGATTTGGAAAATATAATATGTTTGGAAATGTTTTTGATAAGTGCTTAATTTTTAAGAACTTAATTATTAAGAACTTAATGCTTTTGTTAAAAACTTAATTATTAAGTACTTAATTATTAATTATTTGATTTGTTATATGTTTTGTCAATGATCATTGCAAATGTAACGTTTAGATCGTTTTAAATATAACATTTAAATCGTAATTCTAAAAAATGTAATGTTTAAATTGTAATTATAAAAAATATAATGTTTAAATCGTAAACTTAATTATTAATTACTTAATTATATAGATTTTTTAAATCATTTTAAATATAACGTCTAAATCGTAAATTATAAAAAATAAAGTTATATGTTAATGTAATGTTTTAATAAAATTATTTAAACCTAATTAATCTAAAAGAAAATATATAAACTTATTTGAACTTCAACTCTAAATTTAAACCGTAAACACAAAACAAAAACATAAATTTATTTAATCCTAAACCCTAAACCTTAAACCCTAAACCCTAACACCTAAACCGTAAACCCTAAACAAAAAGTTATTTAAACCATAAAACTTAAACCCTAAACCCTAAACCCTAAACCTTAAACCCTAAACCCTAAACCCTAAACCTTAAACCCTAAACATAAGCTTATTTAAACCATAAAACTTAAACTCTAAACCCTAAACCCTAAACATAAACTTATTTAAACCATAAAACTTAAACTCTAAACCCTAACCCCTAAACCCTAAACCCTAAACCCTAAACCCTAAACATAAACTTATTTAAACCATAAAACTTAAACCCTAAACCCTAAACCTTAAACCCTAAACCCTAACCCCTAAACCCTAAACCATGAACCCTAAACATAAGCTTATTTAATTAAAACACTGAAGTATCCGAGGGTGAGGAAGATCATTAAAACAATTGTAATTTATTTATGTGTCAGGAGATGACATCGATTTGGATGTTTCTACTTTATGTTATGGCCGATGTGATGGGCCATGGTGGAGATGGGGCCGGGGATCCACCACTTCCGCCTTGGAGAGGCCCAGGTCGCCATGAGATGGATGGTAAGTGTGATTATAATTTTTTAATTTATTGCATTTATTCATTTATTATAACAATCGTGACTAATATTTTTAAATTTATATTGCAGGTGTACCGGCGAGAAGAAAAACGAGAGGCAAAACAAAAAACCTTGAACTGCAACGACAACACAGTAAATCAGGGCGGCCATTACCATTGGAGTTTGATAGAGCGACTACGTATACCCCGGTTGGTAAACCGTATGACCTCTTTGTTCGTGAGGTGGGGATGTACATGTGGCATACCATGCCTTTGATCGAAAAGATTGGAAAAATGTTACCCAAGCCGAGAAGGATGCATTAATACAGCATCTCAAGGTAAATTATTTATATAACTTTATTTTTGTATGTTATTTATTTATTTCTTTTTACTTGACTAAGTTATTTTTAATTTGTTGAGTCAACTCGATTTAGATGCGATTGAGCAAGATTGCGAGCGTATGCAGTTGATGGGTGGTATTGATGCGGTGCTGATGAAGCGGTATAGGGACCGAAAAAGTGATGCAAAAAATGATTTTGATCGCGTAGGAGGATATAATGATATAGACAGGGCTAGAACTTACCCCACCCCCCCCCCCCCCCCCGGAGGGTATGCCTCTTGAAAATTGGAACAAAGCTATAGACTTTTTCTGCACACCAGAATATCAAAACCGTTCTAATGCTAACAAAGGAACCCGTCAAAAACAACAATACACCAACCATGGGGGACAAGCACATATAGTAGCGCTTATTTCAAAACGGTAATGCTTTGTATATATATTACCGCTTGTTTCAAATCGGTAATGCTTTGTTTCAAATCTAATTTTTTATTGTTAAACATGGTAGAAAGAGAATCGAACAATTCAAGAAGGCTCACACCCGCAAAGATGGGACATGGGACAGTTACCTGGCTCATCGACAATATGTAAGTGTTTATACAAAAAAATTAGTTCAACATCATTATTATATTTAATATATGTAAAATGCTAACTTTTTATTTATTTATGTAAAATGCAGATTGAGTTGGAACGCGAGTTTGAGTTATTAAATGATCCCTCCCCCGAACCCTCGAAGGAAGTTGGGGTATTTGAAAAGGTGTTGGGTTCTCGCCGTAGACATTACAAAGGGATTGGCCATAAACCTCCTGTGACTGCGACAATACCGTCTCATTTTAATGTAGGTCAATCTTTCCAAGAAGCACCTACAAAGGTAAATATTAATTGTTAACTACTTAATTGTTAAATACTTATTTTGTTTTTAACTAATAATATACATTTTTATTTTTTTGAAGGATGCGCTTGCACAGATGCTTACGGATCCAAGACATAGAGATGCGTTGTCAGAATTTTTACGTACGTACTCGGCAGAGCACGGTGGTGGAACGAGCAAGGGTTGCGGGGATACCCAAGGTAACGGAGACGATCAAGACGACGACTTAGAGTAGTTAGTTATTTTTGTTGCGTGACTGTTTTAATTTGTGTAACAAAGATTATGTTTTAGATATTAGTATTTGTTTGGAATCGTTTATCTCGTATGTTGCTTCATTTATTGCAATTTTAGTTTTATATTAAAAATATTAATAATTCTAAAAAATATAATAATAATAATAATAATGATAATTTAAAAAACTAATTAAAAATCCTTTAGCGGCGACACCTTCTCACCATTAGCGGCGACGACATCTCCGGTGACACGTCATCACCGGATACTGATTCAACCATTAGCAGCGACGTCTTTAGCGGCGATTTCAGTCTTCAGCGGCGACATGTATTACCGGCGACGCATTAGCGGCGATTTCTAAGCATTACCGACAAAATATTTGCGGCGACGCATTAGCGGCGATTTATCCCCGGTAAAGGTTTTAGCGGCGATTTTGACACTCTTTAGCGGCGATTTATGTCCCCGGTAATGACCACAGTCCTTGTAGTGACTCCAATATATATATATATATATATATATATATATATATATATATATATATATATATATATATATATATATATATATATATATATATATATATATATATATATACACACGATTATAAGACCGTGTCGTACCAATATGAGATACACTAACATCAAGTAGAACTTAGTTTTTTGACATTATATTTGAATAAAAACATTTTTTTCTACTATATTATGAAATTAAATAAAAATGTGAAATATTATTTTTATTTTACTTTTTTGAATTTATTAATTTTAGGATTCAGAATTTATAAATTATGCGTGGCCTCCAACATATAAGGATATGCCTTGAACTAATTAGTACTGACAATCGTGTCGTGTCGTGTCGTGTCGTGTTCGTGTTGGGTTGGTGCGTTGAGATAGCTTGACCCAAAATCGATCCGTTTAATTATCGTTTTGTGTCGTGTCAACCCGTTTATTTTCGTATTGTATTTCGTGTCGTGTCGATAGTTATCACCCCTAAACTTAATTCGTGAAGGTATCTATATATCTTATAAAAGAAGCATATTTCCAAGCACCACATTTATTTGAAACTTCCATGTCTTTTCATATTTTCAATGGCTTTTCAAATTTCTTTTTATAATGCTTACTAATTGTTTTATAATAATCATATTTTTTATAATCATCTAAACTATGTGTATTCAATAAAGACTATAATAAAGTATTATTCTTGCATTTTTAATAAAAATATAATTAACACTTACATTGGATAATGATTTTTACAAAATACTTAGTAAATTATATATAAACTATGTTTATTTCATAAAGACTATAATAAAGTATTATTATTGCATTTCTAATAAAAATATAATCATATTAATTTGATTTTTTTTCTCTTTGTCTCACATTGATTCACATACATATATGACCTTCCATCTTTCTCTCATATAATGCCACTTATTTGCTTCCACTATCCATCAAGTTTGATCATATTATGACTTTCAAGCCTACTATTAGTGATCATTTTATCATAAAATAAGTTTTTATCACAAAGTTTTAATGTATTCTATTATTTAGTTTCAACTTCTTGAAGTATTGAAACTCAAAAATGAAAACTAAAATTACTCAAAACTTTTAAAAACTTGATTAGGTTGAAAGTTTATATGTCGTTTGTAAAAAATGAAAGCGGTGTAAACATTTTTCAACCCAAGAGTATGTATATGCATAAAAGTTTTCATTTGTGAACGTTTTAACTATCTCACATTAAAAGATCATTCAAACAATGTGATTCAACATTAATAATTTATCTTTTACCATATTATTTTGATTTTTTTCATTGTCCCACATTGCTTCATACATCTATCTAACCTTTCATCTTTCCCTTATATGATACCACTCATTTGATTCCATTATCCATCAATCTTGATCATAATGTGACTTTTAAGTATGTCGTAGTAAAAAATGGCAATAGTGTTAACGTTTTTTAGATTTACCGCGATATAAGTACATAAAATTTTTAAATAGCAAACGTTTAAGGATTATTCAAACAAACTAAGTTGAACTATTATATATATATATATATATATATATATATATATATATATATATATATATATATATAATATATATATATTAACATTAAGAAAATGTTATCGAAACAATATGGTTTAAGATAAATTATTTATCTTTCACCACATTAATTTGCAGTTTTTTATTTGTATCAGATTGTTTCACATATTTATATTTTAATCTTTATCATATCACGGTTTCCAAAGTGTATTATTAATTAGTAGTCAATTTATCGTAAAAACATATTTTTATCTCATAGTTTCAATAGATTTTACCAAAGCTTCAAAAACATTGAAACTAAAAAGATGAATATTAATTGGGTTAAAACTATTAAAATTGGATTAGGTTGCAAGTTCATAGCGCCATGTTCAATATGTGGTGACAACTTTGATACCATTTTTGATTTGATAAGATTTATATATATATATATATATATATATATATATATATATATATATATATATATATATATATATATATATATATATATATATATATATATATATATATATATATATATATATATATATATATATATATATATATATATATATATATATAGGGTAAAGTTCAATTGAGAACCTAAAAAAGCCTAGGAACCTAAGAACCCATTTTATGAACTTTTTTTCTAAACAATATTTTTCAAAAAAAAAATATAACAAAATTTTTGTTATGATGCGTCTAGAAGATTTCAAAAAAAAATCATTTTTTTAATTTTTTTTCATATGAGTTTAGGGTTTAGAGTTTAGGGTTTAGGGTTTAGGTTTAGGGTTTAGGGTTTAGAAATCTCTTAGACGCTTTAAATAAAAAAATTGGATGCAAAAAAAATCATTTATTATTATTTTTTTTTTCATATGGGTTTAGGGTTTAGGGTTTAGGGTTTAGGGTTTAGGTTTAGGGTTTATGGTTTAGGGTTTACGGTTTAAGTTTAGGGTTTAGGGTTTAAGGTTTAGAAATCTCTTAGACGCTTTAAATAAAAAAATTGGATGCAATGTTTTTTTTTTTAAAATATTGTGTATAAAAAAAGTTCCTAGGTTCCTAGGGTTTTTTAGGTTCTCTCATGATCTCGACCCTATATATATATATATATATATATATATATATATATATATATATATATATATATATATATATATATATATATATATATATATATATATATATATATATATATATATATATATATATATATATATTGCATATATATAAATTTCAAACAGTATATGTTCGAACATCATTTAAAGTTGAAACATATTTATTTATCTATATAATAAATATTATAGGAGAGACTATTCAATCATGTGGATGAATTCTTATCATGTAACACATTAATTTGAATACTTTTAGAAAAAAAATAGAAGTGGGCACCGGTGGGTACCATCCAAATTTTACGAAATCGGTCTTAAAGCTCGAACCAATGGTTCATTAAATGTTTTAACCGTTGTCTAAGCCGGTTACAATCAATAACACAGAAGAACAAATATATAAGGGAAATAGTTTTAGTCTCTCTACTTATAAAGACTTGCTTTCCATTGGAATTTGTTTATTAAACTACGTGGGATGAGAAATATATTAGCCTCTTTACTTATAGATGTTTGATTCACTTTAGTTATGTTTCTTAAGCGATATGGGCTAAGAAAATGAAATAAAATAGCACACTATAAAAGAAAATTTGATCCCACATCGTCAATGTAAACCAACTTAAGAAATTTTTTTATTCTATAAATAAATGACATCCTCAAAGTAAGACAGTTATATAAATGATGATTAGTCAGTTTTTATTGTTAGAAACATTTTCAATATTAAATTTCAAATAAATATATAGTAAAAGTTTTATATATTTTATTTTAATGAGTTTGAACTTTAAAAATACAGCATGTCCATCTCGATATGAACTTCGTATTCTTTCATCAAGTTGCACGAAACAACATGCACCATATTGTGTCTAATTTTAAACTTTCGTGATACAGTTTGTGCTTTTCAAAATCCCAAATTGCATAATTGGTGCGACGTGCGGTTTTGACTATAGATCGTACGGTAAAAACCATTGAAATATGTCTTTATTTTTATCAATAAAAGTGTGTTATTCAAAATATTTGAGTGGCAATAAAGTATTTGCAAAACTATAGCAAAATACATACAATGTTCCTCAATTTTATCAATGCACAAAGTGTAGGTAGATGATACTAAAATCATGTAGTTTGGGATAATTATTTATCTTGAACCATATTAATTCTAATTTTATTTCATGATTGTATTCATTTATTGTAATTTAAACAATTTTTTGTCTTCTAAAATTTTGATACATGTATCTATTATCATATAATTGAAAATAATAAAGACATTTTATATAAAATTTTTAAAGATGGTATGATAATAACATTTATTGTCTACATTTTAACCATATAATTTTTCTTCCTGCACAACGCGCGGACATTCGTCTAGTTTTATCTAAATTAAATCAAAAATAGAAACCCACGTATAATTCTTATGATGAGATGTCTACACTTAATACTATCAACTCCGATTAACCCATTTAAGTTAAACGGAAACTCCTGAGTTTACCCGAAAAGGTATAGACATAGTGCACCCTTATCTTAGCTATAGCCTATCCTAAGGCCGAAGCCAAATGGACGCTTACAAATTCTTCTTTTTTACTTTATTTTATACACATAACTGCATGATTTTGCATTTAGACTTTTAGTGTATGTTTAATTATAAATAAATGACATCATGGACTAAGATTCACGTTAGTTGCTGTATTAAAATATAACAAGAACTTTTATATGCCACACACGTGTGTAACATCAAAATGTCTAAAACATATATGACATTTGAGTTGACATATCATGGTCCTAAGTCATACACAATGATGCATGCCTGATGCCTCCACCAAGATTGACGTATTTTCATGATGTTTTTTTAATCAAATATTTGTACAATACAATTATTAAAATATCTCGTGGTGGTAATGTACAACCTTCCAATGCATGTCCTTTCGTAGTCTATGAATGTGGATGGGATCATGGGTGAATTCAAGAACTCATACCATTGTACTCTTAGCAGGAATTGCACATGATCTAAGGAGACAAAGAGTGTAGAGAATATACGTAGAAACCGTGTTGATGATTTGGGACTTTTCACTTTTTATTTTTTTATATTTTTATTTGTTTGCTTTTTTTAGCATTTGATCCACACTTGAGACTAGGTTCATGGAACAAGATTAAAGAGAAGATTCACAAACTCCCATGAATTTTTTGAATATACAAAATTAAAAATACATTAAAAAGTAGAACAACCCATTTCCGGGGTTTTAATTCTTTAACCATTGTCACGTTTTAAGCAATTTTCAGAGATACTATTAACAAAACTAAATGTGAGTCTAAATGTAGTATGTTTAAATTCACTTGATGTGGCATGTTTTGGTGAATTGTTCTTGTGTAATAAGAATAATGATTCTTCTATAGCAAAACTATAGAAATCAAGATTAAAAATTATTATTTTTTCTGAAATTACCAATGGGACTAACTTGGTCTATATATACTTGTGAGTCAATAAGGGAGATAAATGAAGGGTCAAGTTATTCTTGGAGTTCCTTCAAACACTTCAATGGAAATCTTTTGCATGCTCGTTTATGCTCGTGATCGTGTATTCCATTGAAGAGTTTGGGGGAACTTCAGGGTTTGCCTGACAATTAATGGTCTCGGTTTTTTCTTCCTCTAAACTAGAACTGATTTTGCATCGTGATTGTGCAAAGGGTCATGATTTTGTATGATGTTATTATGTGAATACCCGTGAAGTCTCAGGTAATAGATATACTTGCTCTTTTCACTTATTTAATTAGTTAGTTGAACAGATATCAACTTATATGCAAAAGTTAGTTAGTTGTATGGTTCATGTAAGGCTAAATGCAAGAAACAGTAATGTACATTAACTTATTTGTGTATTACAGTATAATACTTCAAATTTCTTCTGTTATAATATCGTATTTTGACATTTCTACCAATTTACGGTATTGTATTTTCTAGTTTTATCTTATTAGGATATTATTACTTGAGAATCTATTCAATTATATCTGTAAAAATTAGTTTCCGTGATAATAGAATATTTATTATTATTTAGATTTTTCAAAATATAATCTCATAATTAAAGAAAAAAATATAATATTATAATATAATAAAGAAAAAGATAGAAATACAATTTTTTTACTAATCTATTTTTATAGACCAGTAGATATGCATTTCATATGGTCTAATTAATTCTACATACAACCATTATCCTTTTTGTTTTATCTGTGTTCCTAAATTGGGAGATGACCAATAAGGTAGAAGAGAAGTGGGGTTGCCATCTTGGGTGATTGAAACCTGCAATGCCTCACACCATAGGTTATGTTTTAAAACATTACAACTTTTATGCAGTTGGATACTATCATGCCTATTTAGTGAAAAACTGACAGACTCTGGTTATTTTGTCGAGAAAACAAATTTATTGATGGGCGAACGAAGGGGATTGAACCCGTGCGTGGTGGATTCACAGTCCACTGACTTGATCGACATGGCTACATCCACCTCTACCTTCCTTCGCAATGGTTTGAATCTTTCTCTAGAGTCAACTTATGAGTCTTTTATGAAATTCCAAAAATTCATATTTTTTTGTATAACTATAGTATGGACAACCATACTAGATATATGCGATATTGGGTTGGTCTTTCAGTTTGATCGACCAAGACCGATTTTAGCTTGCCATTGTTGAAATGTTTTGTTGCCTACCAAACATCAAAACATGATTGCTCAGTTCTTTTCTCCTATCAGATTTTAGAATGTAACGTGACTACTTTCTATACTTGTACTTTTTGGTGAAAGTAGTTACGATTTGTAACTTTATCATGATACAAGATTGGTTAAAGGATGCATCAAATGACTAAGAGAGAGCTAGATTCTAAGTCACAAACATATATACAACTGGCAATGCATCTTTTACTCAACATAACAAAATAATTCAAAGTTTTTCTTAAAGTTTCGTTATAACGGAGTCGTTCCAAATGGTTTGATCATCAAGTTGTAATACAATAGGATTAATACACAAACATCACTATCAAAGAACACCACGCAAAATATATTCTTATTTTAAGTAACAATGGAGAAATTAATCAACACCGACGAAGATGTCATGTCATGTGTGCAATCTTATTACTAACAATAGTACTTAACTTTGTTGAAATGATCTTATTTAATTTTAATTGAAGTATTGGTACTATTGTGTTTGTGGTGGTGGTATAAGCATACATAAATTATTTTTCCTAATTTTAATCATACTTGTCAATTTTTTCTGGTTTAATGATTCAACAAATGAAAACCGGACATATTATATATTCTAATTTTCTCTACTCACCACTCACCAGTTCCCAATCAAATTTCACATAAATTATAACTGAAAATAAAATAAAAAAAAATTAATAAAAAAATTATAAGACATTACTTAAGTTAAGCACTTTTAATAATACTTTAAAACAACTTTATTCCATTATTTTATCTTAAAGTTGTCAAGTTGTAAATTGCTTTAGCCACTTGAAAAATACTTGAAAGCCTTATACTCAATTTATTATTGTTACTTTTTGTGCAAACTAACAACATATTTTGATTTAATTTTATCAACCCCCACAAACCTTTGAAGCAACTCATTCGTGACAATGGCTTTTATCATAAAAGTTATTTATAGACCTTAACTATTTTTTCCCAAACACTGGTATTTTAATTTTGTATCCATTAAAGACGTGTACGACAAAACTAGCTGATACCTGAAAGCTTGTAGCTGTAGTTTTTATTTATACAAAAATGTTCACCAAAAGTAACAACTAGCTTTTAAAAGTGTAAACAATATAAAAATCCACACTCCTAAATAGTTTGGAACCATGTTTTATGATTAACTGAGTTATAATAGAAGGGTTTCAGGAATTTGGTCTTAACATGAATTACAAAGTTATTTTACATAAAATACAACATTGTCTAAAATAAAAAGTTGACATAAAATACATTGTTACAATACATATATATATATATAACCCTATTTAGTCAGCTGTCCAGCTTTGCTCAACAATCTCTCGCACTCTTCTGTTGTACTCGCGTTTATTTTCACTAAAAGCGCGTGCAGCTTCTGAGTTGGCAGGAGAGTTTGGGTTTGGGTCGCAAAGTAACGACTGTCAAAAATTAATATATACGAACTAAATTATATATTTCTAATTTTGAATCGATGATCCTATTAATAAAATAATTAATATTTATAAAAGTTTACCTGGATGGAGGTGAGAATAGCAGCAACATCATAGATAGGACTCCATTGATTTTGTAAAATATCCAAACAGATACTTCCATCAGCATAAACTGTTTGTATACAAAAAGGTATTAAATTTTGAAGGAAATTAAATAGAAATAATAAATTGTTGGTTAGACTTACTATTTGGGTGAAACATACGAGAAACAAATCGCACATTTGGTGCTTTATTAGGATAATCCTCTGAATATTGTAGAGCTAATTTGAAAGTACCTAATTAATAGTTTGATAATATTTTAGCATTAGATAATAATATCTGAAATTGTAAATGATAAAAAAATAGAGGAAAGAAAATATGATTTTACCTCCATCCCATGGACTGTCATCAGGGCTGTAATAAAAAGATAAAAAGGTATTACATATGATTGTAATACAAATGTTACAAAAACATGGAAAAGGAAAAAGAAAAAAGAAAATCTTGAAATATTAATTTTATTCACTAACCCAAATATTACAGCATTCCATAACATTATATTATTTTCTTGTGGTGCTCCACTAATGCCTGCAGGAGCATCTTGTTGTAACCTCTTGAAATCCCTCATAAGCCTCTTTCTAGCAGGAGTTGACATTGTAGTCACCTATTAAAAAATTGTATTTTTAGTTTTTATGATGATCAACAGTAAGTGGCCATTTGCAGTTGATACATTTCAAACGATCACTGTGTCAAACTGTCAATACAGGAATGGAGTAATTGCAGGAAATTAGGTTAACAGGCATGAGTCAGTTTTCCTCAAAAATCTAATATGCACTTAAAAGGAAGAATTCCCACACTTGTTTATATTCCTAATTTCACTGCAACAGCATCGTGATAGGGTTTAAAGCAGTATAAGCCAATTTACTTGAAGAGTATAGAACTCAACTGAATTACCACGCAGTTTTGGATCGATTTTGAAATCATTTTGTGGACTTTTATGTATCAGTGTAATAAATTACTCCTAACAATTAGATATTTGAAGTTTGAGCTCCAATTTTACAAAACCTAACATATAAAGACCAAAATCCTAGATCCATAAATTAGGGTTTCATCAAAACCAACAACACGATCCTTCGACTTTACATATTTTAGACAAAGTTAACATAACGGAAACAATAAGAACAATCATACAACCAAGGAATCAAAATCAGATCTTGGAGAAAAAGTCGACTTACCCCTCGTAAGGATACTCTGCGTTAGAACCTTGTATAAACCCCCACACGCAGCTTCAATTGAGACGTTTAGGTGGTTTATCAATCCGAATAATAGAGAGTTTAGATGAGAGTAGGGCCGTGGACTACAGGAAACAGGAGGATTGTTTGGCGATGTGCTTGTGTTCCTGTATGATAGTTAATTAGAGAGAGAGAGAGAGAGAGAGAGAGAGAGATTGATCTTACCGGTTGCCTTTTTGTTTGATTCCATGGATGGAATGCTATTGGTGTTTGATGTGCAGTAAAGCTGTAACAGTTTGCCGGTTAATCAATGTTATGTGGTACGATAGCTCCCTCATTTTTAACTTTTTGTCGGTTAATCAATGTTATTTTTTTCTCCAACTTTCTTTCATTTTCTATTGCACAAAGGAAACGATATCTCTCAACCTCACCTATTGAATACGCAATAAACACACATAAGACTACACGGAGTGGTGGCCAATGGCCAACGAATGGCTAAGGAGTTTTGTGGGCCAGACCATGGTTGGCAGGGGTTGACCATTTTGTAGGCAGTGGTAGCCAATGGCCAAGGAGAGTGCCATTGAAAGAAAAATGCAGTTTTTTTCGCCGTTGGCATCTCACCAAGGGGATGGCGATCGTGGTTGGCGACTAGAATGGCGAGAAGGGAGGGAGTAGCTATGGCGAGGAGAGCTGGCTCGCCAAGGGGCTTGGCGAGCTTACTCCGTATAGTCTAAGTTATAGTCTAAGTTATACCATACAAATAGAAAAAAACAAAGAGAGAGAAAAAAGAGACAGTTGGATTCAATGGGCTTTTAGGGGGATGGAGTTCACCACGATCCACCATAGTTATGTAGGCTCGTCGTGGGCCACACCCCTTGTTCTTACATCGAGGTGACGATTTTTCTTTGGTTAAAATATGATTGTGTTGATTTAAAAAGTGTAGTATCGTTTTAAACTAATGGGTGTGGATGTCGTTAGCATCCTAACTTTCCTTTAACTTTTCAGTTTTACTTTTTTATATTTTATTACTGGTCGTCAAATGAAGCTCACAAGAAAATATTAGGTTTGCAGTTTTTTAGAATTTTACTTTAATTATAATTGCTTTTAAATTTATCCTACAATTTTATGCAACTTGTCAATTTCATTTGTTTTATTTGTTTTTCCAACTCATGTTGATTGGAAACTTGTCTTGACATGACATGTTATATCAGTGCCTTAGTCTAGGGGTGTAGGCTGTCACTTCTATTTATTTTTTTTCTGTTATATCAGCATGATCAAAACTCCACACTTCTATTCTCATCCTTGTAAATGGTCATCTCTCATTTTCCTTCACTTTTTAAAATAAATAATGATTTTAAATAAATGAAACAAATTAATTTCAAAATAAAATATCTCATTAAAATAAATAAATTAAACCCTAATTATTCTGAAATTACATTAACTTAATCTAAATAAAATAAAATAAACATAATAATAAAAACTAGTCGCATCACCCACATTCTTCTTCTTTGTCGTCTGGCACTTCCATCTTTTGTAGATTAGCCCTATAGATATGTTCGACCAAATACGTATGAATGTTATGCGTTTCTTTGCTTTGTACTTCCTTTTTATTTGCCAGATATTATGGTGAAGCAATTGGTATCAGCTCGTAGGATGGTACAGTTTCCTTTGGGTCATACATACATATCAGTTTTTCTTCATCCTCCAAGTTCATATTATGTAATATGATGCTTGTGTACAAAACGTCTGTTATTTTCCTAGGGTCACAAACCCATATCGGGTATTTGATAATGTGAAAGTGTTGCCTAAAAACATCACAAATACAACACTATTTCTAGAGTGCTACATTATACTTTTGTATGTATCGATGATGTATTGTATATGTTAGACCTATCTTTGTGATGTTTTATTGTAGTTTGGAATTTAATAATTAATTTTAGTGTGACCAACATGTCGTTTAATATTTTCCACATATTGTAATATTTCATTTGTGTTTGTATGATAGAATAGAGTTTAATTGGAAATTTAATTAGCAAATAAAGAGTAATCTTGAAGACTGATATCGCGTAAATTATACACATTTTTCGGATGATATCAGTGTCATTTTAGTATAGTTTCGTACATTTCTTAAAATAAATATTCCTGATTTGCTTAAAAATACATTTTGTAGCTAAAAGACACGTATGGAGCAAAAGATCAGATTTGACAAGAGTTTTGAGCTTAAAAAGAAACCAAGTGCAATAGTGGAATCAAAGAGGGCGCACCCCGCCCAGGCCATAGGCGCACCGCGCCTTCGAAGGATCCAGTTTACGACATTTTGCCCATTTGGCATTAAAATAATGGAGCATGGGTTCATCTAATGATTCAACCGGGTTGCCTAACATGTGCATAGGCGCACCACGCCTTACTTTTGGGCGCACCACGCCCTAGATCCGATCTTAAAAGCAACTTGCACGTGGCCTTTCCAGCGATAAAGCGAGCCAGCTCTCCACCATTAGGCGCACCGCGCCCAGATATAGGCGCACCGCGCCTCTCGTTTTATCCAGCTATAAATAGAAGGCATTGCACGACCATTTTGGTGACCAATGTTAGAATACAAGAGAGAAATCAGAGAATTGACATTTGATAGTTAGTTTATTTCGTGTATTTCACCATTTAAATGTATGATAAGTGTATTTGAGTGTTATTTACATTACAAGAAGGAGCGGAGATCATCATTGTAGCAAGGATTCATCGATTTTAACCGGTTGGTATCTTTTATCATGTATTTTTCATATTGTTATTGTATACTTGATACCATGCTAGGCTAGATTCCCTGTAGCTTTTGCCTAGGTGATGTTGATTCGTTAATATAAATATGTGTTGATTTAGTTATTGATTCGAGTTCAAAATCGGTTAGGATATATAATTTGCATGCTATATTATTGAATGTGATTAAAGTTTGTAATCTTGATAACCATCTTCATATGCTTAAGTTTATTGACCATTTAAACAAATTACTCATATGAAGCATTGTTATGTGTAATTGAAAATTATATATCTTTGGACTAGTTATTGGCCATTTAACTAGGGAAGTTATCTAAATTATAAACTTGATTAGTGAAATAAAACTTATATCACATTTAGTTGCAACTCATGACCATTGATTGTATGAACATATCACTATGACCATTAGGGTATGGACTATATTTGCATGCTAGATTATATTAATATTCCATGATTATAAGTTATTTAGTTACATGACCATTGTGCTATATTAACTTAGAAATCACATAATTGGTGACTTGACCATATGATCCTACCACCTAATGCAACCTATTTTAACTCATTGCACATAATCAAAACTAGTCAACATAGGTTTATATGAATCAACAAATCCTGGGCGAAAGCTTCCCTTGTTATAATTTTATCATATTATCTCTTTATTGTCGTGTTGATACGATAGTTGTTATTTATTATTTCGCCTATTTTACAAGCATCCAAAACTTAGTTTTACGAGTTTTTACTAAAACTCGCCTCTAAACTGTTTGATTGATAATTTAAGACTTTAAGTTAATTAATAATTCCCTGTGGAAAATTCGATCCCTTTTACTTGCCTAAACTATACTATTAAATGACCGAGTAATACTTGCTCGTAAGTCTAATAGTCATATAATTAGGTAGATAAATTGATTTAAGACTTTGTAAACATAACAACTACAAGTGAGTTGTTTTGAACACAACAAGTTTTTGGCGCCGTTGCCGGGGAATTATTTAATTAATTTTATTGTTTACAATTGTTAGTCAATCGATCCTTTTTACGGTTTTTACCGTGGAAAGTTAAAATTTCACGTTCGTTTCAAAACTTTCATGTATTTCTCTATGTTTGTTACTAAATAATTTTAAGACCCGCTTGCAATTTATTTAGTTGTTTCAAACTAAATTGATTATCAATCCAACTATCATGCTAGTAATTCTACTTACGAGAACGGTGTCAGAATAGACAGATTCGGTTTGGTTGTTGGATTTTCGAAAGGTCATTGACCGAAAGAGTCCTGCCTCCCTACTGTCCTGCCTGGCCGTTCTTTATTTGATAGTCAACGTATTATAGTGGATTTGATAAGATATTCGGTTGTTATAACTGATTGATTACATAAAGGTTTTAAAAGTTTTAAACTTTTTGTTCAATTTTTTTTATTTTGTATAATAAAAACATATATATTTTATATTTTTATAAAAAAAAGAATAAAAAAAAATAAATAAAATATATTTTATTTTAAATAAAAAAAAAAGAGAAACGCACCCAACTTGCAAACAGTTTCTAATGTGCAGTTTATGACCCGAAGTTCACAACCAAACATCATACCTGTATTGAACGAACCAGAACGTGAATTTAACATCAGGAGAAAAACAAGAAGAAGCATATTCCCAAAAGAAGAACCAATAGAAGAAATGGCAGCCCCAGTTAACGAACCAGAACCAACCTTGAAAGCATACTACAACCGAGCAAGAGACGGAACAGGACCAAGCCTCATACGCCCAAAAATTCCTGAAAATGCAAATTTTGAGCTTAAAGGCCATTACCTTTCCGCTCTAAAAGGCATTACTTTCAAAGGGACGGAAGAAGAAGATCCAGTCGAACACATCGAGCAAGTCACGGAAATAACTGATTGTTTCAACATTCCAGGAATTCCCTCAGATGCAATCATGTTACGAATTTTTCCAATGACACTACGCGAAGGTGCAAAGAAATGGTTAAAGAGACTACCTCCAGGTTCCATCACTACCTGGGACGGATTAAAAGAAGATTTTATTGAAGAATACACTCCACCTTCCAAAATCAATAAAATGAAAGCAAAAATTCAAAACTTCCTTCAAGACGAAGATGAAACTTTGTACCAAGCATGGAGTCGATTCAAAGAATTGATTCAAGATTGTCCACAACACGATATGGACAAACATCAGAAAGTACAGAAGTTCTATGATTGCATCAATACACAAACCAGACAATTACTCGACGGGCGAGGACCACTCATAAACCTAACCGCCACTGATGCTTACGAAAGAATTGAGGAACTTGCAAAACATTCCCACCACTACCATTCCTCAAGAGATCCGTCATGTCGAAGGAAGCTAAAAGAAGAAGCAGTGGAAGGAATGTCAGCCATACATAACCGATTGGACCAATTTGGGAGAGACCTCAAGAAAATGAATCAAAACATCCATGCCATCACGGTAGGATGTGACAACTGCAGCAGTCCTCACCTACAAAAAGACTGTCCTTACGATGAAGACGGTAACAAGAAAGTAGATGCTTGTTACTCATCCGGAGACAGATTCGACTACCCGATACGAAGAAATAACTGGCGGGGAGGAAATGATTTTTACAACCAACAACAGAGGCAATAACCACCATTCGAACGCCAGCAACAACCTTATAATCAACATAAACAGGCACCACCAGGATTTAACCCACAACATACCCAAGAAAAGAAGCCAAGCTTAGAAGACATATTGGGCAAATTTATGGAAGGATCAGAAAAGAGACACTCAGCAACCGAAGTTCAACTGAGAAATCAAGCAGCCTCCATTCAAAACATCGAGAACCAAATTGGCCAAATATCTAAAGTTTTGCAAGAAAGACTACCAGGAACGCTTCCCACCAACACCGAGTCGAACCCACGAGCCCAAGCAAAAGCAATAACTACCCGAAGCGGAAAAATCATCCCACCAGCAGTCATGGAAAACACCATCAATTCAGCTCCTGAATCACAACAAAGTAAGGCAGAGAAGGATAATGAGCAAACTAAGGGTGAAGAAACATCCTCACCAGAGCCACATCAACCGACCATTCCATTTCCTCAACGGTTGAAGAAAGAGAAAGAAGACAAAGAATTCAAGAAATTCCTTGAACACCTAAAGCAGCTAAGCATTAACATTCCTTTCGTTGATGCAATCACACAAATGCCAAAATATGCCAAATTCCTCAAGGACCTTCTCACTAACCGCAAGAAAATGGAAGAAGTGTCATTGGTCACATTAAGTGAAAAATGCTACGCTATGATGATGAAAAACTTACCAGAGAAAGTGGGAGATCCCGGCAGTTTACATCTTCCTTGCACATTTGGAAACCATGCTAGTAGCTATGGTTTAGCAGACTTAGACGCTAGTATAAATTTAATGCCATATTCATTCTACAGGAAACTAAATCTACCAGAACCAAAACCCGTTCGAATGGCAATTAATCTTGCTAATAAGGCGGTAACTTATCCTAGAGGAATTGTAGAAGATCTTCTTGTAAAAGTTGACAAATTTGTTTTTCCTGTAGATTTTGTCATATTGGATATGGAGGAAGATGATGAAGTCCCCATTCTTCTCGGAAGACCCTTTTTAGCAACAACAAGAGCTTTAATAGACGTCCATGACACAAAACTAACCATTCGGGTTGGAACTGACGCTATCACCTTTGGCATGGACCACACGATCAAACACTCGACGATGAGTGATGACACAGTCTTCCATATTGACACTTTCGACTTACTATTGGAAGAAGAAGCCAGAGCCATACAAGAAGATAGCCATAGTCACGAAATGCAACTTGCTGAGAAGTCATTCGACCCTGAAAAGGATCTGAAGGAGCTAGAAGAACTGTTGAAAGATGAACCACATTTCGCTGAACGGGAAGAAACTGTACTTCCAAAGCAAAAATCGCCAAAGAACCAGAGCATCCCAGAATTGAAAATACTTCCAAACCATTTGGAATATGCATTTTTGTCTGATACTAAAGAATACCCTGTTGTCATTTCAGCTGAATTGAGCCAAGAAGAAAGAGAAGAGCTTATGAAAGTTCTTAAAAGAAGGAAAAATGCCATCGCATGGAGCATTTCAGACATCAAGGGAATAAGCCCAACCATATGTTCTCACAAGACACTGATG
The DNA here is from genome assembly GCA_023525715.1 of Cichorium intybus. Taxonomy (NCBI): domain Eukaryota; kingdom Viridiplantae; phylum Streptophyta; class Magnoliopsida; order Asterales; family Asteraceae; genus Cichorium; species Cichorium intybus. Next base: position 47,584,908 of record CM042010.1, on the reverse strand, counting down.
GAAGAAGATTCAAAGCCAACAGCCCAACATCAAAGAAGGCTTAACCCAAAGATGCAAGAAGTGGTCGATAAAGAAATCATGAAGCTACACGATGCCGGTATCATCTACCCAATCTCTGACAGCAAATGGGTAAGCCCAATCCACGTCGTTCCAAAGAAAGGAGGAATAACCGTCATTACCAACGAGAAGAATGAAGTTATACCTACCAGAACAGTGACAGGATGGCGGGTGTGCATCGATTATCGCAAATTAAACGATGCAACACGAAAAGACCATTTTCCTCTTCCCTTCATGGATCAAATGCTAGAACGATTATCAGGAAAAGCATATTACTGTTTCTTGGATGGTTTTTCAGGTTATTTTCAAATTCCCATTGACCCAGAAGATCAAGAAAAGACCACGTTCACCTGCCCTCTAGGAATCTTCGCATACCGAAGAATGCCTTTTGGTCTATGCAACGCTCCAGCCACGTTTCAAAGATGCGTCTCAGCAATCTTCCATGACATGATGGAAAACTCAATGGAGGTCTTCATGGATGACTTCTCACTATTTGGTGACTCATTTACAAACTGTTTGTCTAATCTAAACAAAATGCTTAAACGATGTGAAGAAACAAATCTAGTGCTCAATTGGGAGAAATGTCACTTCATGGTTAAAGAGGGAATAGTCTTGGGCCACAAAGTGTCAGGTCGAGGGATTGAAGTCGACATAGCAAAAGTGGAAGTCATTGCTAAACTTCCACCACCGACCAACGTGAAAGGAGTCAGAAGCTTCTTGGGACATGCCGGTTTTTACCGGAGGTTTATAAAAGATTTTTCTAAAATAACAAAACCTTTAACACAACTTTTACAAAATGATGTAAAATTTGATTTCAATGATGAATGTGTTAATGCTTTTGAATTTTTGAAGCTTAAATTAACCACTGCTCCAATAATGATCGGCCCAGACTCGAATCTACCATTTGAACTGATGACAGACGCAAGTGATATCGCATTGGGAGCCGTCCTAGGCCAAAGAATCGACAAGAAGTTCAAGCCAATTTACTACATCAGCAAAACTCTGAATCCTGCCCAAGAAAACTACACTACCACTGAAAAAGAACTCCTGGCAGTAGTGTATGCTTTTGATAAATTCAGACCTTATCTAATTTTATCAAAAACCATTGTCTATACAGATCACTCAGCAATCAAGTACCTGTTCAATAAGCAAGATGCCAAACCCCGCTTAATTCGTTGGGTCTTGCTGTTACAAGAATTTGATATTGAAATTCAAGACAAGAAAGGATCCGAGAATTTGGCAGCAGATCATTTGTCAAGACTAGAAAATCCGGAACAAAAGGCGAGAGAAGAAAAAGGAGTGAACGACTCCTTCCCTGAAGAACATGTAATGTCAGTTCATGTTAATATGGAAACCCCTTGGTATGCAGATATTGTGAACTACCTTGCAGCCAAAGTGCTTGTCGGAGGGCTTACTCATCAACAGAAGAAGAAGTTCTTTGCAGACATCAAGTACTACCTATGGGATGAACCATACCTTTTTCGCTCATGTCCGGATAACATCATAAGGAGGTGCGTACACGGGAAGGAGATTCAAGACATACTCAAGCAATGCCATCAAGGACCTACAGGTGGACATCACGGAGCGAATTACACCGCGCGAAAAGTGTTTGAAGCAGGCTTTTATTGGCCTACAATCTTCAAAGACGCAACGAATTTCGTCAAGACATGCGATCCGTGTCAGCGAGCGGGTAATATCTCCTCCAAAAATGAAATGCCATTGCATTCTATCCAGGTATGTGAAATTTTCGATGTATGGGGTATTGACTTTATGGGTCCTTTTCCTAATTCCCAAGGAAACAAATATATATTGGTTGCGGTTGACTATGTATCAAAGTGGGCTGAAGCAAAAGCTTTACCCACAAATGATGCTCGAGGTGTGGTTAAATTTTTGAAAACCATTTTTGCACGTTTTGGTGTTCCTAAAGCCCTTATAAGCGATAGGGGTACTCATTTTTGCAACAAACAAATGGAAAATGCTTTAAATAAGTATGGGGTAACCCATCGAATATCCACACCTTATCACCCGCAATCAAGTGGTCAAACAGAGATCACAAACAGGGCCTTAAAACGCATTTTGGAAAGGTCCGTGGGAATTAGTCGAAAAGATTGGTCCGAAAAGCTTGATGATGCACTCTGGGCTTTTCGAACCGCTTTTAAAACACCTATTGGCACTACCCCCTACAGATTGGTGTATGGAAAAGCTTGTCACCTCCCAGTAGAGGTTGAACACAAGGCATTCTGGGCCTTGAAATCGTGTAACATGGATTTTAATCTTGTCAGTACTAACCGTTTGTGTCAATTAAATGAGCTAAATGAACTGCGAAATGACGCATACGAAAATTCAACGATTTACAAAGACAAGATCAAAAGGTGGCACGACTCAAGGTTAAAAGGAAACAAAGATTTCCAACCAGGGGAAAAAGTCTTACTTTACAATTCACGCTTAAGACTTTTCCCGGGAAAGCTAAAGACAAGATGGTATGGTCCGTTCACAATCAAAGAAGTGTATCCACACGGGGCTGTGGATCTTTTTAAGGAAGGAGGAGAGACTTTCAAAGTGAACGGACACAGACTTAAGCGGTATGAGGAAGGCGTTCACATCGAGAACGAACGCGAAGACATTCCACTCCAAACAGTAGAACCTTAGAGTGGAATGGAGTCTAGCTGAAAAGACTCCAAATCTATGAAAAAGAAGCGCTCCCGGGAGGCAACCCGAGTTTTTGTGATTTGATTGGTATGTGTTATTTATTATTTTTCTTTGTTTTTAAACAAAAATTTATAAAATAATAATAATAATAATAAAAATAAAAACAAATTATTATTATATATATGTATATATACATATATATATATATAATGAAATAAAAATTGTGTGGTGAAAATAAAATAAATAAAAGAAATGACAAATGATGGCGAAAATTTAAAAGCATCAAAGGGGGAGATTCAGGCGCAAGGCGCACCCCGCCCACACCAAGGGCGCACCGCGCCGGTTCACAGACACAAAACACGGGTAAGCTGTTAAAAATTCACTTTTCTCAAACCTATCCCCACAAACGCGACCCGCCTGCAGAAACCGAGCCAAACACCCAAAAAAACTCCATTTTTGCTTCGATTTTCTTGGTTAATCTTCATCTATGGGTATGTTTTCTTTGTTTCCTTCTATTCTTTGTATGATATACCATGATTCCTTGCTAGATTACATTGTTTTTGATATCATATTGTTGAAATTCTTCCCAAAATGTGTTCTTGAGTTGAAAGTTCGTATTCCTTGATTATGGTCGAATATAGGTGTTGTTCTGATAGGGTTATTGATGCATATGACTAAAAGATTACATTACAAACATCAATTGCACAACAAAACATCAAATTCACACAAAATTGACAAATTGGGGAAGAACAAACCCTAGAATTTAATTTTGTAATTTTTGATGAAATTGATGTTGGTTTTATAATATTTGTGGTCTATTGCATCAGTAATCACACTACCTATACGCACCTTGACTGATTTTTGAGCAAAAACTTGGATGGAATAAGATCAAAACAGGCAGTGGCCGTATACCCGAAGGGCGCACCGCGCCTAGCCCATGGGCGCACCGCGCCTGTCTCCTGCCATGCCAAATTGCCTTGTTTTACTTGCTAGTTTAGCTCATTATTTGAATTGATTTGCAGGTACCAAATTCAAGACTTCAAAAACAAATCATCCATATTTAAGATTTGGAAACTCGGATGAAGAACGGGATGCGAAGTATGTTATGGCTAATTTGTTAAAGAAAGATATGAATGTTGCTCCAGCAGTGGATTGGGACAAGCTGGATGCAATTGGAATATCCGACAAATTAGCACCTTACCTCATTCGGACATTCGAAGATCCAATGTTTGGAGTGGTGACGGATGAGGCTTGGAATAACATTTTCAGAATAAACGAAAATGTCCATATGGAGCTAACACTAGAGTTTCTTTCTACTTTTAAGTATGAGAAAGAAACAACTGACGAGGACATTCGTTTTCGGTTGATGGGGACTTGGCATGATGTGTCTCTTGCCCGGTTCGCATACCTCCTAGGCCTTTACCCCGAGGAGCTCGCATTTCATCCATACTTCCCAACTTATCTTTCGACTTATGACAGGGGCGAATTCAGCGAAGGGAGATGCAGTGTGTTCTTTCAAGAAATAGCTAATGTAAACAATACAATACCGCGAGATAATAAAGCTTCACAAATCCAAAATCCGATCCACAGAATGCTCCACCGTCTCCTCGCGTTTACCGTGAACCAATCATACGGGTTTGACAAATGCCCGTACCTAGATTTGCCGGCACTTTGGGGAGCAATTAACCCCGAAGTGAAATTCCATCTCCCACACGCGATTGCAGTTTTTTTTAGGGAGCGAGCAAAAGGGCAAAACACGCTTAGCCCGATTTGCGGTGGCAATATGATTACACGGATCGCAAAGAAATTGGGCGATTTTTCCTCCATAAACATGCTCACGGTCAAAACCGAGCACCCGAAAATCCTCTCCGAATCACATTTTAAATCTATGATTCGGAAGGTGGCGCCGAATACGTTCGATTTCATCGGTATTAATTCCACCACTCCGCCACCGGGATTTGGGGCAGAAGAAGCACAGCCCTCTGCTTCCAGACAGAGCCGACGCCGCCAGCACGAGCACGAGCAGCAAGGACCAGAACAAGAGGTAAACTTAAATTTCCTCTATAACCAAATGGTCCATATGGATTTAAACAGGCGGGAGGAAATGCGCCAAATGGATATGCGTCGCCAGCAAGAGGCGAATGCCATGGGACACTACCTGGATGATACAAATCAGTTCCTGGGATACATGTATCAGCAGGCAGGATGGCAGCTGCCCCCGCAGTATCCCTATCCGACATGGGATCAGAGGATGGGAGGAGCAGGACAGTCTAGCGGGGCTCATGGCGATCCATCAGGAGGAGACTATCAGCCACATAGGCATGGATTTGATGATACAGAGGATTTGGATTGACATTACTGGTATTGTTTGATATATTTTTATTTTTGGGTGATTTCAAAAACAAAAAAAACAAAAAAAATGATTTGGATTTTTATTTTGATTTTCAGTGTGTTTTTTTTATTTTGTGGTGTGTTTTATTATTTGTGTGTATATCTAACCGTGTTGCTTGAGATATTGCTTGTTATATTTGATGATTTTGCAGAATAACTGACATTCGTTTCAGTCCATAAAAAAAATAAATAAATAATAAAAAAATAATAATAAGATCGCATTTAAACGAGGACATATCATGTATCTTATTCGATCCAATACAAGAGCTCCAGGTTCAGAATCTGCAATCACGTGTACAATACCTCAGGGGAGTTGGTTCCAATACTCATTTTTCTTATGCTTATTTTATAAAATATTTATACAACGGGGACGTTGTATTAACCAAGTATGGGGTAGGGATTGCAGTATTTACACTTGTATTTTATTTGTTTTTGAGCATTTATAGGGTAATTTCGGGTAAAATTTTGAAAAATTTATAAATCAGATACCATAGTGCCAAGTCATAAAGATTGAATCATATGATTGGTCCCGAGTTTTGTTTGAAATTCTTTATACTGAACAAACAGATCACACTTTGAGCCTAACGAACCACTTTGAAACTACTTGTTTGGAAGACAGATGCAGGCGCTTAATGAATTAAGATACGTTTAGAGGAGGTTGATTGGGATGATGTGTACACACAAATAATAAGCCTTGCATATTATTTATCAGAAAATTTGCATCTTGGCTTCTGAAAGGATTAACCCTTTGTACTCCCAAGTCTCAAACAACCTTACATTGCCACTTTCTCATCACTATTTTTGATTCATCGCATGGATTCCTGATGAACTTTGAAGACGATCCCCTATTTTACATCATTGAGATCAAGTCATAAAATTGATCGATAATACCAGCTTGATCACAATCTACTTCCACGCATCTAAGAAATTCTTAGAAGCCGAGTTCTTGAGAAAAGAAAAAGTCAAAGAAATCCAACGATTAATTAAAGACTTCAAAAAAAAAAAAAGACAGAAACATCAAGAAGTCTACAAAAATTAGAGACTAAAACGAGCTAAAAATTGAAGATATAGAATATATTGGCATGTCGAGATTGAAGATTGAAGTTTTATGATTGGTGATGAGAAAAAGGAAATGAAAGGTTTGAGACGGTAAAAAGTAAAGGACAGTACAAGGGTAAAACTATAGAAACCAGATGTTTGCCCAGAGGACATTTAAAACCCTATTTCTTTAGGATAAAAGCCTCATCAAAGGTAGATGAAAAGTACCCCCACTGGGTACATCCTCTGTTTCATTTGTCTGATACACACTCCTAATCGCCAAATCTTAATGAGTCTATTCGTCCTTCGAGTAGCAAAAGAAAGTGGTTCACAATGCTAAAAGTGGGTAACGTTTGTTCAAAATATAGGTTCCTTACAAAACTGATTCTGACCATGTTGACTGACATTGACCTTTTTCTATGGTGTCTGTATTTGTTTATTTGGATTGATTTTTAACCTAAAAATTATTCTAAAATTGCTTGAGGACAAGCAAAGTTCAAGTATGGGGTATTTTGATATCGCGTAAATTATACACATTTTCCGGGCGATATCAGTGTCATTTTAGTATAGTTTCGTACATTTCTTAAAATAAATATTCCTGATTTGCTTAAAAATACATTTTGTAGCTAAAAGACACGTATGGAGCAAAAGATCGGATTTGACAAGAGTTTTGAGCTTAAAAAGAAACCAAGTGCAATAGTGGAATCAAAGAGGGCGCACCCCGCCCAGGCCATAGGCGCACCGCGCCTTCGAAGGATCCAGTTTACGACATTTTGCCCACTTGGCATTAAAATAATGGAGCATGGGTTCATCTAATGATTCAACCGGGTTGCCTAACATGTGCATAGGCGCACCACGCCCTAGATCCGATCTTAAAAGCAACTTGCACGTGGCCTTTCCAGCGATAAAGCGAGCCAGCTCTCCACCATTAGGCGCACCGCGCCCAGATATAGGCGCACCGCGCCTCTCGTTTTATCCAGCTATAAATAGAAGGCATTGCACGACCATTTTGGTGACCAATGTTAGAATACAAGAGAGAAATCAGAGAATTGACATTTGATAGTTAGTTTATTTCGTGTATTTCACCATTTAAATGTATGATAAGTGTATTTGAGTGTTATTTACATTACAAGAAGGAGCGGAGATCATCATTGTAGCAAGGATTCATCGATTTTAACCGGTTGGTATCTTTTATCATGTATTTTTCATATTGTTATTGTATACTTGATACCATGCTAGGCTAGATTCCCTGTAGCTTTTGCCTAGGTGATGTTGATTCGTTAATATAAATATGTGTTGATTTAGTTATTGATTCGAGTTTAAAATCGGTTAGGATATATAATTTGCATGCTATATTATTGAATGTGATTAAAGTTTGTAATCTTGATAACCATCTTCATATGCTTAAGTTTATTGACCATTTAAACAAATTAATCATATGAACCATTGTTATGTGTAATTGAAAATTATATATCTTTGGACTAGTTATTGGCCATTTAACTAGGGAAGTTATCTAAATTATAAACTTGATTAGTGAAATAAAACTTATATCACATTTAGTTGCAACTCATGACCATTGATTGTA